>OY757315.1:72677824-73917467 GCA_963583905.1 Stenurella melanura
TTCGGCACTTGTTTATCTTATATGAATTTGCACTTTATTTGATATATTTTATGTACCTCACCATACCCTGTATATTTATGGGAAATTAGATTACTTGTTTGTTCATACGTACCTGTGGTAGTAAATCTCATATCTACTTAATTTTCTTTAGTATGTTCTTTAATTCACATTCTCAAAAGTAATAGTAAACCTTATGTTTACTTAGATTAGAATTTTCTTTAGAATCTTATTTAGCTCACATTCACAAAGTAATAGTAAACTTTATGTTTACTTAGTTTGAATTTGTTTAGACTATTATTTAATTCATATTCTCAAAAGTAAGAGTAAACCTTATGTTTACTTAGATTTTATTTATTGTATTAATTCTTATTTATTCAAAAGTTAAAATAATTAATGAAAGTCGGAAGAGATTTTAAGACATTTATTTTCAGTCCATTTTCGCAAACAGTATTCAACGGTAAATAAAAGATGTATATGTTTATGTACATATTGCAGTTGGGAAAGTGCATAGAAAAATAAATTGTACTTGTAATATGGTTTTAAAGAAACATACTCCAGTAAATATACCTTGCTGGGACAAATTGTCACTTTTATTATTCCTGAGAAATGGTCAATTCAATACGCAGATAACCACAAGTCAATGACTGTGGTTATAACGAGAATTCTTGTTAAATGCTGAAAGGTTTACATGTGACTTTAGTACATGTAAAGTCTGGTGTACTGCTCGGGTATTTCCCAAATCATGAAACAACGGTAAACTAAAACTTCCCTTGATTGTCTCTACAACCGTCGTTTGCGAAGATATTTTTGGGTACGAATCTGCCTACGAATGTGAGCACAGACTGAAACCCTTTTGTTGCTAAGATATTTTGTTAGTGTACAAATCTGCCTACGAACGTGAGTACAGACTGAAACACTTTTATTGTGAAGATTTTGTTATGTGTCGTAGAGAGTTATGAGAACAATCAGAAAGAATATTTCAGTTCGCCGCGGACAACGGCCCGCTGCTGTAATTGACATCAAAAGAGAGTAACCAGATCTTATCATGTTTTGCGATTATATAATTTTTTCTACCCCAGCTATCCGAAGTGCACATTTGTAGACCACCCCTGCGGTTTGCCCACAGATGACCCAAATTGTGCACCCCGGGCGGTCCGGAGATAGAGTACCAAACAAACTACTGTGTAATTGCACTGAACATTTCTCAGCTATTCCATACCTCATCATAAACTAAAATGTATCCCAACTCAGTATAATTCTGAGTAATTAAAATTTAAATGAACGATCAATTTTTTCACTATAGAGTTGCTAGAAAATTATTATGTTTATATAAAATAATTTGGTACATATTTTCCTACCCAGTATTTGTTTGTCTAGATACCACAGTTAATAATTACGTTTCGAATAGTGCCCGTGTTTTGTACATAAAATATAGAGTCGTGTGGGAGTTTATTTTACCCTAGGCATTTAATTTAGAGTATTTGTAAAATAACCCGTAACTTTACGTTATGCCTTATTCATAAAATAGCAAATAAAATAAGTTCGAATAATTTAGTAATTTTACCTGTATTTCGATATAAGGTGAGGTCGCCTAATGGCCCTCCCCCGGCTGTGGAGATTATCTCGTGCTCCCCCTGCATCTTATTTAGCGAGAATACTATGTTGGCAGAATCCGGTGCTCTGCGAAACGCGTAAATAAAATAGTAGTCTTAAACCCTAGTTACGGCTCGCGGAACAAAAGAACAATACTCAAATGGTGTCCTGCAGATTAAACCGATCAAATTACAGTATCTAACCGAAGTTATATACTAGTATACAGCTGCACTAAGACAATAGTGCCCTGCAGGTTCAACCAGCCAAATCACAGCAACACCATTTAAATAGAGTTCTACACGCGGTAGTATGAACAATAATAATTACTTGATCCCCAAATTACGACTCGCGGGTTGACAGTAAATTTAACTGAACTTTACCCAAATAGCGCTCTGCATATTAAACCAGTTAAACTACAGTATCTAACCGAAGTTATCTACTAGTATACAGCTGCACTAAGAAAATAGTGCCCTGCAGATTTAACCAGCCAAATTGCAATAACACTATGTGAATAGAGCTCTGCACGCGGTAGTTGGAATAATAATCCTCCCCTGGTCCCCAAAATCGACGTTTTATATGAAACCTCGGCAAAGAAAGAATATAGAAAACCCGAAAGTGTAAATGAGATAGCTAGTAAAGGTTCTCGGTGCTCGACGTCGACGTAAGAAATGTACTTAACATTCTTTCAGAACGCGTTTTCGCCCTAAACTTCTCTACCTATGGATCATTATCGCTCGCATCGACTTTACTTGTTTAGATAAAATAATCTCCCCTAGCTGGACTCGACACACAAAATGCACGTTTTAGGAGGTTTTAAAAATGCATGTAATATTATTCCTTTACATATTATGAATTTTAATATTTAAGCATTTCATAAGAATCTCGATTTTGAAGCTAAATTACGAATTCAAATGTTTTTATTTTGTACTTGTAATGTTTGATTTTGTAGGTGTTTACATGGAAGTCAAGAAATATGTTAAATTTAATAAATAAATGCGGAAATAAATTTATGTATAACCGGCCTGTATACGGGGTGCTTCAAAACATATCTATGTGAAGTATTTGAAAGGGTTTAGATGGCGTTTCCGTCACTACTAGGGGAGTATATGGTTTCTTTCTAGCATACTTGGCTCTCTGACAAATTTCGCAATCATTGATGTAAGTCGTGATGTCCGATCTTTCATTTTTCCAATAATAATTATTTTTTAGTTTTTGATACGTTTCATCGATTCCTCTATGATTAGATTTTCCTTCGTGGTGATTTCTGATGAGAAGTAGTCTTTATTTCGTATAGTATTGATAAGTTGGGTACATATGACAAGTTTCAGATTTCTAAATTTAGAATTATGAGTGGTTGTAAATAAGGGGATTAATTGTTTATCGTGAAAATAAATATAATTTGTTTTTGACGGATTTGTATGATCTCTAAGAAATTCGGTTACTAAGTCTTGTGAGTGTAGAGGGATGTTGATATGCTTTATCATGTGCCCATCGATAATCTGAGTATCAACCTCTAGTCTGTGATGAGGATTTCGTTTTATTATAATCTGGTGGGGTTTGTTATTAATTATTTCGTCTAAGATGGGTATACCATAATTATCTACTCGGTTGGAGGTGTGAACGGTTAGATCAGGTTCGTCGTCATGTGTTATTTCAGGAACTTGCAAATTTGGGTCTTCTGGTATGTGGATGGTAGGGTATTCAGGTACTATTGATATGTCTTGGATGATATTTATATTAGGGTTATTGCTATGAGGGTGACTTTCAGTCTCATTGGTATGTTCTGTCATAGGGTTAAGGTCAGGGTGAGTTGTTGGGTTTTCAGCAAGCTCTCTTAAATATTGTGTGACGTCTGCGTTTATGTCGCCGGGTTGGTTTATTATTGATTCTGTCTCAAGTGCATTTAGTTTAATTCGTGATAGCGCGTCAGCGTTTACGTTTTGTTTGCCTTTTTTGTAAATTATCTCGTAGTTGTATTCCTCGAGTTTAAGGCGCCATCTAACTAATTTTGAGTTAGGTTCTTTGAGATTAAATAACCAAACTAAAGGTCTGTGGTCCGTATAAATATAGAACTTTCGACCGAAAAGGTAGGGACGGAACATTTTGCACGCCCACACGATACTTAGCAGCTCTTTTTCTGTCACGGAATAGTTGCACTCGTGGGTGTTAAGAGTTCTCGAAATATAAGAAATGGGTTTGTCGTTAGGCGGGGTTCCTTGGGATAAAACTGAGCCTATGGCGAAATTGGAAGCATCGCTGGTTAGTACGAACGGTTTCGTAAAGTCTGGGAATTGTAAAATTGGTGCATTGATCAACAGGTTCTTAAGATGGTTAAAGGAGTTTACAAATTCTGGGGAATGATTTATTTTTGAGTCTTTTTTAAGACAGGATGTGAGAGGTTTTAAAATTTTTGCGAAGTCTTTAATACATTTTCTATAATATCCTGCTAATCCCAAGAACGACTTAATTTCCTTGGGTGTTTTAGGAATTGGAAATTCTTTGACGGCTTTTATTTTGTCTGGATTCGGTTCTATTCCTTTAGGGGTAATTACGTGTCCAAGATATTGTACATTTTGTTTCAGGAACTCGGATTTATCGAGTTGGACTTTAAAATTGGCTTCTCGCAAGCGTTGAAATATTTTTTCAGTCTGTCTATATGTTCCTGAAGGGATATCGAGAAAATAATGATGTCTAAGTAGACTGAACAAATGTCGTTTTGGTAACCCCTTAAAATGTTATTCATGACTCTTTGGAAGGTAGAGGGTGCGTTCTTGAGTCCAAACGGCATGCGTTTAAACTCATAATGTCCGTTTTCAGTGGAGAAAGCCGTCTTTTGCACGTCGTCGGTTTCCATCTCTATTTGATGAAACCCGTTTGCAAGGTCTAATGTAGTAAAATAATTGCACTTCCCTAGCTTGTCCAAAATGTCAGTTATGTTCGGTAAGGGATATTTGTCGTCGATCGTCTTTTCGTTGAGTTTCCGGTAGTCTATGACCATTCTCCATTTAGTTTTGCCTGAGGCGTCTAATTTTTTTGGTACAACCCATATTGGAGATGACCATGGAGAGTTTGAGTGCTGAATTATATTAGACTCAAGCATTTTAGATATTTGTGAGCTAACTTCAGCTTTGTGAACATATGGGTAGCGGTAAGTCTTGGTGAAGATTGGGGATTCATCTGTAAGCCTGATTTTGTGTTTGATAGCGTTTGTAAAAGTTAATGGAATATGTTCAGAGTGAAAGATGTCTCGATATTCATGACATAGTTGTCTGATGGCCTTATATTCTTCTTGGTTACAGTGGTCTAGCCTAAGATTTTTTAAATTGTCCTTGTATAACTCGTCTAGTTCGGAGTAATTTTGGGGTTGTTCAATATTCTCAAGAAGGTTTATCTCGTTGCAGTCAAAGGGTTCAGTTTCTAAGAGATCTGTCAATGTCAATTCGATCGAGTGGTCTGTTTTGTTGATTAGAGAGGTTAATGCAAAATTATTTTCAATGTTTACAATGGCTGTGGGGGTTTCTAGTTCATTAAATTGGATGTGATTAAGGATGGCTGTACCTGATTTTTTAAATGTGGGTAACATAACTATCTGTTCTGTTCTCGGTGGAATTACCAATGAATATGGTTGTTTTAAACGTGTTTTGGGTGATTTAAGGGCATTTTGCGATAAGTTTTTAAAATATATAGGAATCTGGGTTTGCGGAAGTTCTAATAGTCTCTTACTAATATTAATTTTTGCCTTTAATTCGTCCAGAAAATCTAGACCTATCAAGCCTTGGAAGTTGTTGGAGATATTGAATAGGTAGAACGTGTGACAGTGGTTTACATCAAAATCTGCCAGGAGCAATAATTTGACAATTTCGTTGTGAAATGAGCTTCCGTGCGCTGTTTTGACTTCAAAACTCTTTTGCTCTATGAGATTGGAAAAGAATTGTTGGGCTAATTGGGGTTTTAGGAAGCTTCTTGTGCTTCCTGTATCGATTAATATTTTTGCTTTGAGGGTTGGCAGATAGATGTAGGGAAGGTTTTGATCGAAATTATTTAGGCTTATTATGTCTCGGGTTTCGTAAACTGGATCGGTGGAAAATTTACTTGTGAAAAATCTGATGGTACGCTTTCGTTATACTGCTGGTAGTCGTATTGTTGATAATTAATATTGCACTGATGGGGTATAGTGTCATCACTGTAGCCAAACGAAGTTGTATCTGGGTATTGGTAATATTCCTCAGAGTTGTGGTTAAATTGGTTATTACACTGATTGTCAATTTGATGATGGTGTAGAGTGTCATATTGGTGGTCAGATTGATTCTGATATTGGTTCTCATTTTGCGTATTACTCGAGGTCTCTAGGACAGAGGTTTGGGTACTAGAATCAGGTGATTCGTAAACAAATTGATTGTGTAGTCTGGTAGAAAAGGGTTTCGTAAGTCTAGTGTTACCAGACGTCGTATCCATAGGCGTGGGTTTAGGTATGAATTTCGTTACTTGTGACTGTGGTTTAAACGCATTGGTCATTTGTGGGTTGTTAAAGGTGGGGTTATGAGCATTATACTGGAATTGATTTGGGATGTTATTCTGAAAACCTGGGCTTTGATTTAATGGGGGCCGATATGAGTTTTGGTTGAATGGCATTCGATATGAGTTTTGATTGAACGGGGGTCGATATGAGTTTTGATGGAATGGGTATTGATACAAATTTTGATTGAATGGGGGTCGATATGAATTCTGTACAAAAGGTGGTCGGTATGAATTATGGTTTGAATTAGGTCTTTGTCCAGTTGGATTTTGCATATTTACCGAGTACATGTTTCCTAACATGGGCCCATTCGAAATTTTGTTCTGCGAGGTTTGCGTTATTTGGTTGTTTTTGTTTCTAAATTCAATAAAATTTAGTTCCTCTACAGTAAAACCTAATGCTTGCTCTATACTATCAGGATTTTTTAACCTAATTGCTAACTGTATATGGTATGGCAAATTAGTTATATAAGTTTTTAACGCAATTTCATCATAATGATCTAATTTTACGATTTTAGTTTGCCTATCCTCATTGCCATTATTTAATTTAGAGATTAATAGACTTCGGACATTTTGAATTCGATTCCCGAATTCTAACAGCGATTCGTTTTTATTTATTTTTAATGTTATTAAATCCTGGAATAAACAATCCAGACTTCTTTGATCTGCAAAGCTAGCTATCAATACTTCTTTAATCGAAATCCAAGAGTTAAGCTCTGACCTAGGGCAAATCAAATCTGCCGCTCTACCTCTAAGTTTTGAAAATATAGTATCTATTAGACATATGTTTATAGATGCATTTGGATCAGTTGTATTTTGAAAAGCTCTTATTAAATTTTCACTTGCAATTATAAATCTTTGAAGTAATTTTGGGTTACCATCAAAATTTGGAATATTGTCTGCCTGATATCGTAATAATCCGAAGTTAATTTCGGGCGCTCTGCTTGGAGCTGGTGTTGATGCTGGATTAGTTTGCATTATGTCAAGTTCGCTGTTTACGAATTCGTTATCTAATTCTTCAGAAATAACACTTAAACTCGAAAGTTTGTTTAGAAGTTCCTCCAGTTTTAAAATTTTTAATGAACACTAATAAATAAAATGTTATACTGTAACTTTCCTTGAGTTTGACTCGTTTATTGAAAAAAAATGAACTTTAATTCCTTTACTGTACAACGAGGGACTTACTGAGGGTGTCAGGAGTGCTCTATTGTTTTTTACTCAACGAGGGACGCACTGACGGTATCAGGGTGCTCTACTGTACAGATTTGGATATAACAAAATGAATTTGAGAAACTCAAAAATAGTTTTTATTCTATTTAGCTAAAATTAATTACCTAACTTAAAATTAATGGATCTTATTTTATTGGAATTAGATTATTTTGCTATTTCAAGTTTGTTTGAAATTGACTTACATGAAAAATATCCAAATTTTGATCATTGGTCGAAGTTTCTGTGACTTCTTGCCTATAACCTCTAGGCTGTAAGGGAGTTTCTATTCTGATGTCTGACGTTCCTCTAGTCTTCAGGGTGAGATTCCAGGTTAAATCTGGTCCAATCGGTGGTGACAATCTTCTCCTGCTCCGGATTTTTGGAGTACAGACTTGATCTTCTTTTTGGTTACTCAATTCGCCAAAAAAAATAGTTTTCAGGCTACTCAATTCACCTGAAGTGTGTGTGCAGGTCCAAACAACTACTCCGCCACTGATGCCAGGTCCGGTATTGAATTATAGAACACTACACAGTACACAGATTGGTTCGTTTCGCGACAAAGTATTGAAACACAAGGTAAAATTTCCGTTAAGTCCAGGAATTACACGAAAAATGTGCTCTGGCCCTGGGGCATTCACTGAATTTCGACTTAACGTATACCTTCACGAAATCCTACCGACTGCGCCAGTTAGATTTGTGCTAACAAAAACTAAGTTTTTTTAAAAACGAAATTTATTGAATAAAACAAGTTACACGTCGGGAGATTGAATAGAACTAACTTTCTTAGTGCATTTACATATATTTATAACATAATGTTATCTGTGCAGAGTAAGCATTTATTTTATGCTTATCGGCACGTACAGTATTATAACTTCCCCTTATTTTCTTGTACAAAAACCAGATGAATCCTTCCGGTTCATTCTTAACCTAAAGAATTTAAATCAGTTTATAGAAGCACCTCACTTCAAACAGGAGGATTATCGCACAGTTCTGAAGCTATTACACAATGACGATTATATGGCTAAGATAGACCTTAAAGATGCTTATTATTCAGTCCCTATTAGAGAAAGCTCTAGAAAATTCTTGCGATTTACATTTGACAATAAATTGTATGAATTCACCTGCCTTCCATTCGGTCCATCAATATCTCCATATGTGTTTACAAAGATATTAAAACCGTTCATCCAAAAAGCTAGGGAACAAGGCATTACATGCGTAATATATCTTGACGATATTTTAATTATTGCCAGGAATCCTGAAGAATGTAAGAAAAACATAAGTATATTGGTTAATATGCTACAATGTTTAGGTTTTAGTATCAATCGCAAAAAATGTAATGTAGAGCCGAGCCAAAGGTGCAGATTCTTAGGGTTTATATTTGATTCACAAGAAATGACAGTATCTTTACCAACTGAAAAATCTCAAAAATAACATCACCTCAACCTTAGCCATTAAATCCTCTTTTAGAATTAGAAACTTTGCTGCTTTTGTAGGTTTATTAATTTCTGCATGCCCAGCAGTAAATTATGGTTGGGCTCATACTAAACAGTTTGAAAGAGAAAAATTCTTAGCGTTAAAAGTTTCGCGGGGTAATTTTGATAGCCATATGTATATAAAAAATGAACTGAAGTCAGAATTAGAATGTGGCTAAATAATATTAATATAGCAAGAATGCCCATAAGAGGTTACAAATTTGCACTCGAAATTTATTCTGATGCCTCTTTGCCCGCATGGGGAGCTTATTGTCAAGGTAATAGAGTACATGGGTTTTGGAACACCTCTGAAAAGGCTCTTCATATCAATAATTTGGAGCTCTTAGCTGCTCTAAATGGATTGAAATGTTTTACAAAAAAATTATTAAATAGTGAGATACTTTTAACAGTTGATAATACAACTACTATAGCTTATATCAACCGTATGGGAGGGGTAAGACATAAGAAATTAGGAGAAACGGCAAGACAGATTTGGAACTGGTGTGAAGCAAGGAATCTGTGGCTATATGCATCTTACATTAACACTAGTGAAAATGTGATTGCAGATTCAGAATCACGTAACATGTCTATTGAGACCGAATTGAATTATCTGACAAATATTTTACAAAAATAGTTGAAATTTTTGGAAAACCTAATATAGATCTCTTTGCAACAAAGTTAAATGCAAAATGTGAAATGTATATATCCTGGAAACCAGATCCAGATTCTTGGGGAGTAGATGCTTTTACTGTACAATGGAATGAATGGTTTTTTTATGCTTTCCCCCCATTTAGCATGATAGCTAATACTCTTAATAAAATAATTAAAGAAAGATCAAGGGGTATTGTTGTGGTACCTAAATGGTCATCACAAACGTGGTATCCAACTTTTACCAAATTACTAGAGAAACCTCCTATAATTTTTAAACCAAATAAAGACATGATTTTATCTCCATTTAGGTCGTCATCCACTATGGAACAAAATTTCCCTGGAGGCAGGCATATTATCCGGACATCTTTTTTACAAAGAGACATACCCGATGAAGGAATCCATGTAATAATAGCTTCACTTAGTGAAGGGACATTAAAACAATACAATGGTTGTTACAAACGCTGGTGGCAATATGCATTGTCTAAGAAAAGAGATCCTTATAAGTATAACCTAACATTCATAATAGAGTTTTTGAACTGGCAATTTGAAGAAGGTAAAACTTATTCTTTGATAAACTCCTATAGATCTGCTCTTTCTCTGATTTTTCAAATCGAAGAGAAAGATGGAAAATTAATTAGCAGATATCTCAGGGGAATATACAATAAACGTCCAGCAAGACCGAAATATAACACTACTTGGGACCCTCATCCGGTGTTAATTTACCTAAGTAATTTATATCCGTTAGAAAAACTGGAATTAAAGGATATCATAATTAAACTTTGTACCTTACTGGCCCTTATATCTGCACACCGCTTACAGACTCTCTCAAAAATCAGAATAGAAAATATTAGACGATTAGAAGACAGACTCGAAATTCAGATACCAGACAGGATAAAATCATCAAAACCTAAAAATTTTCAACCAACGTTAGTTCTACCTTTCTTCAAAGGGAATCCTAGCTTATGCTTGGCATCTACATTATTGACTTATATAGACAAAACTAATCAGTTAAGGCCATCAGGGGAAAATAGATTGATACTAACCACAAAAAATCCCATACATGCAGCATCAGTTCAAACAATAAGCAGGTACATAAAGATGGCACTAACTGCTAGTGGAATTGACACGTCTATTTTTTCTAGCTATTCGACGAGACATGCAGCAACATCTGCAGCATTCAGAGCAGGAGTCAATATCGATGCAATACGTAAAGCTGCAGGATGGTCATATAAGTCTCAAGTATTCAATAAATTCTATAATAAACCTGTAATTGACAATCCAAACGAATTTGCGGAAGGAGTCCTACAGGGTGCAGGAGAAAATGTGCTTAGTAGAGGATCATGTACTCAATAAGCCAAATATTCATATAGTGTTTTTCTTTTTTCATTTTCATGTAATAAAATTCTGTAGTTTCATAAATAAAACTTTTATACCTTTTTTGCAACATCATTTACTAGATTGTTAACAGTCTTTAAACAACTACAAGTAGTTAAATACTTTATAATTCGAGACGAAATTGCGAAATATAATTTAAAGATCTATTGACTTACCTGTAAGGAAAATTGATCATAATTATATGAGCAATTTCGTCGAAGAATCATAAAGTCCCGCCCTGTGCCATGTATACCTACCCTACCCTACAATCTAGTAAATTTCAGGAGCTTTAAACACGCTCCAACTTCATTAGTTGGAGGGAGCGTGTTGTCAGTTATATGGTGCCTGGCAGGGTTGCCAAATTTGCTCTTTGAAGTTCGTACCGTTGGGAACAAAAGGACAACTACAAGTAGTTAAATACTTTATAAATAATTCTTCGACGAAATTGCTCATATAATTATGATCAATTTTCCTTACAGGTAAGTCAATTGATCTTTAAAATATTAAAGAATAGTATGTTATGTGGGTAGATCGTATTATTCATATTACACTTGTAATGTTGTAGTTGCTAAACTCTTGTTCAATAGATTTCATACAACTTGTCTATTACAGAACAACTTTTTTAAGATATTGATACCTTAAATCGATATATTAGGAAAGTGGTCCTCATTTTTGCCATTTAATAAAGAATTATGAGCTAACCACCTGTCTATATTTTATAAACCTTATCGTGTGAAAGAAAGTTTGTATATGCCTAAAAACGTTTTTGCATGTTAACCTATATATATTTTCACCCATTAAAGTTAAACATCTTAAAAATATGTACAATAATATTTATGGTGGGTACACTGAAAACCATTTTTTTACTATTGAATTTCCCCCACTAATCGTTTGAAATATTATTTTTTAAATTTGTGAAAAGATGGTAAGAGGGTAATTTGTCATCAATGTTAAACTTGAAATTAGCTAATGGCTAGTATTTTTGATATGATATACAAATTTAAGCTGTACAGCATAACAATGTGATATAAGCTATGTTGTATAATTAGCCGCATATAAAAATTACACATAATATTTTGTCATATTAGTAAAAGTAGCATAATCAATGTTTATACAAATATTAAAATGTGGACAATATTCTTTCAGAATCTTTTATGCTGGAGATCTCAAAAAAAATCACCCAAATGAGAGCTAGTATTCTTCAGTTAAATGAGGATGTACAGAATGTAATCAAGGTATCAAATGCTCCAGTTGATGACGATAACAATTTTCTCAATTCCTTTGTATTTCCAATCAGCACTATCGAATGCTTGGAGGTGGAAATCGATGAATACTTACAGGATAATCTTAAATTCAAAACTGCAGTAAGTTGAACTTGTTATCCACATATCCATGGAAATGTATTTCCTGTTTGGCATAATTTTGCGGCCATATAGTATCTGTTTATAATATTGGTGAAATAAAGTTTACTTTTATTTTCCTAGTTCTATAATAGTTATTTATGATATAAAGTATGGTGCACTTAGCACCAGGGCTAAAAAGACAGTGTCATACAATTTTTTTTTATGACATTCTTAAAATTAAAAATATGTAATTTATCTGAGAAAATATTCCTGACGTTTATGAAATGTGATCATTGTAATGATCTCTGTGGACGAAATAAATTATTATTATCTAAAAATTTTAAAAAGCAATGTGTAAAATCAAACTTCTTTTATGGCCATCATCAAAAATGCAATGTTTTAAACTGTAAACATGCGCCAAAAATCATTATATGCATACAATGAAATAAAAGTTTTTAAATCACGCCTGAAATTGTAAAATAATTTTTTTTATATAACACAAATGTTTTTCAAATTTTTCACATAGTAATAATTATGTATAATTAGATTATTCATTATTTTTAGGTTAAGGAGTTAGTAAAGCTGGGAGGAAGCACAACGTATGATGTCATAAAAAGATGCATGCAGCAAACAATAAGCAACTCTCTAGCAGAAAAATATTCTTACTTTGGAGCAAAACAAAAAAGAGCATTTAAAGATTTGAGATTTAATCACATTTTATTACGTAAGTATTAGTTCAGTCACCTTTCACGAATTGTTTGTTTGTTGTGAGTATGAACATGTCACAGCAACACAACGGATTGAAGCATATGTTACGTGGCGCTAGTCATACTGTCTATTACTGAATTCGATCCGCAGCTCCGGCACTGTAATGTCAGTGAGTCTTATCAAAGACACAGTGGGTCTATATATAGTCTGGGTTCCGGCATCAGATATTTTAAAACTTGAATTTAAAAAAAAATTGGACTTACATTTTACATCCAATGTCGTAACCCAGACTAAGCCCACCGTGTTGATCCTTGATAGGACAAGTATACCATAATGCAAGAAGTTATCAGATAGGCTCAAAAAAAGTCACCAACTCTTGATATAATATGAATGCTCTTAAATTACTGTGATTTTTTAAGGGTTTAGGGGAGTAGTTTATTAACAATTTTTACATTTCTGTATCTAAAATGATATAAATTTAACTGAAATAAAAAATATTGGGACAAATATATCTTGCTTTGTATGGGTATAATTATGCCAAAACTATAAACAAATTTTCCTACATAATTTACAATTTTTAGGTGTAACAGAACATCACAATTATGATAAAAAAAGTGCAGACGATGCAATCAAGAAATGGTTGGGAAGAGACAAGGAGAGGCGGGAAGCCCACAAAAAAAATATTATTAATTAATTTTACTTCACTAATATAACATAAAACAGAATGAAAGTATTATAGTTTTTATTTTTGTCTATGGTTTTATTATTAAATAATACAAACAATTTATTAAATCTATATATCTACTTTATTTTGTGTTTTTCAAAAGTTTGGATCATAGGAGGGGAAACCTTTTTTTATTTTTGTAAAAAGTAAAAAAATTCTATTGAATTTTTTTTGAATTGAAAGTTTGTGTACAGACGTAAAATGTGACTAAACGGCTTTTCTTAATGAATATTTTTGGGAAAAATACAAAACGAGTTTTTATCATTTTTCTCAAAAAAAGTAAAATTCTACAGGTGACGGCTGTCGTGACTATTTTCATGTCTTTTTTACTCCAAGATGGGCAAAACTTATTGGCATAATCTAATTTGCCTTGGACACGAAAATAAAAAATTATTCAATATAATGCAAACTTTTTGAAAGACTATAGTTCTGATGTACCCACATTATATGGTAAAAGTCAATTCCCAATCTATAAATTAATTGTTAAGGCTGATGTTGACTAAATAAATAAAAATCTGACTGACAGCTATTTTGGTTGACCTCTATATATATAAAGAGGGTGACCAATGGATAGACAATGGAGGTCCGGTGGATAGCCAATGGATGTCCAAAGGAGGTCCAGTGAATAGTCAGTGGATGTCCACAGGCGGACTTAAAATGGTTGTCCTTCGGACGTCCCAATTTGTGACAAATGTATAGTCCACTGGACGTCCATTGTATGTCCAGCGGACCAAATGCGTACGTTCAATGGACGTCCACTATATCCATTATGGATGTCTTATGGATGTCCATTGGATGTCTTTGAGTTGTTTGGGTATTATGTTGCATATTTGCTTACAATTTAAATTAAATGAAACTGAAATAGTCTCATAGTCCTATCTTTATATTAGATTTACTATTACTCCTGCATTTCATAATACAAACCTCTGAGCCTAACAAAGTAAGATATAAATCAATAATAAGTTGAAGAAAAATGTTTTAAATTGTACAAAAAAAATAAAAAATCCAATATAGCCTTTATTTTCACTAATTTATGGGTTCACAAAGACGTTCTTGACACCAAATTTTACACTGGTAAAAACAACACTAATAAAGCATATGTAAAATTCTCTCTGACAATAAATTTAAAAATATATATTTATAAACATCACTACATATATCTGATGTTTAGAAATCCTCCACTTTAATTTATTTTGAACGAAAATTGACACCAACTCAAATGTCAAACTTCTGAATTTGCCACCCAGGCAACTGACAGCTGGCAAAACTGTGACGTCACTGCTAGTGCTCTATTAAAAAAACAATTAAAGAAGGTAAGTGAATCGATACATTTTTTGTCAATTTAAATATATATATCTTGGATATAGACAAATCATTTTTGTCACGCCATCAATATCAATTAACCTAACCTAACTTTATGAAGCTATTTTAGCTGGTTTTAAAAGGAATATTTGTTTCCGTTATTAGGAAGAAAATAGGTATTAAACTTCACTTCTTCTTTACATAACAACCTTTTTTTTTTAAATATGTGTCTGTTAAAGTAGTATTATATGATAGGCAGTATTATATACAACTGAAAATAAGCAGTACGCTTCCGATTGATCTTTGGCTAAACCTATTACTAGGCCAGTGTCACTTTTAATGTTTACATATTTTAGGTAGATACCTACTACGTAATTTATTCTTCGCTTACGCATTATTATTAAAAAAAAAAACAACAAATTCAAAGAATGGTCCACTAATCAGTTTGGACTGTCCCGTGCTGGAATCTTAAATTCAGATGCGTATATAAATTTTGTTGTTTTTAAAAATTTGCTCGTGGTTTATAAACTACCATTAGCACATGTCTATAAATCAAAGTTATACTAAAGTAATAAACAATTCTGTTTTTTTATTAATAGGTGAACAATCTGGCGAGATTGGGTGGTGGAACGTATTAAGGATGCAGAAGATTTTAGACAAAACTTATCTCGGGGGATGTTCCAATATTATTTACTTTACATGGGCATAGAGACTGGAAAAAACCTTAGGAGATTCTATTTTATGCAATATGATAATTTGTAAGGCATTATGAAACCAAAGTTGACATATCCAGTTTCTCCATACTACACTGCTTAATTGTCTAATGCTATAAAATGTATGGGTATATGGTATATGTTCAATTTCAGATGCAGTTTAAAAAAATAATATAGAGGTCACAAAACAAATTGAAGTTTATGGCTAACTAAAGAATAGAAAGAAAAACCAGAACCGCCCAGATAGCACCAAAACATCCACAAAACGTCCATAAGATGTCCGTTGTTGATGACATTCAGGACGGACGAAGGATGTCTATTTTAGGTCGTCAGACGTATGGTGGATGACGTTCAGAGGAGGTACCGTGTTACAAATTTGGAAATTCCGATTTAGGGTCATTATAGGTCCAGATGAGGACGTTCAGTGGACACACACAGGCTTTTCAATTCAGACCTTCATAGTCTTAAGAGATGGTAAATGATTTGTTCAAGATACTTTATATTGGCTGAAATTCTATAGATAGTCTTTTCGTGCCTGAAAAAGGTATCGACCATCTAGCTAACCAACCCCAGTCCGAAGTCTACCCTTAATTTCTTTGAAATTAGGGGTGCACTTCGGTTATTCAGGGTTTTTTCTTTTTTTTATAAAATTTCAGTTGGCTTAAAGTACTTTGAAGAAATCGTTCACCAGCTCTGTGGCTATTGCTGCACATTTTTTTAAAGCTGCAATGGTATATTTTTATTTGTACACTGCATTCAGTGACATGGAATAAGACTACTAATTTTTATTATTTTCATTCTTTTGCTTCTATAGGTTTTATTAAATTGCTTAGTTGAGAAATAATTAGAAAATATAGAAATATTGCAGCAAAATAAGTTATTAAATTTTATGTGGTACTAAATAATAAGTTTAATGATGAGCTAGGAAAAATCAACCCATGGAAAAAAATATAAATTCTTTAGGGAAGCAGGGCAGTTTATTTATTAGCTTTGAAAGTTAAACAAACTTTACCCAAGGAGGATTGTTATTATTAAATTATTTAAGAATGACGAAATTAAATATTGTACTCATACTAATAAAAATTTTATTTAGTGTGGAGTTAAAATTATGTCGCTGATACATCATTTACTACCATAAGTATATCTTATTCTTATTGGCCATTTTCTTCTGTGCTGAACAAAGGGAATACAATCAGAAAGCAGCCAATAGAGATCAAGAATTTTAAAAATACCTCGATTCGATTGGCTGTTTAGTGACTGCAATCAGTTGGTTCAGCATGAAAGAAAATAGCTATTGTGATACCAAAAACTATTGTGTATATAAAAATTCTCCAGATATTTCTGCGTACTTTTTTTCACCGTATTTATTATTATTCTTTTCTTTCTGTATTTTTAACGGCACCGCATTTTTAATTTGTTGCATTCGTGACAAAATGAATCTTGGAAGGCCAACGTCCGACCTACAATGGACGTCCCCAGAACGTTAATTTAGTATATCCTAAAAACATCCGAAAATAGACGCCTTATGAACGTTCGTTTCATGTCGTCGGACGTTCGGACCAAGAGAGGATCTAAAACGGACATCCGCCGGAAGTTTGGTGCTATTTGGGCGCTAATAAGCAGTAGTCTTTGCATTCTTCAAAGAAGCTAGCAGAAACCTACATGGACTGAAGTGTGTAATTATTATATTGCGCATCTCCTAATGACTGAATTTACTATTTAAGTTTTGTTCTGTTATTGGAATTTTAGAAAATGTTACGAGCGTAAATATTGTAACAAATAAATCTTTAACCCAATTATTAGGAGTGTCTCATTTTGCTTTTATGTAATCTATTCCTTAACTAAAGTTTTTATAAACTGACTGAAATGTAATTATTGTATTTTTTAAAGAATAAGTTAAAAATACGGACAAATGGAACATTCTATATAACAAATTATTCCAAAATAAAAATATTTGTAGTTATTCGTAAGGAGGTCATTTCCTAGGAAGAGTCATCCGATAGAGAAATCTTTATTATTTTTGGCCACAACCATAACTAGACTATTACTATGAATTTTCACTCAATAATTTTGTTTGCAAAATAGTTAGATTTAAATTTAAAGATTATGCTAGTCTTCCTATTTCGTAGTTTTAAATATAACAATTTTGGAAACAAATGGAATTATTGAGTGGAAACTCTAGTAATAGTCTTGTTATGGTTCTACTTAGGTAGTCTTATAGTTTTTTTAAATGTACGTGTTAAGAAAAAAGTAATGGTCAAAAATATTACATATTATTCTGCATTAATATAAAGATAACCCGAAAATATGTGATTAAACATAAAAATATCCTAATAATTTAATATTTAATATTATGTACATATAGTTTGGCATTAGTATAAAGATAACTTGGAAACATAATCTATGATTAACCATAAAAATATATTCTCAAAATATTCTAGATTCTCTAGAGAACACTGTGCGAATTATTCCGAAATTATTCTAAAGAGACATATCGTCATGCTAGTATTCTTTTGCTCTATATCCATTTTTTTCGGTTATGGACCTTTTTACATATCCGGGAAGCTTAAAATGCAGTTGGCCTAAATCCACTGTCATCTGATCAGTTACATCCGATATAAAGTGGGTTTTCAATAAATTCTTGCCCTACGTCCTAAAAATTGATCATGCGGAGAGTGTTTTTGGTTCTATATCAACGTAGAGCACCTTTTAGCCTATATCCATTTCTTATAATGCGTAAAATGCTCCATATACCAAAGGTTCACTCAGTGCTTTTACATTAATTTTGACCTATAATAATAATAATAATATAAACAGTTACCCTAACTCTCTAAAAAAATGTTATAATACAGTAAAGTTATCCTATATAATTCGAGAATATATTTGACCCATATCATGCAAAAACTCGTGATTTATTTGTTACAGTATGACAGTAATACTTATGCTGTAATCAGTCACATTGTGAAGGTTAAGAAGTAACCACGTGCTTTGTGTTGTTTTCCTGCTACATTTTATATTCTGTTTACAAAAAATACATAAAACAATAGATTTGAACGATAGTAATACTCCCTCAGAGCCTCATTCAATACCAACAGATGTGCAAATGTAAGTATATAATAATTTAGTCTAACTATTTCAGGTAAAATCTGATATTTTGGATTTATAACCTAAATGTGCATTTTAATGTTGTTATTTACGTCTTGTACAAATAATCTGGGAGATAATGCAATTTCTGTATCAACTTAAAATGTTAAAGCACCTTTTACAGCCATTCCCACCGTTTTACATTTAAGTAGAGCTTAACTAAGTATACTTAATTATTTAACCTCCCCTTTAACGCAGTTTCTTTCCACCGTCGAATTTTAAGGTGGGCTTTATTAAGCTTAGATTTTAAGTACCAATCTAGGGAATTTGGGCTTATGCTAAATTTGTGAACATACTCTTATATTTTGAGTAATATTTATAGAACTTATGTCATTACATAACCTGTACATATATCATACAAAAAATATATATTTTCTATGGTATTTGCAGTAAACAGTCTGTGGCGGCACTCGGAAATTCCCAAATTACTATTAGAGCAATAAACAATAAATTTAAGACGGAAGGATTAAGGATTACTTTTATGGAGGGTACAATAATCTACAATATCAATAAATAATTCCAAAAGACTGGATGGTAGCTTTTAGGTACGACACGATTTAGCATTAAGTTTAAGATTTAGTTGCTACACTGCTGATATAAGCATCGAAACAAATAGATTTATAGTTTTAAACTCCTTCCGATCACAACATATACCCCTACAAGTCCACGCGACAACGGTCAAGTGTATAATTTGTTAAAAATGGAAATTATAAAGAAGAGGGCAAGGTGTACAAACTTCACATCCAGCGAAAAGGATCTGTTACTGAATCTCGTTCATAAATATAAAAATATAACAGAAAACAAACAGACAAACAGTGTGAGTAGTGAACAAAAGATTCAAGCTTGGCAGAGGATATCTGCTGAATTTAATGCCTCTGCTCCAAATTTATGCCATAGAAGTAGAGTCCTTAAAAAAAAATTGCGAAAATCGAAAGAAGCAAGTTCGTAAACAAGTGGCCGAGGAAAAAAAAGAAATACTTCTAACTGGTGGTGGAAGTGTAAAAGCAGTAATAAAGAACGATTCTGGTACGGAGCTAATGTTGTCCATGATGAACGAGAAGACAGTATATGGATTACAAACTAAATTTGGTGGAGATAGTAACTTTTCATTAAGTTCTTGCTCTAAAGCAGATGATATTGTAGTCCTAGAACTAAATGAGGAAAATGAAGAGCAACCACAAGATAACGTAAGTTGATTTAATAGTTATTCATGCAACAAGTGCATAAAGTGGTACTTTCTTACAAATGGGAAGTTTGATGCACGAGCCGTAGTTTACGGCAATCCCACAAGTGAAAAATATTCACTTTATGCATTCATTTTATACAATATTTTTCTACGACCGCCCTTAATTTCCATATTTAAATAAATTTTGAATTTAACTTAAACATTAACAGCCAGTTTTTCAATGTTGAGTTAAAGTTCGAGTTAGATAACTCTTACTCGCACCTTAACTCGAGGCTAAATTCGAGTTAACGTTACAACTGTTTTTCATTACTATTTCTCATTCGAGTTAGTTAACTCGAGTTGTGTGAAATATTTTGTTATGTTGACATGAGAAGTATGAATTTTAACCATATTTTCGGAATTTTACACAAGTATTCTAATGTCTTCTATAGTTCTGTGATGTTAAAAATGTTACATTAACCTAACTTTCTGTGATATTATTTGTAAAATGTAATATTTATATATTTGTTTATACAATTTATTTTAACGAGGTCACTTTAATGATGGTCTGTTGATCGGCAATAGTGGCCATCCTGTGAAACTCTACCTTATGACGCCTCTTGTGTGGATCAGAAATAATGTTGAGATTTTATTTAATTAATCCCACATCAGAACGAGAAACACAGTGTAGAGGAGCATTAGCACTAAGGCTGCGCCTTAAAATGGATACCATACAGACAGTTGCGGCTACAACAATTCTCCACAACATAGCATGCGATGAGAGGAAACCAGTTCCCTCATGTAAAATAAACATTGCATGTTAATATTTATACAACACAAGATAACAAATACATATTCGTAGAATACGAAATAATATATTGCATTCTTTTAATATATTATCTACAGTTCTTGGAGTCAAATGAAATCGCGCAAAAAAAATCGTGTCGATCCCATTCTTCCATATGGTTTGGCCTATATCTGATTACCTTGGGTCTTCTAGCTTTTTCATCACTGCTGTAAGCATTTACATTAAAATAATAATCCATGATGTGTTTGAAAAATAGATATAGATATAGAAATAGATATAATTTATTTACATCATAAAATAATTGTAGGTTAGTTTTAAGCCGAAATTTGTACTTAACTCATACCTCGTCTAGAGTTATCTTAACCTCGATTTAACTCGAGGTTTCAAGTTAACTCGCATTTGAAATACGCAACAGTGCACTTAATCCAGAGTTAACTCCAGTACAAGAGTTAACTCGACATTGAAAAACTGGCTGTAAAACACAAATCCATAATTTGATATTTTTAAATCGAAGATCGTGACACAACTTCCAACTATTTTCAATGCACTCTTAGATCTGATTATACAAAAGCGTAAAACTTTTCTTCGCAATTTTTTCTTTTTTTGCACTATTACCATGAACATATATTTTAAGCACCAAAAATAATGAAAAAAGTAGTTTTCTTAACAGTCGTACAAAAATATATTATACACACGAGATATCAGTTGATAACGAATATAATTTTACAGGATGAAGTATATGAATTTAAAGAGGAAATTGAAATGGAAGAAAAAGCACAGGTAAAGCATTTAAGTACATATAATGATGTATAATGTATTATCGTACAGCAGTTTCATTCAACTTTTTTCAGGATGAAGTGAACATAATTACCAACACTAATTGGAAAAAATATACACCAGCAAATTTAGTCACCCCAAAGTCACAAGCACTAAACCAATCCGAAGATATCCCCGTAAGTATATTGTTCATTGATCTCATCTTTTTATAGTGAAAACAATTATGTAAATAACTGTCTGAGACAAAAGATTATCATCAGTGTATAGAATGCCAAATAGTTGTAGTAATGGAGTAAATAAGTATGACTGGTCTGCTGGTGAAAAAATAATGTCATGTAAACAATAGCTATTTGTGCAACAAGTTAGGAAGTGTTTTTCTTTTCTGCATAAGGGAGAAACATATTCCTAGGTGTTGCAAGAAATCTAATTTCATTACTAGACTTGGTTTAAAAATTGGTAAATATCAACAAAGTTAGTGCTGAAATACCTTTTCCGCCTTAGTTAGGAAAGGTTTTTTTCTAATTCAAATTAATATTGAAACATAGAACATTTTCAAACGTTTTTTGTATGACCGGTAAAATGTAGAGTAAAAAAGTAACAAATATTAAGTTGCAAAGTTTACCAAACCAACAGTTTAGTACTGAAATAATTATCTACTATATTTTTAATAAACATTTCAAATCAAGCACTAAATTTTCATCAAAAATCTAAATTTTTATTACAAATTTAATGTTTGATTACATATTTACAACTAGATGAAGTTTTACTTTTACGCTCTAGAGTATTTTACGGTCTCAAATAAAGTCGTAAAATGTTACTTTACATCAGATTGTACAAAAATTATAAATTTGGGCAAGGGGAATATACACGACTTGTTTCTTGAAATCTACAACTTTTAACTTTTTTTCATGTTATTTTGCAGACCGAAACACCATCGAAGAAAAAAAAACTTGATAGAAGTCGTCGACGTCCAGCAACTCATGTAAAAGCACTGACGTCATCTTTGATCGCAGATAAATATAATCTACTTCTCGACAGAAGACTAGCTATTGCCGATTTTCAAATGAAAATACTGGAAAATCAATTAAAATACCAAAGTGATGAGCATGAACTAAAATGCAATTATTAAAATTCGATATAGAGTTAAAAAAGCAGGATTTAAGCCGAAAATCACAAGAAACTTGTTCAGACATTTAAAATAGAGTATTAGATAATTAACGTTGAAACCAAATTTATAAATATGTTATATATTATAAGTAGTAAATATTCTTCATGTTCAAAATGTTTTTTGTTTTACCAGTTTCAGCGACATTATACAAAGTTATAATTGTATGAAAAAATAATATATAGACTAACAAATTTTACAAATTCGCAAAAAATTCATTAATTAAATAATCTCTTATTCGAAATGGAGAGACTACTCCTTCATTGGGAATGTAAGGAACTTCATCCATTTGTATTAGATAATTTAGTTCTTCAATATTAATATTTTCAGGTGGGGGAGGCACAGGCTCATTCATTTCTAGAGCTAAGTTTTGCAAAACCATTGTAGATATTATTACAGTTAAGACTGTATCTAGTTTCAGTCGCATTCCATAAGCTAAAACTGGAAAACGTCTCTTCCATACTCCAAAGAAACGTTCTACGCCGTTTCTTGTTCTAATGTGCGATTCATTATAAAGTTGCCGACCTCTTGTTTGTGGATCGGGTAGGGGTGTTAATAAATATTTTTTCAATGGATATTGGATATCCACTATCTCCTGCAAAATGAGTGAATTTAGTATGCATTGACAGGATACTATTAGCACGTTAATGAGTTGTTTCTAAATATTTATTTAATGCAGCCAGGGACGTATGAGGGGGAGGTTGTTGCTTGCTGGCACAATCGCTAGTTTGTTGGTAAAGTCTTTGGCCTGTTAGAAAATTGAAAATTATTAGCATGTGATTGTATTACCTCACCCCCATCCAAATAATTTCACTTCGGTCTGTCCCTGATCTAATGTAACAAGAAATTTCTTGATGCTGATTGGTTCATTAGATGTGATTAACTGGTAAAATTGTAACTGTGAGGTAGAAAGAACACATTATTTAAGATATTTATTCTCTAAATCTCTAACGGTCAGATTTAAAAAACATATACTTTAAAAAACACTAATATTGTACATTTACCTAATAAATAATTGTTAGGAAATTCACCATTTTCAAAACGCATTCTTATGTGGCTGTTATTAAAACTCGTCGCATCGTGAGCTGAGCCAGGCCAGCGGGCAACAACGTCTAATGCCTTCAAGTCTGCATTGCAAATTGCTTGTACGTTTGCAGAAAAAAAGACTTCCTATTTCGAAACACTTCTGCATCATTTCCACCTAAAATTATTACGGGTTGCAAATACTATGACTAGCAATGAATCCCAATTTTTGATAAATTACTAACCTGGTGACGGAATTCGAATATGCGTACAATCTACCAGACCCAAGACTCTTGGAAATGAAGCTACCCTATAGAACTTATTTTGCTCCCTTATAATTTCATCTTGTGCAGGCATTTTGACAAAACGAGGATAAAGTCTAGCTATTGACTCAGATACTGCGTACTGCGTAAGTTACACAGCATGTTATATAACAGTTATGGGGGTAGTCATAAAATCTTCAGTTGTATAAAAACAAAACTTCAAGATATGGTTTCTAATAACAGTTTTAAATTTGTGAAAGTTGTATTGTTTTATATTTTCGGGTAGTTTATTATATAAGTTCAAGTTTAATGAGTTTTTAATTGATTTTGTTAAGCGATATTTAGGAGGTTTTAATAGATTGGCCGACCTTGTGTTATGGTTATGTAGCTCAGATGGAGTTACATACGAATTCTTGTTTTTATGAATCTCTAAAAGAGAGTAGTAAATATATAGGCAAGGAATGGGCATTATACCATATGTAATAAATGGTGGTTGACAGTGTTCCCTGAAACCTGCTCTTGCTATGATTCTTATAGACTCTTTCTGTTGTCGAAATATTTTTGCAGCGCTGCTTGAGTTCCCCCAGAGTATTATCCCATAACTTATGTGGGAGTGGATTAGTGAATAGTATACTGAGAGCAAAGTGTGTAGTTGTAGAATTGTTCTTAATCTTCGTAGAAGAAATAAATAGCTTGATAGCTTGTTGCTAAGTTGTTGTATATGATGGCTCCAACTTAAAGTATCATCGATAACTATACCGAGTAAACTGACACTATCTCCCTTCATTACGTCATACCTAGTAGAAAAAATTAGTCTTTGTGTTTTGTCACGATTTAGTTTGAGTGCATTAGCATTATACCAGAGTTCCGCTCGACTTTCAGTTTCATCAATGATATTTTGTAGACTGTTAATATTTTTGGCACTATCTGTAAGAGTTGCGTCATCAGCAAACATAACTATACTGCTAGGGAATAAGTAATAAAATAAATCATTTACATAAATTATAAACAATAGAGGTCCCAGTACAGATCCCTGAGGCACTCCATGTTTTACTGATCTAAAATGAGATGTCATATTGTTATGTGAGACGCATTGTTGCCTATTCTCCAGATACGACTTTAACAGAGACAACGGTATTCCCCTGACTCCATAAAAACTAAGTTTTTCGATGATGAGAGTATGAGAGACACAGTCGAAAGCCTTGCTGAGATCGCACAGCGTAATTGCAGTGTGTTTACCCTCTTCAAGGCCCCCAACTATGTCACCCACAATCTTACAGATTGCATCTATTGTGGAACATTTTTGCCTAAAACCATATTGGCAAGCATGCAATAGGGAATACTTTTCGAAATATTTCGACAAACGGTTTTTTAAAATAATTTCTATTATCTTGCCAAACACAGGGATAATTGAGATCGGACGGTAGTTATCCGGACTATTTGAGTCACCTTTTTTTAAAAATGGGCACAATTCGAGTCATCTTAAAGATATCAGGAAAGCAACCCTCACTAAAACATTCATTTATTATACGCGTTAAAGGGAGAACTAGAAAATCTATTGTTTCATTAACAATTTTACTATTTATATCGTAAATATCTAAACTGTTTGAAATTTTCAGATAATGTATTGCGTCTATAACCTCTAAAGTGGTGACAGGTTCAAGAAAAAAAGAAACATTAGGCGTCGGAACATATTCTAAAAAGTTCGAGGCATTTACGTTAGTTGCAGGTAGACTATTTATTATTGTATCTGTTACCGTAGAAAAAAAATCAACAAAGCTATTGGGGCCAACATTAGTATCATTATTATTACTTTTCCGGCATGTATTACTTTCGAAATGTATTAATTTCCAGCTATCCCTGGATTTATTATCAGAGTTTTTTATGAATAAGTCGTAGGCGGTTTTTTTGGCTTTGATTATTTCCTTTTTATATAAATTTTTATAAGTGATATAAGCTGCTTTATCATTAGGATGCCTTGTAGTACAATGTACCTGTTTAATGGCTGTGAGTCTATCTCTCATATTACGTAGATCATTGTTAAACCATTGAACTGGTGCCTTCTCTCCCGAAAAACATTTTTTCAATGGAAAATGTTTATGCATAATAATACATAATTTATACTGAATAAACCTACATATCATTAGGAAATTCCAGGTCATCCTCAATTAGTGTCAAGAGGTGTAGAACAGTTTCTTTATATAGCCTAAATCTTCTAAAAAAGGTTAAATTATCGAATTCTTCAAAGTGATTTGATCTAATATAAATATTTCTTGGGAAGCCAAATATCTAATATCTAAATATCTCCAAATCATCCTCAAATATGTCTTCATCTTCAAAATTCATTTTTGAACTTTACCTCTACTAATTATTTTAACAGGCCACTGAGGATAACGGTAACAGGGAAAACGAAAACAAGAACTCGATACAATTTTCAAATATTTCTTGGGAAGCCAAAGTCAATAATATCTAATATCTCCAAATCATCCTCAAATATGTCTTCATCTTCAAAATTCATTTTTGAACTTTACCTCTACTAATTATTTTAACAGGCCACTGAGGATAACGGTAACAGGGAAAACGAAAATAAGAACTCGATACAATTTATAGGTTATACAATTTGAAATTAGTCACGAATGCGCATGTGTCATGCATTTCTTAAATTTAAGGAATGTTTAAGCCTAGATATTCGGCGGCTTAATTTAAGGGTGCACTAAGCTAGGTTTAAAGAACGGTGCAACTGAAAAATGAGTTTAAGTTACCACTTAAACATAAGCTCTGCTTAAATATTGCGGTGAAAATGGCTGTTAGTGAATAAGCAACTTGAACATTACTAATTTTTTTAGGATAATAGACGAGGTAACGAATAAAATTTTTAATGACCAGAATGAACTTACTGCAAACTTAGAAATATCGCCGATTATTAGGAGAGATAAAATGGCACGGAGTCCTGGACATGTCGATATAGAGAATCTATCTATCATAATTCTCAATGAAGCTAATGACGTAGACAGTACTGCACTGAACGAAATCGACCAAATAGGATGTTTCGCTAAGATAATCTGCATTATCATAAGTATTTTTTTTGTTAAGACTACATTATCATTATCTAACCATAAGAAAAACTGTTTTGCTAATGAGATTTCGCAACGGTAAATCTTTGACTATTTGTCCCAATAGCAGCACTTACTTAAACTAGGTAAAATATTGTTATAAGTTTTCCTTTTGTTAGGGGTTGTAACGTGCGGAATGCACAAGAGCATCCTTCGTTACATTTTCTAACATTTATTAGAAAAATTTTAATAATCAAACATTTTATTATCCTATGCTCTGGTACTATATCGAACTTTCCTAAACAGATGAGAAGTTGGTAGTAGCTTATGCTTACGCATCGGGGTGTTGAACGGCGCACGCTCGATAATATTCAAATTAAATTAAATAAATAAATCAAACTAACTGAAAAATGAAGTTGAGTCGAGTATTTATAATAAAGTCGGATAGTCACATGAAATGTAGAACTATCAGTAACAATATAGATCCTTTATTTAACTTAATATTTCATAATTTAAAGAGAACTACTTTTTGGGCGGAGCCACGTTACTGTCGGTCCGGGACATGTCACAATACGCCGCGTTAGACTAAATTCCTTCTCTTTCACTCGAGCCGTCCTTCGAGGTGGACGTAATAGAAATTTTGTAAGACCCTAATGGGGATATTAATAGAAAGGAACCTTATAGACGTATAAGGTAATGGTTAAATAATTATATATTGTTAAATACCATCTAACATTTAAAAATATTGTTTTAGGTTCTTTTATTTTTTCTATATAATTACAAATTTCATTTTAACGTCGAAGTGATCTCAATATTACACCTTTGCTTTGTGAACAATTACCTATATTCAGCTTTTCTTAATAATTAGTAAATGAATTCTACAATACTACGTTTCTCTTTATTATGGAATTTCTCGACATGACGCATCTTTAAGATTTTACTACTGAGCAAATCATTCCAAGTCAGCAAAATGGAGGTACCAAACATCAGCCTACATAACATTTAAATTCGTATTCATCCCAGAACAGGAGCGCACTTAGGAATTTCTCTCACCAGGACTTTTAAAACAAAAGATAAGTACTTTTGATTATTATCTCACATAAAAGGGATTATTTTCACTTATAGTAGTTCTCGCTTCATGAAAGCAATGTACTTAGTTTTGGTTCATAAAGCCAAGTATCTTAAGTTTAAACCGTAGAATCAAGCGTCTTTTGTAAGATTTAGTTTTGTGAATTCGTTGTAATATATTTTAATTCACAGTTACCTTTATCTTGATTCATTGTTGAAATTTTCCATCGTAGTATTGCATATGCACATTTGTTTGGTTATATATGGTAATAGTCATGGTGCATTTTGTGTAACGAGTGTACATAGAGTTGATGTGGTAAAGCCATGGGGCATTTCGTTGTAATATATGTTTTGTGAGTATTGAGAAACATTTACGAGATAAATTTTTTTTTTAATATAGTTATTTTGTCTCTCGTAATATTCTCAAGTAGCCCCAGGACTTACTTTGTAATACATTTTGTGTTGCACTTTAGTATATATCTAGTGCTGTAAATAGTTTGTTTGTCGGATCGTTTGCGGGATACCTTTGTAATATAGTTCGGTTTAAATCTCGTAAATGTTCATATCTTATTGTAATATATGATTTTTAGTACTGAGGTAACGTTGCGAGACGTATCTTTTGTAATATATTTTTTTGTCTGTATACGCCTCAAGTTTATCTTGCTGTTCAGCAATTTGTAATATAGAGTATCTTGTAATATAGTTTATCTTGTACATATTTCGGTTTAATATTTTGCTATACAGTATCGCTGATGCTGTGATAGCTCATATTTTTTGTAATATAATATTTTGTAATATAGTTCTATTGTACATATGTAACATTTGTCTTTTGTTTATCTTTATCTTCAATTTTCCTTGATTACACTCAGTAATCAATGGCGCCCAAGTCTTGAACTCCACGCCCTTTTGCTCTCAGTATCTTTACTGTGCTAGCCAGGTGAAACCAGTGACGCTAACCACGTCGCTCGTAGGGTGGCCCACACTTGAACAACTTGGGCAAACTAAACCTTTCAAAACAACGCCACAGGGTAGGTAACTAAATAATTTCTTACGATAAATAAGTGCCTTAAGTTAAAGTTAACTATTTAATGGTTAAAACTCAAATAGACCTATGGTTGGTAAGTCACCTGTTAACTGTAAAGACGGGCTTACTAATCATACCGTCTTACTTATTTATTTTTACACGTGGCGCAAGCGCAATTGAGTTTTTATCATCGCGCGCCATTTCATCCATGCAGCGACGCATGCAGTAACTAGTAAGCAATTCGGCGTTCGACCAGGGATGGTACATTCGTACCAATTGTGGTACATTTGCATGTCAGTTGGTACGGTGGTACGACTGTGTACATTTGTGGTACGTTGTGAAAATCTGCCCAAATTTTATCAAAAATTCCAATAAAACGCAGTTGGATATAAACAAATTAAAAATTTGAAATTACAATGTATGTGAGTCCCTTGATGTAATCTCCAAAGTATAAAATAAATCATCACCTAGTGGCAAAAGTGAGTAGTGTAGGCGGCAGGCGGCTGTGAGTGTATGAGGAAGAAGAAGAAGAAGAAAATTAAAAAGTTTTTCGTTTTTATTCTGCATTCTGCTTGTTTTCGATGACAGATGTCGGACTTCACACGGTCTGTGCTTATTTTTTTTTAAATAAATATGGATGACAATAGTAATAAAAAACAGTCTTTGATTAGTGGGTAAGTTGCAAAATTAGATTACAAGATTATGTCAATTACATTTAATGTTTTTAAATTCTGTGTTAGGTATTTCACAAGCCTATCTAACAAAGAAACATCAAAGGAACATCAAAGAAATGTGGTTATTTCTCAGTCTCTTGCTAAACAAACTGAATTGATTAAAATGAATGAAGTTCAAGATGGAGAGGAAGAGTTAATAAATTTGCAACTACCTCACGAATCACAAGATGATTGCAGTGAAGACGGGGAGACGGATGATGAATATATAGCTGAAACTCCAAACATAAGATAATAAAATACTCGAATAATGAAAATGTACCAACCTATTTTTGTTTTTCAGAAAATTGCTAGAAAAAGAAACTGGAGCCAATATACTCGTCCATTTAGAATACAGTGGTTGCAAGAATTCGTCTGGTTACAATAAGAAATAGGCGGCTCCAGTTATTGTAAATATTGTAAACAAAAGCATTGAAGGTGCCATAGCCATTTGAAACGGCACAATGAATCTACATTTCATGCCAAAAACAGCAATATCATTAAAATCACTCCCAAAATAGAGCAATATATATTGCAAGTTGACGAAAAAAAACTTACAATCGCAAAGTTAAAGAGGCAGAGTTGAAGTTGGTTATGTGCTTGGTAGAGCACAATCTTCCGTTATTACTAATGGATCATCTACCTGCACTTCTGACTTCCATCGCTCCAGATTCGGAAATTTTAAAGGGAATTAATTGTGCTAGAACACACTAAAATTCTTGCGAATTTGGCTACGGAAAGTCAAAATACTATCAAAGCAAGTGTCTTCAATAAGAAGTTAAGAAATATTCATTGATTGTTGATGAAACAACAGATATCTCTGTTAACAAATGTTTAGCAGTTGTAATAAGGTTCAGGGACAATGACAAAATTCGAGATTGCCTTCTGGGTCTTGTAAAATAAATAATTGTACAGCAGCAGGCATTACACAGAGAATCTAATTGGCTTTGCAGGTGATAATTGCTCTGTAATGATGGGGGACTTCAATGGTGTCCACGCAAAATTAAAAGAAATATGCCCCCACATTTTTGATATGGGTTGCATATATCATTCCATGCATCTTTGTGCATCTGCAGCAGCTTTAAAATTACCGAACCAAATCGAGGACTTTGTGAGAGACATTTATAATTATATTAATCACAGTTCGAAACGACTTGGAAAATATCAGCAGCTTTTGGGATTACTGGAACTTAAACCAAAAAAACTTTTAAAACTTTCTCAAACGCGATGGTTATCATTAGAGGTTTGTATTTTATAAACACTTTTCAATATAATTTAAAAAGGATACTTTTAGGCAGTGGTTCTTCGCATTTTAGAACAGTGGGATGCACTCTATACATTTTTTAGAGAAGCAGCTGCAGAAGACGATTTAATAGCTGCATCAACCATATTTAATGCAGTGAAAAATGGAATCTATAAATTATATCTAACATTTTTGGCTTACATATTGCCCTTAATTAACAAAATGAATGTTGAATTTCAAGGGGAGAAGCCTAAGCTTCATCGGGTTTATACCAATATTCAAACAGTTTATAAAAAAATTCTGTCAAATTTTATGCAGAAAGATTATATCGAAGGTGATCACAAGGGAAAGGGCAATATCAATACCCCTCAACAAACTTGCACACTTGTACAACTAAACCCAATGAATGTTCGGCAGTATCTCCCAATTGAAAAAATTTATTTAGGAGCAGAAGTCGAAGATATAATTTTGACATGCTTAGAGAATCAGAATAAACCTCAGCAAGAGCAAAAAGTGCTCATGAAAGCAACGCAACAAGAGATCAATTCGTTCCGAATTAAATGTTTGAGCTATTACGTGGAATTATGTTGTCAAATTAAAAGTCGTTTCAAGAATCTAGATGAATGTAAACATTTTGAAGTACTGGACCCAAAGACAATTTTAGGTGATGATGAAAGGTCTATAGTTCCACTGGTTAGACAATTCAGGCATCTGACCGACAATATGGCTGATGTGGGAAATACGTATAGAGAACTTTCAAACCTTCCAAAGACTGTGAAAATGACATTGAAGGATCTACCACCAGAGGCGCTTTGGTCAAGGATCTAAGAGCTGAAAGACTCCGATGGCAAGCCATTATATATAAATCTTTGTGATTTTGTTTTTAATATTTTCTGTTTACCACATAGTAGCGCTGCAGCAGAGAGAATATTTTCACAGTTAAACTTAATTAAAACAAAAACAAGAAATATACTTCTTCCAGAAAGGTGCAATGACATATTACTTACAAAAGAGCTCTTAACGTTGACGAACTCAAAATGTTACAATTGGGAACCATCTCAAAAGTTGTTAAACCTAAATATAAAATATTAATTTATATGTTTTGCCGTTCATGTGAAATATGTTGCTTTTATTAATAATAGAAATTATTAAATGTTTCAAAGATGTATGTAAAAAAATAAAGCTTTTATTTCTATGGTTATTTGTTTTATTATAAATATATTATGTAATGGGAAACTGTTGCTCGAAAACGAAATGGTTAGTTTTTTGAAATTCGCGGGAAATGGTGGTACATTTATTTGAAATGTGGTACATTCTATGGCCTTACGTTGGGACTGTAAATTTTACACCCCTGGCAACACTGCGTTCGACGGAACAGTTGTGGGAAAGGTTTTATGCAAAGAATTTTTATAAAAAAACTTGTGTTTTATGTTATTGTATATTAGCTGCTTTCGTTCAGCAGAGTGATTCATAATCATAATAAACAGGATTTCAATGAACAGTAATCATATGACACAAAATTTCATGGTATAGGGACAGAGACAACACATGAAATAGGGAGGTGCCTTCCAGTAAACTCTATACTAACTGGAACGGGCACCGTTCGGATAATGCATAGGTAGGCGTTGAAGCCAGCCAACCGACGAGAGAGATAGAGATATTTCAGTATTCACCTCTCACTTGTGCTTGTTGATTTAAATAGCTGTTTAGTGTTTTCAAAAATTAAATAATTCATTTTAAAATAAGTGTAGTCGATATTGGCCTTTTTTTACTTATATTCAAAATGGTGCAAAACTGTGTTGCTTATGGATGTAATAATTTATATGATAATAGAAGCAATATACGTTTCCACGGGTATACATTCTGTCTATATAAGTTATGTTTAGATTACACCATGCTTTACCCAATATTTTTGTTTATTATTAACGATATTGGAAAAACAGTTTACTATATTTAAAATAGAAATAACAAATTTACATAAATAAATGAAATAATAATATTCAGAAGATTAATTGTCGATATTTAAGTATATCTTTTAATAGAGCAAAAGCAACATTTTCAACTGAACTTTGAGCAAAACTGACTAAATTTAAAGCATATTTAAAATATAATAATTATAAGTTTAAACACAAATATAATATAGGTAATTAACGTCATGCAAATTTTAGTTTTCCGTTTAAATGATTCACATACCAAAAAGTTAAGTGAAGATCTTATAGTTGGCAAATCTAGCTTGAGACAAAAATACAACAAATTGATTTTGTTTAAAAATTTGTAAATATGTAAAGTTTGTATATAGTCTAATTATGTTAATTAGCGATTACCATTAAAAACAAAATTTTTTTGTAAAATACCTACATTGTACTTTGATTATAGACAACAAAATTAGTATAAATAGTTATATATTTTTTATTATCTAGGTATATTGAAATATGCATAAACTACTGTTTGTAATTAGAATGTATTAGGTATCAGTTAGTAAAATTTTTGAAAAAAATATGATTATTCGTATATTCTTATGACTTCTACCGGTGTATTCATCTTTGTAACTAATTTATACAAAAATATTGACCTAATATAATAATATGCTTTTACTGTTCCTTAAAACTTTTATAATTTAAAATTATACAAAGTCCCTAAAATGTAGGTCCCTACTTGGGTATTTTAAGCTAATTGTACATAGGAAATCGATGAAGTGTCTTTTCTCAAGTTTAATTTTACAATTGTGCGTACCTTTAAAATTTATTTTAAAACGGAAACTGATAGATACAACTATAAGTTATATTACAATAGAAATTTAAAACGCATATAGTCTCTATACGCGCGTCTATCACCTGATTTACCTGATTCACCTTGAATTCACCATAAGCGTTATTGTGTTAGACAGAGACAAGAATACCAACGAAGCACGGGTTGCATACATACACACTGGCTTCACTTTTTTAACATTAAACGCCCGTTCCAGTTAGTATAGAGTTCACTGGTGTCTTATCATTACGAATCACTCTGCTGAACGAAAGCAGCTATTATATAGTAAACTATGATTGTGTCTTCTTACAAGTCAAAGTTTCCTTTTTTTAATAGGCACACTGAATTGTTTATTAGTCGTTTGTTTCCTTAAATGAATCATTTATTTTAATTTTACCAACAATAATTCTTTGTCTGAGTCAACATAGAAATGCATTAAAAACGTGTTTTAATATGAAGTGTGAAGTTGAACATGATGAATTAAAAAATATAAAATTAAAATATTGAATTTACAAGTAACGAACTTGCAAAGTGACATTACTAGGTCAAGAGAGATTATTCGTTGCCATCATAATGTAAGCTGCATAGTGGTTAAAAAGTCACCTATTACCTATTAGCGGCAGGAAAGTTTTTTTCCGGTTACAAGGTAGTCATGGTGTAAAAAATGTTGGTAATTTATATCAAAATTGCTGTTAAACGACACCAGAGCCACCTATTGCTGTAGCTCTATTATAAGTGTACTTCTGTCATTATAGTTAGTCGTTTTCTAACCGACATTACGTGTGTTTTACTTTTGATCCTCTCCCCAAAAAATCTCTCAGGTTATGTGCCCAGGATTCGTTGTTTCAAGTAAAAAGTATCGTAATTGTGTGTCGCGAATAGACAGGCTCAAGAATGACAATGAACTATGTTTCTAGTGTACCTAAACTTCTCGGGCGAGAGAATTACGACGAATGGGGGGCGTTCGCCGTCGAAAATTTACTGGTGCTCGAGGGACTACAAAAAGCGATCGAAGGAACTGAGACAGATTCGGTGCAGGTGGCGAAAGCCAAAGCCAAGTTGGTGCTCACGATCGATCCGACCTTGTTTGTTCACGTCAAGGAAGCTAAAACAGCTCATGAAGTATGGACGAAACTGAAAAGCATGTATGCCGATACCGGCTTCACCCGGAAAATCGGGTTGCTTCATACACTAATTTCTTTAAGGCTGGAAAGTTGTGTTTCGATGGAAGAATATGTAAACTCAGTGATCAACACATCGCAGAAATTGAAGCGTATAGGGTTCGACATAAATGAAAATTGGATAGGTTCTTTACTGTTGGCGGGATTTCCAGACAGGTATGAATCAATGATAAAGGCCATTGAACACTCAGGCATTGTCATTACCACAGATTGCATAAAAAACAAGTTGTTGGACATGGGGACACCAGATGGCGGCAGCAGTGGCGTAGATGGCGCTTTCGCAGTCAAAAGCCGTTTTAACAAACATGGCAAAGGTGGCAACAATGATCAGAAACGTCAGGCAGATAACAAGGACAAGAAGAATGAGGTTAGGTGCTTCAGATGTAAACAACTGGGACACTTTATGAACAAATGTCCCAATAAAAGCGCAAGTATGAACAAAGGCGAGTCATCGACAACAAATGCATTTAGTGCAGTATTCTTAAGTGGAAGTTTTAATCCGAATGAATGGTATGTCGACTCGGGAGCTAGTGTCCACTTGACGGCTCGCAAAGATTGGCTTGAAAACATACAACATGAAGCTTTTCCCAAAGAAATTGTTATTGCAGACGGTTCTACAATACAAGTACTTTGTTCTGGTGATGTGGAAGTATCTACAGTAGTGAATAATCGTGTAGAAAACATAAAAATAAACAATGTTTTCTATGTACCACAGATAACCACCAATCTGCTTTCAGTGAGTCAGATTTTAAAAAGGGGGAATAAAGTCAAGTTTGAAAATGAAACATATAACATTTTTAATGCAGAAGGATCCCTGATAGTTGCAGCAGTTCAATCGAACAATGTTTATATATTGAAGCTTAATACGACTAGTGTTCCTGATGCTATGATGGCAAATTTGGCGGTGACAAGTCAAATTTAACATAGAAGATTTGCTCATTTAAATTACGCTGATCTCAAGCTTATGCAGCAAGGTTCTGTCGAAGGTTTGGATGCCAACATCAAGCTGAACTCTAATGATATTTGTGAGGTATGCTCTGAAGGGAAACAGACCAGGTTACCTTTTGATAAGGGCAACAGAGCCACATCATTGTTGGAAGTAGTTCACGTAGATTTGTGTGGTCCCATGGACGTGCCTTCGATTGGTGGTTCCAGATATTTCATGCTGTTGGAAGATGATGCGAGTCGTATGGCATTTGTGTATTTTCTAAAAACAAAGGACCAAACACTGCAATGTTTCAAGGATTTTAAGGTTATGGTGGAAAACCAGATTGGCAGCAAAATAAAAATGTTAAGATCTGATAACGGAACGGTGAATTTTGCTCGCAACAGTTTGAAAAATTCCTTACAAACAATGGTATCATACATCAGAAAACTACTCCTTACACTCCGCAACAAAATGGGATGCTGGAGAGAATGAACAGAACCATTGTGGAAAAGGCTCGTTGTTTGTTATTTGATGAAGACCTACAAAAGGTTTTTTGGGCAGAGGCAGTTCACACAGCCGTATACGTAAGGAACAGGTGTGTAGCCAAAGGCCTAAACAAGAAGACGCCGTATGAAATTTGGTGCAATAAGAAGCCAACATATTAGGATTTTTGGCAGTGAGGTAATGGTACATGTACCTAAAGAAAAACGTACCAAATTTGATAAAAAGTCACAAAAGATGATTCTTATTGGTTTTTGTGATAGGGGTTATCGACTATGGGACCTGTTAAAGGGAGAGTAGTGACTAGCCGTGATGTGATAATTATTGAGAAAGAAAAGAAGAAGGTTTCTATATCAGTTTCTGAACCTGTGACTAAGATGCCATCGGTTGGAGAAGTACAAGATCGAGTGGAGGAACCTGATCCGGAGTCTTTTGATGCTGAAAGTGAGTCATATGATTCAACATCAGAAACTGATCATTTTTAGGAGACATATGACAGTGATTTTATACCAAGTGAAAATGATATGTTTGAATTGACCCCAAATGAAGGTCAAGGTGCGATCAGAAGGTCAGAACGAGAGAGAAGACCCAAGACTTATGATGAATATGTCAGTTATACGTGCATCGGTGATGCAGACATTGAAGATGTCCCATTGACAGTGTCAGAGGCCCTTTCTCGACCAGATGCCGATTGCTGGAGACAATCTATGGCGGACGAAATGCAGTCTTTTGCTGAAAATGATGCGTGGGATCTAGTGGACCCTCCTGAACTAAAAGAAAACATACCCGTGGTGCAGTGTAAGTGGATATTTAAAAAGAAAAGTGATAGTGAAAATATAAGTGCTCGATTGGTAGCTAGGGGTTTCGCTCAAAGAGCTGGGATAGATTATAGTGAAACGTATGCCCCTGTTATTAGATTTTCTAGCCTTAGATTACTATTAGCGTTGTCTGTTCAAATGAACCTAAATATCACACACTTAGATGTAAAAACACCTTTTATAAACGGTCACCTGAAAGAAAAAGTGTTCATGACACAACCAGAAGGTTTTGTAAAAAAGGGTTTCGAAAAAAGGTGTGTTTATTAAAGAGAACTATATATGGGCTGAAACAATCATCGAGAGCCTGGAATGAAAAGGTTGATGAGGTATTGATCAGTTCTAGTTTTAAAAAATCAGATTATGAACCTTGTTTATATACCCTGAAAAATAATGAATTCTTAACTGTTGTTGCATTGTATGTCGATGATTTTTTGATTTTCAGTAATGATTTAAAAACAACAAAAATTTTGAAAACAGAATTAAACAGGCATTTTAAATTAAAGGATCTGAAAGAAGTCAAACAATTTTTAGGCATGAGAATTCGTAGATTAGATGATTGTGTTATTATAGATCAAGAGAATTATATAAATCGAATATTAAAAAGATTTAATATGTATGAGTGCAAGAGTGTAAATACACCTATAGAGGGTTTTGATTATTCACAATGTACTAGTAATTCTGATTTGAAAAATCCTTGTTATCAGCAACTTATGGGTAGTCTTATGTACCTATCTGTACTAACACGTCCTGACATATGTTTTAGTATAAGTTTTCTGAGTCAATTTAATGGATGTAACACAGAGTATCATTGGAAATGTCTTAAATGAATTTTGCGATATTTAAAAGGGACAAAATATTTTTGTTTGAAATTTAGTAAAATTGACCCTGATCTAGTTGGTTATGTTGATTCTGATTGGGCTTCAGACAAGAGAGACCGTAAGTCTTATACCGGTTATGCATTTAAATTGTCAGGGGGTGCCATCTCTTGGAAGAGTACTAAACAAAAGACAGTCGCTCTCTCTAGCACTGAGGCTGAGTATGTCGTTATTTGTGATGCTTCTAAGGAGGCTATATATCTTAAAAATTTGTTAGTCAAGAAATAGGAACTTACTAACTATAACAAAAAACTTATTAAGATTAAACTAGGTGGTGACTCCTGATAGCAAAGCTATCATCCTACAGTAAAAAATAAATAATAAGAAAAAAATTTATTAACGGTAAATAAGTGCATCTTAGCAAGATCGTTTTTGTTGCGATTACAGAGCAGTCTTGCTGGAGCCTATTTAATGCTGATATTTATTAGGGGTTAGTCAATTTCTCTTTATGGATAACAGAAATTTCTTTCAGTGGGCTATATCAGTAGAAGAGCACAGAGGTATCCTAGTTGAAATTCAACAAGAAGAAAATAACAATAACAATTCAATAAAAAAAAAAGTTAAGAAAAGACTCAGAAATACTTTAAAATGGCAACAGAACGTAAGCAAAATAAAAAGACAAAGAGGTGAGCAGTATACAGATAGGAAGGGAAAAGTACAGTTAGCAAGAAAAATTACTGCAAGTTGTAGAGGGTTGTACTTACCAATGCAAAAATATAACAGAAGAAGAAAGAAATATAATTTTTGAACAATTTTGGAAGCTTTCAGATGAAAAAAAGGTTCACTTCTACGCAAGATTTGTGCAAAGAAAAAATATAGTTAGACGACGTGTAAAATCAGATAATAATAAGAAAAAAAATTGGACATTTAATTATAATTTAGAAGTAAATGGTTGTAAATATAGAGGCTGCAAGGAGTTCTTTTTGGGCACTCTAAATATCAGCGCAAAACGAATACATCATTTTTTAAAAATATTCAGAACCCTTTAACAAATATACCGAGATCTCCAAATAAAGGAAATAATGGTAAAAGGGCAATACCTGATACTGACAAAGATTATGTTAGGAGACACATAAACTCTTTTCATTGGGTTGAGTCCCATTACTGAAGGGGAAATACGAGTAAAAAATATTTGGATGCCTCCCTTAATTTAAGCCGGATGTATGATCTGTATGTAGAATGGCTTCCCAAGGAAATATCTCTCCTTTAAAAAAATCAATGTACTGCCATGTTTTCAATACTGAATTTAATTTGTCATTTCATCGTCCTAAAAAAGACTTATGCGATAAGTGTGAGGAGTTCAAGAAGATAGAAAAACCTAATGAAGAAGTAAAGGAACAACAAGAAATTCATTTAAAAACAAAACAGTCGGAAGAAATGAACGCCAACAAGATTGAAAATGCAAAGATAAGGTCACATCAGTAATTACTTTTGATTTAGAGAATGTATTTGCTTTTCCTAAAATAAATGTCTCTAATGCATTTTATAAAAAAGATTAAATTGTTATAATTTGACGGGCCATTGCAGTATCAATGGTGTTAATTACTGCAGCATCTGGCACGAATACATCAGTGGTCGGGCAGGAAACCATTTAGCCAGTGCCGTAGTTAAGATATTACCCAATGTGATGAACGATAACAGTAATTTGAAAAAGATAATTCTTTGGTCAGATAGCTGCGTACCACAGAATAAAAATAGCATTATGTCTGTCGCACTGCAAATTTTTTTACAGTCTAACGAATCAAAGAGTTTAGAAGTAATCGAACAAAAGTTTAGTGAACTCGGACACGGGAATTTACAGGAAGTTGACGCAGTTCATAGCGTAATAGAAAGATTTTTACGTCCTAAGGATATAATGATCCCAGTTAGCTTAATTAAATTACTGACTTAGATGCCAAATAGTTTTAAAACCGAATTAAAAGTTTTGCAGTTAAACTGTAATGATTTTCAAGATTATCAGAAGGTAACCCTGCACTATAATTACAGTATATTACCCTACACTAAAGTAAAACAAATTATTTATAAAAAAAACAGCCCTCTAAAATTGATTTTCGAAAGTCCTTTGAAGATGAATTTCAGAACGTTGATATATGTAAATACAAATCAAACAAGAAGTCAGGCCAAGAAATGTGCGATAATACATTGCGCGTCCCACAAGTTGGTCGTCTATCTGAATGTAACGTAGGTTTACGCAAAGATAAAAAAGAACATCTTACATCAATGCTTAAATATATGGACGGAGTCGATTTAGAGTATTTTAAGCATCTATTAAGAAATACGCAAAATACTAACCACCAAGATGCTGTACCCTCGAGTTCTAGTACGACAACGCCTGATGATAATAATACCTTATTTCGTAGTAAAAAAAATACAAAGTCTAAAACAAATCCAAAACAAAACACTGTCCAAACAAGGGTCTAAGCCAAAACCAACACAAGTCAACAGACGATTTATCAAAGGGATACCCAACTAGAAACAACAAAGCTAAAAACAAATAATAAATGTAAAACGAAAGGAAACTTGACGATAAAAGAAGATGACGTCATTCTAAAGTTTAAATAAATTATTTTATTTAGTTTTAATAACTTTTATTTCAAATTACATTTTCTATTTGATATTTCATTACACTAACAGGTACTATATCCATTTACCAACATGAGGACAAACACAGAATGTCAAATTCTACGCAGAAATTTCTGTACTGATGGTCGGTCGGATATGTACACATATATACTAGCTGTTGTCTGTAAGTTATAAAGAATATTTTATAACTGTAATTGGGAACAAATAGCTTCAGTTATTATTTAGCATTTTACTTGGCTGCAGTATGATATTTGTAACCACAAATCAAGAGAATTTAGTTCCGCCACCATTATAGCTGTTCCTCTTAGTGATAATATGTTTTTTACAACAGTTAACTGAGAGTAAACAGCTGTGGCTATTATAAAATATTTTATTTAGTTGCAAAGTAATGTTTGCAACCAAAGATGGCATATACAGCTATTTTGATATCAGTGTTAACTTCTACAACGTGTTCACAGCCAATAGTTAGCTGTAAAATCTCAATCATACAAACTGTGTTACTTGGGCACAATCAGAAGGTTTTGTAAAAAAGGATTTCGAAAAAAAAGGTGTATTTGTTAAAGAGAGCTATATATGGGCTGAAACAATCATCAAGAGCCTGGAATGACTATATCCATTTACCAATATGAGGACAAACTTTGTTTTGCACTATATTCTATGAAAGTGTCACATTTGTCCTACATCCCATGTGAAATTTGCAATATGACTTGATATTAAGCTCTTTGGCCTATATCCAAAATAAGTTTTTGTAAATATCTTCATTATTTACAAAAATAATTAAGAATTTCAAGTGTCTAACACAATATTTAACCAATTTAAAGCAAGAAAGTGGCAAAAAAAGCAATGATTGTAAGTTGGTAAATAAAAAATCTTTAACCCTAATTATCTCATGATTTTGGCTCATAGGTCAAAAGAATACTAGCATGACGATATAGTTGTACCGTTTGTTACTTCTAGGAATATTCTTAAAAGATAATACTTATTTTAACTTATAAATATACTTAAGAATAATCAAATATTTTGTAGCAATAATTTAGGAATAACATAAGTTTATGTTTGGGCTATCTGGGCGCCCTGCCAAGTAAATAAAATATAAGTAAATCATATAAATATCTATACAGTATAAAACGCGTACCTACCTAATGATATTATTAATATCAGTGATTAAATCACAGTTCGTGATATATCGCCCATCACTAAATAAAATACATGAAAAACTTTGTATGAGTGAGTAAGTACTACCACAGAACTACAGGGACCCACTTTTCATATAAGCAAATTTTGCCCGCGTGCATGGAATTTTATCGAAGTGACGTCAAAATGGGAGGATGCGGGCAAATAAGAAGAGGCAGCCTATTTTTTTTAATAACTAGAAGGCTTGCACTTTAACTTAAAAGAAAAATAATTCATGTATTCGATGACTTATATAGGAAAACAGAAAAAAAACATTTCCCACACAGCACAGAATATTTGAGGATATTCTAAATAAATCCCAAATATCCTATTTTTAGTATATTTGCTTAGAATATTTCTTAAATATTCTTAGAATATTCTGTCGGAACATTAAAGATTAAAAATATTCCATATAAATGCCAAATATCCTTTTTTGGGATATTTGCGTAGAATATTTCTGAAATATTCCCAGTACATTCCAGTAGTGTGTACATTTATAATTTTTAATGTGGAAAAATTGTCACTTTTGAAGAGTTATATTTGAATTTAATCTTTATATACATCATATGTTTGATATGATATCTCTTTCACACCAACGCAATGGGAACAAAGTGAGATGAAACAGTTTTATAAGTACCAAATTAAATAAAGGAGACAATCATATTGATGCAACTTATTATATAGACATAGATTTAGATAGAATACGGCCACAACAGAAATTATTACTTTATCTGGAACGCGCAATATGATTCATGAACATGAACATTTTTATACATGGACATAATAATATATTATGCAGATATTTAATAACTTTGGCACTACTTATTTCTAATTTTTAGTTTGATGCGCCGTTTTTATGTTGGCGATTATGATATTGAACAAATAATACTTCAAGGTTGGCAATTCTCAACATTGTCAACAGTGCTGCCATTAAATGTTTAGCGTGTCTGCGTGTCGCAGTGTCGCGGTTTGCCGGTTTGTTTGTGTAGTTTACTGTGATTGTGTTAATTAATTAAAGGTAAGGAACCTTATTTAATGTTAAATGTAATAATTTAAAAAAGAGGAAATAGGAAATCATCATTTCGTTCCGAATTTACTGCGATTTAAATCTGTCGAAAAGAGATTAGTAAAAATTCTGTATATTTTGAGGTTAGGTAGTCGACAGTTACGGCGTTACACGCCAATTCAGTGAACAACGTAATTATCTTGTTACATGTCATTTTTTGCTTCTTGAAACTGTTTTATTACAAAACCAATTCTTTTGTAATTATTATTATTATTATAATGCCACGGATATTTTCGAGTGTACCAATACTATGAATAATAGGCCTATTTGTTCTTCATCACGTAAGGTTCCTTTCTATTTTAAATAAATGCAAATAGAATTGAATAGATCACATCTATTCTAAATTTCACTTTCGTTCGTTCGTAGTTCACTGAAGTGAGTCGTTTACTTTGAAAGACCCATCACTAAGTCCTAATGTTGCTCACTGAGACAACCTCTTACACATATAGGTTTATCAACCTTCTAGCTTCATAACATCAAATTAGTTAATATAATTTAAAAAGTAGGCGTCTGAAGTTCTTTACGGTTTCGAAATAGAGGGTGTCAAAATCGGCATTGTTTTATTTATTCCAAAGATTATAATGTGTATTATGTTGAAGTGACATTTGTTTTTGGGGTTGGGAAATAGGAAGAAATTCAGACCCCTACTTTTTTGGTAACCAACATTTAATATAAGGAATCGAAACCTAACATCCTATGATTTCCTAGACACTATATTATAAAATTGATATATTTTTTCAGCCGCAAATATAGGAAGCAATTCCGATAGAAGCACGCCTATTAGTAGAGTGACTCCTGTATTATCGGGTAAATTTATCATATTGATCCTTAACTGGTCTTTTAATAATAGTCGGTATTTTAGATGAGAATTTTAAACAACAGCTGATACGAACCCTCACAGTAATAAATGTTAAATTGGACCAGGTCTCTGAAGATGTAACTTATTTGCTACAGAATAATAAAAACGATAACTCAAAGTTAGAGGAAACGGAATCAGTAATGAGCAAATTTAGTTTTCCCTTGAATTGTATGGAAGATTTAACTATCCTTGAGGATTTTTTGTCAAACAAAAATAATGCAGACCAGTTTGTAAGTTTAACTTTAAAAATAAATTCACATACTGCATGCAAATTACTCTATATATGAAATTTATTGTGTTTTCATTGTTTTAATTTTTTTAGGCACATGAATTATCAATAACTGGAGGCTGCAATATTAAAGTAATGGTAAAGAGAATAATGGCCAAGCTATTCGCAAACTGCCTGGCAATGCAGTATAGTTGGATTGGCTTCAAACAGAAAAATAACTTTTCGATTTTAAAAGTTGCTTCTGTTATAATTGGTAATGGTTTCTGCTTTCTTTTATATGATTTAATTAAGGCCTCTATTTTTAGGCGCAGTTCAGAAAATTCATAAAAAAAATACAACCGCAGAAATTGAAGAGGCCATCAAAATGTGGTTGGTAAAAGTAAAAGAGAGAGAAAAGAGAAGAAGGGATGAAGAACCTGTTTTATGAACTCGTTATTATATAGTTAGTTATTTTAAAAATGCATGTTTATGCTGTAAGTAAATAACAGTAGAAAGTAAGTAGTAGAAATAGTAGTAAACAGTATAAAGTAAATAATATTGGTAAAGATTATTTTGTAGTTTTATTTTATTTTCTCAAGGGTGTGTAATAAGTGTTGTTAAACTTCGGGTGTTTTTCATGTGGTTGATAGGCTTCTAGAGCAGTTACGGTTGCTTAAGCAACATTTCAGCAGTCATGTTTGCCATTTTCAGGTTCTTGCTAACATCTGCTTTACTGCTGCTTCTCATTGGTTGCAACTATCAGCGAGAACTTGAAGATAACAGATGTGATTCTGCCGATATGTCACTTAAGTAACCATAGATCTCTGGTAGCCTATTCACTATGGGGGAAACATCGGAAGTTTAATAATACCTTTATTTAAGGTGGCCATTCCCTAGAAAGAGACATCCGATGGGGAAATATTTACTATTTTTGGCCATAACTTTTTTTCCTTAGTATGTATATTTAAAAAAACTATAAGACTACCTAAGTAGAACCTTAACAAGATTATTACTATGAATTTTCACTCAATAATTTCAGTGGTTTGCAAAATAGTTAAGATTTAAATTTAAAAATTATGCTAATCTTCCTATTTCGTAGTTTCAAATTAAACTATTTTGCAAACCACTGAAATTATTGAGTAAAAATTCATAGCAATAGTCTTATTATGGTTCTACTTAGGTAGTCTTATAGTTTTTGTAAATATAGGTACTGAGAAAAACAAGTTATAGCCAAAAATAATAAATATTTCCTTATCTAATGTCTCTTTCTAGGGAATGGCCACCTTAATACCCACGAAAACCTGAAAAACAACATGTATGTATATGTATATGGAACATGCCAGATACATTAAGCTATATGTTCCTGGAACGTTCTGGGAATGCGGGAAACTGTCTACTTCTAATATGCATAAGACGTACCTGCAATATTTAGAGCAGCTTGAAAGAATATTCTGAAGGTTCCGCGCATATATTCTTTGCACTTTTACAGAACCTACTTGTGCTGTATGGGTTTAATCGAGAGTGTCTCAGGGTTGCGGGCAAATTAAGCCTGGCAGCTGACTACAATCCCATTATATACCCTAAAACTTACATTTTGACGTAAGTTTTATTCATGTATTCGATGACACAGAAAATCGTGATCAGAAGTGACGTCAGAATTCCATTACGCGGGCAAAATTTGCAAAAATTAAAAGTGGCTCCCTGTATGTCTGTAGTAGTACTTACAGCCGTATGCACCGTATACAGAAAAGCTATAGTCTGTTTTTAAACCAGGAGGAGTAAATATGAAAGTTCCATTTACACCATTAAAGTAACTAGAAAATACACTAAAACCTTTTTGGCGTTTTGGGCAACCAACAATACACGACTACAGTGTTTTTGTGTGCATTTTATTACAATATATAACGCATCGACCTCTATTTGACCTCTAGATATTTTATATAGCCTTCAACAACTTACGCAATATAAAGACACCAAGTAATTAGCCACTTTTACTTTCAGATTTATACAAAAGACATTAAAAACTGATATATAATGTACAAACGATAAAATAGAAATTATAACCAAATAATTTATGACAAGAAATTAAAATTGTTATAATATGTCAAAGTTTACGACTATTGCCTTGTGTAAAACTGGCGACGGCCTGTCCAATCACAGATGTATGATTTAGCGCGTTAAATTTAAAACGCTCCTCCTGGTTTAAAAACAGACTATAGGCTTATGATTTAAGCGCGCTTAACTTATGTTTGCCATATGCACCGAAGTTAAAATGTTATTTAAGCTCGCCTAAAGTTAAGCCCTCAAGTTTGATCGCTTAAAAATTGTTAAACCTAGCTTTTCCTAATTATAACCTAACTTTTTTGGCGTTTCAATCGATTTTGCCGTTTTGTTGTCAAAGTTGCTTCTTTTGTGCCTCTTATCGTCTTATAATAATAATAACATGGAAATAGAGGACGAAATTCTTTTAGAGGACGATATCGACGTATTAGACATAATAGATTTTGGTTTTCCACGGAGGTTTTACATTAGACCAAATTATATTGAAGACATGGACGATTTAAGTTTTTTTAGAAGATTTAGATTAACAAAACATACCGTGATATCCATTCTAGAATTGATAGAAGATACACTGGAATTTGAAAATGATTTGTAGGTAGTTCTGTTAGGTTTCAAAATTTGTTAACTATTTCCTTATTTTCAGAAACAATAGCGTGTCTCCAATAAACCAATTACTGACTGCACTTACGTTTTGTGCTAGTAGTGGCCACCAGATAAATATTGGCGATTTCATGCAAATGGATCAAAGTACAGTTTCACGTATTGTAATGAAAGTCTGTGAAGCTATTGCTAACCTAAGAAATCGATTCATTAAAATGCCAAGTACTCCGCAAGAGATTTTGAGAGTTCAAACTAATTTTTACCAGATAGCGCGGTTTCCTCGTGTTATAGGATGTGTAGATGGGACACATATAAAAATTCGCTCGCCAGGTGACTATCTGTGTAATATTAATAAAAATAAATTGACCTTTTTTCATTATCTTTATATATTAATGACATACCAACTTTAGGTGGAGAAGAAAGAGAAATTTATAGAAACCGAAAATCCCACTTTTCCATTAATGTTCAGTTGGTGTGTGATAGCAACCTGAAAATAAATAATATAGTAGCAAGATGGCCGGGGTCTGCACATGATGCCACAATTTTTAACAATAGTCGCTTGAAAACCATATTTGAGACTGGGGCATTTGGAAACGGTGTCTTGCTTGGTAAGTTCAGTACATTATAAACTTCTGTACGATATTAGTGTACTTTTTCTTAATTTTGTAGGCGACAGTGCATATCCACTTAAGTCATATTTACTAACGGCCGCATGCACCGTTTATACATTTAAACGAGTTTAACTAATCGCGATTAGAGAGTTAAGTTTTCTTTCTTATGCACCGTTGATACAAATTTGTGGATTACTTAATCCGGTCATCAACTTGACAACGTCGAAATATCTAGGGATATTTGTAGTTTCAACTAACAAAACGTAATTGTCAAGTAACTCATTTTTCGTACTGACAGCTTTTAAAGCCCGAGTTTTTACACGTTGTGCTAGAAATGGATGATTTTCAAATATTAAATGATGAGGCTGGCAATGGGGGGCCTAACAAAATGACCCCAAATTTTACACCTCAAGAAAAAAATTATTTGGTGAGTTTGATATCTGACAAATATAAAGATATCATTGAAGACAAGAAGACGAACAGGACATCAATTGACGAAAAAAACAAAGCATGGAAACAAATAGAAAACGATTTTAATGCCATGTCTCCAGGCATACACCGTCGAAATGCGGAATCATTGAGGAGGTTGTATGAAAATAAAAAGAAAGAACTAAGAAAGAAACTAGCAGACGAAAAAAAACAACGTTTTTTAACTGGTGGTGGTGAGATGCCGCCAGTAAATAAAACTGAGGAAACAGATGAGATTCTTTTATCCATAGTCAATGAAAAAACTGTCCATGGAATGTATAATCGGAATGATTCAGATCAGATATCTGAGTTTGTAAATAATCCCACTGAACAATTGGAATTTGTTTTTGAGAATGACTCTGTTCAACAATACCAAGATGACATACAAGTAAGATAATATTTCGTTGAAATAATATTAAGTTCTGTGACAAAAATAATTTATTAGAAATGGCTGTGAAAATTTCAACATAAAGTGTGGCCTGGATGTGTACATTCTCGTTTCTAACCATTGTAATATATTATTTATTTTTTGCAGGAAATTGAGGTAGTACAAGGGCAGAGCAAGGAGAATATAGAGCAACTTCCAGGTACTAGTAAATCAACTCCAGTAGGATGCAAAAGAAAAGCACCATTTACACCAAACAGACGACGTCCGACAGCATCTGTTAGAACGCTAACATCATCAGATGTCGCACAAAAATATGACATTCTATTGAATAAAAGAATAACGTTAATTGATAGACAAATTAAATATTTAGAAGAGGAACACAATTTTAAAAAAGAAGAACAGAAAATGAAGTTGGAACTATTACAATTAGATATAGACTACAAAAAAAACATTTTAAAACAAAGTTTTGCACTAAGAAATAATATGTAATTACATTAAGTTGCCACTTTTTAAATTAAAATGTTTATTATACTTATACGTTGGGGAAAAATAAAATAGTAGATTTTCACATTTTCTTTTATTACATCTAACAAATATTTTAAATTTTTACATACAAACGATAACAACGTACAGAAAAATTTGCGATTGGTGACTCTACCATTGATTTTGATGGAGCTGATTTTATAATTAATGATCAATATAAATATACCGGTACGCCTGGATTGTATGAACTGATGTTTAAAAAACTTCCAGCAGGACATCGAGCAACTGATGTGGACCAATATATTGATATTATTAGAAGAACTAACACTCAATACTTAGGTTACAATCCTGAAAAAGGTCTATCTACATCAAATGCTCCTAAATTTATAAATATTATAAAGCCACGAATTACTAGTTTGTATTCGATGGCGCGAGAAAAGACGGCTAAGAAAACTAGTTCAATAAAGCCTCCCTCTACTTTACCAGCTATAGTACCAAGGTCGAGATCCAGTTCACTGCCTTCATCACAATTGATAGAAACGAGAAGTCAAGGGAAAAGAGGTGGAAGTCTGAAAATGATGCAGCTTAATAACAAAAAAATTGAATATAAGCATTTTGATGACTATAATGAAATTGTAGATCGTTTAAAATTGCTTACAGCATCGCAATTAGCGGGAAACACTAGTCATAATAATGAAATAATTTCTATAATAGAAGAATTGAGGGAGGGTGAAATAATAAGATAAATAGTGTGTAAAAAAATAGTGATCTCATTTAGTGCGTAACATTGAAGCTTTAACAATGCCTATCGATAAGTTTGGAAGACACATGTTGCGAAGTAGATCAACACACACATCACCACATTCCATCTATTCACCTGTCTTAACATCATCACCAATATCATCACCATTTTACATTTGTGAACCATCTTCACATCATAGTAAATGCATCATAAACATACGTGGTCATCTGGAAAAGTCTCAAAGTTTATTACGTTATACACTTGAAAACGCAGCAACTGTATACAAATTTCCCGTATCTGGTAAAATAGAAAATATTGAAATTTCACCCATTGATGCAACAATTTTTGTGGGTACCACTAATTTTACAAAAGATAAACTTATTGGAAAAGTCATAAATAAAGGTGATGAGATTACTTTCCTAGTATCGAAGAACCATCCATCTTTGCACGTTGAAATTGTGCTACAGTGCCCAGTAACTAAAAATTACTAACGTTAAAGAAGAAATAGTAAACGAAGTCCATAGACCAGCTAGAAAACATGTTAGAAGGCGAAGAGTAATTGTTAAAGGTCTCAATGATCTTTATCAAGCAGATCTTACAGAAATGCGTCCATACGCGAAAATAAATAGAGGTTATAAATACATCTTAATAGTCATTAATGTATTTTCAAAATTTGTTTGGTGCGAACCAGTAAAAAACAAAAGTGGGAAAGTGGTTACCCAAGCAATGAGAAATATATTGTCACAGGTTAAAGTACAACCCACAAATTTACAAACGGATATGGGAAAAGAATTTTACAATAAAGAATTCAATAAATTAATGGATGAGAAAAAAATTAATCATTATAACACATATTCAAATCTCAAAGCAAGTGTTGCAGAAAGAGCATTAAAAAATAAAATATGGAAACAGTTTAGTTTGCAAGGAAATTACAAGTGGTTAAAGATTTTACAGGATATTGTAGCGAAATACAATGACACTGAACACAAAACCATAGGGATGAAACCAAAGGATGTAAAAAAGAAACATGAAAAATATTTACTGCGATTTATTTATAGCAATTTAAAGACAATCGATCCAAGGAAACAAAAATTCAAAGTCAATGATCATGTGAGGATAAGTAAATATCGTGAGGCTTTTTCAAAAGGGTATACACCTAATTGGTCAAATGAAATTTTTAAAATCAGGAAAGTTCACCAAAGCAATCCTAGAACATATTTATTAAAAGATCAAGACGGTGATGAAATTAAAGGTGGTTTTTATGAACAAGAAATTCAGAGAGTAAAGTATCCTGACATATATCTTGTGGAAAAAGTTCTAAGAAGAAAGGGGAATCAGCTTTATGTTAAATGGTTGGGATTAGACAAGAGACATAATTCATGGATTTCAAATAAGCAAATTGCATAAAGATAATATGTAATATTTAATTTTTTAATAAAAACAAATTATATGTATAAACTATTTTATTTACATACCAATTTCACACAGAAAAATATAAAATGTACTTAATAATTGCTTACATCTCATTAGTAAATCTTTCGTTATATACTTTACATCTATGATTATAATCTAAAACAGGTGTAATAATTTTTGAAATTAATGCTATTCTTCTCTGAAAACGTCCTCTATCATGAGCTAATGACATCCAATGCCCCTTCCTTGATGAGTTGTAGGCAAAATTCCATGTTACAAGGAAATAAATTTGATTATCTTTTTCATTAAATGTCACTTTCTTCATTTTACACCTTGCTAGTACACTCAGCTTCGAATATATTTGGGTAAATGTACATTAATTCCATGAGCATACCAAAATTTTCACTATTAGAATTTTCACTCGGTGGAAGTAAATTCTTTACGTTATCAAACACATTTCCTCCTTGACGTTGTAACCCTTTTTGCACAGTCTTGAAATAATTTGCAAATTGCGATCTTCTTAACATGTCAACTCGGTACTTAACAAGTGGTAACAGCTCCCACAATTTGCAGATTGTTTCATGTCCCAAGTAGATATATGAATTATTTTTCCAAACTTTTATCACTCTTGATGTAGTAATTTCTTCAAAATATATAGAAAAACTTCCAGCACTTATAGGTTCCACTTTATCATTAGTGTATAAATAATTTGATATTATCCTTTCATTTGCAATAAACTGAGTCCACTCGTTTTCATCGAAAACTATCACATCATTTTTATTTCCTGGCAGTATTACACAAGGACTATAGCACACTTCATATGATAACCCTGTTGACACAAATTTACATTGAGATTTGTTCAACTTATATGTACGTTTACCGAGCACCACTAAGTCATTCTTACTTTGATGTGCTGGAGGTAAATCACTAAACAAATCAAATTTAAGCTCCGGTAAATCGAAAATACTATTTTGCATCATCTTGAGAAACTGAATCGAAGAAGATTATTAGTGGCAATTTATGTAAAATGCTGTTATACAAGCGTATATTATTGAAATATTTGATGGGAGGTAGTTCTAGAACTCCCCATATGCTTCATATGGTTGAGCTGTACAGTGGTGGGAGGTATTAAGACGTCTCGTGGCAGGCGGTGATAGTGGTGTGAGGTCGTTCTTGAACTCTCAATCCGGGATTCGGGAGTGCATCGAAACGGTATCATATGGATATTTTGTCTTCGTATATGATTTTATTGGTAATGTCATTAATTCTGGTAAATCTGCTAATGTCAGAATACCTTCGGCGTTATAGTCTGTCGATAAATGGACATCATGCCGTTGATTCATTTCTTCTTTTAAAACTCCCTGCAATATTTCTTTTAGCTATAAACATTTTATGTTTTCTTTCAGAATTTATCACTTTCCGAATACAATTAAATAGCATATATGTACGTAAAACCTCATGATCCACTGATTCTTCTTTTAAGTCATGATCTGGTGTCTTCGGAAGAGCATCATGAAACCAAAAATTTAAAATTTTTTCAATAGCTGCCTCAATTTTTTCTTCAACTTTCTCATATGCACATACTAATTTCTCATTATCTTTGTAATTCATATTACCACTACCTTCCAATGCCATTTTATCAAAATTATGCTTTGTGTAAACGAATTTAAGAATATCTTAACGATGAGAAGTAAAATTATTGAGTATCACTTCTTATATTAACCGCTCAAAACTGGTTTTCAAGGAACAGTACATTTCCTATGAATGAGAATTCTAGAAAACCTTCCACCACAATCTACCCCAATTAGAGCAATGAGAGAAATAGAATACCCCCCATCACAAAACCTCCCACGACCTTATCTCCTCATTTATTTATTAATGAGAGAACTAGAACCCCCTACCACAAAACCCCCACCACAGCACCCCCCTTCTTCATTTATTAATGAGAGAACTAGAACCCCCTACCACAAAACCCCCCACCACACCACCCCCACTTACCAATCTCCGATTGGTGGGGGTGGTGTGGTGGGGGGTTTTGTGGTAGGGGGTTCTAGTTCTCTCATTCTTTACCTACTATTACATGAATTAAATTCTGCTTACGTGGAAGATGTAACCCCTAACAATAAAAGAAAGTATGATATGGAACACAATTTAGGTCCACTTTTACGAAACATTTGTTGTAAACAGTACAAGAAAATTTATTTTGATAGCTATATGTTAAGTATTAATTCACACTTAAAGGCAGACTCTTATTGTTTTACTGACAGTCAAGTAATTCAAATAGAAAATATTGTAGTAAATTTGAAAGATAAGGAAACTAATATTGTTGGAAAATATTATGAGATTTATTCACCTCTATATAATTATCCAATCAGTTCTGAACTTTTAAAAATTTATATTGTAAAAAAATTGTCAAACAATAAATTGTTTTGAGGCGGAGCAAACTTGGAAAGTTGGAATAAATAATATAATTGGAAAAACTTTGGCGATGTGGTACTGAGACGCAAAGACAAAGTACTGCCCCCGAGAGCAGCGGACTCGAGCATTCGAATTGATGATAAAGTAGTGCCCGTTGACCCACTACTTATTTTTCAGAGACTTTGTGTTGCAAAACAGAGCAACGAAGAACTCGACAGCATCTGCAGTATGAGTTGGCTCCGTACCTATTGTCCCTATTTTCTGAAGTCGGAATGCGAAAAACTGCGAAGTCAATACTGTACAAAGCTTTTTTGCCAGTTACAGACATTGACTTTGGAACCAACAAGTGTACATAATTGACGGTGGTTACCTGTTGCATCGAGTGGTTTGGAGCCGAAATGCAACATTTGCGTAACTTTTCTGCCTAAACGGTTAACTTTGGCGAAAATATGCTAAGGGATATTTTTGTATGAAATTTCCTCCTCGAGTCGAGTCGTTTGGAGCCGAAATGCAACATTTGCGTAACTTTTCTGCCTAAACGGTTAACTTTGGTAAAAATATGCTAAGGGATATTTTTGTATGAAATTTCCTCCTCTTTAATTTTCTTCCCTACATTTTTTTTCGAAAAACGCACAGCTTTGGAGAGAATTGCGAAAAATCGTTTTTGGCGGCCATCTTGGCTAGATGGCGGCTCCGGCGGTAAGTCTCAAATTGTGCATTTTATGAATTTTAGATATGGACCCCGAAACCTACAAACCTGCAAAATTTCAAAACTTCCCGAGTTATTTCCAGGCAAAAATCCCCAATGACTGGCCTATCTGTTTTATATCTATTTTACAATATGTTTTAACTCGACCGCTGGCGCAAACCGTTAGCGATCGAGGATCGTTGATGACGTCACAACTGGTTCATATAGAGTATTTGCATGTAGACGGCGCTGCAGTCAATGTTAGGTATCAACCATAACCTCACAAATTCTTTGAATTCTGTTTGTATTTGCTGTTTTATTTGTTATTTAAAGGAAATGCCTTATAATTGTTGTGTGCCGCAGTGTTCATCTGCTGCTAATGGACATAAAGACTTCATAAATTTCCCGCTGGTGTATTAATGCGGAAGAAATCGTTAGTAGCGATCAGATCTGGCAAAGAGCCAAACAAGTACAACAAAACATTTCAACAAGGATTATTATATTGTCACTGGCATGGGTAATTACATAATTATGGGTTATTCTATTACTCCATGCTTTCATTATCTTGTATATTTATATTAGGGCAATGGAAAATTCTCAAAAATACAACGACTCCAACAGTACATCTGCCTATAAGAAAACATGAAGCGAACGAACAAGTGGAAAGTTATAGAAGAAAGCTGAAAGAAAAATTTTAAAAATGTAGGGAGGAAAGGAAAACTCATCAACTTGAGATAAATGCAATTGATTTGGTTCCTGAAAATACTGAATAATAGGTACTGATCCTGAAAATATGGAAGGTGCACATAGCAAATTGTGCACCAATATGCAAGCTGTGGACATGCCAGTCTCTGCAGGACATAAACATGAACACTGTAAAAGTTCTGGTTTATGTTTTCCATGATCTACTAAAACAATCTGAACTTGATATTCAGAATTCTTTTTTTGCTCTTCACAATATTTTCCCTTGACAAAATACATGTTTTTATTTTTAGCCACTTGTACATATTTGACAAATAATTTTAAAACTAATATTGTGCCTTTTTCTTTTCCTTTTTTCGCTTTTCTTGCAATAAACCACTTCTCTATCGATTTATGGTCTTATAATCTTTAAATTTTTAAAAAAGTTGAGAGGTTTAAAGCAATCATTGGCAGGAAATTCTTTCGGCACTCCGACATTAATGATATTTATGTCAAATAACGTTTTATTAAGTCCCTTTTCTTTCCAAATTGCTAAACTAAAATCATAAGACTAAACGTAAATAAACAAGTTGCGACGTTAAGGAAACATAAATAAGACACATAACGCCTTGTTGATCCTTTAGTCTTTGCTCCTAACAGATTTAACTCTTTCTGCAACTCTGCAATCTTCATTTTCGAAAATAATAATAAGTAAACACTAATCAACACAAATTCTAGATTTCTTAATAATAGAATAACTAATAATTCATATCACCGCACAAAACAACTTAGAATAAGGATGGTAAAGGATATTATACAATGAAAAAAATAAGAGATAAGAAATAAGAAATAAAAAATATAGAATAAGAAATAAAAAATAACGATATCCAAAAATCAAGGAGCAATACGAACAGTTGAATTTTAAAATCGAATAAGCACTAATTTGTTGACATTGACATACAGAAAAATAAAAGATTACTATTTTAGAGTACCAGGAACCAGCCAATTTCAGTTTTTTTTAATAATATTGGTTCTTTAAAGTATTTATGAACCTAGGAGACTAGCTCTGTTACACAACAATGAAATAAGAAATAGGCGACATGAAAATAAGAAATAAGTTTCCATCCGATTGATTTTCTGTTTCTTATTTCTTATTTCCAACCAATCACAAAGCACTACGAAAATACGAATAATTCAAAATTTGATGTTTGATTTGAGTTGAGGTTATCTCACTTATGTCTCACTTTCTTTTCAACGAATTAGTGTAAAAAAACCGCTGCCTAAGGAATCACTACTTCCACATCCAAATTCTTCATCCAAGTCACTTTAAAGGAAACATCGTGACTATATTTGCACTCTAGTATGTGGAAATTATTGGTATAGAATTTTAATAATATTCGGAGCAGATGTAATAGAAAAGTTTGAGGAGTTGGTTTCTACCATATACGCTAAAAATGAAGTTTTTAGTTTATCCTACTTATTTTCCACTATTCACAACCTACCACCTCCGACTCCTTCAATGGAGTCATCTCAATCAGATGTCACTACAATACATACGTGTACTAACTTTCAAGTGAATATCTCAATTTGATGTTATCAATCCCATTAATAATGAAGCGGAGGTGGTGGAATTTGAAAAATATTAGAAAGAAATCTGAGGCCTTGGTTTTTAGTATATACACCGAATCCCAAAATTCTGTACTTATTCCCTTCTACGGAATCATCCCAAAATATAATCTAGTTCCAGATGTCGTTATTTATTTATTTATTTATTTATTGCATACACTGTTCAACAGGTAAGATACCCAATTACAGAACAGGAATAAAGGCATACAAAGCATTAATTACATAATATACAACAACATAGAAAGTAAAATAAAGAAAAAAATTACTTATACTTATACTTATAATACATACGTCTATCAAATTACAAGTGAATATCTCAATATTCAATCAACCCCTTTAATAATGTAGTAAGGGTAGTGGAAGGGTTGAAAAATATTATTTAAAAATCTGAGGCATTGGCTTCTAGGACATACACCGAATTTCAAGTTTCTGTACTCATACCAACTTGCTTTACTTATTTCCCCCTATTTACCCCTAAATCAACTCAAAATATAATCTAGTTCCAGATGTCGTTATAATTCATACGTGTACCAAATTTTAAATGAATATCTCAATTTTATTTTATCAACCCTTGTAATAATGAAGTAGGGGTGGTGGGGGTTGACAAATATTATAAATAATTTGAGACCTTGACTTCTAGTACATACACCGAATTTTAAGTTGCTGTAGTCTTACCAGCTTGCTTTACTTATTTTCCCCTATTTACCCCTATTTAACCCCCATTCCTTCAACGCAATCATGTCAAAATATAATCTAGTTCGAGATGTCGTTATAATTCATACGTGTACCAACTATCAAATGAATATCTCAATTTTATATTATCAACCCTTTTAATAATGGAGTAGGGGTGGGGGGGGGCTGAAATATATTATTAAAAAATCTGAGGCCTTTGCCTTTAGTACATACACCGAATTTCAAGTTTCTGTAGTCATACCAGCTTGCTTTACTAATGTCCCCCTATTTACCCCTAAATAACCCCCAACCCTTCAACGGAATCATCTCAAAGTATAATCTAGTTCCAGATGTCGTTATAATTCATACGTGTACCAACTTTCAAATGAATATCTCAATTTTATTTTATCAACCCTTTTAATAATGGTGGTGGGGGTTGAAAAATATTATAAAAAAATCTGACGCTTTGGTTTCTAGTACATACATCAAATTTCAAGTTTCTGTAGTCTCACCAACTTGTTTTACTTATATTCCCCTATTTACCCCAAATTAACCCCCAACCCTTCAACGGAACCATCTCAAAATGCAATCTAATTCCAGACGTCGTTGTAATACTTACGTGTATGACATTTCAAATGAATATCTCAACTTTATTTTATCAACCCCATTAATGGGGTAGGAGTCGTGGGGGGTTGAACAATATTGCAAAAAAATCTGAGGCCTTAACTTCTAGTACATACACCGAATTTCAAGTTTCTGTACTCTTACAAGCTTGCTTTACTTATTTTCCCCTATTTACCCCTATTTAACCCCCAACCCTTCACCGGATATCCTCAAAAAACAATCCAGTTCCAGATCTCATTATAATATATACGTGTACAAAATTTCAAGTCAATATCTTAAACCGTTCCGGAGAAAACGTGCGGACAAAAAAAAAGTTACAGACAGACAGACAGACACAGAAATTTTTTTCGCTCAAATTTAAAATCTTGACGTTTCATGACATTCTAAACCTATTTCACGAATACAAATTTTTGAAATTTTTTTTGCGATTACTATACTTCCAATCCACTACGTGGATGTGGAAGTAATTGTTTCTAGAGTATTATTATTATGAGAAGATGCTCGCAAAAAATAATGCCCAGAAACGAGTTTGTGTGCTTCCATTGTTCTAGGCCAATGAGAGCGAATTGCGTCATATTTGACGTCGAAGCCAGTGGCACCGTCAACCTGCTGTCACAGGATCTGTGCTGCGATATACTTGTTGTGTTCGCCGTTTCTGATAGAATTAAGTGATATAACCTTACTTTCAGTGAAGAATGTCTTCATCGTAAACACCAGAGTGTGACAAGCTTTAATATTCTACATTACGCAGCTCTTCGACCTCGAAAATTTGATTACAATTATTATATATCCTTCTACCCCAGATGATGTGTCACTTGTAAAAATATTCGCGCACGTTAGCTCCGCCCCGAACATTTCTCATAATAATACTACTCCACTTATGGAAAATTTTCACGATTACGTGGCCGAATACCTCGATATCGACGAAAGTGAAGTGGCAAGGGACCCTGAGGAAGAAATTATTAAATGCGGTGATAAATTACTTATAGATTCAGTTCGTTGTTATCCTGTTTTGTATAATAAGGGGTTAGGAGACTACAAAGATAAAGTAATGAAAAATAATGCTTAGGAAGAAATAGGAAAAATTGTTCAAATGACAAGTAGGTATTTTTGTAATTTTACCTTAGGTATGAAATACTTTATAATGAGGTTTCTTGGTGCAGAGTGTCAGAATAGGTGGCTACGACTACGCCAACATTTCTCCAAGGAAATATTAATCAAGGATGAAGAAACACGAAGTGGAAGAGAAGCAACCAAACGAAAGCAATGGGAACTATATGAGAGTATGCGATTTCTGGAAAAACACATTAAAACGAAAGTAAGTAGCTCAACATAGTTTGTCTCTTTTAAATGCACTTTAGTACAATCGTTTTGAATATGTTGTATTAGCTTATATAATAGGTATTATGTTAATATATATTTATTTTATGTTAAGATCATATGAGAGTGCTATAAACCAAATGCCAACTAATGCAAACGATCAACGAAACATCTTACAGCCATTCAACAAGTTACAGACACAGCAATATCATGTAGGGGAGAGTTGGGTAAAACGGGATGGTACGGTAAAACAGAACACAGCTATTTCTAGAAGTCTGGTTGCTGCCACCTGCAAGATAGGTCCTAAACTAGTTTCGGGAAGTATAAATCTATAGCAGGCAGGCCGCAGATTGCACTAAAATCCGCTAGATGGTACTCATTCAGTGCAGAAATGTCAAATGTGTTGTTTTGTTAAATTGTACCGCTCACATGTTTTTCCATTTTTTTACCATTTAGAACAAACATTATTCCGAGGTAAGTCATCCATAATAATCTACATATCTTTTTGTATTATTAAGCATTAAATGCTATATGATACTTTTCACAATTAATCGGGAAATTAATTTTCATGTTATAAAATTACCAGTTGGGTAAAACGGGATACAAGTTAGTGAGGCAAAACAGGACTGTCCCGTTTTAGCCAACCACTTCTCTTTTCACTGTATTAATATAATAATTATAGGTAATTTTATTTATTTTGTGCAGTCATGGGGAAATACAAGAGAAAAACAGAAAAACAGTCCTGGAGTGAAGAAAGTATGAGTGAAGCTGTTACCGCTGTTTTGGATGGTACTATGGGTTACCTTAAAGCGTCTAAAGAATATGGTATTCCCCGTACTACAATAGAAGCACGTGTGAAGAAAGTGCGGAAAGGCGTGCTTACACGAGAAAATTGTGCTAAAAAAGGCCTGGGACGACACAAACCAGTTTTCACAGAAGCGCAAGAGCAAGAATTAGAGGATCATATGTTAGCTTTGGAAGCACGTTTATTTGGTTTTACACTTGAGGATCTACGAAGTTTGGCTTTTCACCTAGCTGAGCGTACGGCTTGGCTGTACGGCTTTCTAAAACGACACCGAAAAGTAGCATTAAGGCTTCCAGAACCTACCTCTCTTGCAAGAGCCACGGGCTTTAATAGATCTGCCGTTGCTAGATTTTTCTCATTATTAGCTGAAATTTAAGACATGTAAAATACCACCGGATAGAATTTATAATGTGGACGAAACTGGCATTATGACAGTTCCGAAAAGACGGTCCAGGTGTTTAGCATTACGAGGAAAGAAGCAAGTTGGTAGCCTTTCTTCGGCAGAACGTGGAGTTCTTGTAACAGCCGAAACCTGCATGGGCGCTGCAGGTGCCTTCATGCCTACTATGTTTGTTTTTCCTCGGGCAAGAGCGAAACCTGAACTATTGGATGATACACCACCAGGGAGTACAGCTGCTTACCATCCATCTAGATGGATGCAAACGGACACTGTTTTGGAGTGGTTTGATGGTTTCCTTCAGTTTTCACGCCCCACAAAAGAAGAACCTGTTCTATTGCTTTTAGATGGCCACTCGACACATACGAAAAGTTTAGAACTGATAAAGAGGGCACGAGAAAACAACGCTATTTTATTATGCTTTCCTCCTCACACAACCCACCGTTTGCAGCCCCTCGATGTGACTTTCATGGGTAATTTGAGCACGTTCTATGCTGCAGAAGTCCAAAAGTGGTTGCAACAACATCCCGGCAGGATCGTTACTATCGCTCAAATAGGAAAGCTTTACGGGGATGCTTTTATGAAGGCCGCCAGCGTTCAAACAGCCAGTTAATGGATTCAAGAAAACAGGCATATTGCCATTAAATCCGGATGTTTTCCAGACTGGATGTTTGAATCAGCGGAAACCACAAAAGACCAATCGAAAACCAAACCCCAACACAGGAAACTACTGCACAGCCGGCTGCTTACCCACTAACACCTGATAGACATGAAACTCTGCCTGAGGAAGTAACTCCGCAGTCATCAAGACCTGATATATATAAAACTCCACCGAGATCTACGATTTCGCCAAAGTTTGCTAACTTTAATAATGAAGACACCGTGAAGTCCATAAATGACATGTATACTAGGGTGGAACGAAAAATTCTTTCTTTTTAAATTGTTTTGACATAGGTGTCAAAATGTGCATTTGGATAAATAAAAATCGTTCTCAAAAGCTTATCGACCTATCGTAGCATCTTCAGATTCCTCACGGGACCGATAGTATAGAAATTTTGGTGGTTTTATGGGTTTTTATTACCTGCCCTGGTTTATTTAAAAAAATATGTTCCTGGTAAACATGGTATTGAAATTAATTATTAAAGTATGATAAAAAGCTCCTCCAAGTAAATTTGATTTATTCTAATATTTTCCGATTCCTCATTGTGTTTGAAAATCGCGCCGCTTACGGGAATTGCGCGACAAATAACGCGATCGAAATCCAAGCGACAGGCGTCTATGACTGGGGTGGGAAGGTAACAATTTCAGACCTACTTTCATTTGTTTGAATACTTCTACTAAGTATTGTTTTTAGTAGAATGTTTTCTGTGGGTTTTTACGTGATTCGTGGTTGTATGTCGATTGTTCGTTGAATGTTAGAATATTTACGTTATTATGGCAACTATAAGTCAACTTCGTTGCAAGATATTTGGTCAATCTAAAATATTAAGTGACCTTGTGTTACCTACTCATAAGGACTTTACTTTCATTATTTGTTTCTTTAGAATGGTATAAAATATAAATATGCTGGGAGAGATATAGGTGTTCATGAAATACTCAAAAATGTTGTACCGAAAATTTAAGGGATTTGGCAAAGTACAATTCCTACCGTTTTTTACTTCTGGGATAAACTAAAAAAAATTTCATGAACGTTATAAGCAAAATCAGAAGAATTTAGAAAAAATACTGACCCTGGAAACCAAAAAAATGAAAATGACAAAAGACAGTAAAGAAATGCCACACCTGTCATCTGTTCAGCTTTATTAGCAGTATGAAATTGATGATAACTATGTATCTAACGTGTCTTCACGGTACAAACCGTTAAGACAACAGCTACAAGAGAATTTAGTATACCTAAAATACATTTTGAGGCCAAAAATTACTAGAAATTAAGTTCTTGGAATGACGTAAATGTTACTGAGCCGTCAATGACTGCTAATATGGAAATGTGTGTAATCAAAGCGTTAGAGATAAGTTTCTCTGATTTTTCATAGTCTTTGCAATACCGAAGCTGTTGAACGATTCATGCGTCTTGCAAATGAGGCATCACCAGATGTCTGTGGCCAAGAAAGCCAAACTGACTTCATTCAAGCCTGTATAAGATCAAGACAAACATTGCCATCATTTGAAACGAAATGAGATTACTTTAAAAATGGATAATAACTGAAGTATTAAACATGTTCTGTTTCTGTTTATTTTTCCATGTCTATTTGTGTGTTTTTTTTAAATGAAACTTCTGATTTTACTTGATGTTCATCCTTCTATAGTTGTTAAATGTAGAGAAAAAATAATAAATACAACTCGATCAATAAGTTATGTTTTTGGAAGAAATAGCTTAGAAGAGCATATTTTGACATCCTTGAGGAAACTGTAGCGTGGATAATAGCATTTTGCGTTAAAATGTAAATTGAAAGAAAATAATAAAGACGTTTATTATTATTATTATTATTATTATTATTTAATCGTGTTGCACAGTGATCTGTGATACATTAAGACACCTTTTGGTGACTATGGCATTACCAATATTAAAAGAATGGAAAAATAACTAAGAGAAAACAAATGCTGTAAAGAGAGCTTTTTTCTAATATTTTGAACCCATTGAGGAATCTGAAAATAACAAAGTACCGTTTTCAATTTTTGCACAGTTATTAATAACCACCAAATGCACCTTTTGATAACTATGTGGTAAAAATTCTCGAAAAAAAATTAAAAATCTCGTTTTTCGTTCCACCCTAATGTATACCCTTGTCCTAGCGGCTCCAACTCTTTGTATGAAGGTGTTACTTCTTGCTACTCTTCCATATCTTCGGCAGCATTTTATTCTATATCACCAAAATATTTAGCTCCTATTCTGCAAGCTGAAAGAAAGCCTTCCAACCCTAATGACAAAAAAAAGGGAAAAACTGCGGTTTTAACATCTACACCTTATAAAAAGGAATTGGAGGAAGCCATTAAGAAGAAAAATAAGAAAGTTAAAACACTGAACATAGGAGATGTAAAAGGCAAGTCAAAAGCTAACAAACAGGCAACCACGTCGAATCCAAAACAAAAAAACAAATCCAGTTCAAAACGACCAAACAAATCCTATCCAAAGACACAGGAAATTGAAGAAGACAGCACCTCTGAGGAAGAACAGGGATCTAGCACCGCTGTCTGCATTTACTGTAGTGACTTATATTCCAATTCAAAGCCAGAGGATGGATGGATTAAATGTCAGGGTCCTTGCAATGAGTGGGCCCATGAAGCGTGCGCCGGTATTGAACCTGATGACTGCGAAAGCCCCTTCATTTGTGACCTCTGTCAGTAGATTAAGTTAATAATGTACCTAATAATCATAGTTTTGACAATTTTGAATATTTGTGTTATTGGCTATTCAATATTACCTATCTATTCAGGGTGTATCCCGTTTTGGATGCATGTAACATCCCGTTTTACCCGATCGGGTTGCTAAAACGGGATATTTTGCATGTAAATAGAAAAAAATTAATAAAAGAGCTCATGGAAAATGCTTTTACGTCATGAAAGCAAACATGTCAATGGTGCTTTATGCCAAAAATTGTGACGCTTTGTTTGTATTCTGTATAGTTATGATTTTTCTTCCACTGGGTATCCTGTTTTACCCAACTTTCCCCTACTACAGAATCAATAAATATTTAGAAAAGACTTCACAGTTGGATTCTATTGAAGTAGAGAAGCAAGTAAGTTTCTCTCGATAAACAACTACTCATATTACAGTACTTAATATAAAACAATATTTATCTTGATATTTATTCATGTATACTTTTTTAGTCATCTACAACCTCATATTCAGATAGCCAGGAAATCGAAAATGTAAAACCCATTTCCCCACAAAGTTGTTGAGGTGGGAAGGAAAAATAAAAAGCCGAAACTAGATCCTGTTGAACTGGCATTTAACAGAATGAATGCTTCAATTCGTGAAATTACACAAATTGTTGCTGCACCGAAATCGCCAGAGAGAATGACGCAAATGAATGTATTAGCAAGTTAGTAAGTGCTGAATTAAAAAAACTACACAACCAAAAAAGAATAGCCTTAAACAAAAGTTGATGTCATTACTATATTCGTGGGATACTACCTGAATAATAAAAGCGCTATGCTATATCATATGTATATTAAGTATATTATCTAGAATGTATTAAAAGTAGGGTGCAAATGACTGTGCTGCTGGAGCGGAGCTGATCCTCAGGGATCAGAGCTCACTGATGATCAGCTCCGCTCCAGCAGCACTGTCATTAGGTATGGCGTGCACGTGGGCGGCCATCTGGCCGGAGGTGATTTATGGCATACACGTGGGCGAGCATCGATCGTGGGAAAGTATCGTAACGGCCGTTCTCACGGTGTGGGGTACACGTGTTCAACATCTGGCATGCACGTGGACGACCATCTGGCCAAGGGTGAATTATGGTGTCGTGGGAAAGTATCGTAACGGCCGTTCTCACGGTGTGGGGTACACGTGTTGAACATCTGGCATGCACGTGGGCGAGCATCTGGCTTAACCGTTATTTCATGAACATGTCTAAACTTGTCTATGGGGGTGATTCATAATTCAGGTATGCAGGAAGTGGACAGGTAAACCGGAAGTGACCGGATATGAACCAGGTAAACCGGAAGTGACCGGATATGAACCAGGTAAACCGGAAGTGAAACCGGAAGCGACCGGAAACGAACCAGGTAAACCGGAAGTGAAACCGGAAGTGACCGGAAATGAACCAGGTAAACCGGAAGTGAAACCGGAAGTGCCCGGAAATGAAAATACATCGGATGTGATACCGGAAATGGCCAAAATATACCCGGAAGTGCCAAAAATTGGACCGGAAGTGGTCAAGGAAGCATGGAATAAAACCGGAAGTGACCGGAAATGAAACCGGAAGTAAAAATACATCTGATGAGGTACCGGAAGTGGTGGAAATCTAACCGGAAGTGCTAGAAATTGGACTGGAAGCGGTCAAGGAAGCATGGAAACAAACCGGAAGTGACCGGAAATGAAACCGGAAGTAAAAATACATCGGATACGAAACCGGAAGTGGTCTAAAACTGACCGGAAGTACAAAAAATTGGACCGGACGTGGTCAAGGAAGCATGGAATCAAACCGGAAGTGACCGATATAGAAGCGGGAGTGGATTGTGAATCCGGAAGTATTCTTTATCAAAACCGAAAGTGAACAGGTGAGCAGGAAATTGCCGAATCTAGTGATAAACAGGAAGCGCATATGACACACATCTGGCGATGATTCATATTCGACCGTGGGAAGCTATCGTAACTTCCGTTCTCACGGTGTGGGGTACAAGTGTTGAACATCTGGCGTGCACGTGGGTAAGCAGCTGGCCGAAGGTGAATGACCGGGAACATCTGGCATGCACGTGTTGACCATCTGGCTGCCAGACATGTCTGGACAAGTTAGATTGTATATTTTTATCGAGAACATCTGGCGGTGATTCATAATTCGCGATCGTGGGAAGCTGTTGTAACCGTCGTTCTCATAACATCTGGTGTACACAGCTATCCCCTCTCCCAGCAACAGATTATATATAATGCAGGGAAAGTAATATTCAATAGTACTGTGCAGTTTATTGTATAACAATGAAGTGTGAACACTGTAAGAAAGTTTTTTCAAATAAAAGTAATTTAGTTCGACATATTCGCAGAGATTGCCCCGTTCTAAATGATGGAAGTGTAGCTTATGAGCCGCCAAGCAAGAAACAAAAGTCTGATGATGTACCTTCTACAAGTGTACCTTCTACAAGCGCACCTTCTATAAGTGTACCTTCTACAAGTGCACCTTCTACAAGCGGCGTTAACAGAAAACAAAATACATCGAGTGGTTCAAAGACTTGTGAATACTGTGGAAATAACTTTTCAACATCGTTCAACTTACAACGACATGTCAGTAATAATAGATGCCCTGTCCTTAACGATCTGTTTGTAATTGACAGAAAGAAAATAAATCGTCCTATTGAGAGCAGCTTGGGAGATGGTGTTGACAAACTACATTGTGCATTTAAAAACAGGATTGCTAGTTACCGTTTTAGCAGCCCTAGAAGTCACATCGCATATTCCGATTTTCTGAAAGAAGTTAAACAAAAAGTTTTGGACAAAATTGGTGAATATTTGGAGAAATACCAAACCCTCAAGATTAATTTTGAAGTATTTGGGCTGTATGAAATACCTGAAAAGGAATTGAGTGATATTAAGTCATTCAATACCAAAAATAAAATAGTCACTGTATCAACGGACATGCACCAGATTTTTGAAGAATTTAGCGAGGAGATGAGTGCACAAGCATCTGAATTCCAAGAGAAAGACTCTGGGTGGACATTAAAACATATACTGTTCCTTGACGTCAACATAAATAAGTTTACACCAATGGGGGCTTCATCATATATTAAGCTGCCCAAAGCCATATCATTAAAACATGCTGTTTTGAACATACAAAACAAGGATAATGCGTGCTTTGCATGGTCAATCAATGCAGCTATTTTCCCCGCAGAAGGTGATCCAACAAAAACAAGTTCGTATCCACATTATGATACTTTGCTGAACTTTAGAGGCTTAGAATTCCCTATGAAACTAAAGGATATAGCCAAGTTCGAAAAAATTAACAACATCTCTATTAATGTGTTTGGTCTTGAATCAGAGTTCAAGGATGGGAAAACTATTACTGAAGTGGTTGGACCGCTACATTTTACTTCATGTCGGCAAGGCACGCACGTCAATTTACTGCTTATTTCGGATATTGCAGGTAACACCCATTATTGCCTTATACAAAATTTGTCAAGACTGGTTTCTAAACAAAAATCAAACCATGATGATCGATTATATATTTGTGATGGATGTCTACAATCGTTTCGGAAAGTAGAGCAGCTGAGAAGACATGAAGAAAATGACTGCAACCATACATATACGAAACTCCCATCTACCGATTTAAAAATTAATAAGTATGGTGAATCTGTGCCCGAGAACATTCTTAAATTCATCAACTTTGAGAGGCAATTACCTGTCCCGTTCGTAATTTATGCTGATTTCGAGAGTTTGCTGAAACCAATCGACCATAATGAACCATGTGAGGATAAATCGTTCACGGTTAAAGTATGTGAACACCAGCCTTATTCTTTCGCCTTTTATGTGAAATGCAATTTCGATGACAAGTATTCAAAATTTATAACATATCGAGGACCTGATGCTGCTGAAGTATTTGCTGAGAAGTTGGATGAAACAGCCCTACACTTATATAACACCCACCTGAAACATGTTAAACAGATGCAGCCCCTTACTGATCAAGAGAAAGCTGAATTTGAAAACGCAGCATGTTGTCATATTTGCAAGAAACCCTTCAAGCCTAGTGACATAAAAGTTCGCGATCACTGTCACTTGACAGGACACTTTCGTGCCGCCGCCCATTCCGTTTGTAATTTGAACTATAAAGTGCCGAAATCCATACCAGTGTTCTTCCATAATTTAACAAATTACGACAGTCACCTATTTATCAAGAAGCTGGCATGTAAGAAGGAAAGCATTTCGGTGATTGCACAAACCAAAGAAAAATATATATCTTTCTCTAAGACAATCCTCGTTGAAAAATCTACAAATCCCAAGGAACCTCACACATTCCTGCGATTAAAATTTGTGGACTCTTTTAGATTTTTATCCAAATCTCTCGATAAATTGAGTCAAAGTTTAGAATCTAATCAGTGTACTGAGATTAGAAAGTATTTTCAAGATGAGGAAGAATTCAGATTAATCAGACAAAAAGGTGTTTTCCCTTATAATTATGTAGACTCGTTTGAAAAATTGGACGAAAGACAATTACCCTCAAAAGACAAGTTTTACAATGAATTAACAAATGAGGCCATTTCTGATGAGGACTATGAACGAGCTATCAAAGTGTGGAATACCTTCAAGTGTGAAACGTTGGGAACATATGCAGATTTGTACCTGAAATCAGACATTTTACTATTAACCGATGTGTTTGAAAACTTTAGGAAAGTGTGTTTAGAACAATATAAATTAGATCCAGCCCATTATTTGACCGCACCTTCCCTGAGCTGGGATGCCATGTTACGTCACACAAGCGTTGAACTTAAACTTCTAACCGATGTGGATACAGTACATTTCTTTAGAAAAGGTATCCGAGGAGGAGTGGCTCAATGCAGCAAAAGAAAGGCTGTGGCAAACAACACATTTTTATCGAACTATGATCCCAGTAAACCAACATCATATATCATGTACCTAGACGCCACAAATTTATATGGAGCCGCAATGGAGGAATACCTGCCCACAGGTGATTTTAGGTGGCTTGAGCAAGAAGAAATTGAAACATTTGATTGTTCCCTAGTTGAAAAAAATTCACAAAAAGGATATGTTCTAGAAGTGGACTTGGAATATCCAACAGAGCTACATGACGACCATAATGACTTGCCGTTCTGTCCCGAGAGTATGACTCCTCCCAAAAGTAAATATTCCAAGTTAATCCCAAACTTAAGAAATAAATCTAAATATATCATTCACTACAAGAATTTGAAGCAGTGCTTGAAATATGGCATCAAATTGAAGAAAATCCATAGGATAATAGAATTTTCCCAATCACCCTGGTTGGGGTCATATATTAATTTAAATACAAAACTAAGAAATTCAGCCAGAAATGCTTTTGAAAAGGACTTATTTAAGTTAATGGTTAACTCAATATTCGGTAAAACCATGGAAAACGTCGACAAAAGGCAAAATATAAAACTGTGCTCATGCTGGGAAAATAAAAAAGGTATGTTGGGTGCCAGAGCGTTAATAGCCTTACCACATTTTAAATCCTGTTCTGTCTTCGATGAAAATTTAGTAGCAGTTCAGTTGGACAAATTGAAAGTTGTATATGACAAACCGCTCTATGTAGGGTTTTCCATTTTGGATATTTCCAAGACAATCATCTACGAGTTTTTGTATGGTTACATAAAATTAATGTATGGAGATGATGCAACAGTCCTATACACAGACACCGACAGCCTAATTTTGGAAATTTTCACAGACAATGTTTATGATGATATCAAGAAAAACATTAATTTTTTCGATACTTCAAACTACAATGTCGATAACATTCATAGCATACCCAAAACAAAGTCCGTGGTAGGGAAAATGAAGGATGAATACGCTGGGAGACCAATAGAGAGTTTTTATGGTACTGGTGCAAAAGCATATTGCGTTAAAGCCGGTGATGTAATGAAGAAGGCAAAAGGTGTTTCCAGAAGCGTTGTTAAACATCAAATAGACTTTTCTGACTATGTTCAGGTTGTCGAAAACGGTGGTTTAATATTCCGTAAAATGTCCATATTTAAATCCACTTTACACACCATTCACACAGAACTAAAAAATAAAGTAGCTCTGTCAGCTGCCGATGACAAAAGATATATTGTGCCTGGAGATGTAAGAACCTTGGCTTGGGGACACCATTTAATTACTGATAGTAATACAAATTTAGATACTTTACTAAAATACGCTAGGCGTTTGGACATGGAAGAACCTGCAGCAGGATGGGACAGTGTTAATTTGGATGATTCTGAATCAGAAGATAATTTGAATTTAGATAATTTTGATTTATTAGATTTGTAATTTATTAGGTTTATATTTAAAAACACACTGTTTACATATAAATAAAAAACTTATACATTATTCATTGTTTTTATTTTTCCACCACATAAAAGGTATTTACAATTACTGTAACATATCAACCACATTTTTGAAGACCCCATTTACATACATGGCATCTGGACTGTGAGTCTGGTGGACCATCCACATGACTATACCACTCTGGCCTGTTGTGATGTACGAAACAAGGTAGTTGAATCCTTAGTTCAAAATTTTGTGTATACTTCCTTGGTAATTTAGGCCATGTGTAAAGGAGTTCAATGGAACCAGCATTTTCAATCAGATATGTTAATGGGAAATATTGTAGCTCATCCTCAGTAAAATCATATAAATTTTTACCATGCTTGTGTTCTTTTATTAATTCGTTTGCTAGACAGAGTGAACAGTTCAGTTCTGGATCCATATTTTATGTATAATCCTAACAATCGATTCAGCAACCAGCAACGAGGAACACAGTGTAATGTAGTAGATCAGGTAAGAAAGTGAGCCTAACCCCACATCACGGTCTGTTTTTATACTATTAACATATAGTGGTGGGGGGCATTTACTGAAGAGCTGATTCCACTTTGTTTCTTTAGTAGAGTTATCATTCAGCCTTACTCGTAATTTATACATAGTACTATTTTTGGGTATTGAAGATGTAAGGACCGACTCATTGATTGTTGTGGAAGGTATCATCCGTTTCCATTTTGATGGCCAACTATCATTTCTTGTACCGTTGCTATCGAAGCAAATAAATGCCTCTTTAGTATTGTAAGATTGCTGTATGTAGAGAATTCCATGCCAAATGGCGTGCAAAACTAAAAACTGCGAGGCTATCATCGTAATATTCATAAACACACTAATGCTTCATTAAATTAACATGAATTTATATCCTATTATAAAGAGGAGTGGGGGTAAAGAATAAAACCAGATTTTTTATAAATTTAATTTATTAAACAATAATTTATTTACTACAGAATCTCTGTTTATTTTTGAATACCTTCTCATGCCACATCTTAAGTACTTCGCGAGGTATGAAAGCTTGCTGATTTTCCTGTCTTTCTTTGTTATGGTCGATCTTGTCTGGTTTATTTTTGAATACCTTCTCCCTTGGTAGGTGGCCACTGATCACATCCTTGTCTTCACTAAATTTCCTAGGATTGTAGCTGGAAGTATAACTGTTTTCTTCCTGTTGCACCATGTTACACTTTAAAATCTTTCCCGAAGTGGGTTTCTGCTCTTACCCAAAATTTAGTAAGTTTAATTGGTCTTGTCTGGCTACAATATGTGCAATAACCTATTAATAGTTTATTCCAATTTAGCAAGAAGTCACTGAAGTAGTATTGTTTACTAATTAGTCCACCACAAACACAACACCGCTTTCTCTCCACTACCACAAGCCTATCTTGTGTAATTAGCATGGTGTTTCTTTAAACTAATAAAATGTGAGATAATTTCTGCTTTTATATCATTATCCTCCACTATTTAATTTTGCCCAGATGTTTATTGAGTCATCATAACGATCAACAACACGTGGGGGTCAATTGAAACTGCTGTTCCCACGACAACATCTGGTGTACACGTGTTGAACATGTCTAGACCTGTTTAAACTTGTTTGATAAATAAAATACATGGTATATGTTTAATTTTTTATTTAAAATTATGACATTATAAAATTCTCATAAAGATAATATACATTTGATAAAGAACACATACATTTAGATTTTAAATGGTGAAAACATCGAGGTTCAGAAAATTGGAGTGGTGGATGTTCTTCTAACTCATACACAGGTTTTGATGAATATTCGTTTATGTATGCGACCTTTTCTTTTCCTTTTACATAAATTTCTTTTTCACATTCGGTTAACTCTCGGACAACTTTTCCAAAATTGAAAAATGGTGTGTTTCCTTCATTCCAATGTATACCATGGTAATTATATGTTAACCAATTAACTTGCTTTTCCAAATCAGGTGGTAGAAGTTTTACAGGAAATGGTGGTTTGAAAATATAGTGGGCTGTTTTATAACCATTATATGCCGCAAGTTCTTTAACTATGAACTTATTTTTTTCTCCTTTGAATCCTTGGACATCCAAAATTAATGGCATATTTTTATATTTGCCAACTTTTTCGTTATATAAATTTTTAAACTATATATTTCAACAGCTTTCTTTAAATCTCTAAGATTTTTTTGGTGCTCTCGCAGAGCCTTTCTGTAGCTAGAGATCATCGCAAACTAACTTGCTAGCTTGCATTACCCCCTTATGTAGGTTAGACCTGCCTAACTATCTTTGTCAGTGGATTATAACGGAATAAACGATCATGTAAAATTAAACAGTATGCTGTTGTGTCATTCGGAATATTATCGCTTGTTTCGAATTCTATGCGCATAACGACAGACCCCGACTGAATAGTTTCCTTTTGACGAGAACAATCGATGTGGCTTATTGGTGAAATTGATTTGAATTCTTTAGGTGTAAATATAGGCTCATTCCCTGTTTCGTAGTATGATTGGCGAAAATGCGAGAACATTTCATATAAAGTTGCATATTTATTGTCTTTGAAATCAAGAAATAAATCGTTGTAAGGATATCTTTCAGAATTTAAAAATACTCTTATGTTTGTAAGATTACAGTTATCAAATGTGCTCATATTAGATGTCACTTTATTCTTTTTGTTAATTTGGAAGGCAACAATTACATGTCTAGGAGTTTCTAACTTAGTGGTAGTTTTCACGGGCCATGTGTGTCTTGTAGTTTGAGAAAGTGAAGGATATTCTACAAGCTCCCAACTTCTGAATGGAAGTAGTATTTCAACATTTTTGTCCAAAATCTTAGTTAAAACCAATTGCTGTGGTATTCCCACGGAAACATGTGGTACTCTCCAATAAAGTTTATCAATATTAATCTTAGGTTTCTCCGTATCATCGACACTACTCACAGCATCTAAATCATTACTACTTCGAATTAAAACCAATTCTTGCTTCATGTTTAGTATTATTTTTTTGTAATCTTCAAAAAAGCCCATTAATAGTTTAAGTGGTATGCATACATTAAATTTATTACTATCCGGTATTTTACTATCTTTATGAAACCAGCCAGCATTTTGAAGTTTAACACTTTCACTTTCATTAAAAGACAAATATCCCTTAAGAGTGGAAGTCAATCCAACATTTCGAATTGAATCAACGACAATACCATTCAGCTCATATCGGATTTCTCTAAAGAGGAAACTGAAAGCATTATTTATTAGGCTTAACTTAGTAGCCGGTGTTCCATCATCTTTTGTTAGATTTCCCTCTAAGTATAGACTGCTTTCACACGGTAAGGTAAAAGCATCCAGTTCCTGGATTGGGATTCTAATTTCATCATTATAATCAAATTTGGCGGTCACGAAAGGTTGATAATTGTGATACTCGAAATCAATAATTGAGTTATCGATAAGAGGTTGTTCTGTAACATTTAATATATCCATTATATGAGTACTTCAAAACCAAGAGATTTTAAGAATATCTTATTTTCAGGTGTTACTAGACTAACGTTCTTCTTATTACTGACTGAAAATGTGTTCTTTGGTTTTCTTTTATAATTGCGATTAGCTGCCATACGTGGAATATGGTATTTATTATTATAACGGACAACCATCTTCTAGGTTATCTTTTTTAAATGTAGTCTGACCGTGATGGTTTCTTTACGGAAATTGACGAGATTCCCGTCTTGATCGAGTATTTTAATGGTAATTGAGTTGATCGTCTTAACAGTTACTGGAAAATATAGAATGTTTAAGGGTGATTCTACTATTTTATAGCCTGGGGCTACTGTTGGGAAGAACTGATGGATTATGTGGACAGGCAGCCCATTAGAATAAGACCCGCTGGCGATATTACAATCAATACACAAAGCGTTCACCTTAATTATTTGTACGGGAAAGTCAGACTCGTTTATTTCATTAGCTTTAAGAATCCTTCTTTCAAATCCTAAGAGGCGGCCTATAGAGTATTCTGATGTAAAATCGATATCAACATTTGTTTCTATGTTGACTGTCGAAGTATTACGATTGGGGGTGATATTAATATTTTTACCAATTGTTTTTTGAATATAATTATTAATGTCATTAATTTCATAGGCTCCTACGGGGATAGTTGTGGTCATATTACCATGAGTGAATTTGTTGTTTGTTTCGTCGACGTTTGGTATAACATTAAAAGTTTCAAAGTTCGTTAAACCGATAACATAATCCAAATTATCTTCTAAATATATGGGTGGATTAAAATCTGCTGTTAAGATGGGTGAAATTCCCGTAAGTGAGAAAGTTAGAGACATGTTGCACAATTCAATAGTACACGTACAATAAAGACATTTCCTTTATTTACATTGATTATATAAAAATTTTAGACACAGGTGACCACAATTATTTGAATTATATTTTTGCATCTGATCATGATTATAGTTAACCTTATTCAAGCTACCATCGCTATAGAAATAATTTATTACTCCATTTGGCGGTCTTAAGTTTCCATAACTATCGAAATAGATTATCGAGTTCTTTTTCTTCACATATGCTGTCCAGTGAGTACCAGGCCCCGATGAAATATCCAGATTAATTATACCACACTCACTTTTCTTTATCTTTACTGGTAATGCATCTCTCATAAATACACCCCGAAAGTTTGGAATATGTAAATCTTTAGCGTATTTTATTAAATCTATGTTGGTTAGGGGCCGACGAGGTAGCTTTATTGGCAGTTTTTTTTAAACGGTGCTAGATATAATCCCATGCCCTTTTTATAAGGCCGTAAGTAGAGTCCTTTTCCTACTGCAACCTGCTCCATGGCTAAATTGTGTCTTTTCTCTTCCTCAAGTTTTTCTTTTGCGGCTTTCGCGTCATTAACAGCTTTTGCGATACCTGCAGCACCACCTCCTATACTTCCTAAAGCACCTAATGCGGCAAATATAGGTAAAAGGAACGGTAGAAAACCACCTGTTTTTGGGATAGGAATAATCCGCTTCTTTGGTAAAGAGAGTTTCTTTGTTCCAATTGATGATAATGCTTGTTTTGCGACTTTAATAAGATCACTAGAATTGTTGCTTTGAATACCGCGTCGAGCTCGTTGTACTGCATTATTGAAACTTAGTGTGTTCTTACGCAGCCCCATGCCACGTTTCCGTTTGGAGCGTAATTTTCTACGCATGCCCATTCCCAGCTTGGTTTTTGCTTTCATAGTACCAGCTATACCTAATGCAGTAATTTTTTCTCCAACTGAAGAGTCACTTGCTTTAAACCGCTGATATGCTTTTTCTGCTAACACTTTATCCGCTTGATGTCTACTTGTTATATCCTTAGAACGCGAATATGCGATATCATGCTCTTTACAAGCCTCGTCTAAAGGATTTACTCCAGTATCACCTCTGGCAAGTCGATTCGACAGCTTTGTTCCTGGACCACAATAGTTGTAACCTGGTACATGCAATTCAAACGGTAGGTTATTAATAAGACTATTAATAAATCCAGACCCTGTCTTTGCACGCCTTCGTTTACGATTAACTATGGTTGTGTTGTGCACAAGCATTATATAGCCTGTTGAAAATTCTAAGCGGAACTGATTTTCCAGTCATGTGCAGCCTTATAAATAGTATGGTTGAATGGCTGATCATACAGTTCCTTATATATACTTCCGCAATGAAGATTGAAAAACAGAATGTTACATTACCAATTGTTAATCAAGATGAGTGTTTGGTGGAAAATAATTATCAAAAACATGGTGAACTATTTCGGGGTCTATCGAAGCGAGCGCTGGTAGTTGGTAGTTCCGGCTGCGGTAAAACAAATTTAGTTGTGACATTACTCACACACCCCAATGGACTCCGATTTGAGAATATCTACCTATATTCAAAGTCTTTATACCAACCAAAATATGAATATTTGAGAAAGTTATTGAAACCAATGAAAGAAATAGGTTATTTTGAATTCGATGAAGGAGAAGATGTTATACCGGCTCAAGAGATCAGACCGAATTCGATTATTATCTTTGATGATGTTGCCTCTTGTAATCAAAGTATTATGCGAGATTACTTTTGTTTCGGGCGTCATAAGAACACAGATTGTTTATTCTTGTGTCAAACTTATTCATCTATTGAGAAAAGATTGATTAGAGATAATGGTAATTTAATAATTATTTTTCATCAGGATAATACAAACCTTAAACACATTTATGACGACCACGTGAGCGTTGACATGTCGTTTCAAAAATTTAAAGATCTTTGTTCTTTATGTTGGAAAGATCAATATGGGTTTGTCGTTATAGATAAAGACTGCTCAATAAATAATGGAAGATATAGAAAGGGTTTTGATAGTTACATTGTGTTGTAATATATAATACATAAATACTTTCTACAAAATGCAGTACACATCTATATTCTGTGGTGTAAAGATGGATAAAAAGTTAGCCAAGGAACTAATAAAAACTAGAAAATCAGTTAGGCAGAAATATCAGTCTCTAAAATCCGATGTCGCACAAACACAGGCTCAGTTGGTGAAAGGCTATAAGCCCATTATCGAACCATTGGAAAAATTAGTACAGAACATGAAATCAGACGTATCAGTTAAAAAGGAGCCTGAAGTGTTTAAATCAGAAACTTCTACTCCAAAAAAATCTAATGTTAACGTTTTAAATAAATATATGCCCACGTTACCTATGACTGGACACAGTTTTTTGGAGGATACTTATCAATTTGATCCACACAATTCTACTACTGTTGAACAAAATAGCGACGATTTAATTAATCAGGATGTAGAAAGAACTCGTATACATATACAAGAATTGTCAAAAACAGCGGCTTATAAAGAATATCTTGATGCATATGATCCCTTGCCGAGAACATATATTGATGAATCCATACGAGGAGATGAGACAATATACGATCGCGTATATGGTATAACACATGATATTGAAACAGATAAATTTAAAGTAGGCGATTCCGAATTAAAAATTGTCGGCAAAGATATTGTTGTGAAGGATATCAGATACCCTGGCTCTACTGGATTATATGAGTTACTGTTTAAGAAAGAACCTAAAGCCTATACAAAATCTGAATTAGATCATTATATGCATATACTAAAACTTACTAATGCCTATCGTAGAAATTTTGATCCTGATGAACAAATTCAAGCTACGAATACCGTAAAATATAAAAATATAATTAGACCCTATTTAACAGATAAAGGTTTATTAAAACCTACAACGATTCCGAGGACATCTTCATTTAGTAAACCACCGCCTCCTAATACTAGATCTCAAAGTAATATTCGTCCTAGATCTCACTCATTTAAGCAGCCTACGAAAGGAGGCACATTGGACTTGTCTAATAAAAAAATAGATTACGTGTATTACGATGATCCCAACGAGTTGATAGACAGACTAAGGCTTTTAGTAGCTTCCCAAATAGCCGGAAATGATGGACATAAAAATGAGATTGCATCAATCGTATCTGAATTACGAGAATTAAAAATAATTAAATAAGAGCCGCACGTCATTTTCTGCTCAGTTTAAATCTATCCAGTAAACGTTCATCATGCCTATAGACAAGTTTGGTAGACATATGTTTACCTACCATTTAAAACCGTATTCCACACTTGTAGATTCTGCTAGTACTTTATCTAGCCTGTGCCTTATACAAATTCGGGGTATTGAACAGAAAATATCAACAAATATTCGTACTTTCACTTTTTACGTGTTGGATGGTGGCACTGTATCGTACACGTTACCTATTTCAGGTATAATTGAAAGTATAAATTTACCTAACAATGTGACAATGTTTTTAAACAATGAAAATTATAATCCAGATAATAAAAACCTCAACAAGGGAGATGAGGTGTCATTTTCACTCACGTCGGATCCAGCACCCCCTCTCTTTGTAGAAATTGTGCTTCGCGTTCCGTTAATAAATGAATAATATTAAAGAAGACGTTGTTAATGAATTGCATAAACCGGCCAGGAAAAATTTTCGAAGAAGACATGTGATTGTCAAAGGATTAAACGATCTAATTCAGGCTGATCTAGTAGAAATGATTCCGTATGCAAAAAATAATAAAGGCAATCGATATATTCTTGTTGTTATAAACGTATTCAGTAAATTTGTATGGGCTCGACCAGTTAAAAGAAAGAGCGGTAAAGATGTAACAGAAGCGATGAAAGCAATTTTGTCGGAAATGAAGACCCCTCCTAAAAACCTTCAGACAGATATGGGTAAAGAGTTTTACAATAAACAATTTGGAGAATTAATGAAGAATTTTAAAATTAACCACTACAGTACTTTCTCCAATTTAAAAGCTAGTGTTGTGGAAAGGGTAAATCGCACCTTGAAAAATTTGATGTGGCGGCAATTCAGTTTACAAGGAAACTACAAGTGGCTAAATCTTTTACCTGATATAGTTGAACAATATAATGATACTATACATGGGACCACTAATAGGAAACCGAAAAATATTACAGAGAAAGATGAAAAATATTTACTACAGCGCGCGTATGGACATTTAAAAACACTTGATCCGCGCAAACAGAAATTCAGCAAAGGAGACTTTGTAAGAATAAGTAAATACCGAGAAGCTTTTTCGAAAGGCTATACTCCGAATTGGTCAAATGAAGTTTTTAAGATATGGAAAGTACAAAACACTAATCCAACAACTTATATTTTGGAAGATCAAGAAGGAACCCGAATTGAAGGAGGTTTCTATGAATATGAAATTCAGAATGTTAAACACCCCGACATTTATCTAGTTGAAAAGATTTTAAGAAGAAAAGGAAGGAAGATCTATGTTAAATGGCTGGGGTTAAGCAGTAAACACAACTCTTGGATTAATAAAAATGAATTAGTATAAACCTGTAAACATTTTTTTAAATAAAACAAATTGTATTTGTTACATGTTCTTTTATTTCAAATCTTTCGTGAAATACTTTACATCTGTGATTAATATCTAAAATAGGATTAAGAATATTTGAGACTGTCTCGATTCTCCTATGGAAGCGTAGTCTGTCCACTGCAAACAATTCCCAATATGTTTTTCTAGATGAGTTATATGCATAGCTCCATGTTATAAGATGATGAACTTGATTTTTTTCGTTAAACGCTACTTTTTTCATTACACTCCTTTTCAAAGATATTAGGATGAATATATATCAATTCCATAATCATGCTGATATTTTCACTATTTGGATTGCCTTTAAGTATATTATGAGCATTTTCAAAAACATTGCCTCTTTGGTTCTGTAGCCCTTTTTGTAAAATCTTGAAGTAGTTCACAAATTGCTGATTTTTCAATAATTCCACTCTGTATTTCACTAGTGGCAGTATTTCACATAAACCACACATCGATTCATATCCCAAATATATATAATTCTGTTCCTTCGAAATCTTGATTGCACGGCCTATTGACAGCTCTTCGAAATGTATGGAAAAGCCGTCCTCATGTATTACATCAGGCTTTATGTTGTAATACATATAATTCATTATTGTTCCTTGGTGGGATAAAAATCTCTTCCAATCGCCTTCATTGAAAACAATCTGAACACCTTTATTTCCTGACAGCTTCACACAGGGAGCGTATCCAGAATCGTATGAAAGTCCCACCGAAACAAATTTGCACTCCGATTTATTTAACTTATATCGATGTTCACCAATCACCACGTCCTTTGGAATGTTGTCTTCGGACACACTTGACGCGCATTGATCAACTGCACTCGGTACATTTGATGAAGTATATTGCTGTGGCACATATTCAGAGAAACTATAGGACTCAGACATTTTAGAAAACTAATGTGTCTTAAGCACATCGCTGTTTATTTATTACATTACCCCCACTACTCAGATAGTTATCATCTAGCGGACATGGCCTGAAACATTTCGTTGTCCTTCACCTTTTACCGTTTTTACAGACGTGTCTAGACTTGTTCAGACTTGTCATCTGTTGCTATGGGATATAAATGTAAAATATGTTGTTTTATTCTTAATCCAAATATAGGATTTTTTCATTAATGTTTATGTAAGTTGAAATAGCTCAGAGGGAGAGCGCTAGACTGAAGTTCTAGAGGTCCCGGGTTCAATCCCTGGTTTCAACATATTTTCTCAATTTTCAATCATATAATAATAAATAAAATTCATATAAAATTTTCATAAATTCGTTGGATCTGTTCCATCTGGCTGCCAGATGTTATCATGAGAACGAAGGTTACGATGCTCTCCTACGATCGCGAATTATGAATCACCGCCAGATGTTCGCCATATGTTCTCGATAAAAATATGTGATCTAACTTGTCTAGACATGTCTGGAAGCCAGATGGTCAACACGTGAACGCCAGATGTTCCCGGTCATTCACCTTCGGCCAGATGGTCGCCCACGTTCACGTCAGATGTGCTCTATAAAAATTCATGCCGGATATGCGATCTAACTTGTCTAGACAAGTCTGGAAGCCAGATGGTCACCCACGTGCACGACAGGTGTTCATTACGTCACCGTTGTCGGCTGTCCCCGCTTTATGCAGCCACTTCCGGTTTCACTTACGGATTCACAGTTCACTTTCGCTTCTATATCGGTCACTTCCGGTTTGATTCCATGCTTCCTTGACCACGTCCGGTCCAATTTTTTGTACTTCCGGTCAGTTTTAGACCACTTCCGGTTTCGTGTCCGATGTATTTTTACTTCCGGTTTCATTTCCGGTCACTTCCGGTTTGTTTCCATGCTTCCTTGACCGCTTCCAGTCCAATTTCTAGCACTTCCGGTTAGATTTCCACCACTTCCGGTACCTCATCAGATGTATTTTTACTTCCGGTTTCATTTCCGGTCACTTCCGGTTTTATTCCATGCTTCCTTGACCACTTCCGGTCCAATTTTTGGCACTTCCGGGTATATTTTGGCCATTTCCGGTATCACATCCGATGTATTTTCACTTCCGGTTTCATTTCCGGGCACTTCCGGTTTCACTTCCGGTTTACCTGGTTCATTTCCGGTCACTTCCGGTTTACCTGGTTCATTTCCGGTCGCTTCCGGTTTCACTTCCGGTTTACCTGGTTCATATCCGGTCACTTCCGGTTTACCTGGTTCATATCCGGTCACTTCCGGTTTACCTGTCCACTTCCTGCATACCTGAATTATGAATCACCCCCATAGACAAGTTTAGACATGTTCATGAAATAACGGTTAAGCCAGATGCTCGCCCACGTGCATGCCAGATGTTCAACACGTGTACCCCACACCGTGAGAACGGCCGTTACGATACTTTCCCACGACACCATAATTCACCCTTGGCCAGATGGTCGTCCACGTGCATGCCAGATGTTGAACACGTGTACCCCACACCGTGAGAACGGCCGTTACGATACTTTCCCACGATCGATGCTCGCCCACGTGTATGCCATAAATCACCTCCGGCCAGATGGCCGCCCACGTGCACGCCATACCTAATGACAGTGCTGCTGGAGCGGAGCTGATCATCAGTGAGCTCTGATCCCTGAGGATCAGCTCCGCTCCAGCAGCACAGTCATTTGCACCCTACTATTAAAGTAGGTACAATACAAATTATGTTGTTTTAATTGACGGTATAAAGTACGTTGAGAGGTTTAAATTGTGAGATAAACTTTCTTTTAACCTGCACCATGTGACTATAAAGTTAATTTTTTGGCCAATGATTATTCCAAAGTATTTAGTTTATTTTTAGGATACAGCAAATGGTTGTATGTATATTAAGTGTTGGAGAATTTACGTCAAAGTTATGATTAGAAAATATAAAATGATACTTAGATTAATCGTCCTGAATATATGCTGAAAATCTTATTTATAAATTGACAGGCATTTGCATTTACATGATATTTTAGATAAAAAATATTTCGACTACTTTTATATTCAGAAATCAATTTTAACTGCAATGCAGTATTTAGGAATAAAATGAGGTAGATTATTTATATGGACATATAAAATGTTCTAAACATAAACAACCATACATTATTAACGCCTTTTTATTAAAACGTGTCATATATTTCATGCAGTATTAATTTTGATTTTTTCCTCTTTGTATATATTCATATTGTCCAGTTGGTGTGATAAAATACGAAGCAAGTCGGTCTCTTGTTTCATATGCCTCTTTTGCTGCTCTATGTGCACCGATATTTCCATTCGCCTGGTACAACTTGCCCATTACCAGTATCGGTATCGACAAATTTAGGGGGGAAATAAAGTCTTGCCTGTGCTGGTTGCTCGTCATTCTTTGTTTTTAAAAAATTATGAAGACACACCGCTGCCAAAACTATTCTATCAACATTTGGGTTTGCACAGATAGGTCGTCGAAATATTCTCCATCTGGAAACCAATATACCAACGGTGTTTTCTATAACTCTTCTGGCTCTGGATAAACGGTAATTAAAAACTTTCTTAAGGTCGTCTAAGTGCTTGGTAGGAAAAGGTCACATTAGGTTTTTTGTCATAGGAAATGCTGCATCTCCAACAAAATAACAAGGTGTTTTTAAATCATGAGACCCTGGAAGGCAGGCATATCCTTGTGGTAAATTTAGTTTATTTTCAGAAAATGCTTGTCTGAAGGATGAATTTAACATTACACCACATTACATATATTTTCACACGAGACGCTAAAGACAGCAAAGTATTCCATTTCACTGCGCATGAGTAGGCATTATGTATTTCATATTTGACAGTTTGACGTTTGTTGGGTATTTTTTCCCGCCACGCAGGGTGGTTCGTGTGACGCGATTTTATTTAATAAATAATAAAGTAAAATAACCATGAGTTTTCTGTGTAAAATTAACAATAAAGTTTTTAGAAAAATATTACAAAAATGTGCGCCCGCCTGCAATATCATACTTATGACAAAACTGTTTTCAAATACTGGAACTAAATTGTGATTGTTCATTTAGGATAAATGCCGATTTAATTGCCCATTTAAAGAACAAGCATGCATTTAATGTTGACGTTGAAGAGCTGACATTCCATAATGTTGAAGGTAAGTGTATAAGTACCTATATCTACCAATATTTTCATTGTTGAAGAAATTATAATGTAATTCATGTTCACGTAATATGATTACTACAATAATATAAATTCTCTATACCTATTATGATCTTTGTTTTATATTTTAGAATTCGATAGTTGGAAGCAGGATGATGTGGAGAACAAGGAAATGTGTAAATACGTAATGCCTCGTAGCAAAAGAATACACTCCACATGTCCATATCCGGTAATAATCTTTAGGTATTATTATGTGTGTAACCGTACAAATACACGTAGGTAAGCTATTTTAACATTTTTTTAAGCCAATTCACTAGCTTAACCGAAAAGAGCTAAGTACGTACACGACTGCATTTTTGTTTTCAGCCAAATCGCGAAAAAATATGGGTAATGATACCTGCTGCGTACACGTCTTACAAAGCAACAAAGCGTTTCGAAACTAAAATAAGCTTGCATAAGCCGAATAAAAGTAATTATTAAAGAAGATGGAAATATCTTCCAGAGCCAGAACTGCCTCAGAGGATGTCCAAGGGGAACAGCCTAACGTCGATATCGTCTACTTCCGGAACATTTTGAGTCAGCAACCAGAGGACAGGGTTGGGGAAGATTGTAAGAGAGGGTACCCGGCTAGACAATATAGAATCAATTGTTGAATGTAGGTCACCAACAATGGGAAGTCGAGTATCCAAGGTGACGGTCAGACGGATGATCCAAAACGATACCTGGAATATATTCGAAATTACCGCTGACAGCTTCGTTTTATTAATATTTATTACTTTTCTGTAATTTTGTCATAGTTTAAGCGTTTTGAGTAGAGAGTTGTTTCATTTTGTTTTCAATAACAATCGCTTTTTGATATACTTACTACAGTCCTGTTGGTAATAATTAAATTACTTTTGATGCTACAATTTGTGTTTGCTTTGTTACTTATTTACTCATACATGTACTTATGTTTTATGTAACATCTACATACTTATGTTGTTGATGTGCATATAAATTGTGAAAAATTTCTATTTTGGCAGAATTTGTGGAACAAAACTTTATACCTATATTTTTATATTCAGAAATATATACTTACCTACTATTATTTTTGTTCTTTACCAATGGTAAATAAATATTAATATTCTAAGCAGAAAAACATTTGTTACAAAACCCAGTTTATTGCCTCTCAAATATGATATAAACTTATTGTCCTGAAAGGTTACTTTAGCACCCATATTAACCATGTTTACTAATAAATATATTATATTTTCGTATTCATTTAGTTAAATGACAAATTATTTAATAAAAATTATGTATTAACACATCGTTGCAATTTATTTAGAATACCCTTTAAGAAGAAAGAGCACCTACCCTATGATTGACAAGCAGAGGTTATAATTACCAACGCAATTTGCGCCAAATTTTAAAACTGTTCAATTGATTGCGCATGCGTAGTTTAACACATTTCACATTTTATTATTGTACATGCGCAGTCAAACGGAATACTTTGCTGTCTTTAGCTTCTCGTGAATCACTACCATATGCTCCAATGTCAAATAACGTAAATTTATAATCCTCCTACATAATTAGGCAAATTCCAATCCTCCAAAAATCACAAACATATTTCTTTCCATGTATTTTCGGTAGGAAGTTGTAAATAAATTTGTGACAAAACATTCGCAATAACTGCACACGTTTCTTTGATAATCTCATGGGCAGTTGACTCTCCTATACGATATGCCAAAGCAATAGAAATAATTGATCCCCAGTAGCTAGAAACCTATAATAGATACATAGTTCTTATAAACAACCCTTGTAAATAAGCAATTTTTTAAATGAAAACAAATGTGTCTCACCGCAATGTGATTGCCAAACGTTGCTCAGCTGATATAGAAGATCTCTTCGCTTTGTTATATGAGGACTTATAAGATGTAAAAGTTCGTAAAACGTTGGTACATTCATTCTTGTCTACCGAAAAAAGAGGACAGGATCTTCTTTTAGGTCTTGAAATAGTGTGGCAAAATCACCATACCTATTCTTCACGTCGTGCCATTATAGGACGTACCCACCATCGCCTATTTCTCCACCTTTTGTTTTTCCGCAATTTTCATGCTGCATACAAAGCTGTAGATGTTATTTGTACGGTGGTAAGAAACAACAGACCATGTTTTCCCTCCATTTTCAAACGATATAGACACAGCGAAGAAAACAATGATATATTTATTAAGGTTATGTTACGGCCTTTCAAACGTCAATTGATGGGGGCGGTATAGAGTACCTTATCTGCCGTCTGATTGGTTAAAAAATAATATCGTTCAGAGTATTGTGCATTGCACCTTGGAAATAACTATTTCTTTATTTCTTATTCCATTTACTTTATTTCTTATTTCTTTTTCATTGTGTAATATGCTTAATACCTAACATCGACGGTTGCGCCTCTGTCGGATTTTAATGATACTGAGTTATAGTAAATGCTCTAGCTATTTTCGCGTGCGCTTATGAAAGTGCTCTGAACTAGAGATAGGTTATTTCTATAAAGTTGTTTTATCGTGGTATTTTCAGGTAACGTACCGTCGCGCTACAAAATGCCAAAATAACCAGTTACTCGCAACGAGCATCATCACTCGCACCGAGTCACATAATAATTGGATTCTTTTTTTATATCACTACACCAGGTTTGAAAATAATCCATTGACCCATCCAAAAGTTACACGAGTGTTCTTTATTGACTAAATCGCTCGGTATACCACACCCAAACCCATGTTGTGATTTTATAAATATATAATCAAGTTCAAAATATTTATATATTATCTATATCTTGCAACATAATACTAGCCTTATTACAAAATATACATATATCCTTATTGGTGTCTACCATTTAGTAAAAAAATTTAAGAACCCATATATAAATAAAAACTAACAACAGTTCTATACATTGCCAACGCGACTAGGCGACTGAAGGATCGAATAGGTTACGTTACCCTCTGAAATAACTGAATGTGAATAACGCTACGCGGCAAACGCGATCTCCTCTAATTGCGTTGCGTTTGAAGGAACTAATCGAATCATTTCGTTTCTATCGTTCCAAAATGGGTTATTTTGTCGCGGAATTTTTCTGGAGCGATCGCGTTTGTAACGCTACATAAGTGGAACAGCTTTTCTCATCTTTATTCTGAACTAATTCGGCGGGATCGTGTCCGCGTTCGTGTATAATCGGAATCGGTCATGATGATACGATCAACTTGTAATGACCGGCGTCCCGCCATATTTACCACTAGCTGTGTTCAATCCGTGCAGACGCTCTGCTTAGATGTGTTTTGTCTTTTTCTAATTACACCACTTAAGAAAAGAAAAGAACTCGACACACCCAGAGCGTCTAGATGCACGTGTGTCGAACACTGCTACTGTTTTCAGTGTTTTCGTTCCCTGTACCCAGTGTAGCCAACCCTACAGTTTTAGCTGTAGATATACAGTTTTTTTTTAAATCTTCCCAGTTTTTAGTTTAGGCCTCCAAATCTACAGTTTTTAATTTTAGATGCTACCGCCCCTGTTTTATTTACTGCGTATAGTCCGTACACTAAATAGCTTCAGAAAAAAAGGAAATCTACCACTACCGGACCGGATATCGTAATTGTAAATCGATTTAATAGATGGCGATAGCTGCTGTAAAGTAACTTACATTACAGTGACTTTATAGGCCACTGTAAAGTAAGTTAGTAAGTAGATCGTTCGGTCGAAGTCTGTCTTACCGACATTCTGTTGTTTGTTACTCGGGAATGGGCCTTGCCCGAACTGTCTGTTTAGATTTTTGTTCGATAGATAGTTGTTGCGAGTATTTTTGTGTTACTATGTACTTGATAACGGAAACAATCAAAAGTTACGACCATGATTAGCAGTAGTGATAGTGATAGTGACTGTAGTGAGTCAGATTTTGATAAAACACTGTTAAAGTACCAATCTATTTTTCTATGTAGTAAAAACGTAAAGTTTAAAAAAATACTTTAAAGAAGGAATCAGGCCCTTGCCTGTAAGAAAACTACTACAAGTGTCAATGAATGGGCCCAATGTTAATTGGAAGTTCTTGAAATTGCTGAAAGAAGAAGCTGATGTACATATGATAGGTCTAGGTTCTTGTGGCATGCATGTGCTCTATGGTACATTACAAACTGGCCACAAAGCCGCTCAATGGAGTGTAAATGAGACATTAAGAGGTATTTATTGGCTATTTAAGGATTCCCCCGCCCGAAGGTCAGCATTTATAAATTTAACCGGGGAGTCACGTTTTCCATTAAAATTTTGCCAACTAGATGGTTTGAGGGGGCTACTGCAGCAAAGCGGGCTCTGGAGGTGTTTGATTGCATTGGTAAATATGTCGAGTGTTCTGATACAAAATTGCCAGATGTAGTTACTGTTAGAAATGTAAAAAATGGGATGGTTTGATGAAATGCAAGTCGGCCTTTTTTGCAACAATAGCTGAAGTGCTGGAAACATTTCTTACGGAATTTCAAAGTCCATCCCCCATGGCTCCCTTTTTATACAGGGAACTGCAGAATGTTTGTGAATCTTTACTAAATCGTTTTATAAAGAAATAGAGTTTATACAAAATAAAACTACCCAACAGTTAATGAAAATAGATTTCAATAACAAGGCTATATATTGACATGATATAAAAAGGGTCAATGTAAATCAATTTTACAGCTTTACAGTCTATAAAAACCAAAAGTTAAAGTTGTGCATTTTAAAAGAATCAACTGGTGTGATTTCAAGTACTAATAAAGAAAATGAAATTGGGTATAACAAAGAAATAAATAGTTATTAAGAAATTTGTAAATTTAAAATGTATACAAATTTGTAAATCTTACTCTATCTTGAAAAGGTAACCTTCCTTTTGTGCAAGTGCAACAGTTCAAATTAGTGTGGGAAATCCATCGTTGGCAAGTTTCGAGGTGGCACAGAAACAATAATTGCTCAGGAACACTTCACGGTGAAAAGAATTCTGTAAAATGGAAAGTGCGGGTTTCCATACCTAAAAAGACAAAATTGTTAAAAATAAGCCATAGACTTGTAATTAAATGGTGAAAACTTTACAAATTATTAAATTTTAATAGGAAAAACAAACCTTATAACAAAACAAAACATTAAGAGTAGCAAGTTTAAAAGGTTTGAAACAAAGTCAAAGAAAAAAGTAAAATAAAAATGAACTTTTCAACATTACTCAAATTTCAGTGATCGCTTTTAAAATATTTAAATGTAATTACAAAGACACTTACCTAAAGTAACTTAATTAAGAGCCATCCCTGAATTTGATGTCCTAATTTAGTTTTTCATGTGAGAAATACTGGCTGAAGTAAAGTTTGTGTTAAAGCCAGGTACTTTCTAAGTTTTTTTCAAGTTTAAAGATGTATTGTTATACATATTTTGTTTCACATTTGATACTGGAATCTCTAGGGAGTTTTATGATGTCTTTTCAGGAAGTAAAGCATATTAATAGGGGCTACAAAGGTCCAGAAGTCACATGTAAATTCCTGGAAAGGAAATCATGCATAATTATATTAAATATAAACAAATAACTTTATATTGTATAGGTATAGTTAAAATAAGTAAGATAGAATGTTTAAAAGGGTAAACGAAACAAAAATTGATTGTAAAGTAGGAAATAAAGAAGATTTTAAATAATTGATAATTATCATGAAACAAAATTTCACAGGTCAACTATATGCATGAAAGTCACATATAAATGATCAGTGAGAAAAGGGGAAAACAATTTAATAGCTTAAAAAGAAATAAGAAGCAGTATAAGGAAAATATAAATTTGAAATTTTATAAAAATTAAATAAATTTCAATCAAGTGATATAAAAATGTCAGATTAAATACTTTTGAGTTGGGGTAACCAAGCAAAATAAAAAAAAAAAAGGGAGTAAATAATTTTTTGAAAACGACGCTTTTTGAGAAATGTGTCCATTAAAAACGAAAAATTTAATTAAATATTGAAGAAAACTACTCAAAAAACCAGTTAAAAGTAAAGAAAAAGGAAATATGCAAAATTAAATTCAAGAAAAGTGACAGTAAAACGTCAAATGAAAATCAGGCAAGTCAAATCTCCATTCATTTCCAATTTAAGACAGAAAGCATAGTTGTATGAGAGTTTGTTTCACGAAATTAATCATAATAACAAATATCCAGAAATAATAAAGCAAAAGTAGTATTGAAAATTGAAATTAATATTGGTAGTTGTTTTACCTGATAATAAAGACGTATCCAGAGGAGAAGAGCATCCACAGGCACTAAAATTTTAATATTTTTGGGAAAGAAGAACACAAATTATAATATTACTGTAAAGGTTAATTTCAAAACGTTAAATTAGCCACGAAAGAACAGCTGAGGAACACAGATAATAGCGCCATCTATTAGTGGAACTTGGAATTGCTAGCGAAGAAAAGAACATCTAGGAAACAGGTACCTTTAATCAAAATAAACATCATTTGAGTTTTATTACTTTATTTTTAAAATTTTCTCTTCATTAACAATAAATTAAAAATTTTCGATTTACAAATAAAAGAAAAGGCCTATAGTATAAGTTATTTAATAAGAATATATGTCAATTTTTCACAAAGAGTTTACCCTTGTCCAATAAATTTGTTATATTGATTTCATTTTTAATTATTTCATTAATTAAATCACATGATCTTTAAAACGACTGGCTAGTGAGTGAACTCGCACTGGGAGAGTCTTTTAAAAACATGCTCAACTGTTGTGATTGTGTGTTTATCCCTAGACAGTGGCGCCCATAAATAAATTTTTCTGTCTATCAAAAAATTTTATTCTAAAAGAAAAGGTGAGTTAAAGTAGAATAGAAATTAAGAGAAGGGATAAACGAAAAATATAAAAACATAAAAAATAAAAAAAACACAACACATTGTCGCCCAACGCTAGGCGGAGTAAATTATTGGCTACGCAACGTAGGACAAAAGTAAAAAGTCAGCTTTGTGAGAAATTTATTAATAAAAATATCAGATTAAAACAAGGGTATAAGGTTTGAAAGGCTTTGGTAATATTTTAGAATTGAATAATAATATAATTGATATTTGCAATATTGGTGTAAGTAAATGAGATTAAGGTCAGGTAAGAAAATGAACACGGAAGACAAACAAACAGCACAGACATCCGCAACAGGAACCGAAACACGGGGACAACAAATAGAAGGACAGGTTGAACCAACAATAATGGGGGACAACGTACAAACGCCACAGGTGGTTGATAATGCTCAACCAAAACTAACAATGGAAGAAAGTATGTTACAGCGAATGATGGAAATGATATCAGGACTAGGTACCAAAATGGAAGAAAACAAGGAAGACATGAACAAGAAAATGGAAGAAAACAAAGAAGACATAAACAAGAAAATGGAAGAAAACAAAGAAGACATAAACAAGAAAATGGAAGAAAACAAGGAAGACATAAACAAGAAAATGGAAGAAAACAAGGAAGGCATAAACAAGAGGATGGAAGATATAAACAAAAATCTAGAACAAACCAACAGAAAATTAGAGGAATGCATGAACGATATGAAGGGAAGAGTAGCAAATGTGGAAGTAAAGTTAAATAGAATCACAGAAAACATGGTAGAAGAAATAAAAGAAAAAGTTAAGGTCGTCGGAGAAGAAATGAAATTTGAAGTACAACAGAATGTTGAAGGTCTCATTGTAAGAGGTTTAGAAGAAATTGATGGACAAATAAGTAGGCAAAACACAATGTTTGAAAATTATAAAAAAGAACAGGAGAGCATAGTCGATAAGGTCGAAAAGAATACGAAGATATTGCAGGCAAGACAGGGAGCGAATGCTAATCAGATGATCATGAACAACCATCCATGCAACAAGAACACATTCTATTTTTATGGTGATTCAAGGACACATCCGAAGATTTTTGCAACGAGATTACGACAACATATAGAATCATTGCACCCAAGTACCAATATCAAACAAGTCATACAGACAATGTTAAGAAACGAGGCAGAGATATGGTACAACGTAATCGAACAAAATTTCGAGACGTTGGATGAATTTGAAGAGCTGCTGATGAAACAGTATTGGGGAGTGTACAACCAACAAAAGGTGAGACACAATTTGTTTAATGGGAAATACATAGAAGCAAATGGAGTGTCAAGAGAGAATTATATATTACGAAAAATATATAATATAAAATACCTTGAACCAAAGTTCACCGAAGCTGAAATGGTACGCTATCTAGGAAGACATTTTCCGGATGACATCAACAGTGTTATCATCACTCAAAGGATCATCACATTGGAACAGCTGATAAATTACATCAGAGACATTGACGATCACAGGACTGGATGGAGAAGACCATTCTTACAAAACGAAAACAGAAATGAAGACAGGAACAGAAGGTATGAAATTGAAGCAAATACGAACCATGGTAACCAAAATTATGAAAATAGGTACAGAGAAAATGACAATAAACGGAAATGGAATTATGGAAGTAAGCAATATGAAGATACAAATAAAAGGTATGAAGCAGGACAAGATCGGAACTATACGAACAGGAATAACAACTACAAAAACTACAACCAAGAAAATAATGGGAATCAAAACTATCGAACAAGACAACAACAACAATCAAAGGAAGAAAAACCACAGGAAACAAGAACCTATGCACAAGTCACGAATACAAATGTAAGAAAAAGCACTCAACAACCTCAGGACATGAACAGGATAGAAACACAAGCACAAGTTAATCCTCGTCCGCAGGATTTTTAGAAAGGAAGATTTTAACTACAAAATACAGTCATATGCGCGAATTTATAACAATGGACAACGATAAGGATAAAATGCAACAAACAAGAAAGGGTAAGTTACCAATCATAAAGGTAAACATACAAGGTATAAATTTATCATCGTTACTGGATACTGGTTCGGAAGTATCACTGCTCAATGAGGATATATTTGACAAACACAAAGATAAGTTTGTACAAAATTTCATTAGAATATCAAAGGTAAAATTACTAAATGCGAATGGTCGAAAGTTTTCGGAAAGTAACAAAGTTTTAAATACGAGTTTTAACGTAGAAGGTCAATCTTATAAATGTGAATTATACATAGTACCAGATTTAAATTTTGATATGATATTAGGAGAAGATGTTTTATCTCAATTACGTGCCAATATTAATTTGGGAACAAGATTCCTAGAACTTGAGGGTAAAATAATACCTATATTAAATAAAAGTGAGAATATAATAAATAATGTAATAAATATAAATAAAGGCAAACGAGCCAATGCGGGACACGAAATAGGGTCAGAGAGTACCTGTGTCAAAAATAATGCGGTAAATATGAGGGAGAAGAATCCTACATATGTAATAAATAATAGTAATTATAAAATGCACGAAAATATTGAAATAAAATGTCCATCTGAATATACAGAAGTTATTTATGAACTATTAAAAAGGTACAATTCACTTATAAACTATGAAGCTAGGGTAGCAACAGGGTATGTTCACAGATTACAAGTTGATGAAACAAAACCATTCAAAAGTAAAAATTATCCTATTCCTTTTAAATACAGAGAGCAAGTACAATATGAAATTCAAGATATGATACATTCTGATATAATAGAGTCAGCTAAAACAAACTACATAAATCCATTGGTTATAGTAAAGAAAAAAGGTAATGATATTAGACTTTGTTTAGATGCACGCACTTTAAATACAATAACTAAATCGCAATTTGATTCGCCACAAACAATTGATTCAATGTTATCTAGGATAGGAAAAAACACGATATTTTCCAAACTTGACTTAAAAAATTCTTTCTGGCTTATTCCACTTCATCCTGACTCACGAAAATATACTGGTTTCAGTGTGGAAGGGCATATTTTTCAATTTAAAGTGGTACCATTTGGTCTACAGAGTGCAAGTTCAGCTTTAGTTAGAGCAATGCAGAATATTCTTGATCGTTACGAGAACTTCTGTTTTCATTATATCGATGACATTCTGATTTTCTCTGAAACAACAGAAAAACATTATAAGCACTTAGATACAATTTTAAATGTTTTACATGAAGCAGGATTAAAATTAAATATTGAGAAGTGTGAATTTTATCAAAAATCGGTTAAATATTTAGGATATAAGATAACGCAAACAGGTATTAGCATTGGTAAGGATAGAATAAAGGAAATAAAGGAATATCCTACTCCAATAAATTTAAAAACTCTAAGAGGATTTTTAGGAATTCTAAATTATTACAAAAAATTCGTACCTAAATTATCAGAACTCGAAGTTCCTTTGATTGAACTATTGAGAAAAGATATCAAATGGCAATGGACTGAACGTAGAGAAAATGCTTTTAACAAATTAAAGGAAAATTTTCATGAAAACTTATTGTTATACAGTCCTGACTTTACGTTACCATTCATTTTAAGGACTGATGCGTCTGAATTTATTATTGCCGCGGAGTTAGTTCAGTATCAGGGAAATGTAGAAACACCAATCTGTTTCATTTCGAGAATTTTGAAACCGTATGAAACAAGATACTCTACGCCGGAGCGAGAAATGCTTGGAATTACATATTCGATTTCTAAACTGTCTTTCTACCTCACAGGAGCTCACTTCACACTAGAAACTGATCATGCTGCACTGTGTTTTCTAATGAACAACAGATTTGCAAATAATCGCATATATAGGTGGTCACTTCTTATTCAAGAATTTTCCTTTACAATTAAACACCGTCCGGGTGAAAACAACATTACTGCAGACTCACTAACACGAAATCGCCAAGTAAATACTGAACCAATAAACACTTATTTAGTATCACTAAACACACTATCACAACATGAAGGTCTATACACTACAAGGGAAATATTATACAGTCAACAACGATTACAAACACTAAGAGAAACGATACAAAATTCACAACATAAAGGGTATTCATTGAAAGACAATTTCATAATAAAAACAATTGCAGATGAGGAAAAGTATGTGTTAGATAAAATTTTGGCCACAAAAATAATAATAGATTTACACTGTCATTTTGGACATGTGGGAGTTAGAAAAAATTGGCTAATCTATAGGGAAACTTTTTATACCAAAAATGATTTAAGTTTGATAAAAGAAATTTTGTCAAATTGTAGAGAATGTTGTTTGGGAAAAAATAAGAATCATGTAAACAAAAATGAAATTAAAAGTACATTGACGACGGAACCATTAGAACTTGTTTCAATAGATTTTGTTAGTAATTTAATCAAAACAGAAGATGGTTATAAGAATATTTTAGTAATTGTGGATAACTTTTCAAAATTTATAAAATTATATCCTACAACTAGATGTAATACCACCACAACCATTAATAAAATAAGACATTATTGTAAAACAGTAGGAAAGCCAAAAAGAATTTTAACAGATAACGCGACATATTTTAATAATGATAGGCTGGCAAAATATTTAAAAAGCAAAGACATAAAATTATCTTTCACAACAATTCGACATCCAAGATCAAATATATCAGAAAGATACATACAAGAGGTGATAAGATTCCTAAGAATCGTGGTGCAAAGAAACCATACAAAATGGGCACAAGCAACAGAAACGGTAGAAAACTATATGAATAGCATACCAAGTACAGTAACGAAATTACCTCCTAGTACAATATTATTTGGTGACAGCCCAGAAAGACCATGGGAAAACCAAAATATTAAAAATCTACAAAATATCCATGAAATAGTACGTATGAGATTAAGACGAAATGCAGAAAAATATATGATACGCGAGAATAAACGTATAAAGAAGAAAATAACATTTAAAGAAGGGGACAAAGTGGTTGTTAAGAAAATGAGAATAACAAATAAAAAGGAAAACATTTGTGCGAAATTAGCATATCCATATGAAGGACCATATGTTATAAGCAAGATGCTCAATCAGAATACATATGAATTGAAATATCCAAAAGAAGACAAATTACGGGGGAAATTTCATATTGAAATGATTTATCCATACGTAACAGATGAAAATCAATTTGCAAACTATCAATATTAGTACAAATATCCTGTCAACTTAGGAAACTAAGAAATTTTTCAAAGTATTTCAAATTTTATTAGTTGGGGGGGGTAAATGACATGATATAAAAAGGGTCAATGTAAATCAATTTTACAGCTTTACAGTCTATAAAAACCAAAAGTTAAAGTTGTGCATTTTAAAAGAATCAACTGGTGTGATTTCAAGTACTAATAAAGAAAATGAAATTGGGTATAACAAAGAAATAAATAGTTATTAAGAAATTTGTAAATTTAAAATGTATACAAATTTGTAAATCTTACTCTATCTTGAAAAGGTAACCTTCCTTTTGTGCAAGTGCAACAGTTCAAATTAGTGTGGGAAATCCATCGTTGGCAAGTTTCGAGGTGGCACAGAAACAATAATTGCTCAGGAACACTTCACGGTGAAAAGAATTCTGTAAAATGGAAAGTGCGGGTTTCCATACCTAAAAAGACAAAATTGTTAAAAATAAGCCATAGACTTGTAATTAAATGGTGAAAACTTTACAAATTATTAAATTTTAATAGGAAAAACAAACCTTATAACAAAACAAAACATTAAGAGTAGCAAGTTTAAAAGGTTTGAAACAAAGTCAAAGAAAAAAGTAAAATAAAAATGAACTTTTCAACATTACTCAAATTTCAGTGATCGCTTTTAAAATATTTAAATGTAATTACAAAGACACTTACCTAAAGTAACTTAATTAAGAGCCATCCCTGAATTTGATGTCCTAATTTAGTTTTTCATGTGAGAAATACTGGCTGAAGTAAAGTTTGTGTTAAAGCCAGGTACTTTCTAAGTTTTTTTCAAGTTTAAAGATGTATTGTTATACATATTTTGTTTCACATTTGATACTGGAATCTCTAGGGAGTTTTATGATGTCTTTTCAGGAAGTAAAGCATATTAATAGGGGCTACAAAGGTCCAGAAGTCACATGTAAATTCCTGGAAAGGAAATCATGCATAATTATATTAAATATAAACAAATAACTTTATATTGTATAGGTATAGTTAAAATAAGTAAGATAGAATGTTTAAAAGGGTAAACGAAACAAAAATTGATTGTAAAGTAGGAAATAAAGAAGATTTTAAATAATTGATAATTATCATGAAACAAAATTTCACAGGTCAACTATATGCATGAAAGTCACATATAAATGATCAGTGAGAAAAGGGGAAAACAATTTAATAGCTTAAAAAGAAATAAGAAGCAGTATAAGGAAAATATAAATTTGAAATTTTATAAAAATTAAATAAATTTCAATCAAGTGATATAAAAATGTCAGATTAAATACTTTTGAGTTGGGGTAACCAAGCAAAATAAAAAAAAAAAAGGGAGTAAATAATTTTTTGAAAACGACGCTTTTTGAGAAATTTGTCCATTAAAAACGAAAAATTTAATTAAATATTGAAGAAAACTACTCAAAAAACCAGTTAAAAGTAAAGAAAAAGGAAATATGCAAAATTAAATTCAAGAAAAGTGACAGTAAAACGTCAAATGAAAATCAGGCAAGTCAAATCTCCATTCATTTCCAATTTAAGACAGAAAGCATAGTTGTATGAGAGTTTGTTTCACGAAATTAATCATAATAACAAATATCCAGAAATAATAAAGCAAAAGTAGTATTGAAAATTGAAATTAATATTGGTAGTTGTTTTACCTGATAATAAAGACGTATCCAGAGGAGAAGAGCATCCACAGGCACTAAAATTTTAATATTTTTGGGAAAGAAGAACACAAATTATAATATTACTGTAAAGGTTAATTTCAAAACGTTAAATTAGCCACGAAAGAACAGCTGAGGAACACAGATAATAGCGCCATCTATTAGTGGAACTTGGAATTGCTAGCGAAGAAAAGAACATCTAGGAAACAGGTACCTTTAATCAAAATAAACATCATTTGAGTTTTATTACTTTAATTTTAAAATTTTCTTTTCATTAACAATAAATAAAAAAATTTCGATTTACAAATAAAAGAAAAGGCCTATAGTATAAGTTATTTAATAAGAATATATGTCAATTTTTCACAAAGAGTTTACCCTTGTCCAATAAATTTGTTATATTAAATTTCATTTTAATTATTTCATTAATTAAATCACATGATCTTTAAAACGACTGGCTAGTGAGTGAACTCGCACTGGGAGAGTCTTTTAAAAACATGCTCAACTGTTGTGATTGTGTGTTTATCCCTAGACAGTGGCGCCCATAAATAAATTTTTCTGTCTATCAAAAAATTTTATTCTAAAAGAAAAGGTGAGTTAAAGTAGAATAGAAATTAAGAGAAGGGATAAACGAAAAATATAAAAAAAAAAAAAAAAAAAACACAACAATATATTAAGATTAAAAACATTGATATCGAATTTTCTGTAAGAAAATATTTCAAAGAATGTAAAAGTTCCGAAAAGTGTAAATTGGTTTTTCTTCATGACTGTCAAAATTTTTTTGTATCGGCTGTAAAAAAGATTTTTGAAAGATGCTCTTTAAAATATTCCAAGTATGAAGCTATTTCCTGTTTCGATCATTATATTATGAAGATTTGGCCACAAAAAGACTTATTAGACATATATTATTACAAATATTAAACGATCGCAGTATAATATCAACTGGCATGGCAGAAAACTGTCAAAATCAGTTTCATAAGTTCCTTAGAACCTCTAAAGTAAGTCTTGCTCTAAAAGAATTTGACCAAAAAGAGCAGAGGCTTGATGACTTCTATAAAAAACTGTTGGATGCCAAACCCAATTTAAAGACATATTTAAGCTAATGAAAATGGCACTTATAATGTCTCACGGCAACGCCTCGGTTGAGGGTGGATTTTCGATAAACAAAAAGTTTTTAGTCGAAAATGTATTAGAAACGGCCGCAATCATGTAAGCGAACTCATAATAGATATGTAACAGCTTGCGAAGACAACAAAAAAGATAATTTAAAGGAAAACCAAAGGAAAGATGAACGCAAACGAGTCATGGCTAAGATGAGCAGCTGGAGAGTAAAGAAATTAAGTTAACAGAAATAACCAGATACGAAAGTCAAAATATTGATAAACGACTAGACGAGTTGAGGCGAAAGATGTAAATAAATTTGAAAAAAAAATATATTCTGTTCATTAATACTTATCCAAATACTATGATTCATGCCAAATAATAGTTATTTTATTATAATTTTGAGTTATTTTTAAGTGTATTTTTTTTGTTACGAAATAGATGTTTTAAAACTGTTTTAATCATTTTCTTTCATCGACCTGAAATTGGATAAGCTTTAGTCAGGGAAAACATGGAAAAGTCAGGGAATTTAACATGAATTTAAAAGAGGGCCCTGGTTAAGCATGATGCATTCATTCTTAAATGCAGTAATGGTAAAATCCGAAAAAAAATGATAGAAATAGAAGAAGGAATAGCAGTCTCTATTGATTACAATATACCCGATTGCAATGGCAATTTTGTACGTGTGTGTAAAAAAGCATTTTTGTAAATTTCTGGTATAAGTCGGTTCCGAATTGAAAGAGTAGTTAAATTTTTTTTACTGAAGAACAAAATTCCCAAAATGGTGGTGATCGGGTGGGAGACAAAAATGATGATGAGAAAAACAAGATTAAAGAGTTTATTATAGAATCTCTTAAATGCGTAGAGTCACAGTATTGCAGAAGCAAAACCTTTGATCGCAGGTATTTACCATGTGAATTAAATTTAAAAAAATTGTACTCGATGTATTCCACAAAATTTGAAGAAAAAATAGTTATTTTCGTGATTGTGTGAACAGAAACTACAACTTAGGTTTTGGCACTCCAAAGACTGATGTTTGCTCTACATACTTAAGGACAGCTGAAATTTAAAAAACCCATTTGGTAGAAAAAGAAAAACAGAAAGTTATGATCGAACAAAGAATACATAGGCTGAAGACCAAAGCTTTTTTTAAACTACTGAAAACTGAAGATCCAACTGTAAATTTTTTTCCCTTTGATTGTGAAAAGAACTTGGCTCTACCAAAATTACCAGATCAAGCGTGTTACTTTAGTGAACAGCTAAACTATTATCACTTTGCCATTGTAAATGGTAGTTCCAAGGGACCATTGGACCCTCTCACGTTTTTTCTTACGTTTGGCTGGAAACTGATGCACCCAAGGATTCCAATACCATATCCTCCGCAGTGCATCATTTTTTAAAGAACTTTCACGTCAGTGAAACTACAGAAAAGATACGTCTGTTTGCATACTATCGTTATGGCTATGCTTTCATGGTGGCTTTTTAAAGATGCACCTAAAACAGTGAAAACTATCGAACTTATCTTTGGGCCATTCTTACATGCCCTAGACAGAGTTATTGGTTTAGTGGAAAGATGTCCAAAGAAATTATCTGCAAATATTACTCCTGAACAATACGATGAAGTTATAGAAAAATATGCAACCATTAGAAAAACTGATAAATGGAGCAGTCTTGCCTGGAGGAGTAAAGCTAATGAAGTTTGTAAACGACCGGGAGTTTGGCATTTCCAATTTAAAAAAAGCAAGAAATGTTTTTTTTACTCGAAGCGGTAAATAGAATGTTGTTATACGTGGAGAACCAAACTATGCTGCCGACGTTGAAGTAGCTAAAGGAGTATGCAAGAGAGGCAAGAATGTTTCCATGTTTTCACCAAAACCTCTTCTTTATGGAAGCACTCGAAAAGGAGATAAATCGACAATTAATCGTTTGTTGATTGGGCACTTCGGTGACAACTGGCAGGAATAGGAAAGCTTGCATTGTATAAAAACTTTTTGTTTCCATTGTTACAAAATAATTCCGAAGCCGCAATTGAAAATGATGAGATTTTGGAACACGACGAACAATGTAGAAAGTCGGAATATGTGGACCTGCAAATTTAATTTCCAGTTTTATTTAAATTTTAAATGTAATAATTATACCGTAGTTTTTTTATAACATTCTAACAATAATATATATTTTTTAAGATATTTACTAATAATTTAATTCCATATCACCATTCAATAGACATAATTAGATGCAAAACTAACTGATTCAACGAGTTAGGTGCAAAACTCCGTGTTCGCTTTTTTTTAAATATAAATTCTGACTTTTTCCTTAAGCCGTGATTTTTAAAATGAATGTTACCTGATTTGGAACGTGTACTTTCACAAAAATTCTCCACTCCCATAAAGTTAGAACGCTTTATAATCTCAGAATAGTGACTTTTGCATTTATACGACTCATATAAACTATATCATGCTCCTGAAATGTTTATATTTGTATAAATTTACAAAAATATGTTGTTACGAAGTTCAAACATTCGTACTATTCAAAACTTAGTGCTTTTGCTTTATCAATTATCAATATTATCATCAATTCATAAATCAGGTTAGTTGCAAGCAAATCATATGTGTATATCATACAATATAGTACGTATTAAGTACATACCCAGCAAAGACAGTATGTCTGGCAAAACAAAGGGCCTCTACAGTTATCATTGGTATTGTGTTGGCAATTCGCCAATATTTAGAAACTGAGTATAAAATATTGTCTAACTATTATAATGTCCATGTTGTAATGGTCTTATGTGTATAAAGTACTATTTCTGTTATTGGGCAGTTGAAATTATTTTAACGTTGCTGGTACATTAAATAACTAAAAGCACTTTTTTGCCTGTGACAAATTAACATTTCTTAAGTGATGCAAAAAACCGTTTATTGCATGGTAATTTTGCCGCCAATTACTCATTGTTGGCATAATGATAAGTAACCAATATACAGTAAATGTATCAATGTAGTAATACTCTATTTTTAATGGTGTAAGCACAATATTTGTTAATACAAATAAAACGTGCATAAAGTGGTATACTTTGCATTATTACGTATTGTCATTGCATACTTTCAAATCTCCCGCTTTTGCGATATCTAGTTATGTACGCAACAGGAATGTGACCACTTGATAAGGACTCTCACGGTCATGTGGCACCGCAATGGAACAAAACTACCGAAACCGCTTGCAGCGAGGCATTTGGTCTCCATATTTAGTCTTAGTAACATTGTAGTTAGATTTAGACGATATATTGTATTTCAAAGTTATTTTGCACTTGTAAAATAAAATAAATGTTTTTTAAAAACAGTTCTTCCGATTTCTAAAACAAAATTGGCGCAGTCGGTAGGATCAATCCAGTAAAAAAATCTTTTCAACGCGAATTAGAATTTTTACGTATTTTTTAAAATTTTTGGATTTTTCCGAATTTACGTGCTGAATTTACGTGCTAGATTGGTTCCTTCGAATAATCCATTGAAGACACCCGAAGTACGAGATACCAGAGAGGTGAACTGAATAGCTTCTCGAGAAATCTCCGATAAGTGAATTGATTACCTTATCCAGAAGAACTGTTGGAGAAAACTACGCTAAGCCCGAATCTCCTAGAAAAGAACTCTCTACAGGACTATGGCAGTAAGTTGAGCATTCCTTCCTCTCATTTTCCTCAAAAATCGTATCGAACGTATATTTGAGTTTATCTAGGCTAATTCTGATTATTGAAATCAAATTGACATTCTAGTCTTTTAATTCTAAGAATAAAATTCATAATTAATCGTGACAAAATAAACACGCATCGATAGAGGAAGAGAACTTTGTTACAAAATAACGCTATCTTATATACTCATATACTCTACTACTGACAGAATTTATAACGCATATTATTTCTATAAGCAGTAAATTAGTTAAATTTACAATTATATGTCAGAAATAGACGATCTAGTAAATAGTTTGGAGAAAATCTGCATTGAACAAACTTCTAATAATAATAACGAATTGAACGAAAGTCTTGAGATGACGGCTAACAACCAAATTAACTTTTACCTCTTAAAAGCTTACGCCGACACCATCCCACATTTTAATGGGGATGAAAATGTGTTAGAAATTTTCATAGGAGCTTGCGATCAATTTATTTCCACATATACCACTACTGATGCATTACTAAATGCATACCTCTTACGTGTAATAATAGGTAAACTCTCTGATAGGGCACAAATTCTGGTAGGCTCACGATTAGAACTAGATACTTGGGAGGAAATCAAAAAAGCATTGAGATCCAATTTCGGAGATCGTCGAAACGTCGACTGCCTCGAACATTTACTAACGTTAATGCCTTATAAAAACGAACACCCTATCGAATTTGCCAAGAGAATACAAACCGCACGTAGTAAACTCTCATTCAAAGTAAATTCCTTGCCGATTACCGAAATGTTGGCTGAAACAAAGAAAATATATTTAAAACAATACGATTCTCTGGCACTCAAAACTTTAAATTTAAACGAGAGTAGAAGACAAAATTTCCTTACAAAAACCAGACTCCCTCGAAACCGCTGTCTTCTATATCGATGAAAACTTCCGAAGTACCACTAATTTAACAAACACCAATAAAAATTTCTATAACTCACAAAACCAGAATTATAACCAACAATTTGCACAATCTTCTCAACTTCAACCTAAAAATTTATTCAGTAATAATCCATTCAATAAGCCCCCTCAATTTAACAAAACTCCCAACTTCAACATTTCCCCTTAATTTAACAGACAATCTTTTATTCATAGATCACAATTCCCCAGTCGGCCAATTAATATTCAGCCAAGACCAGTTCAACAAAGATTCCCGACAAATCGACAGACATTTGGACCCCCGCAGAACGTATTCAGACCTCATCAAACTGTACCCGTAAATAAACCAGAACCCATGTCAACTCAATCTCGGATTCCTTCGGTACAGCGTTCTTACCCAAATCAAAATCAAAATGTTTAAAAATTTTAATCCTAATTTTAACCAACATAGACAATGGCAATCCAAAGAATTAAACAATATCGACGAGCAACAAACATACGACGAAAACGATTTAAATAATTCTTATCAAAATTCAGAACTTGTTGAATACTACGGACCATATACTAAGTACCCTGAAAACTCAACGGACGAATCTGAAGCAAAGTACAATTCAAATTTTCAGTCGAACACACCAACAGACAGCCAGACAGTAGACTTCAATTCAGCCACAGTAAATGCATTGCCTTACGTACAAATATCCGAACCACCTTTAAAATTACTTATCGACACAGGTTGTTATACATTAATTGTTAAACCCTCGGTTATTGAATACCACTACCCCGATTATATTATACATAATCCCTCCAATTTAAAAATCTCACTAGGCGAAAAGGAAATAAGATATAGAGCAACAATACCTTCCTTTTCAGAACTTCAAAGTGACCATAATATTGAATTCCTTCTATTTAACTTCCATGAATATTTCGATGACATTTTAGGCCTTAAAGACCTTATCGCCGTGAACCTCTCTATAGACCTTCAGAACCAGTGTTTAGTAAACAAGACGATAAAAATTCCATTCTTTTATCGGCAACCCTTCGATAACACTTTTAGTTTCGAAATCCCAGCCCATGAAATGCTTATCAAAGACTTTCCTGTAAACATTCTTAATGGTGAGATTATCATACCACAGGGCACAATAAACGACTTATTCTGGTTTATTCTGGAAACCTTATCGCAAGCTCATAACTCTCGGGCCTATTTCGAAATATACAACCGCACTTCAAAAACAATTTCAGTTTCATTATCAGAACCGTTTCCTGTTATTCCAATAGCTAATGAGTTTGAAATTTATAACATAGATATTTGTGAACAACAACAACAAGACCACCCTAATGCCGAGATAACAGCTAATACGAACAGTCCATATGAATATAGACGAGAAATCTGCTATTTCTAAATTATGTCGTGAATTTAAAGATATCTTTCACAACGAAAATAATAAATTAACTTTTACAAATGAAGTCAAACATGACATTAAGACACACGATGAAGTACCCATTCATACAAAATCGTATAGATTCCCGCATGTACACAAACCTGAAGTCGAACGCCAAATTAATAAAACGCTTAATGACGGTATTATTAGACCTTCCAGTTCACCATGGTCCAGTCCCATATGGATTATACCAGAGAAACTAGATGCCAGTGGCAAGCGCAAATGACGTATAGTAGTGGACTATCGCAAGTTAAATGAGAAAACTATTGATGATCGGTACCCATTACCAAATATTAACGACATAGTAGATAAATTAGGCAAATGCAATTATTTTACGACACCTGACCTCGCATCAGGATTTCACCAGATTGAAATGAGTGCAAATTTTTAAGAATTCTTAGGGCACGTTATAACTTCTGAAGGTATAAGACCAAACCCAAACAATCAAAGCCATCAGCAAATTTCCTATACCGCGAACAGCAAAAGAAATAAAATCTTTTCTTGGATTCTTAGTATATTATACACGCTTCATAAATAACTTCGCGCACATTACGAAACTTTTTACACAGTGTTTAAAGAAAGGTGAAAAGATAATACATTCGCCTCAGTTCATTGAAGCTTTTGAAAAATGTAAATCAATTTTAACGAATAGTCCTATATTGCAATATCCTGATTTCGAAAAGCCTTTTAATCTAACTACTGACGCGAGCAATATAGCTATAGGAGCAGTACTTTCGCAAGGACCGATTGGCAGCAATTTGTCAATTGCTTACGCTTCGCGCACATTAAACCCAGCCGAAAAAAATTACTCCACGACCGAAAGGGAACTTTTGGCCATAGTTAACTTTACCAAATACTTCAGACCGTACCTATTTGGACGAAAATTCAAGATAATAATGGATCACAAACTACTTCAGTGGTTATTTAACCTCAAAGAACCAAACTCGCGACTTGTAAGATGGCGCCTCAAACTCGAAGTGTATGAGTACGAAATCCATTACAAAAAGGGTAAAAATAATACGAATGCAGACGCATTATCGCGCGTAGAAATCAACGCAGGTGAAAACGAATCCATTTTCCCGAACTTAGACGACACAGAGAAATAAAGTAGTTGAAGACTTCTTAGAGCCCATACCAGACAACGAACTAATTCCCCATACAAAGGGTACACGTACCCCAGCAACGGACAATGCCATTAAAATTTTACAAGATATTGCCCTTAATTTAGATCTCAACCAACCACACGACAAAAAATCCAATAACGACACACAACACTCATCTCACGAAAACTCTATTCTAGCCTGCCCCATTTCAGAACAACCCCTTAATCAATACCGGAACTAAGTAGTGTTTTTTCTAAGACGCTGCAAACCCTTCGATTAGAAAAACAGAACTCTTTAAAGATAAAAACCCCTTGGGGTCGGCTCTTGAGCCGACTATATATCACAATACCTAAAATAAACATGGATGAACATCTATTAGACACAATAAAAAACTATTTCGAGCCAAAAAAGACACGCATTTTTTTCAGAAATAACTTTTCTGAAATCGTAATAAATCTAATCTTCTTTAGAAATTCCGCTTTTAAACTGATACAATGTAATTTTATGTTAATTGACAAAAGATACAAACGAACGTAATGAAAAAATTAAACACCACCACGAAGGAAAAACATGTCACAAAGGCATAACAGAAACGAGAAACTCACTACGAAAAACTTATTATTGGCCAAACTTAACAGACGACGTAACAAATTATATAAATACTTATCATATATGTCAAATAGCCAAATACGAACGATATCCCAATGTAATTAAATTTAAACCAACGCCGCAAGGGCTTAGACCATTCGAACACATTTATATTGATATATTTCAAGTAAAAAAGAGTTGTTTCTTGACAACCCTTTCGAAAATTTCTGTGTGAAACATAAAATACAAGTTCATTATACAACGGTACAAAATTCTAATAGTAATAGTCCGGTCGAACGGTTCCCCTCGACCCTATTAGAAAAATTAAGATGTCTAGAATTGATTGACGCATAAACTAACATAAACACTTAAATGAAATACACGATTATAGGATATAATTCAATACACTCAGCCACTACATTTACCCCATTTTCGGTCATAAAAGAAAATGTCGAACAAATTGATCCATTTGACGTAACAGATAGTCGAATAGTGGAAATATGTATTGATATACACACGCAGAATATGCAAGCCATACACAAGGCCGTTAAACAAAATTACGCTAAAGCAAAAGATCTCAGTAAAATAAACGAGAATCGAGACGAGCCACCAGAAATTGATATTAAGAAAAGCGTATATATAGCAACTAAAAAGAGGAACAAAATAAAACCAAAATTTCGAAAAATAATACCAAAAGCTACAACTAAAATAAAAGTATTAACGCAAAAGGGCAGTTATCATAAATCAAAAGTAAAGCCACAACGGAGAATTATATCAAATAATATTGTTGCAGATGCTGCAAGCAATAACGATTCTACTCCTGGTCCCAGCAATCATCGGACAAGAGATAAAAATAGAAGAAATAATTAACCCCATACTACCATTCCCCTTAGGTAAAGCCTACACAACTAAGAACCATCATACATTTCTCTACCTTCTTAATACCGACCAGTTAGAAAACTCAGCTCTTAATCTAAAGGATCACATTAATAACCTCCCAATAAGTTAATTCATATCAAACCCAATTATAGGCAAAAACGAGGACTCTTTAACATAGTTGACAAAGGACAAAAATGGCTTTTTGGTACCTTAGATGCTTCAGGTGGCGAACGCAACGACAAGGCCATAATAACATTAGACAAAAACCAGAGAACCCTATACCATGACACGACGAAACAGCTAACTCAAAAATATAACGAATCATTAACGACATTAATCAAGAACGAGAACATAATAAAGGGTCGCTTAGAACTCACATCTCGGGAAATAAAAGCATTTCACAGCCTCATGTCGTTTCAAAACATGGTTGAACTAATAATACATACATGCCGAGATTTAATCTCACTGTTAGACAATATTGAAAATGCAGTACTATTTGCTAGATTGCACACTCTACATACAAATACAATATCAGTTGAATCGATGAGAATTCTTGTAACGAAGATCGTAAAACTCTATGGTCAGTCTAAAGTATCAAATTTCAAAAACATTCAATCCTTCTATGAATTAGCAACTACTCAAATATTCTATCGAGACGACAAGATAATATTTTCCATATATTTTCCACTAGCAAAGCCTACCACTTATGACCTGTTCCACTTATACCCAATTCCCAATAAAAACCTTACGTTAATCTTCTTAAAAACTCAACTCATCTTATCTGCGAAGACATCGAATATCCAAAGACAGAAAACATTTGCATATATTACATCAATCAGCCACCAACAGAAGTTGATTGTCTCTCGCAAATGCTAGATGGCTACCTAAGGACATGCCCTCTTACTCCTACTTATCTTAACGAGACGATCATTGAAATAATCAATGAAGCACACTTGATTGTCATACCTATTGACAAGATGACGATCTCAAAAATTTGCAACAACGATAGAATTTCTGAAATGTCCAAACCCAAGTTAATCACTATACCTCGAAATTGCACCGTCAAACTAAATGGTAAAACATTCACAAACCATCAAACCGAAAATCTCCAAAGTCAATTTTCCCTACCAGAGATTAATCATAGTGTAGAGGTGCAGACTTTGAAGCCGATAAAACTAAAAAATATTCGGCTAAGTGAAATCCAGGTACAAACAAGAATTGGACAAAATGCAGATCCATAAGTTAGAAGACATAACATACACACAGACGGACAATAAAGCGTTATGGATTTTCATTTCCCTAATTATTTTGATTACTATACTGGCTGTAATGTACCTTTCATTTAAACGATATAAAACAAAAGGATCCACCACTAGTATAATAATTACCAAATAACCGAATAACGAAAAGGAAAATAAAAAACAGTCGGCCCTCCTGTTTTCCAGCTAAGAAGGGAGGAGTTATCTACGCAACAGGAATGTGACCACTTGATAAGGACTCTCACGATCACGTGGTACCGCAATGGAACAAAACTACCGAAACCGCTTGCAGCGAGGCATTCGGTCTCCATATTTAGTCTTAGTAACGTTTTAGTTAGATTTAGACGATATTGTATTTCAAATAGTTATTTTGCACTTGTAAAATAAAATCAATGTTTTTTAAAAACAGTTCTTCCGATTTCTAAAACAAAATTAGCGTTGCTGCCATGGTCATGTGGTAGAAGCGATGCTGACTATTTGACATTTAGCTTAAATAAATGGCTAGGCGTGCGAACCCAGTGATTATATATTTTATTTATTGTTCTCTATTTAGTTTTTTTATTTGAAATAGTGTTTGTGCTGTTGTCTTGTGGAACTGTGTGTGCAGTACGTAAAAAGTTTATTGTGTACAATTGTAAGTGTTTCACATAGCTTATGACAATAAGTGCATCATATTAACTTTTATGATCATAAAAAATTTGTCAGATATTACAAAACCTAGATTGCAAGTTAACAGAGGGAAAGGAGCAGGCTGGAAAAGAAAATATTGGTAAAAACCTAAGACAAGTACCTCGGGACTTTGAAATAGATGTTGAGGTTAATATGGCCAATTACCTAATTAATTCTAATACTACAATAACTCAAGAAATTGATGCTCCAAATATTGACTCTGGACAAAATGATATATGCACTATATGATACTGCCCCGAGGATACATTATTAATTTCTTGGTGCTTAATTCCGCCGAATGTTCTAAGACTCATATTTAAAGCTAAAGGTAATTACTTAACTGTTTACACGTTCGTCATCTCTCTGATGCATTTGGGTTAATATCCCCAATAAGAATTTCTATTAGTTTTTGTAAATTATCAAAATTTTCATCAATAAATGTTTAATCCATTGTAATATTATAAACAATTATTTACTTCAATAACATGTACTTGTCATCTGAATGTTTCTGTTGGATTTTAGTATAATTTCCAAACACAAAATTAACAGAGTAGAATATGCAAAAAGTAACAACATGTCCTCCAGTAAATCCAGTATTTTTACCGTCCAGTAGTAATGACAACCCCAAGCGTATTATGAAGTTTGTTAAGCCCCCCCCCCAAGACTATGTTAACCCATTTTTTTTACTTTCATGTTTTACTAGAGAATGATTTTGGAATTTTATCTACATCTGAAAATGTATATTTTGTACTATAAAAGTACATTGTATGCAAGAAGAAAGGAAGTCACAGTATACTTTATAAAAAGAAAAAAAGTCTAAGACTGGTTTTATTATGTAGGTATACAAAAACAATGTATAAAAGAAAAAAAATCGGTTGTGATTTGCACCTTAACTAACGCCTATAAAACGTTTTTAGATTCTATAAGGTTAAATCCTTTATACAAAGATACCACCCAAAAAAATATTGAAGACATGAAAACTTGGTTACGAGGTTCAACAGACCGTGAGGAGGACGATCAAAAAGGACCACCACCAGAAGAGATGAAAACGAATTTTTATTTATTTGATAATATGTCTACTGACCTATTTGTACTGTAAGAAAGTAAAAAACATATATTTTTTTCTGAATCAATACATGCATTTCTTAGATATTCTACCTGGTGTTTCCTACTTTTCTTCAAGTTTCTTTTCATAAACTTTTTTGAAAAACAGTTCAATTTATGGACTACATGTTTCACTTGTATATAATAAGAGTTAAAATATATGTATGTCTGTAATTGATTATTCTTGTATCAAAAGTAGGGAAGGTTTTACAAATCGAAACTGACATTTCTTTGAAATTATTTTTAACTGCCTAAACCCCGACTAATTTGTACAGAAATAATAAACACGATTAACTTCTAGATGATCCACTCTTTATTTTTGCCTATGATTGATGGTGACGAAGTCATGTGAATGTTGTAGGCAAATGCATTATCAAACAGTATTATGCATATAGTGACTTGACAGTCAAGTTCTGTGGTAGTGGTAAGAGATACTGCAGGGTAGGTGGGTTGTCCAAAAGCTTTGCCAATAAAAGAGATCGCTACCCTCCTCACTACTATATGCATTTCCTTAATTTTACGATTGCGTTTATTTTGACAGGATTTAAGAATTTTGGAAAGTAATGTAAAAAAATTAAGCCAGAGAGCAAAAGAGACAGAGATACCGACCCGGTGGCGCAATGCTAAGGCGTTTGACTTGCGACCACGGAGTCCCGGGTTCGAATCCTGGCCAGCGTATGGATGTTTTGTGGCGTTTTTAATGTGTTACCGAGATGGTAGCAGTGAACTAGACCACTGTTGGGTGGCACAACAGGTCTAGTCGCTGTTATCTATTCTGAGTTCGAGTCTCAGCTGCGGTAGATAGCAATATCGCAGGGAATGGACATTGTGTTGATGTCTATGTATACGTGTCATCCTGGTTGAGTGGTGGAATAGCATTAGCTAAACTCCGCCAGGACGTTAATATAAATAAGACGATTAAATAAAAATTAAAAAAATATTGTGACGCAAATTATGCGTCATTGGATGTGAAATAGCATGGGTAGAGAGCCGGCTGTATAGATTTCCTATGAATAAGATACATGAAAAACTTTGTATGAGTGAGTAAGTAACACCATGGACCTACAGGAAGCCACTTCTCATATATGCAAATTATGTCGCGTCATGGAATTTTACCGGAAGTGGCGTCAAAATGGGAGGATGCGGGCAAATAAGAAGAGGCAGCCTATTTTTTTTAATAACTAGAAGGCTTGTAGTTTAACTTGAAAAAAAAATTCGTGTATTCGATGACTTAAAAAAACAGAAAAAAAATACTTTAATGGAGGGTGTCTCAGGGTTGCGACAAATTAAGCCTGGCAGCCCACTACGGCCTCATTGTATACCTTAAAACCTACATTTTGACGTAAGTCTTATTCATGTATTCGATGACACAAAAAATTGTGACAGGAAGTGACATCAGAATTCCATAACGCGGGCAAAATTTGCAAAAAAGTGGCTCCCTGTATGTCTGTGGTAGTACTTACTCACTCATATAAAGATTTTTATGTACCTTAGTCAAAGGAAATCTATACAGCCGGCTCACCACCTAGTAGCGTTGTGATGTATAGCGTGTCTCAGTTTCTCATCAAAATTCTGTTATATTCCGTTTGCAGTGTTTACCGGGTTTATTGTAATTAATAAAACAAAAGATAATTTGTAAAAATATACAATCTTGCATATAGGTGTATATAACAAAACTATAGTAAGTTATATATTTAAAAATTATACACCGTAGGAAATTTTACTCAAATCTTAGTTACTATTATTCTCTTTTTATAGTTGATTAGAAATTTATATATATATATATATATATATATATATATATATATATATATATATATATAATCATAACTGTTTAAAAGTCCATAATTTATATAAATATCAGGTTCAAAGCCTCCTTGTGAAGTGTATGTTAGTGTGTAATACGTATATAGCTCCATCATGCAATGCAGTGCAGTTTACTTTGCTGCTGGCAGTGCGATGCAGATAGTGATAACTTGGTGGAATACAGTTATATTGCGCGTCTCGTCTTCAAGATCACATTGTAGTACCCCTACTCTACGCCCGATGTCACCACAATTTTAAAGCCAAACCAGCTTACTGTCTCCTTCTCTACTCCATGATGTCCAATGCGCACTTTACCGCAACTAACTACATTACTCCTCTTTGAGTTAAAGTTGCACCACGTTAAAACGCGTCAAGAAGTTTAAATAAATTCAAGTGTTCCTTCTATTTTCGCGGAATGGGTAAACGAAGGTGAATTTCTTCGCCTTCGAGCAGCAGCAGTTCTGAGGATGAAAGGACGGTCCTTTGCAAGAAATTACGTAAATTAAAGAAATACCAAGAGCTTAAAAATAAAGATGTCGGCGGAAACCCGGACAAGGAAAATGATCATGATAGAGTCGGTGAGGCTAGCGATGAACGGTATCGTTCTCCAGAGGATTTAAGACAATCCTATACAGAACCCGGTGAGGGTTCCCAAATTTTTCTACCTGTTGATAACGGCGAGTTATCTAGGGGTTTAACGAAGGTATTTGTCCTTGCTCAGTATCCTGTACCTATGGGAGCAGTAAAAATTTTTGCAAAACATGGGCCCAACTAGCAGCATCAGAAATTGAGGTTTTGACTTAAAGAAAAGAAGTTAAAATTCTACTGCAGTTTCTGTCAACAGGTTGAGACTATTAATTTACTCCAAAGTATCATTAGCAGTAAGGATTCTTTAATAGACGCAAAACAAAGGGTAATAGATCTACTCGAGAAGGAACTGATGGAAAAACAAAGACAACTGGATGAAAAGTCAATAATAAGTCCTATAATCGGTCCAACATATGCCAATGCTGTTAAAACTGATTTACCTAGAGTTGTATATCAAAAAGCTGTTCCACATTTAATACCGACTCCAAAAGATGACACGCAGACATGCGATAAAACGAAACGAGATTTACAGAACTTCGTCAATCCGAGTAAAATTCAAGTCGGAATAGATAATTTAAAAACGGGAGGAGTGGAGGTATAATAATTAAATGCAATTCACGTAATTCAAATACCAAAATGATTAATGAAATCAATAAAAGTCTAGGTAGTAAGTACACAGTAAAAGAAACGCAACTAAGAAAACCCACAGTTACAATTGCAAACATCGATAAACATATCAAAGAAGAGGAAATTATTGAAGCAATATTTAATCAGAATAACTTCCTTGCCAAAAATGATGATCAGCTTGAGTTAAAACTTTTTAAAAACACAAAAAGGGGAGATTCTAAAATGGCAATAATTGAATGTAAGGGATCCACTTTCAAGAAAATTATGCAAACAAAAAAAGTTAATATTAACTATAGCAGATGCCCAGTATACGAAAATATTAGTGTTCTAAGATGTCTAAAGTGTAATGGATTCAACCACAAAATGCGTGATTGTAAGAAAGAAATTGTCTGTGCGACCTGTGCAGAAAATCATCCAACTGAAGACTGTCGTAGCGCTGTGAAAAACTGTATTAGTTGTGTGAACTCAAATCTACGGCTTAAAACTGATTATGACATAAAACTTTCCTGTTTGGATAGTGAGTGTCCAGTTTTCAAAAAACAAATAAGTAGTGTTAGAGACAGAACAGATTATAGTTATTAGTAGTTATGGACCAGTTCATTAGAGATTATAATAGTGAGTTAGTAAACACCTTAGTTTTTGACACTATTCAAGATTATGAAAATAATATGGAATCAAAACATTCCTCTGGTTTTAAAATTTTCCACTGCAATATTCGTAGTTTATCACATAATTTTGAAGACCTGAGTACATTACTTTATCAGGCCAAGAATGATTTTGATTGCATAATATTAACAGAAACTTGGAAAATTCTCGACATGAACCTATTTAAAATTCCAGAGTATAATATGATTTACAATAACAGTCCAGTGAACAAGAATGACGGAGTTGTAATTTTTATTAAAATAAACAATTTTTATTGCAAGTCGTTTAACTTGAGGTTAGCTTGCCTACAGAATTTTTTTTATACTTTTAGATGACAATTCTGTCCGGGGAGAGACGGAAGTTTCTCAGGATGCCGAGAACCCATTAGCCCTTGAGGAAAATTCTCCTTTGCAGGATACCATCCTTAGGTTACTGGGTAATGAGAATACTGATCAAACAATATTTGGCGAGGATATCCATCCTGACTTGCCCATTAGATGGGAGTATATTTTGAAACAGGCGTTAGACGAAGTCTTAAAGCTTGACCTTGCAATAAAAAACTGCCCACTTATGGCTGCTCCTAGATTAAACTTTGAGGTCAAGGCGGCAGTTGGTGAGACATCCTTCAAGAGAGACGAAAGATTGGTTAAGGTTCAGTCCAGGTAGGAGCAAGTCTCTCGGCTTTGGGTAAAGCCATAAATATATTATTTGAACGAAAGGCGGGGGAGGATATCAACCTAAGGCTTATTGAGATCATAAGCGATTCTGCTAGACTCCTAGCAGATGTCCATTACCAGGAATCTCAGTCCAGAAGAAGCCTTATTAGCCTCAACCTAAGGAAGGACATTATGGACAAGTTGTCTGATGCTGCCTTTGACAGATGGTTATTTGGTGAAAATCTTGGCGAAAGGGCCAGAACACCAAAAGCTACTGAAAGATCTGGCATAGAATTGAAGAATGTCGCCAAAATTCAGAAACGGAAAAATACGGCACACCGGAGTCTATTAATCTCCAGGGGGCCATTAAACTCCAGGGGACCGCCCAGGCATTCAACGACAAGCACTTGGGCGATCCAAAATATACTCATGGCAGCAACAAAGAAATAAACCCTTACAGAAGTTATCAGGATCATCAACTTTAGCTAAAGAGCAACCGGGTGAGGCCAAAGCGAATGTCCAGACAACTGACGTAAGTTTCAAGTCCGGTAGGCTTTCATCTCATATAAAGTATTGGGAAAAAATTACTAAAGACTCAACGATTTTGTCTTGGGTGAAGGGACATGTAATACCCTTTAATAAAAAAGTAGGTAATCCAAGATTCACCACTCCAAATGACAAAATGGTCCGAATTAGAAAAACAATATATTAGCTCAGAATTGTTTAGATTACTAAGTATAGGCGCTATAAGTAGGGGAAGGTGCCCAACAATGAGACAGAACGAACAGTGAGACAACTGCCATTCTAGGTATGAAGGTTAAAGGAAAGGTTCGAATTCCGAGCTCAAATCAAGCCATTTTGAAAATACTCACCATACACACCATCCCGCTTTTTGTATGTAGCTAACCGTTGTTCTCCTAAACATTTATAAGTTTTTCGTTGGATAAATCGTGAGTATTATTTCCAGATATATTTCTTATTTTCAATAAAATAATTTAAATTAGATTAACGCAAGGCTTGTTTACGACATAGTTAAGATTTATATATTTATTGCGGTGACAATAATAAGTCACAAACATGTAATATGTACAAGGAAAGAAATTTTAAATTTCACTATGAGAATCAAAACTCACAATCATGTATAGCCATCATGCCAGTAACGAGGGTTTGATACATAAGATTTAGTTTTAATTTAATTTCTATACTCGGCAGAGGATAAACTGAGATTTCAGGTAAAACAAGCTTAAAACTTTTTATATAATAATAACAACTGCTAAAAGGATTTTAAACTTTATAATTTAATTCATTTTAAAGATAAAGAACAAAAATTAAAGTATAATAAACTACTAAAACGTGTAATTTAGTAAATAAGGCGAATTTATGGACTAAATAAGCTACAAATGTAAAACACACATTTGTAGTAGTGTACAAAAAACAAACTTTCAAAGTAGCGGCAAGCATTACCGCAGAATAAACTTTTAGAATATCCAAAAGTAAAATGCATCATAAAGACATTAAGTGTTATAAAAGTTATAAATACTGTGACGTTTTATTCCTCGTTAGGTGAGTGAAAGGACGTCACTTTGGCACTCGAGCTTTAGTCAGCGGTTGACGGTATGCTCGGGCGCCACCTTTACCAGATGTTGCATACCGCTCATAGAATTAGACAATTTTTCACCACCGAGCAACCATTCAGAACTTGCAATACCCCCAGCTCCTTGGATGCTTGACCCCATCGGTTCTTGCTGATAGCCAAAATGACAACCGGACAGCAGTCCACCGCCCGAGAGCATCGAATTTCTCACTTGAGATCTCGATTGATGGTTCATATACGTCTGTCCATGTTGAGAATTCTGGGTATTCTGAGATTGTACCCTTTCGTTTTGAAGTTTGTGTTGTCTGAAATGCATCCCTTGTTGTCCGGCTGATCCGTCTATTGCCTGGCTCTGCTTACTAATTTGAACGGCTGATTCTAAACTTCCATCAGGAGATCCTGAGGAGTCAGTTGAATCGATATTGGTGTTGGACACGGTGCCACTCAGCGACAAGTATTCTGGACTCCCACTACTCATACTCGGACTGGTGTGCGGTGAATAATCCGGATATTTACTAATGTCCGCCAAAGTTGCTGAATGCTCTTCCTCACTTTTTCGTTTCATATTTGTTGTCAATTTGTTTCCATCGGAGATCAACTTTTTTTTGTTATGTTTGGTTGTGGTGAGGTGGGACTATTCTTAAGGAAGCAATTGGAGCTTGGTCTGCCGTAGTTGCCTTGGACTTGGTAGCCGGGATACGGCGATTGAATATTGGAAGAACCAATGCTGGAATCGGCAGAAAGTCCCAACTGATTTTGATGTTGCTGCTGTTCAGCAGTTTGTTGTAGGGTTTGATCGGCTAAATTCATTTGAGTCTTATTAAGGTCCAAGCTAGAATATGCCACTATGTTACCTTTGTCGATATACTGATTCTCAAACTCGGGTGGTAAATGATTGTTTTCATTTCCAAATACGAGTCTATACTTATCAGTTTCAGCATTTCTTATATCCTCCATAATTGTTGGATAACGGTTAAGAATGAATGCGACCAGATCTCCAAAAGCTGAAGACTCGTAAATAGTACTGAAGTCTGTTTCACCGTTCGCTGCTGCGTCATCCTTCAAAGCTGCTACGCGCTGCTCTAGTTCTGCAAAACCATTGTAAGGCTTCTGTTGAACGTACTCCACTCTAGTACCAACGTCCAAGCTGACGTTCGACGCTTGGTGCATGTTGTAATGCTCGGCATGTCGTTGCAAGTACTTCTGCTGAGCATGCATGCTACTCTGAGTGGACTATTATTGCAGCTGTTGTTATGCCTTCTTCAGTACCACTTAATCGTCTGGCGAAGCGTGTCTCCCTAAGCCTGAAATAGTAGATGCAAATCTCGGTAAAGGAAAAACTGCCTCCTTAATAATAGCTTCAAATAATATCAGTATTAGCAAACTCTTAGAAAATAATAATAGATGTTGTGATTATTAAAGTACCACCCAACTATCAATTTTATATCTTACAAAAGTTTTAGAAATGTTTCTGACATAAATTTTAATATTACTCTCGGGAACACTTTTAAAATGTTTTTACAGCAGCTATAGTATATGCAAAATTGATACCATCACATAAAATATTTCAGTTGCCGTTTATAATCTGTAAAACCTGTTGGAACCATCACAAAATAATAATATTATTTCCGCAGACCTCACGAAAATTCAGTAGCGTCACTATATAACAGTTTTATTAAAGTTTCATCTAATTGCGCTGTAAAACACACTTCACTGATTGTTACATTATCTTTATAAAACAACTAAACAATTGTTTTATAAAAGCATGTAAGTAATGCTTATTAAAAAATCGCTACATTTAAACACACCAATAAAAAAAGAGTGATTTCTTAAATAAGACAGGCTACACGCTCCGCCCATGAACGTACCTCTTTTTTAATCTTTCGGTACATAACAGAGCCGCGCCGGAAAATAATTCCACCGACGCCATAAATAGTTCCGCCGTAGAAATATTTCGTGCTTCACACAATTCATTAACTTTTTCCAAAAAGAACATAACACTGCCGAAGCCTGGCCCGAAAATTTAAATCCCCATTTACTCATTCCCAGAGATTTTGAACATCCTTGCAAAACGGTAATTGTATTGGCATTAACTGGATTCATTGTTGCGGACGCCACTGGTTCGTTAACACTATTGTCTTTAAGTTCAATAAAAAATCCGGATATAATCAGCAGGTGCGACTCAACCGAAGCAACTGTATCCTGTTCCTTCTCATTACTAGATTTTGAAAACGAAAATCGTCTCTGCGCACGCGTGAGTCTCGATTGTATCCGACGGATTTCCAAACTGGATAAGACCTGATCCGGTTCGGCAACTAATTTCATCAATAACTCTACCGTTCCCAACAATTCACTGGATTCAGTTTCAAAATGAAACTCATCATCAGATTCAAACTTAATCCCTTCATGTTCTTTTGCTAAAATTCCCCTTAGCTGGGCATGACGCAAAGTTTGATTTTCCTTAGGTACAAAACCCCTACTGTTAATCTCAAAACAAATTTCTTACGTCAGTAAATCATTTGGTTCTAGGGCCATCTTAAACGAAAATTATTACTCCGACTTCTTTTAATAACGTAAGTAAATCTTAGCTTCAAAAAATATCCCTAACCCGGACCTGTATTTAACAACAAAATGCCTGTTTTTACAAATTTATCAAACACGCTAAAAAATATAACATAGTATACACCAAAACATAATATTCCTGCAAGAAACATAAATACACATCATATTATACGTACAAAAAAAACAGAACGATACAAAACCAAGATAAAAGACCATCAGCTACTGCCAGTTTTTGTCAAGGCTACACGTTGGCATTAGCCAGTATAACTTACTTATTTACTGCTTATTATTTTTCAAAAACTTAATTATGAATAGAGCATGAGACTTACTCAGAGCGTAAATTCTCCTTGACTCTGGCAGCGTACTAAGGTGTCACTTACCCTAATTATTGTGCTGCACTGGCATCAACACATATTTAACGTAATTGGGGCAGAGCTAGCAGAAAACCCGGCCTAAAGATAAAAGGTACCACCCTATCTCGGTGTGATGAAAACTAATAATTATTAAAATAAAACTCGATATTGTGGTATTAGTTACTGCTGTTCAGTCACATGCCACTTTGAAGGATTAGTATGGCCAAATGGTAACGTGGTCTGAAGAGGCAATCTTCTAACAATAGCAGGGCCTGCAGAAGCCGGAGATTGTTGCCGCTGAATTCGGTTTTGTTCCTCCTTTGGTTCTTTTGCGACGCATTGGTCCTGTACCCTTAGGACAGTTTGATTCTGTCGAGTTTGGTATTGCATCTACTGCTGCAGCATTCATAGTTTGCATCGAAGGTAATAAGTTAGGATCCCCATGATTATCCATGACACCACCCACGCGCTTACCCAGATGTTGCATACCGCTCATAGAATTAGACAATTTTTCACCACCGAGCAACCATTCAGAACTTGCAATACCCCCAGCTCCTTGGATGCTTGACCCCATCGGTTCTTGCTGATAGCCAAAATGACAACCGGACAACAGTCCACCGCCTGAGAGCATCGAATTTCTCACTTGAGATCTCGATTGATGGTTCATATAGGTCTGTCCATGTTGAGAATTCTGGGTATTCTGAGATTGTACCCTTTCGTTTTGAAGTTTGTGTTGTCTAAAATGCATCCCTTGTTGTCCGGCTGATCCGTCTATTGCCTGGCTCTGCTTACTAATTTGTACGGCCGATCCTAAACTTCCATCACGAGATCCTGAGGAGTCAGTTGAATCGATATTGGTGTTGGACACGGTGCCACTCAGCGACAAGTATCCTAGACTCCCACTACTCTTACTCGGACTAGTGTGCGGTGAATAATCCGGATATTTACTAATGTCCGCCAAACTTGCTGAATACTCTTCCTCACTTTTTCGTTTCATATTTGTTGTCAATTTGTTTCCATCGCAGATCAACTTTTTTTTGTTATGTTTGGTTGTGGTGAGGTGGGACTATTCTTAAGGAAACAATTGGAGCTTGGTCTGCCGTAGTTGCCTTGGACTTGGCAGCTGGGATACGGCGATTGAATATTGGAAGAACCAATGCTGAAATCGGCAGAGTCCCAACTGATTTTGATGTTGCTGCTGTTCAGCCGTTTGTTGGAGGGTTTGATCGGCTGGATTCATTTGAGTCTTATTAAGGTCCAACCTAGAATATGCCACTATGTTACCTTTGTCGATATACTGATTCTCAAACTCGGGTGGTAAATGATTGTTTTCATTTCCAAATACGAGTCTATACTTATTAGTTTCAGCATTTCTTATATCCTCCATAATTGTTGGATAACGGTTAAGAACGAATGCGACCAGATCTCTAAAAGCTGAAGACTCGTAAATAGTACTGAAATCTGTTTCACCGTTCGCTGCTGCGTCATCCTTCAAAGCTGCTATGCCCTGCTCTAGTTCTGCAAAACCATTGTAAGGCTTCTGTTGAACGTACTCCACTCTAGTACCAACGTCCAAGCTGACGTTCGACGCTTGGTGCATGTTGTAATGCTCGGCATGTCGTTGCAAGTACTTCTGCTGAGCATGCATGCTACTCTGAGTGGACTATTGCAGCTGCTGCGATGCCTTCTTCAGTACTACTTAATCGTCTGGCGAAGCGTTTCTCCCTAAGCCTGAAATAGTAAATGCAAATCTCGGTAAAGGAAAAACTGCCTCCTTAATAATAGCTTCAAATAATATCAGTATTAGCAAACTCTTAGAAAATAATAATAGATGTTGTGATTATTAAAGTACCACCCAACTATCAATTTTATATCTTACAAAAGTTTTAGAAATGTTTCTGACATAAATTTTAATATTACTCTCAGGAACACTTTTAAAATATTTTTACAGCAGCTATAGTATATGCAAAATTGGTATCATCACATAAAATATTTCAGTTGCCGCTTATAATCTATAAAACCTGTTGGAACCATCACAAAATAATATTATTTCCGCAGACCTCACGAAAATTCAGTAGCGTCACTATATAACAGTTTTATTAAAGTTTCATCTAATTGCGCTGTAAAACACACTTCACTGATTGTTACATTATCTTTATAAAACAACTAAACAATTGTTTTATAAAAGCATGTAAGTAATGCTTATTAAAAAATCGCTACATTTAAACACACCAATAAAAAAAGATTGATTTCTTAAATATATCCTAAACGTTGCAAAAAGTAATTTTGATCTTAAAAGCAAACGATTTTTAATTTTTTCCTTCTTCAATCCTTTGTGACCCCCTGCCATATGTATTTTTTCTTTTTAAGCGGTGCTTGGGGAATCTACAAAATATTACAATTAACCAGTATGTTACTGGTAAATAACCTCTACGCCTGTGACTTTTACGTCAAAGGATCAGTTAGAGGTTGCTTTCTTTAAATAAATAACACAAATAAGTATAAAAACTTGAAATCAAATATGTCGCCGACGTTTCGGAAATCTAATCTGTTTCCTTTAACAAAGCTTTTTTTGAAAAATCTTTTTTGCTGTGCATGATAAATACATAGCTCTAAGAATGTGCCAACGGGCCAAAGGAAGTTCCTTGTTATCATAATTTCGAGTATCCCAAGAATCAACAACGTCAATAAATAAACAATATATTAAACTACTGGGTCATCATTTGAACATAATACGTTATTAAAACAAATCAAATTTCATAACATGAAATTTAACATCTAAAAACACGAATCAGGCCTGATTAAAAATACTAAAAACGAAGCCTTACTATACAGTTACGCTTGTAACACAAGTTAATAATATTTAAAGCTATCAATACAGAAAGCAGTACAAAACAATATTACAAAATGTAGTTACACAATAGTTTACAATTTACTAAACTGCAGCAAACAATATACGACACGAAAACGATAACGAAATCTCCAGTAAAGACGGGCGAAATCCGGAATAAAATTCTGTTCTATAAGCCCGCGAGAAAACTTTCGAGAAAACAAATTGTCAAATATCACGCACTTAATTCAATAGTGTGTTTCAACTAGCTAGGGAATGTCCAATTAACTCAGCAAACTTGCCTCATAAAATAGGCAGTTAACCCTCGTTATAATCAGGAAATAAATAAATAAAACACTCACGTTTTAAGTCCTCAGTTACCTTACTGTCGGGGCTTGCATTAATAACGATCTACTTAAACGAGAAACAGGACAGACCTAACAATCCATGGCTTCGACGGTGAGTCCACCATCGGAACAAATTACTAGTTAATGTGAATCACTTAATACCTGTTCTGACTTTATATCTACACAACATAAAAAGTCTCAGATTGTTTACTTTAGTTTCTCCACAACACCCGTTCACAGACCGGGGAAGTTCACCCGTGGAAAAACCATTGCGGGGGGAATCCAGTTACCTGCTGCACTGACAATCATGCAGATCGTCACCAAAGTTCCCTTTTCTCCGCTTTTTACTTTGGACACTTGCCTTGCGCCTTTTTCCACAACAACTTTGACTTGATGTCTTTGGTTGGTGGTAGTAGCAGTTTCGTCTATGTTGAAGATTCTCGTTTCGTCCGCAAGAGTGGGATGACGTTTTAGGCATTCTTCAAGTTTTGCATAAAAGGTTTCAACATCGACCTCGTTGAAAGCTATGGCACGAGCCAAGCTACATCCCTCAGGCGTTCGGAGGGATAATCGAATCGAATATCTCTTCAAAAAACATCGCATCCACTTTTTCCCAGCCTTCTCATTTTCTTCCCAGGTGGGTGGAATTCTATTAACATGGTTGATTTTGGCCATTTCGTAGGCTAGCTGTCGGCATTCAATTATGGGAAGACCGTAAAACATTTTCGCACATATTATCAGATACGAAATGAGGCTTTCTTCCTGTTCGGGTGTGAAAATTTTATTGACCTCATAATTTGGAGTCATTCTGATTGGTGTTTCCGAAGACCTTTGTTTTTTCACATATCTTTGGACAGTTTGGAAGGGAATATTCATCCTTTTTCCCACGATTCTCTGGGATTCTCCTTTTATTACTTCATTTACAGCATCCCTCATAATGTCCGAGTCGTTTTTCTTTAGTTTCTTCTTCGGCTGCTCCCTTGACATATTCTTTACTACTACCTTCTGCTGCTCCATTATAAGCAGTCTTACACTGAAAATATATATTTGGAACGTAAGTTTGCAGCATAAGCCCATAATTTAAGTATTTGTAAAAATAGATGAAAAAAAGAACAAATTTTACCCTCAATCTCCCTCTCCCAATCACATCCCGAATTCTCTTAAAATTTACAATCGACCCGTCAAAAGCCTTAAAACACCAAATTTCACACAAATATCGATTTTTAGCTTTTTCCGATAATTGTAACTTTTCTCCTCATTTTTCAACCCCCAAATCCAACTCGGTCAGAAAATTCTTAAAAACCCACAGGTTTGTCCACATACTTACTGCTAAAAACGTATTTGACATGTATGTCTTTCCTCTTAAGCGACATTCTAATTCCAATAATTTACATTTCACGAGATCTTCAAAATGACACCAAAAACATACATAAAACTTGCAGAAATTTGTAGAAACTGAAATTTCCAAGCGTCACTTAAATTGCTACTGGACCCCCGTCACACCCCCGTTAAACATTTTTAATGTTAAAAAAAAATTCACAAGTCACTAACACTGAAACGCGTCTCACTGTTTGTTCCGAGATTTGTCTCGCTGTTAGGGATAATGACGTTACACCTTTCAATTTTTCAAAAGTTAACCTCAAATATCAAGAGTGAATATATAAATATATAATGCGGTGACAACAATAAGTCACAAACATGTAATATGTACAAGGGAAGGAATTTTAAATTTCACTATGAGAATCCAGCATGCCAGTAATGAGGGTTTGATACATAAGATTTAATTTTAATTTAATTTCTATACTCGGCAGCGGATAATCTGAGATTTCAGGTAAAACAAGCTTAAAACCTTTTATATAATAATAACAACTGCTAAAAGGATTTTAAACTTAAAAATTGAAGTTTAATAAACTACTAAAACGTGTAATTTAGTAAATAAGGCGAATTTATGGACTAAATAAGCTACAAATGTAAAACACATTTGTAGCAGTGTACAAAAAACAAACTTTCAAATTAGCGGTAAGCTTTACCGCAGAATAAACTTTTAGAATATCTAAAAGTAAAATGCATCATAAAGACATTAAGTGTTACAAAAGTTATAAATACTCACGTGATTGTATCCAACTCTATGAACTATATGGGGCACACGTAGTAAAAACAAAACGTAGAATCGTTTAACTCTACTTTGTTGATATGTAGCTCGTTAGTTATAAACTTTTAGTAAATCGTATTCATGTCAAAGGACAACAGTTAAATATATTTTTTAATATTATTTTGCGATAAAATAATATATGATAAGTGCAAATGCGCTATAATTGTTATAAATAATTCAAAAATGAACCTGAGATGAGATATAATAAGTTTTACGTTAATTTTAAGGGAAAATTTGTATATTTAAAGTGCGACACGAAAATTTTTTAATTTCAACAAAAGCCCAACATGTGGCATACCAAAAAAAAAACAGGAAATCCTATAAATCATTAAAATAATAATAACTTCAGTTTTAAAATCATAATAAGAAAGATAATACATTTTAAAGATTTTCAAACATCAAAAACTCAAAATCAAGAACACAGAGTGAAAAAGATGTCATTTTGGAGAGAACTGGCGTTTTCTGAAAAAAATTACTATGAATAATTGATATACGAAAACGTCAAGACAAAAAAAAATTGAATGAAAAGTTATTAAAGGGAAAATAAACCCTAGTAAAACGGTGAACAAAGGTGATTTAATCATTGTATATTGTCCAAGTGGATAGAGTGATGGTATTAAGTTTCAAAAGGCTTAATAAAGTTTTCCTGACACGTTTAAATAGAAAAATATACGTTGTCAGCCAGTTTTAAGTTTTTGTAACAAATTGTGTACATCGAATTTTAAGTTTAACGTGATTCGAGAGTGTTTTCGGCTTGGAAACTAATCAAGACCACATCAAGTTGTACGAGAGCCACTAATATTAGCAAGATTCGTTGACATGTAATTCCAGAATTGTACACCACGTTGGGCGCCAATTTACTGTGTATTGGTTCACTAGTATTGAAAAGAATTGCTGTTGAGTACAGAAAAATTTTGTTTTTGGATTAAGAGTTTGAATTGGGTTTAAATATTTTCTAAAAGTTAAAATGGGCGCCAAGCAGCTTGGACACTGCTAGAATATACTTCTTTTCATACATAACCTGCTATACCATAACTAGTAAAAGGACATGAGTCTCTGACATACAGAGGTACTCTATCTAGGGCTTGAGTAGGTTCAAATTGTTTTATATTTCAGATATAATTCCCCCAAGCTGGGATTTCAAATCAAACATATTTTAAAGTTAACAAAGAATACAATTTTATTAAAAAGATTACCTGGATGGATAAATATTTTGATGACAATGATGAAAAATTATTGAGAAGGTTGACAAAATTCTTATTCTAACAAAAAAATTTAAAAACTAATGGCCTTTTATTTATTTGCAAATAATATGAGTCAAATTAATTTTTACTTGTGATAAAAGTTATCTACCATGGATTTTTAATGTAAAAAGCTCTTTACCTTTCGACGATTTACACTAATACTTCTACTCATGTAGCTTTGTACAATTCTGGAATTACATGTCAACAAATCTTGCTAATATTAGTGGCTCTCGTACAACTTGATGTGGTCTTGATTAGTTTCCAAGCCGAAAACACTCTCGAATCACGTTAAACTTAAAATTCGATGTACACAATTTGTTACAAAAACTTAAAACTGGCTGACAACGTATATTTTTCTATTTAAACGTGACAGGAAAACTGTATTAAGCCTTTTGAAACTTAATACCATCACTCTATCCACTTGGACAATATACAATGATTAAATCACCTTTGTTCACCGTTTTACTAGGGTTTATTTTCCCTTTAATAACTTTTCATTCAATTTTTTTTTGTCTTGACGTTTTCGCATATCAATTCATAGTATTTTTTTTCAAAAAACGCCAGTTCTCTCCAAAATGACATGTTTTTCACTCTGTGTTCTTGATTTTGAGATTTTGATGTTTGAAAATTTTTAAAATGTATTATCTTTCTTATTAGGATTTTAAAACTGAAGTTATTATTATTTTAATGATTTATAGGATTTCCTGTTTTTTTTGGTATGCCACATGTTGGGCTTTTGTTGAAATTAAAAAATTTTCGTGTCGCACTTTAAATATACAAATTGTCCCTTAAAATTAACGTAAAACTTATTATATCTCATCTCAGGTTCATCTTTGAATTATTTATAACAATTATAGCGCATTTGCACTTATCATATATTATTTTATCGCAAAATAATACTAAAAAATATATTTAACTGTTGTCCTTTGACATGAATACGATTTACTAAAAGTTTATAACTAACGAGCTACATATCAACAAAGTAGAGTTAAACGATTCTACGTTTTGTTTTTACTACATGTGCCCCATATAGTTCATAGAGCTGGATACAGTCACGTGAGTATTTATAACTTTTGTAACACTTAATGTCTTTATGATGCATTTTACTTTTAGATATTCTAAAAGTTTATTCTGCGGTAAAGCTTACCGCTAATTTGAAAGTTTGTTTTTTGTACACTGCTACAAATGTGTTTTACATTTGTAGCTTATTTAGTCCATAAATTCGCCTTATTTACTAAATTACACGTTTTAGTAGTTTATTAAACTTCAATTTTTAAGTTTAAAATCCTTTTAGCAGTTGTTATTATTATATAAAAGGTTTTAAGATTGTTTTACCTGAAATCTCAGTTTATCCGCTGCCGAGTATAGAAATTAAATTAAAATTAAATCTTATGTATCAAACCCTCATTACTGGCATGCTGGATTCTCATAGTGAAATTTAAAATTCCTTCCCTTGTACATATTACATGTTTGTGACTTATTGTTGTCACCGCATTATATATTTATATATTCACTCTTGATATTTGAGGTTAACTTTTAAAAAATTGAATGGTGTAACGTCATTATCCCTAACAGCGAGACGAATCTCGGAACAAACAGTGAGACGCGTTTCAGTGTTAGTGACTTGTGAATTTTTTTTTAACATTAAAAATGTTTAACGGGGGTGTGACGGGAGTCCAGTAGCAATTTAAGTGACGCTTGGAAATTTCAGTTTCTACAAATTTCTGCAAGTTTTATGTATGTTTTTGGTGTCATTTTGAAGATCTCGTGAAATGTAAATTATTGGAATTCGAATGTCGCTTAAGAGGAAAGACATAAATGTCAAATACGTTTTTAGCAGTAAGTATGTGGACAAACCTGAGGGTTTTTAAGAATTTTCTGACCGAGTTGGATTTGGGGGTTGAAAAATGAGGAGAAAAGTTACAATTATCGGAAAAAGCTAAAAATCGATATTTGTGTGAAATTTGGTGTTTTAAGGCTTTTGACGGGTCGATTGTAAATTTTAAGAGAATTCGGGATGTGATTGGGAGAGGGAGATTGAGGGTAAAATTTGTTCTTTTTTTCATCTATTTTTACAAATACTTAAATTATGGGCTTATGCTGCAAACTTACGTTCCAAATATATATTTTCAGTGTAAGACTGTTTATAATGGAGCAGCAGAAGGTAGTAGTAAAGAATATGTCAAGGGAGCAGCCGAAGAAGAAACTAAAGAAAAACGACTCTGACATTATGAGGGATGCTGTAAATGAAGTAATAAAAGGAGAATCCCAGAGAATCGTGGGAAAAAGGATGAATATTCCCTTCCAAACTGTCCAAAGATATGTGAAAAAACAAAGGTCTTCGGAAACACCAATCAGAATGACTCCAAATTATGAGGTCAATAAAATTTTCACACCCGAACAGGAAGAAAGCCTCATTTCGTATCTCACATATTAATGTGCGAATGCACATATTAATGTGCGAAAATGTTTTACGGTCTTCCCATAATTGAATGCCGACAGCTAGCCTGCGAAATGGCCAAAATCAACGATGTTAATAGAATTCCACCCAGCTGGGAAGAAAATGAGAAGGCTGGGAAAAAGTGGATGCGATGTTTTTTGAAGAGATATTCGATTCGATTATCCCTCCGAACGCCTGAGGGATGTAGCTTGGCTCGTGCCATAGCTTTCAACGAGGTCGATGTTGAAACCTTTTATGCAAAACTTGAAGAATGCCTAAAACGTCATCCCACTGTTGCGGACGAAACGAGAATCTTCAACATAGACGAATCTGCTACTACCACCAACCAAAGACATCAGGTAAAAGTTGTTGCGGAAAAAGGCGCAAGGCAAGTGTCCAAAGTAAAAAGCGGAGAAAAGGGAACTTTGGTGACGACCTGCATGATTGTCAGTGCAGCAGGTAACTGGATTCCCCCCGCAATGGTTTTTCCACGGGCTGTGAACGGGTGTTGTGGAGAAACTAAAGTCAGAACAGGTATTAAGTGATTCACATTGACTAGTAATTTGTTCCGATGGTGGACTCACCGTCGAAGCCATGGATTGTTAGGTCTGTCCTGTTTCTCGTTTATCGTTGCAATCGTTACTAATGCAAGCCCCGACAGTAAGGTAACTGAGGACTTAAAACGTAAGTGTTTTATTTATTTATTTCCTGATTATAACGAGGGTTATCTGCCTATTTTATGAGGCAAGTTTGCTGAGTTAATTGGACATTCCCTAGCTAGTTGAAACACACTATTGAATTAAGTGCGTGATATTTGACAATTTGTTTTCTCGAAAGTTTTCGCGCGGGCTTATAGAACAGACTTTTATTCCGGATTTCGCCCGTCTTTAGTGGAGATTTCGTTATTGTTTTCGTGTCGTATATTGTTTGCTGCAGTTTAGTAAATTGTAAACTATTATGTAACTACATTTTGTAATATTGTTTTGTACTGCTTTCTGTATTGATAGCTTTAAATATTATTAACTTGTGTTACAAGCGTAACTGTATAGTAAGGCTTCGTTTTTAGTATTTTTAATCAGGCCTGATTCGTGCTTTTATATGTTAAATTTCATGTTATGAAATTTGATTTGTTTTAATAACGTATTATGTTCAAATGATGACCCAGTAGTTTAATATATTGTTTATTTATTAACGTTGTTGATTCTTGGGATACTCGAAATTATGATAACAAGGAACTTCCTTTGGCTCGTTGGCACATTCTTAGAGCTATGTATTTATCATGCACAGCAAAAAAGATTTTTCAAAAAAATCTTTGTAAAAGGAAACAGAGTCGATTTCCGAAACGTCGGAGAAATATTTGATTTCAAGTTGTTTCAATTTTCAAAAAAGGCGATCCAGAGGACTTAAATAATTATAGACCTATTTCTCTTCTCCCAATTATTTCTAAAATTCTTGAAAAAATTATGAAAATTCAAATCACTGAATATTTAGAGAGAAATAAAATATTATATAAACTCCAGTTTGGATTCCGTGAAAATCTATCAACAATAGATGCCATCATTAAGTTTACTGACTATACCTTAGATTGTTTTGAAAAGGGATATTATTCGGCCTCCTTGTTTTGTGACCTTAGCAAAGCATTTGATTGTGTATCTCATGCCTTGCTGGCCCAAAAATTAACGAAATACAACTTTAGCATTACTAGTATCCAATTTATCAAATCCTATTTAGAAAATCGTATGCAATCAGTCAGATTAAATGGAAAATCTTCAGAGATGTTACAAATTAAATCAGGGGTGCCACAGGGTTCGATTTTGGGCCCAGTTTTGTTCCTGATTTACATTAATGATATACCAGGTGCCCTCGAGAATGTCAACTGCATTTTTTATGCTGATGACTCGACTTTACAAATATCTGACCCTAACTTGGAGAACCTAATGTTAAAGTGTGATAACGTATTGTCAAAAGCAAAGAAATGGTTTACACCAAATGCTTTTGCACTTAATGAAAGTAAAACAATAAAACTTATATCTAGTACACGTGATCTCACCAATGTACCTAATAACCCCACCTGTGCTAAGTTTCTAGGTGTCTTCATTGACCCATCTCTACGATGGAATGATCATACTAATTACCTTGCTGAACAAATATCAAAAGGAATTTATGCTCTGAGACAGTTGTCTAATTCAGTATCATCAGATGTATTAAAAACTGCATATTTTGCATTATGTCATACCCGGCTATCCTATGCCATTCTCGCCTGGGGGCACTCTTCTGGTAGACATAGAATTTTTGGTCTCCAGAGGAGGGCGGTCAGGATTGTAGGTGGTTTGGGATACCGGGATGACACCAAACTCCTATTTATCTCACTCAAAATACTCACCTTACCAAGCATTTATGCGTTACAATATATTACACACATTCATGATAACATAAATACTCTTAACACCAATGCTGACTTTCATCAGCATGACACACGGAACAGAGGTAACATACGTACAGAATTTACGCGACTAACAAGAGGGCAAACTGGTGTTAACTACTATGGTATCAAATTGTATAACTTATTAGATAGCCGCATTAAAGCATTACCTAAACAAAAATTCAAAATCATGATGAAAGATTTTTTGATAAAAAACGCATTCTTTTCATACGAAGAAATAGAGAGGGAAATTTTAAACATCCGATAGGGATTCCTAAATTTCTCCCACAAATTATGTTCTGCATACAAACATTTAATTTTTATGATTTTATATGTACCTGTTTTACCTGTGTTTTTATTCCTATTAAGTACCATAACTTTGTCCAAATTGACAAAATTTTGTAAATCTACTGTACTGTTTTTATTTTACTATTTTAATTTGTTTTGTAATAAGAATGTTTGACGTGTGTACAAATTTTTAAATTTTTTTTAACATGAATAAATCTATCTATCTATCTATCTATCTATCTATCTATACTTATTTGTGTTATTTATTTAAAAAAAGCAACCTCTAACTGATCCTTTGACGTAAAAGTCACAGGCGTAGAGGTTATTTACCAGTAACATACCGGTTAATTGTAATATTTTGTAGATTCCCCAAGCACCGCTTAAAAAGAAAAAATACATATGGTAGGAGGTCACAAAGGATTGAAGAAAGAAAAAATTAAAAATCGTTTGCTTTTAAGATCAAAAACACTTTTTGCAAGGTTTAGGATATATTTAAGAAATCATTCTTTTTTATTGGTGTGTTTAAATGTAGCGATTTTTTAATAAGCATTACTTACATGCTTTTATAAAACAATTGTTTAGTTGTTTTATAAAGATAATGTAACAATCAGTGAAGTGTGTTTTACAGCGCAATTAGATGAAACTTTAATAAAACTGTTATATAGTGACGCTACTGAATTTTCGTGAGGTCTGAGGAAATAATATTATTATTTTGTGATGGTTCCAACAGGTTTTATAGATTATAAGCGGCAACTGAAATATTTTATGTGATGGTACCAATTTTGCATATACTATAGCTGCTGTAAAAACATTTTAAAAGTGTTCCTGAGAGTAATATTAAAATTTATATCCTAAAACTTTTGTAAGATATAAAATTGATAGTTGGGTGGTACTTTAATAATCACATCTATTATTATTTTCTAAGAGTTTGCTAATACTGATATTATTTGAAGCTATTGTTAAGGAGGCAGTTTTTCCTCCTACCGAGATTTGCATTTACTATTTCAGGCTAGGGAGAAACGCTTCGCCAGACGATTAAGTAGTACTGAAGAAGGCATAACAACAGCTGCAATAGTCCACTCAGAGTAGCATGCATGCTCAGCAGAAGTACTTGCAACGCCCTGCCGAGCTTTACAACATGCACCAAGAGTCGAACGTCAGCTTCGACGTTGGTACTAGAGTGGAGTACGTTCAACAGAAGCCTTACAATGGTTTTGCAGAACTAGAGCAGCGCATAGCAGCTTTGAAGGATGACGCAGCAGCGAACGGCGAAATAGATTTCAGTACTATTTACGAGTCTTCAGCTTTTAGAGATCTGGTCGCATTCGTTCTTAATTGTTATCCAACAATCATGGAGGATATAAGAAATGCTGAAACTGATAAGTATAGACTCGTATTTGGAAATGAAAAAAATAATTTACCACCCGAGTTTGAAAATCAGTATATCGACAAAGGTGACACAGTGGCATATTCTAGCTTGGACCTTAATAAGACTCAAATGAATCCAGCCGATCAAACCCTCCAACAAACGGCTGAAGAGCAGCAACATCAAAATCAGTTGGGACTTTCTGCCGATTCCAGCATTGGTTCTTCCAATATTCAATCGCCGTATCCCAGCTACCAAGTCCAAGGCAACTACGGCAGACCAAGCTCCAATTGTTTCCTTAAGAATAGTCCCACCTCACCACAACCAAACATAACAAAAAAAAGTTGATCTGCGATGGAAACAAATTGACAACAAATATGAAACGAAAAAGTGAGGAAGAGTATTCAGCAACTTTGGCGGACATTAGTAAATATCCGGATTATTCACCGCACACTAGTCCGAGTATGAGTAGTGGGAGTCCAGGATACTTGTCGTTGAGTGGCACCGTGTCCAACACCAATATCGATTCAACTGACTCCTCAGGATCTCGTGATGGAAGTTTAGGATCAGACGTACAAATTAGTAAGCAGAGCCAGGCAATAGACGGATCAGCCGGACAACAAGGGATGCATTTTAGACAACACAAACTTCAAAACGAAAGGGTACAATCTCAGAATACCCAGAATTCTCAACATGGACAGACCTATATGAACCATCAATCGAGATCTCAAGTGAGAAATTCGATGCTCTCAGGCGGTGGACTGCTGTCCGGTTGTCATTTTGGCTATCAGCAAGAACCGATGGGGTCAAGCATCCAAGGAGCAGGGGCTATTGCAAGTTCTGAATGGTTGCTTGGTGGTGAAAAATTGTCTAATTCTATGAGCGGTATGCAACATCTGGGTAAGCGCGTGGGTGGTGTCATGGATAATCATGGGGATCCTAACTTATTACCTTCGATGCAAACTATGAATGCTGCAGCAGTAGATGCAATACCAAACTCGACAGAATCAAACTGTCCTAAGGGTACAGGACCAATGCGTCGCAAAAGAATCAAAGAAGGAACAAAACCGAATTCAGCGGCAACAATCTCCGGCTTCAGCAGGCTCTGCTATTGTTAGAAGATTGCCTCTTCAGACCACGTTACCATTTGGCCATACTAAGCCTTCAAAGTGGCATGTGACTGAACAGCAGTAACTAATACCACAATATCGAGTTCTATTTTAATAATTATTAGTTTTCATCACACCGAGATAGGGTGGTACCTTTTATCTTTAGGCCGGGTTTTCTACTAGCTCTGCCCCAATTACGTTAAATATGTGTTGATGTCAGTGCAGCACAATAATTAGGGTAAGTGACACTTTAGTACGCTGCCAGAGTCAAGGAGAATTTACGCTCTGAGTAAGTCTCATGCTCTATTCATAATTAAGTTTTTGAAAAATAATAAGCAGTAAATAAGTAAGTTATACTGGCTAATGCCAACGTGTAGCCTTGACAAAAAACTGGTAGTAGCTGATGGTCTTTTATCTTGGTTTTGCATCGTTCTGTTTTTTTGTACGTATAATATGATGTGTATTTATGTTTCTTGCAGGAATATTATGTTTTGGTGTATACCATGTTATATTTTTTAGAGTCTTTGATAAATTTGTGAAAACAGGCATTTTGTTGTTAAATACAGGTCCAGGTTAGGGATATTTTTTGAAGCTAAGATTTACTTACTTTATTAAAAGAAGTCGGAGTAATAATTTTCGTTCAAGGTGGCCCTAGAACCAAATGATTTACTGACCAAAGAATTTATTTTGAGATTAAAAGTAGGGGTTTTGTACCTAAGGAAAATCAAATTTTGCGTCATGCCCAGCTAAGGGGAATTTTAGCAAAAGAACATGAAGGGATTAAGTTTGAATCTGATGGAGTTTAATTTTGAAACTGAATCCAGTGAATTGTTGGAAACGGTAGAGTTATTGATGAAATTAGTTGCCGAAGATCAGGTCCTATCTAGTATGGAAATCCGTCGGATACAAACGAGACTCACGCATGCGCAGAGACGATTTTAGTTTTCAAAATCTAGTAATGAGAAGGAACAGGATACAGTTGCCTCGGTTGAGTCGCACCTGCTGATTATATCCGGACTTTTTATTGAACTTAAAGACAATAGTGTTAACGAACCAGTGGCGTCCTCAACAATGAATCCAGTTAATGCCAATACAATTACCGTTTTGCAAGGATGTTCAAAATCTCTGGGAATTAGTAAATGAGGATTTAAATTTTCGGGCCAGGCTTCGGCAGTGTTGTCTTTTTTCGAAAAAGTTAATGAATTGTGTGAAGCACGAAATATTTCTACGGCGGAACTATTTACGGCGTCGGTGGAATTATTTTCCGGCGCGGCTCTGTTATGGTACCAAAAGATTAAAAAAGAGGTACATTCATGGGCGGAGCGTGTAGCCTGTCATAACCGCGATTTTTTGCCAGTAGACTACGAGTACGACCTCCTAGCGGAAATTAGAGCACGTGCCCAGGGACCTTCAGAAAACGTGTTGTTCTACATTATTGATACGGAAACTTTATTCAGTCAATTGTCCACGCCAAGCACAGAAAACGAAATAGTTAAGCGAATTCGGCGAAATTTGAATCCGTATTTTGCTGAAAAATTAGTGATAATTGATATTAATTCATTAAGTGTTCTTAAAGATAAATGTCGGGCTATTCAGGAATTAAAATCCCGGAATGAACGGTATTGTCCGCCACCTTCGAAAAAACACGGACTGTTGGAGCCAGATTTGGCGTGTTTAACAGTGCATGATGTACCTTCCAGCTCTAAGCCAAAGTTTAAAGAGGTTTCTTCGGTTTCTGGTTCCTTATCAAGTATACTATGTTGGAATTGTAAGAATGTGGGCCATACTCATCGAGAGTGTACTGCGGCTAGGTTCCTATTTTGTTATCGGTGTGGTACTAAAGATTACTACAAAAATTCTTGTGTGAATTGTGTGCCAAAGAACGGGCCAGCCGGTGTCGTGTCGAAGCCTTTGGTTCAGTCATGCCCTCTGTAGAGAACTCACGTGCCCGAAGCGATACCGTTCAAGCCACCTGTTTATCAATTGAAAAACAACCAGAAAGCGTCCACTTCCAAGGATAGCCGGACTTTTATGATGCCAAATCTGCCGCCGGCGGCGACTTTTGTACCTCCTATGGATCCCATAAGTCCAAAAAGCGAGCCAGGCGAAATCAACAAAGAAAAACCGATCCAGCAATCCATTTCTCTTCCGATATTGACTCCCCCCAGGAGTATAAATTTGCTGCCTTGGCCTTACAGCCGACCTCTCCTGACTTACCGTTATCGCCGTCAGTAAGGTTTTCCGAATCCAACTGGGATTTATTTCATTTACCTTCAGATGTCACGTTAGCTCATTGTGAATCAGCTGACATGCATATGAGTCAAGGCAGTGCGTTAGAATTTAAGAACCTTTTCCAATCCCAGGATACATTGTTAGCTCAAAAACAGGGCCCTGGAGGTGTGGCAGCCCTAACTGAGGGATCTCGTTTTTTGTTTTATTTAGTGACTAAGTCTAAGTTTCATAAGCCCACTTATGAATCACTATATTCGTCATTATTGAGATTAAAAGAATATGTTATCGCTCTTGGAGTACAGAAACTAGCTATGCCAACCTTGGGATGCGGATTAGACCGCCTGAATTGACCTAAGGTAAAGGCAATGCTGCTTTCTTATTTTGCCGATATTGATTTAGAAACTTTAGTATGTCATTACCCTGATAAGTAGGTCACCTTTTCGCCCCAAAATTCAGAATCGTTAGAGAAACCTAATGATTCCTTTATGCCTACTGCCCAGGACTGGGAGACTTGGTTAACTACGGTGCGTAACTTTTACCGGCCTACGGAGATCGCTCCAATTTGTAGCTCAGTCCCCGGCGATGCGCGCCCATATTGATGTGACTATCTATACCTTTCGCGTTCGGTGTCTACTTGACAGCGAAGCTTCCCATACCATTATTGGATGTGCTGGCCTTGCTTTTTTAGATAAATTTGAAATTCCGTATAATATTTCTCGTTTAGAGTATATTGTGTCGGCTGCCGATGGCAGAAATCTAGATGATTTAGGGGAAACTGACCTCCCATTTACCGTAAATAATGTCACTGAGTTTGTTAAGTGCCTTATAGTCCCGTCCATTAATCAATATTTTGTACTTGGTATTGACTTTGGTGCAACCTTTGATATGTCCTATCATTTGCGTCCGAATTCTTGGTCCGTCAATGAGTCATGCAATGTCGCTTCATTATATGTTATCGCGTCCTTATCTTCGGATCAAGTACGAATTTTAGATCGAACTATCGATGGCTTTAAAAGACCAGTTTCGGATACGTTAGGCCGTACCGACATGGTCGAACATTACATTGATACCGATGATGCTCAGCCGTTCAAGCAAAGACAATATCTGTTGTCCCCGGCGACGCAAAAACACTTGCATGCGGAGGTGACAGATATGCTGAAATTAGGTGTTATCCAACCCTCTAACTCTCCCTGGTCCTCCCCTATCTTATTGGTTAAGAAAAAAAACGGTGAACTGCGTGCTTGTTTTGACGGTCGTAAACTGAATTTGGTTACCGTTAAAGATGCATATCCGCTACCTCGAGTCGATGCTATATTAAATAGACTTCGTGATGCTAAGTACTTAACTTATATCGATTTACGTAAGGCCTTCAGGAAAATTCCATTAGAAAAATAGTCAAAAGAGAAAATGGCGTTTTGCGTTCCGAGTATGGGCCTGTTTGAATTTGTGGTCATGCCTTTCGGTTTGTCAAACAGTCCGCAAAAGCTTCAACGAACGATGGAAAGAATTTTAGGACCCGATCTATTGAATGGTCCGGTATTTGTGTGCCTTGACGATGTCATTAGTGCCTCCGACTTTTGAAAGTCATATCGCTACCTTGACCCTGATTCGTGATCGACTAGCGTCTGCCGGTTTCCGTATTAATTTAGATAAGTGTGAGTTTTGCCGACTGTCCCTGTCGTTTCTTGGGTTCATTATCGATCAAAATGGGTTACGCACCGACCCAGATAATGTATCGGCGACTGTGGATTTCAAAACCCCGACTAATACTACGGAAATTAAACATTAATTAGGCTTGTATCGTATTATCGTCGTTTTATTAAAGATTTCTCGACTACCGCCTCTCCGATTATTTCTCTTTTACATGGTCGTAAGAAGGGCCAACCTATCGTGTGGACTCCGGAAGCAGAATCTGCTTTTCAGGAAATTAAGGTATGGATGACTACGGCTCCCGTATTGGCTTCTCCAGATTTTTCACAACCCTTCTTCATTTAGATTGATTGGTCCGATGTGGGTGTCGGAGTTTTATTGTTTCAACGTATTAATGGTGCCGAACACCCTATCGCTTTTGCAAGTAGAACTCTTTCTAAAACTGAACGCAAGTATTCCGCGACAGAGCGTGAACTTATTGGCGTTATTTTGGGTATAGAGAAGTTTCGAGGTTATGTGGAAGGTACTAAGTTTACTGTCATTACGGATTGCTATGCTTTTACATGACTGGATCGCCTTCGCGAGCCTATCGGCCGACTCTCGCATTGGTGTCTTCGTTTGTCACAATTGGACTTTGATGTGCAGCATAGGCCAGGAACACAAAATGTAATTCCAGACGCATTATCCCGTAGTATAGACATGATTGACGTAACGTCCCTTAAACCTGACGCTTGGTATTTAACCATGCTGACCAAAGCAGAAACTTTCCCTGAGAAATATCCCAATTTTAAGGTTATGAATGACTGTCTCTATAAATATCTCCCCTCTATTTATTTCGAATGTCCCTGTTATGTTCAAATGATGATCCAGCAGTTTAATATATTGTATATTTATTAACGTTGTTGATTCTTGGGATACTCGAAATGAAGATAACCAGGAACTTCCTTTGTCTCGCTCGCGTTAGTTATTTCAAGTTTTATTTTAATAATTATTAGTTTTCGTCACACCGAGATAGGGTGGTACCTTTTATCTTTAGATCGGGTTTTCTGCTAGTCCTGCCCCAATTACGTCAAATATGTGTTGATGCCAGTGCAGTACAATAATTAGGGTAAGTGACACTTAGTCTGCTGCCAGCCAGGGTCAAGGAGAATTTACGCTCTGAGTAAGTCTCATGCTCTATTCATAATTAAATTTTTGAAAAATAATAAGCAGTAAATAAGTAAGTTATGCCCTACATGTGAATACTGTAGGGGTCAGTTTATATCAAATATATTTGTGATATCAAAATCCAATGGGAAGATGAGATTAATTTTAAACCTTAAAAGTCTAAACAAATTTTTAGTAGCAGACCACTTAAAACTAGAAAACACAAAAACTGTACGCAAATTAATATCTCGTGGTTGTTTTATGGCGTCAGTTGACATACAGGATGCATATTTTTTTATTAATGTTGACGCAAAGTTTAGAAGGTTTTTACGTTTTAAATTTAATAATATCCTTTATAAATTAAACTGTCTTCCATTTGGACTATCAACGGCCCCATGTGTATACTAAACTTATGAAACCAGTTATATCTGTTTTAAGGAGAGGTTTACTGTCGGTAGTATATCTGGATGACCTTTTATTGCTTGGTAACACATACAGTCTCTGTTTAAATGATATTAATTAAACCGTTTCCTTTTTAACTTATTTGGAGTTCGTGATCAATTATGAAAAGAGCCAATTAACCTCAATTAATTGTTGCAAATTTTTGGGATTTCTCTTCGATTCCAAAGATATCGATCTTTTTGCCTCAAGAACTAACACAAAATGTGAAAAATATGCATCCTGGAGGAGAGACCCATTGTTTTGTAGTTGATGCCTTTACAATTAACTGGTCAAATTTATACTTTTTTGCATTTACACCATTTACCATGATTTTAACTGTTACACAAGATAATTAATGATAAAGCTCATGGTATTGTAGTTGTTCCAGACTGGACCTCACAACCGTGGTTCCCCTTATTTAAAGAGCTTGTACATTCTGATCTTTTATATTTTGCCCCGAGGAATAATTTGCTATTTTTTTATAGGAGCCCTCACCCCCTCTGGAGGAAGCCTTCCCTGGTAGCAGGGGTTGTGTAGAACAGGCACTTAAAAAAAGGATAACCCACCTCTTCAATTAATATTTTCGTTTCTTCAATAACAACAGCCACACTTAATCAGTATAATCATGGCCTTAAGCTGTGGTGGTCATTTTGTAAAAATACCAACAATAATTTTTTCAATAGTTCGATTCCTATAATCTTGGTATTTTAACACAAGTTTTCCATAATGGAGCTTCTTTCGGAACTCTAAACAGCATAAGATCATCCTTGTCGCTAATGTCCCCCAGAATTGGAAACAATTACAGGGTAAAGCGGTTCTTGAAGGCTGTACAAAATTTACGACCCCCTAATCCTAAATACAAATATACCAGGAACCCTGCTGTAGTTTTAAAATATTTGGAGAAGTTATATCCATACGATGACCTTAATTTAGATTTATTAACATAAATTGGTAACCTTGTTGGCCTTAGTGACGGCTCACAGAGTACAAACCCTGGCTTCAATTCGAATACAAAATATTAGAGAAACCCCATTAGGGATTGAAATCATGATCCCAGATCGAATTAAAACTTCTAGTAAAAACAGAGCTCAACCTTTACTTGTGTTACCCAAGTTTATCCAGAACCCTAGCCTATGTGCAGTAAATACCTTAGTAAGCTATTTAAAGAAAATTGATAGTCTTAGAACTGCACAAAATACGGGAAACTTTTCATAACTTTCAGGAAGCCACATCATGAGGCATCATCCCAAACCTTGAGCCGTTGGGTAAAAGCAACAGTAAAAAATAGTGGCATTGATACTAAGGTATTTACGACACATAGTACTAGACACGCAGCCACATCTGCTGCTAAAAGTCAGTATAGACGTGATTTGCAATACAGCCGGTTGGGACATTTGCTAAAATTTACAATAGACCACTCACTATGTAATAAGGATATTTTCGCTAAGACAGTGTTAAATGTTAAACAGGGTAGTGTATTTTAGCACATTAATAACTTGTAAGTTAGGAATTTGCTAGATTCTCAGTATCGGGATGAATTAATGTATTGCCACCCTACAATAGTCTTTTTTGATGGCGCAACGTCTTTAAACATCTACATTGTGATCTTGAGGACGAGACGCGAAGTATAATTGAGTCGTCTAGTTCCAAACACGGCCATCTCCAAAAAAAACATTAAAATGTTTAAGTACAGAAATCGCAATTAAAATATATCCTTTGTATAAGCCTGTAACATTCAGTTCCATAAATGGCCCTATTCGTTTATAATTGAGGTTGAAAATATATAGATACTTCCAAAGACGGCCAACTCCACTAAATTGTTAATTACAAAACCGGCCATCTCCAACAATTCATCGTTGTTTTCACTTACACTGAATGATTGAATAGTAGTTCAGATTTAATCCGCATTTAGGTGCCCTGCCTAGTGTCAATATTCAATGAACGCATAATAATTTCTAACCTATAAACAGGGTTTTACTACATTTTTAATTATTTTTCGTAATAAGTGTGAAAATCCTCTGAGTATTGTGTAACAAAGACGATGGAGTGTACCCCTGAAGTTGTACCACCTGAAAAGGCAAGAAAAAGGCGGAGGAATCCAGCACAGTGGAAGAAAAATAAAGAGAAGAAACTAAGGTATGTTTTTAGGTTAATTAATTTTGTGAAGCATTGGAACTAAATTTTGGCATACCTTTCAGATATGCACCCGTAGGGCCGACGCAGATGTCAATTTGCACACACAATACGAAGTCGTTGCAATGTTTAACATTAAAGAAAAGGGATTTTATCCATTTTCATGCAGGCTTTTATGTTGAAGCAGATAAACAAAAACAAGACTCGTTCATTTTAAAATACACGACTGCCACTATACCTGTCAGACATCGGGCCTCGGACCAAAGAGAGCCTAAGCAAGTTACGATTAAGTATTTTATACCTAAGAAAGAAAGTAGGAAAAATATACCGGTATGCCGAACAACGTTTTTGCGTGCGTTAGGTATTACGAAACACAGGGTTCAAGGAGTGGTAAAAAGGCACAAGATTACCGGAGCAATGCCGGTTGAAAGAAGAGGAGGTGACACCAGAACAAAATCGTATGCTCCAAAACTCGAGTCAGTTAAAAAATTTATAGAAAAATTTAAAGGTACTGAAAGCCACTATTGCAGAAGCAAAACTGCAGTCAGAATTTATTTAAGTAATGAATTAAATATAAAGAAAATGTGGCGTATGTATGAAAAAGAGTGTGAAGATCCAAACTTGAAAGTAAAAGAAAGCTACTTTAGACATGTTTTTAATACTTGTTTTAATATAGGGTTCGGAACCCCACAGACAGACGCGTGTTCCACCTGTATTGAACTTTGTGAAAGAATGAAAAGAGAATCTGATTTAACGAAAAAAAAATGACCTTGCTGTACAAAAACGTATTCATAACCTAAAAGCTAAAGCTTTTTATTCATTATTAAAAGAGAATCGCGATGATTTACTGATTCTTTCGTTTGACTGCCAGAAAAACCAGGTTATCCCCAAAGTTCCTGATCAAAGTGCTTACTACAGTAGGCAATTATATAAATACAATTTCACGGTAGTACAAGGACACTCAAAGTCGAAGCTGACAACCGATAATGTTTTTATTTATAACTGGAATGAAACAGACTTTAATAAAGGTTCCAATGAAATTGCTTCTGCCCTGTATCATAGACTTACGAACACAAATTTTGAAAACAAAGAAGTCCTGAGATTAGTGGCTGATGGATGTGGAGGGCAAAATAAAAACTCCATCATCATGACAATGCTCTCGATATGGATGATTACGAAATCTTCCAAAAACCTAAAAGAAATTGAATTTGTATTCCCCATTGTTGGCCATTCATTCTTACCAGCCGATCGTGTGTTTGCCCGCATAGAAAAAGTCATTCGATCCATTGAGATTGTTAGTAGTCCAACACAGTATGAACAAATCTTTTCAGATCATGGAACTTGTTTTTATCTTGGAACAGATGCTGTCTACAATTGGAAGTCAATTTCGCAAGAGGTTCTTAAACCGCCGGGGCAATGGCATTTTCAATTTGCCCCAGCAAAACGATTTTTTTTAAAGAAAAATGAGAAAGAAAATTCGATACTGATTAGGGGAGAACCAAATTACAAAGTTTCTGTTGGAAGTTACAAAGGTGTCACAAAAAGGGGTAAAAAGTTAAAAGGAAACCTTATGGAAGTAATAGAAAGAGGCGTTAACATAAATTCCCTTAAATTGACTGATGTTGATAAGCTTCTAAAAAAGCATTTTGGAAATGAGTGGAATATAATGCCGGACCTAACATACTTTAAAAACGTCTTACAACATCCAGCACATATTACAGAACAACAAAATAATGATGATTGTTGCCAAGAAGCGGACAGAATGCAAGAGGTCAATGGTATCCATGTATGAATAATTTAAGTAAAATGTAAAATATATGTAACGTATTGAGAACAAAACTAAAAAAAAATGTGTAAAATTTATTGGAAAATCATTCTGAAAACCTGCCATATCCATAGATATAATTTCCAAAACCGGCCATATCCAATAGTTAGTTCCAAAACCGGACATCTGTTAAGTTCTAACCTCTATACTACTATAAAAAATTACTTTTGATTTTTTGCACTATGACCAACATTCCTTGTTATAATATATCTGATAAATGCACCAAAAGCAGTTTAAAATATTTTGATGTAAGAAGGTGTAAAAGTTTTTGCAGTTTCTGAACACTTGTTTATTCAGGAGATGGCTGTGTTTGGAACTAAACGACTCAATTAGATAATCAAACGAACTCACCGTAAGTGAAGTTCGATCCTAATTATATGAAGCGTCTCGTCCGAGGTGATTATATCCACCCTTCCTTATATCTCTTCTTTATGTCTCTTACCTGGTTGCGACCATCTATGCTTTAAAAGTAATGAACTTAGTTGTGGTAAAGTGCGCATTGGACATCAAGGAGTAAAGAAGGAGACAGTAAGCTGGTTTGGCTTTAAAGTTGTGGTGACATCTGACGTGAAGTGGAGGTACTACATTGTGATCACCTCGGACGAGACGCTTCATATAATTAAGATCGAACTTCACTTAAGGTAAGTTCGTTTAATCATCTAATTTTATGCTAATTATCATAACTTTCGTCAATTCGGAGTAAAAGTGTGGCTCTATATGTTTTAATGTGTTACTATGGAAATTTGTGAACACCAAATATTCTTCACGGCAGTTACATCAGTTTTACTGAACACTGAACAAACTTCTGTCCACGGAATAAGCCTGTTTGGGGTGCTTCCGGCTGCGAGGCGTTCCGTGCAGTGTGTGGGACCATCGTGGTTGGCGGCTGCCAGACGTTCCCTGCATGATGGGGGGCCATGGTGGCCGATTGTGGTGAAACGTGCCCTACATCGTAGGGGGCCGTGGTGGTGGTGATGACTGGCGGCTGATGCATCTGTCTTGAGGTTCCTGGCTGCTGGGAGTCGTGTTCTTCCCGGTGTGCCTGGTTGCGGCGAGACGTGTCCGGCATAAAAGGGGGCCGGGGCGGTGAGCTGCTGTGCGACGTACCCAGCATGAGGGGGGTAACGTGGTTGGTTGCTGCGAGACGTCACTGGCATGAAGGGGGGCCAAAGTGGTTGGCTGCTGCGAGACACTCCTGACATGAAGAGGGGCCAGCGTGGTTGGTTGCTGTGAGTCGCTCCTGACATGAAGGGGCGCCGGCATGGTTGCTGCGAGACATCACTGGCATGAATAGTGAACTATTACAGTTTCTCTTTCTAGAAAAAATAGGAAACGTCAACAAAATCGATATCCATGGAGATATCGGTAACTACGAAAATACAGAGACCTAGCAACCCACTTATCAGTGGGTTGCTAGGTCTGTGCATTTTCGTAGTTACCGATATCTCCATGTATATAAAATCCGATGCACGAGCTCAGATATTCATTCTCATACCGCAGAGAATAACGAAAGGTTCGTGACTTCTAACCTCAGATATTGTTGTGACATCGCATATTAATATTTGAACAAAAATATGGTGGTCACATTGAACATTTACGTCAGAATTTCGTCAACATTGTTCTTGTTCGTTAATAATAATTTGTTGGTGTGTGTAATTAAATAAGAATCCATATTTTTCTTTAAAAATTATTACAACTGTCTTTTGTTTCCATGGCATACTTGATGAAGTAAGGAATCTCTCGGCAAGATAAGGTATTTCTTGATTTTTATTGAATAACTCGATATGGGGTGAAGTTAGGTATAGGGAAGAAGTAACTCACCCTAAAATTCAATTTGCTTTCGAATGGTGTGAAAAAAATAGTAGGTGCCATTTGAAAAAATTGACTTTTTGACAATTTTTGATTGCGACTATTGAAAATCGACTGCGCCCATATGGTACAAAATGGGACCACCGATGGGACATCAAAAGTTAGCCTGGACTTCCAGCTAACTGGTTCACAAATTTGGTTTCATAATTTTGAAAGGTTTGCGAGATACAAATTTGTTCGTAAACTACTACAGCGGCATTTTTTTTCAAAAAACTGGACATATGTCAAAAATTGTAATAGATAAGTTAACATAACTTAGGTTCTCTAAACTCAATTAGAAGGCCAATCGAACCATGTTAAGAAAAATATAGGTTTCCATTTAAAATAAGAAAGTTGGTACCAATTTTTGGCACACCCTGTATAGTTGGAGGACTGAAAATATTTTAGATAGAACTGGCATGATCGATTATGGCTGCATACCAAATTTCAAGTTTCTAATCCAACTGCAAGTTGAAAAACTTGTAATGAATGACCTACGTGAATCACCTTGTATATATTTATTCATCCAACATACGTTACTAATCCCACTATATATAATAGGCCACCCCCCACCCACCAGAAGCATTTGATTTAAAGGAGTGTATTTTAAACAATTATGACGTATTCAATAAGAACAACATGGGCAAAAGCAGAGAGGTAAGGAAAAAAGATGAAACGTTCTTTTTATGTGAGATAGTCGCTATTAGTTCCGTAGCGTAAAAACGTTTTAACAAACCCGAATATAATAGCTTAATATGTTCATCCGACGCTTCCAGTCCCAGCAGCGTTGCCATATTTAAGCGGCTAATAACGTTCATTCCACATAATTTGTGTGATAAATGTTCAGTGTTTACATAGACTTGAAAGTGAGAAATAGAAAAGTGCAATATGAATCGCGGGAAGTTGTTAGTGCAATTGGCTCTAAACAAAAAACCAAATAACGATATTACTATGGAACCGTTTAAGATATTTACTTGAAATTTGGTACACGTGTATATTTTAACGAGATCTGGAACTAGAATATAATTTGATCTTATTCTTTTGAAGGGTTGGGGGTAAATGGGGCAAATAGGGAAATCAAGCAAGAGTCCATAAAATTGATATTCAGCATATTATTAAATAAGCTAAGATCTCAAAACTATTTTTGGCATTAACCATCTTCATTATCCCACTTTTAAAAGGGGTGAAAAATAAAATTATGATTTAGTGCCACTACCGATGTGGCATATCGTTTAATAAGTTTTTGGGGTAGACGATTTCAAATATTATGTTATTAAAGTTCCATAAGTAATTATTTCTACACAAATTTTTTGTTGCTGTTGTGAGAGAGTTGAATAGAATATCTGGATATGGAAACAGTGATTCATTAGGCAGCGGTTTTTTCAGGTACTGCTAAATTATTCTCGAACTTGTTTACAAATACTACAGAAATTATTTAAACAAAGCCGCACACGAGAAATGCACCGTAATTTCACTTCTATGATAAAATCTGCAGAAAATAATGGAGCAATTTTAAAAGCTTTTATTTAACTTCACTTGTTTATCAGTTAGTTTGTCATCTACTTCCACGTATCCGATGAACTTGAAAATTGAGATGTGTCTTTGATTCTCATGACAATATATTTTAATACCTTTATATCACAAAAATTCAAGATGGTGGCTCCAAGATGGCTGGGGATTTTATCATTTATGATCCTATTCTACTCAAAATAGGTATCTGGGGGTTTTTATGATCGAGAATTACGAATTATTTGTAAAAATTAAAAACTGAAGATGGCGGCTCCAAATGAATGATTGAATGTCATATTTTTATGTTAAATGATGATATTGTTAAAGTTTGTAATATTGCAACCTGTTTAGACGATGAGAAAGTTATTATTGGACAAGAAATTGTAGAAAAATAGTCTTTTTTCTTGACACCTTGTGATTCTACTGGTTTAGGTATATTTTTGATTAATACCAACATATTAGGACATTCAAAAATATTTGAAATATCAGAAGTAAAATGTAAATTAGTGTTTTTGCCATTTAAGAAAGATCAAGCTGTTGTTTTTCCACTTCTCCATATGTAGATTAATTAATTGTTTTCAAGTAAAAAAAATAATTTTATTTTTGTGTGAATGGATTGTCAAAAAGGACCGCCATCTTCAATTGAGTTATTACTATTTAAATCTCATCACCACATCACACAATCTATTTGTTACTAAAATCCTGAACAATCTTCAGCATTCAAATGTAATGTAAGTACAAACAGTTTATTTTGGATACATATTACTTGTAGGTGTTTATCAGTAACCCTTCGTTACCCATTAAAAATAGATTGTCTAAAAGTGATTTGTTGCATTTTAGGGTTTGCAATCCTGTAGTAACAATACAATCCCGGGATATCAGGATTGGGATTAAAAATTGAAAAAAATGATAGTAATAACAGAAATCACTTAAATATAAATGGTATTATTAATAAAGGAAAACTACAACCTAACTAACTACAACTCTATCTATTGTTTGTACTTCGAATCATAATCTTTAAAATCGTTAAAATTGTCAACATTCGACATGCGTCGCCAACAACAGTTAACTGCCTAAAAATAGATTGGCGGGTCCATACTCCTTACTTTATTTTGCACAGTTTTTAACCATAGATGCCGACTCCGAAGTTGTTCAGGGGCGGCGGCAATCACGAAATCTTATGCAAGACCAATCCCGAAAATCCCGGGATCCAGTCGTCTGTGATTCCGGGATTTGCGATATATAAATATCGCCGGGATCCCTGAATTTCCGGTTTCGAGATTTCGGAATTGCAAACCCTATCTAATCCCTCTGTTTTCTCTTGTTGGGAAATTCTACCATGTGTCTATATTCCTTTTCGATCTGAAAAATATGGTGGCAGTAAATTACTGTGAAAATTGACCCCTGCAGCACCTTGAAAACGTCAGTGGACAGTCAGAAAGTGTTTTCTTACAAATGAAAATATTTTATTATTTTTGTTCCTATTTGTCAAAAACGCCTCCAGACTGTTATGTTGATGTTATCAATATGCAGAGGCCCCTCAGTAATCTTCTGCATAAATCTTTTTTTTTATTACTGCATCTAAGAAGATTTATTCATGTACTTATGTGGAAAATATTTATGTTGTTCAATTGTATTCATAAAAAGATTTTATTTGGTAACAGTTTCATCTTTTTGTTCTTTTCGCAGTACAATAAAAATAACGAATCAATCTCATCTCTATATATAATTAAGATGGCTTATTTATATTTCTAGCATATATTTTATCAAAAACCATCGCATGGTTTGTTGTTCATTTTAAAGAAGAAATGGTACCGACAAATTGGATGGTGGAAGATAAGGAATGTTTCTTTCCACCATACAGACGGGCTAAATTATATGACGCTATTGAAAATAGGGATTCACCAGAAAGCGATTGAAAAATATTTAAAATAAAAATTCTTGGTCAATATGGTGAGTGTTTTTATTCATCTTCACTTAATGTTCATTTTCATTTACTCACTACAATATGTTAAACATCAAACAACTTTAATGCATCAAAAATATATTAGTAATGAAACCTAAAATTGTTAATAACGCTAAGTGCTAAAAAAATAAGTATAAATACATAATGGCAAATAAAATAAACATACAATATTCGGCATAAAGAAACTATGCACAATATTTACAAGAAAAGTGTTTTAGATGATTTTCATGTGGCCCAGAGGAAATGCAACAAAGCCCGCGACAAGGATAACTTATCATCTAACTCAGAACCTTACTCGGAATCATTAGGAAAAGGGTTACGTACCAGAGTATCACGTAAATTTGAGGATTTTGACATAATAAGCAATAGTGATGAAGGCTGTGACGATGACCATATTAACATGCCATATGTACCGTTACAATAATTAAAGAAAAAGACTATAAACATCAAACAGCTGACTGGTAAAGTATATGTATATTGTTTTAAATGGTTGTTTTTTTTTTTAGATTTGAATCCTGCAAGCAAAAATTTAGGTACCCATTCTCCATATTTTACTTTTTATTTTATTTGTATTTTTATATAGACCACTACAGAAGTTGAAGTTAACCACAACAATATCCAGTAGTTCATTAAATTGACTTTGCATATTATTAATTTATACATTTTTTTAGGTTGCGAAAATAGTAAAGAAATAGTGGTTAAATTGAATAATCTAGAGTCCCTATTAAAAACATTCATTAATGAGAATCAAGGTAATGCTCATTTTTATTTTAGTCTTTGTTATGTAATTATTTTTTTGTTTTTAGAATTCCAACGTCAGGTGTTAAGACAGCTAATTATAATAAATACAAGAGTTACAGAATATGCAGAAAACTCTGAAATAATTATGAAGACCATAAACAAGACTGGTGAAGAGAGCAGAGAAGTAAACAATGAACAGCATCGACAAGAAATAATGGAGAAAATGAAAATGTTTCCCATTAACAGTGAGGACAATTTGATGGAAATTGAGAGAGTGTTACAAGATAGTGATGAAATGGAGATACCGGTAAGTAAATAAGACTGCCTTTTTGATTGTGACAGAGATTGCCTTCTATTATTTATAGGCGAATGAGTTATCACTTATTGGAGGAGATACCGTGAAGGACATTACTAAAAGAGTTATGTTTCAAATATTAAGTAACAACATGGGATCACTATATAGTTGGGAGGGTGCAAAAGGGAAGAAGAAATTCAAGGCTATGAAAATGGCAAAATTAGTAATGCGTAAGTCAAAATTGATTTATATTCTAATCTAAAAATAAAAGAATTAACATGTAATTGATAAAAATCTGTGAATTTTTTGTAGGAGCTGTAAGACTTAACAAAACCATAACGGAGGCCACAGAAACTGAGATAATAAAACATATTAAGGAGTGGCTAGTTAGAGCCAAATTTAGAACCGAAGCGGCAGAGAAGAAAGCAGGGTAAGATATAAATATGATACTTATAAATGTTACCTTGACTTGCAGTCTGCTTTATATTAATAGTAACTGTCTTCTAATTAAAAAAATATGTATTATACGTAGAGTTTATTTATATCGGAATTATTAATATAGTGTTTCATCTAAAGCTACAATTATATGCCCAAGTCGCAGTTATCTCTAACGATAACATTATGCTGACTACTTATTTCTAATTCTAACAGATATGTGTAACATTTTATTAGTTAGTCTATTTTATAACTTTGTGGCCGACGGTTGTAAAATATATTCAATATTCATTTCGCAATTGTGTTCAATTAAAATTAAAGTAGTTTTTAAAAATATTATTTTCGGAGTGAATACTTTAACTCTACACAGACAAGCAATTTCAAAACCAAAGGTAATATTTGAAATGTGTGCAAAGTGTTATGTAGTCTGCAATTTTGGCGTAACGACACTGAAAAAGATTTATTCGTCTATTATACTATTAGAAAAGTATTACTTTATAGATGTTTTCACAGATTTCAAATATTATCCTTATCCTTTTTTTGCAAATCTATTTCAAGTTAAATTGAAAGGAACCTTTCTATACCTCATTTGCTTGCTACCTTTGCAACAAAATTGGAAATAAACAAATTTAAAAAAATTCGTATAAAATATTCTCATTTAACTATAAAAGTAGTTTAAAAAATAACGTTTATATTTTGAACCAAAACTTGGTTTAAAACCAAAGGTTAAATATTGCATGTGCTGGTAGAGACAATTATATGCCAAACAATTCATTTAGCTCTCTCACTACACATTTAGTTCTTAATAATGTCCTTATTATGAGTTTTTGTTTAAGTATTACGCGCAAATTGTACCAGCGTCTTCACCACTAGTTCAGCTGAACTTTGTTAATAACTAGCAGAGGTTACAATTGTGTCGAGAATTGTAACGTACCTTGCTGTCTAATGAAGTTCAGAAATAAGCAGTAATGAGTTTAATTTTGTAGACGCCTAATGTGAATTTTGTTTTGGTAAATATATATGCTTTGAAATGTATATATATGTGATTTTTATTTAAACCCGAATCAATATTTTATAAAAATAATTAGTGGGCTGTAATTTTAAACCACTTTTATAGCATTATTATAACAATAACGCCAAAGGTGCTTTAAAATTAAAATCCACGTTATTTTCATTATGAAATGGCCCTTAAATATTATAAATATAAAACAGCCTAGAGCGATTTTTCCGTCGAAGTATATGGAAAACTAGCAACAGTAAGTACATTCTGTTTTTTTATTATTATTATTTTTACTTGTATAGTCGATATTAATTTAACTATTCACAGCCAACCTAACTTAACAATATTTTTTTTAACAATATATTTTAGAAATTTAATTGTTTAGTTACTGGCTATGTGGATGAAACTTTGTTTTAGCATTATTTACAACTTTATAAGATTTAGTTATAAGCATTAAAAAATAGAGACCTAGCATATAAGCAGTATAAAATAAACGGAAATAGGGAAAACTGGCGAACCTATACTAATAATCGCAACGAGGCCGTAAGAATCTTAAGAAATGAAAAACAAAAATACTATGAAAATAAAATAGATAATCTAAAGAATAATCCAAAATTAATGTGGCGAACATTAAAAAATATAATAAAACCAAAAGACAGTCATAACATATCCTCTCTTAAGATAGGAGGAGTGGAAAAAAGTATGTACTTGGAAGAAGAACTTAATAAATATTTTATTTCTAGTGTTAATATAATTATAGATGGGTTAAAAAATAACGCCCACTACCTTAATAGAAATGCTTTCTTTGAGAACAGAGCTTTACAGCCAAATATATTTTTTAAAGAATTTAATGTCATAAATCTCTCCAAATTACGTAAAATTATTTTTCAACAACAAAATAAATATTCTGAGGATGAAATTGACTTTAAATTAATAAAAAATACATTTGAAGTCATCGGGTATCCATTATTACATATTATTAACACATCGTTGAATAGCGGAGAATTCCCAGAAATGTTGAAAACATCACTAATAATTCCTGTACCGAAAGTTTCAGGAACGAAATTAGCGGAAGAGCATAGACCTATAAACACATTACCGTCTCTGGAAAAAATTTTAGAAGTAGTAGTTCATGACCAACTTACTGAATTTATAAACAGTAATAAATTGCTGCACGATAACCAATCCGGATTTAGAGAAAATCATTCATGTGAGACGGCTTTACAAAAAATAATTAATGATTTTAAATATTCCATAGACAAAGGTGAAGCTGTAGTAACTGTCTTTCTCGATTTAAAACGGGCATTTGAAGTTGTCAATAGAGAACTTTTACTTAATAAACTTTACCAGTATTTTGGGATTGTTGACACGGCTCATCGATGGTTTAGGTCCTATTTGCATGGACGGAGCCAACAAACCAAAATAAATAATACTAAGTCTGAAAAACTTTTAAATAATAACGGAGTACCACAAGGCAGCATACTAGGGCCTATGCTTTTCACGCTATTTATTAACGATATATTTTTAATCGATTCGCAAGAATGCAAAATACATCTCTTTGCTGATGATACTATCATATATTTATCTGGATCTGATCTAAAGCAAGTTATTCTAGAAATTAACAAGACATTGGAAATAATTAACGAATGGTTTACAACGAACGGGCTAGTGGTAAATGCTAAAAAGTCAAAATATATGATATTAGGATCTAATAAATATTTAAATCAGAACGTCGATGATATTTGTGTTAAATACAACGGAGAACACCTTGAAAAGGTAATAACTATGAAATATCTAGGGATTATCATAGACTGTAAATTAACATTTAACGACCATATAAATTACACAAGCAAAAAAATATCAAAAAAACTTGGATTCGCCTATCGTGTAAGTAAACATTTAACTTCATCTACCAAGAAAACAATTTATAACACAATAATAAAGCCACATTTTGAGTGTTGTTCCAGTATATTGTATATGTGTAATGATACCCATATATCTAAACTGCAGCTACTTCAAAATAGGTGTATGCGATTTATTTTAAAATGTAATATATATACTAATATAAAAACAATGCAATATACACTAAACTGGTTCTCGGTAAAAGATAATATAAAGTACAAGACACTGATATTCTTATATAAACTGCACAATAATTTACTACCAACATATTTGTCATCAAATATTCAACATCGTGGGGATATTCATAATTATAACACAAGGCAAAGAAATCATATAAACATTAGTTTTTCAAACTTAATGAAAACAAAATCCTCCATATACGACAACGGAGCGGCAGAATTTAATAAATTACCTGAATTTATAAAACAAGCGAAGAATGTCTTTCTGTTTAAAAAACATTTGTATAAATTCATGAACAAATAATTCTAGTTTACTTTATGCATTAGGTTGATTGTTAAATATTAAGTTAATTATAATTAATCCACAAATATTATATCCTAAACTAAATAATGAAATGTATTCCTTTTTTGTAATATGTAGTAAATGTAAATGTATTTTTAACTATACTACATCTGTGTTTAATAGCTGATTGTGCTAAATAAAGATTGTTATTGTTATTATTATTAAAGGAAAGGTACCTACCTTCATATTTACTTTTGGTAAAATTTTGTATGTTTTAAATTTTCCGTCACCTTGTATAAAAAATCGTAATCCTAGAATGATTATAGTCTTTCAAGAATAACTAGAAGTTTGAAAGATGGCTTAAAAAAACGAAAGATAAAAATTTTTACAAGTATAGCTCAGTCCATACGAAAAAACGAAAATTCGAATTTACAAATGTCTGACCTAATTTGTTATTATGTGTATCCAAATAATGTATATGAATTTTTAGCCGAATATATTAATGTTTAACAGTAGCCTTAACGGCTTTAAAACTGATCATTTTGCATTTTCAATATTTTTAAAATCATAAATAAAAACCATATTTTGTTAAAAATGTATATATCATATTACTCTTGGTACACAGTACCAAACAAGGTTGTGCATTTGTAAATTAAATTTTTTATTCTTTCTGCCCCGCACTAGTATATATGTGCATAATATTAATACAAAATTATGAGTATGTATGTCACATTTTATGCATGTACTATGATTTAAAATGTTTCAATTTTGATATTCTAAAGAACTAATGCACTTCTTCCCATACCAATTCCGATGCAGGACATAAAACACGTTTTTTAAATTTTTAAAATATAGCGTCCTCAGTGCTTTTTTTTTAATTAGAAATCAAAAAAATAAGTTTCTTTTTCTTTAATATTCCTTTAAGAATATCCATCAGGCATCAGCTGTATATGTATATAATGTAATTGTTGTCCAGGTTTTCGCAGGTGTAGAATGAAGTGTTTCTAGACTTCCGGGTATTTTCCCGCGTGCTTGATAAGCTCCCGGCGGAACCATAGATGGTAAAACGACGTTTGCTAGAATCCCATCTGCCATCTTCAGGTTCTCGCTGCTAGCCGCTTACTGCCGCTTTTCATTGCTCGAACTGAACAGTTCAAGACGAACAATGAGAAGCAGCTAGCAGCGAAAACCTGAAGATGGCATATGGGATTTTGCCAAAACGTCGTTTTACCATCCATGCTCCGTCAGGAGCCTATTAAGTACACGGGAAAATACCCGGAAGAATATGAATGACCATACGAAAAATATTATTCATATTAAATAAATATGTTTTCAATATTCTAAAATGTGATTTTTTCATATTCATATAATATGTATATAACACAAATGATATGAAAAGAAATATTATATAAATATTTCAATATTTACTTTGAATATTTATAGCATATGTCGTAAATATGCCAGTGTAACATGTATATAATGAGTGCATAATATTAATACAAAATTATGAATATGTAGGTCACATTTTATGCGTGTACTATTCAGGTTCAGGCATCAGTTGTATATGTATATAATGTAATCCGTATATGTAAAGAATATGAATGAACATTCCAGAAATATTATTGTTCATATTATATGAATATGTTTTCAATATGCTAAAATGTGATTTTTTCATATTCATATAATATGTATATAACGTAAATGACGTGAAAAGAAATATTATATAAATATTTCAATATTTATTTTGAATATTTATGGCATATGTCATAAATGTGTTGTGTGGGTGATGAACAAATAAGTAGAAATATAGTTATTCCCAAAGATCCGTATGAATTTGAGATATCAGAGGACTCTCACATCGCCGAAGACAACAACTTTAAGTATATTTTACAGGATTCTGTTGACAATAATGAAACTTTAGTAGGGAATAAGGTATTTGAGAGTAACAGATCATGCAACAGTAATGTAAGTATATCCTTGTTAGTTTTGTTCTGTTTTTTAAGTTATTTTTTGTCTATGATATAGGCCTTGAATGAACTACGGGAGGAATCACCGACAAAGAAAGTTTATCATTACCTGCAAAATTTACAACCAGTTGATGTACAATTAAATAGAAATATAGTTAGTCCCAAAGATCCGTACGAATTTGATATATCAGAGGACTCTCACATCGCCGAGGACAACAACTTAAGTATATTTTATGCGACTCTGTTAACGATAATGAAATTTTATTAGGGAATGATAAATTTGACATATGTGATCAACAAAATCACTGCCAACAGTTGTGTTTTATCTTGTACAAATTCGGAAGATAAGGAAAATATACCCCAAACAATAAATTATAACAAGGTTGACAGTGGAAAATCCGAAATAAACATGGTTGTAGATGACAAGTTATTTTTTCCCTTAAAAAAGTCTTGGGCTAATGAGAAATGTAGATTCAAACAGTGACAATGGTAATTTCAATCTAGAAAACAGAAATAGTTTTAAGACCGAAATGAATCATAATGTAAATGAAGACTGCAACAATGCGTGCATTTCACAGGAATCCGAACATAATATTTCTCAAAGTCAGCATTGTCAGGATTTTGAAGGTAAATAATGCAAACGAAATATGCCGAGATTTATACCTTTTACCGTTTCAATTTAAACATGCCAAACAAGTGAGATCGTTGCAGATGCAGCATGGACGATATTTGAGGCAGTTTTCTTGACCACTTGCAAGCAGTAACTAGATTTATAGTCAGAACTTTTTTAATGAAGTTGCTACGTCATTATCGCTGACTTTATTGTTTACGGTCAGATCAACTTCTGACAGTTTTGGCGTTTAAAAGGAAGAGCCAAAATATAGCATTCGTTATTTTAACGAAAGACTAAACATTGTTATAAGATGATTGTCTAATACTCTACATTTAAAATATTCTGACTACATTTTAAGGTTAGCCCTCAGATATGTAACCGTCTCTGAGTTTCACTAATTTTTTGAAATAATGTATACCTACACAAATCATAAAATAAACGAAACTTGATTAAGAAACATATGTCCTAATATGAACAGTTTTCTGTGTATTGAAATTGAACTTTTTTAACATAATATATTTAATTACAAAATTTGAATTACAACAGATGTCGGATTAAAATTAGGCATAAGACGTTCTACGGTGTGTCACAGTAATATGATATACCACATTTTTTCCTTTATTTTTGAAGATAATTTATTGAAACAGTGCATTGTAAGTACTTTTTTATTTAAAATAATGAAATTCCCCATATATTATTGAATGGCGACACCAAAAAAGTTTAGCTTCAAAAAAACTAGGAGCAAAATTTTTCAAACAGTTACGGAAGTAATATCTGTAAACACAACATGACTATCTTATTCATATTTATTGACCTGCAAAACGTACCCATGGATAATTTTAATTCGATATCTGTTATATTTCAACATTCTATATCTCGAAGACTGTTCATATTAGGACATATGTATATTAAAGTAAGTTCTACTTTTAAGTAAGTACTACCGAGGCTAGTGACTTTGGTGCGTTTTTTATGTATCCTGTATGGAGATGGTATACTTATTTTCTAGAAACCACCAAAAGAGTTAACGTGTCCATCACCTAAGAGTACAAAATCGATTGATTTTAAGGATTTTTGTCCATTCTGTTTCGAATATGTGGGTTATTTTTCACGTCAATGATAGACGAGTAGCAATTGTAGCCTTAAGAAAGAAAGGAAATTTTATACTTAAACAAAAACGAAATGAACTGAGGCCTGTAAGAAAGCCAAATAAACTGAATAGGTCATCTGTCGACAAGACAGAAAATCCTGACGATGACTATTTTTTGTGCGTAAATTGTTTAGGATACTATAAAAAACTTATTTGTGGAGACACAACAAACTATGTATGTCCACTATAAATATTGAAAAGAAAGGTTCCAGAAAGCAACATCTAACAGAATCATAAACTTTCTTAGCTAGTACCGGGTTAATTGGAAATTATTTAACAGGTTGACTGCGACACCGGGGAGGACCGGTGCGTGTTTTCGTTGCGGTGCGTCGTAGAAAATCCATGAACCTACAAATATTGCGAAAGCTGTAATATCTTTAATATACTCTTGATTCTAACTCTACAGGTAGCTTCAGAATTATTATCGTCTCCGGAATTCAACCGTACTAAATAAGCTTACCGGTCCCATTAGACCGGTAACGCATTGAATTACCAGTTAAATACTAATGTGCGGTACCGGGCCCGCGGGACCGGTCCTTGACAAGCGTGGGGGAGTAGGGATATGCGAAATACATTTTTATTACCGACTAGTCCAGACTAGTCTCTGTTTTGTTATGTTATCAGAATGTCGTCGCGTGCTATAAAAATATTGCATTTAGCTCAATGTAAGCAGCAGAAGGATGCTGCTTCGGTACGCGAATGCGAAACTTCACAAACTTCTGAAAATAATGTAGGCGCAGATTATTCCTCAGTGTCTGTGATTCCAGGTCCGTCAGGAAGTATTTTACATGATAAATCACCATTGCAAACATTAGAAAATAATAGTGATTCTGAAGTGGACTTTGACTCTGACGACTCAGTTCTCGATAAAAATTACGTGCCGTCATCATCAGACTCTGAGAGTAGTGAGAATCAATCAAATGACGACGAATACCTAGAATACACCGATACTGAGGAAAATGTTGACTTGGAACAAGCACCGGTAAACAATTGTATGCAACAAGACGAGTGGCATGATATTGATGAAGCTGACGATAATAATATTTATCGTCGACAGGAGTCGCCTATATTGAATTTTGACGTCAATGTAATAAAAAATCCTATAGATGCATACCAGTTATTTCTGTCAGAAGATGTAATAGGCCTTATCGTTGAAGGAACAAACAGATTTGCACGTCAATTATTGACTAATCAAAACTCTTCAAAATCTCGCCTAAATTTGTGGACTGATTGTGATGAGAACGAAATAAAACGTTTATTTTCCATTATCTTGGTTATGGGACTGAATGACCTTCCTGCTATAAATCTCTATTGGTCTAAAGATTCTATGTTTCATAACGAGTTTATAGCAAATACAATGACGCGGGATAGATTCCTCTTGTTATTACGATGCATGCATTTCTGCAATAATGAAACTGCTGATAGAAGCGATCGGCTGTAAAAAATACGGAGATTATTGGAAAGTACAAATAAAAATTTTAAAAATGTGCTAACACCGGGCAGAATTCTTGTCATTGATGAGAGTATGGTGCCTTTTCAAGGAAGATTATTCTTTAAGCAATACATTCCAAACAAAACCCATCTTTATGGGATCAAATTATATAAATTGTGTACAGTCGATGGATACACAAGCAATATAATTGTGTATACAGGCAAAAGCGAGAGAAATCCTGAAGTAAGCCATTCCGAACAAATAGTGCACGATCTCTTGAAAAATATTAATCCAAAGGACGGACACTATTTATACGCTGATAACTTCTATTCCAGTTTGCCTTTAGCGCAGTCGTTGCATAAACAAAACATTATTTACTGTGGCACATTGAGATCAAATCGAAAAGGTATACCTAAAAACTTACGACAAAAAATGAAAAGGGGTAATATTTACAGCACACAAAATGGCTCTTTACGAATTATTAAATGGATGGATAAACGGCGCGTTTTGATGTTGAGTACAGATCCAGGTCACACTGCAAAATGCATACCTACTGGTAAACGAACCAGGCAAGGTGATGATATATTGAAACCAAAAGCAATTATTGACTATAACAAAGCCAAAAAGGGGGTCGATTTTAGTGACCAAATGTCGTCATACCATTCAGTTTTACGCAGAAGTCTTAAATGGTACCGAAAATTAGCTTTTGAAATTTTATTTGGAATATATAATTATGTACGTGAGAATGCGTACGTGACCAGGGACACCCGTCGCCGAGTGATATCAACATCATTAAGATAAACAACATTAGCGTTACTATAAAAACCAAGAAGACTGATGTTCCGATATAGTTCTTTTTGGTACTTAGACTAGAGAACTCTCATTTGTATTAGTATTTCTAATTGTTAGTTTGTTAAATAAAAAAAATAAATTTTTTAAAAAGACTTTTCCTGAAGTCTCGTATTTAACTGGCGCTGCGAACAGGATACCCAAACGGTCGCGAGTGTACAGAAATCGGTCTCTTTCAAGAGTTTGTTGGGTATTCGAATCAAGAAACAAAGGAACCATCTTCACTGGACAATACTGGACAAGTCAACTGCAGACCTTGGCCGCCGTCTACGAAGAACTCCCGAGCTACTTGACCTGCACATCATCTCCGAGGGATTTTCAACTGGATCAGTGAACATTGTGAAATGTACATAGGAATCCTGTAAGTCCTTCATTTCCTTAATAATATACGTTTTAATAATATAAAATATAATATAAATTGATTCAACTTATGTCCATAAGAGACAGATCGCCGATACATAGATTTAATTCAAGTAATTCAAATTTTGAAATTGAAAATAATAATTCTTCAAACATGGCAACAATTTCACAAATTGAAATTAACATGGCTAAAGACATGTTACCTGAATATTCAGGAGGATCAAAAAATTTAGCTTATTTCATAAGACAAGTAGATAATTATATTGAATTATTAAAAAGGCCAGAAGAAAATTGTTTATTTAATAGATTATTGTTTGAACAAGTTAAGTCTAAGTTAGTAGGCGAAGCAAGAGATGTGTTAATTACCACAAATTGTACTAAATGGTCGGAGGTCAAAGATTCTTTATTGCAAAGATTCGGAGATCCACGATCAGAAGAATTGCTCTTGCATGATCTAAACACCTGCTACCAAACTCACAGTGAAACATACGAACAACATTACGAAAAAATCAAATATAAATTACAAGTCTTATTAGAACACGTCAGTATTCGTTCACCCAATAATGATATAAGAATTAGCAAAGAAAATGCATATTGTAACCAAGCATTAACTTCATTTAAAGCTGGTATATTAGAGCCATATTGTAGTCATTTAATACATTTACCCATTTATAATTTGGAACAAGCGCTATACGAATGCAGAAAATACGATAACGAAAAAGCTCAAGTTAGTTTTATGAATTTTATACGAAACAAGTCGAAATTTATTAATGACAAAAAACCCATTAGGCCGAACGCGCCCGCGCCTCCTCATATCAATCGAAGTCATAACAATCACTTCCCACCGAACCGCTTTTTTAATAATAATAATAATAATAATAATAGGGATTATCCTCATTTTAACCGATTCCCAAGGGGACCAATAAATGTGCAAACTCAACCAATTAATAGAAACTACCCTACTAATTCACAAGTATTTGGAAACCCCGCAAATCAAAATAAACCCACACCCATGTCAATATCTACCAGAAATACTAATAGACCACCGCAGAATTACTTTAGGCCACAATCAAAACCTAATTTTATCTCCCAAGAATTACACAATCACGAAAATAATTATGCAAGTAACATCTCAACTAATGAGAATCATAGCGAAATTCTATACAAAAATTACAACGATGGCGAAACATCGGAAAATTTTCAAGAATTTGCCTCAGAACAAGTATTGACCTAAATTCTATAAATAACAAACCGAAATTACCATTTATAACAATCCCTAGTTTAAATTTAAAAATACTAATAGATTCTGGTGCATCAAATAGCATCATGAATCCAAAGCCAGCCAACGAATATTTTAAAAATTACCTTTTTAGACAAAATTTTTCAGTTAAATCTCTTAATCAGACAATTGACAGTGACAAAAATATAATGTATCCTTTGTTAGGAGAATTCGGAGTCAATCATAAGTTTAAGTTTCATGTATTACCATGGCATGATAGGTTTGACGCTTTAATAGGCAGCCACGATTTTCAAAAATTAAAAGCCAAAATTGATTATGAAAATCAAGTACTAGAAATAGGTACGACGCGAATTCCTTTCTTTATAGAATTAAACCCTCTCAATTTTCAACCATTTACACAAACCGTAAATAGTATCATAAAAATACCAGTCAATATTGAGGAAGGACCAGTACTTATTCCCGAAATAAAAAAGGACGAACTTTATATTCCTGAAGCTATCGCGTATGCAAAAAACGGCATTTGTGAAATTCCATTCGAGGAAGAACGCGAAATTGAAATTCATTATCACGAACAATTAGATGTTGAACCGTTAACGAACGTAGAATTGCAAACACCTGAATCACAATTTACAAACATAGATATTCCTAAATTAATTAGAACTACGCATTTAAACTCTGAAGAAAAAGATAAAATATTACACTTATGTAAACAATACAAAGGCATATTTTATAATGAAAAATCAGATTTAACATTTACGAATGCAGTAAAACACAAAATCCGCACGACAGACGAAGAACCCGTCTATAGCAAGTCGTATAGATACCCCTATCATCTAAAACAGGAAATTCAAACACAAATTCAAAAACTTCTTGACAATAAAATAATTAGACCATCAATTTCACCTTACAGTAGTCCGGCATGGATTGTACCGAAAAAATTAGATGCCTCCGGAAAGAAAAAATGGAGATTAGTCATAGATTATCGAAAACTAAACGAAAAAACTATTGAGGACAAATATCCTTTACCTCGTATAGACGAAATATTAGACAACCTAGGAAAATGTGTTTACTTTACTACCTTAGATTTAGCACAAGGTTTCCATCAGATTGAAATGTCGACGGAAAGCATAGAAAAAACTGCTTTCTCTGTAAATAACGGTCACTTTGAATATGTTAGGATGCCCTTTGGCCTAAAGAACGCTCCATCAACTTTTCAAAGAGTTATGGATAATGTTTTGAAAGAATATTTATATAAATTTTGTTTCGTTTATATGGATGATGTAGTGATATTCTCAAAATCTCTACATGATCACTTAGTTCACCTCAAACAAGTATTTAATAAATTTAAAGAATATAATCTTAAAGTTCAATTGGATAAATCGGAATTTTTATGCAAAGAGGTTGCATTTTTAGGGCACGTTATAACACCAGAAGGTATTAAACCTAATCCTGCAAAAATAAAAGCAGTACAAGAATATCCGCTACCTAAAACGACAAAAGAAATAAAATCATTTCTAGGTCTAGTAGGATACTATCGACGTTTTATACAGAATTTTGCAAAAATTGTAGCCCCGTTCACTAAATGCTTAAAAAAAGGGACAAAGATTAATATCGATGACCCAGAATATAATAATGCATTCCTTAAGTGTAAAGAACTTTTAACCAATGCACCAATTCTTGCCTATCCTGATTTTGAAAAAACGTTTCATGTCACAACCGATGCTAGCAATGTGGCAATCGGCGGTACTTTATCCCAAAACAATCATCCTATTGCATTCTATTCGCGAACACTAAATTCCGCAGAAAAAAATTACTCAACCATAGAAAGGGAATTATTATCGATTTTAGAAAATACCAAGCATTTTCGCCCTTATCTTTATGGGAGACAGTTTATTATTGAAACGGATCATAAACCTTTAGTTTGGTTATTTTCCTTAAAAGACCCTAATTCTAGACTAACTAAATGGCGACTTCGTTTAGAAGAATTCGACTATAAAATACAGTATAAAAAAGGCAAAGAAAACGTAGTAGCCGATGCTCTCTCTCGAATAGAAATCAATGTCAATGAAACGCAAGCAGAAACGGAAAACGAGGATTTAGATTTAATATCCGTACTACCGCAAATAGACACAGACCAAGAATTATCACCCGATGACGCAGACGAAATTCTAAACGAAAACCCTATACAAAAAAGCGACTCTAATACTCAACACACGGCTATTGAAAATCCTGTTTTCACTCTACCTATATCAGAAAATCCGCTAAATTATTATACAAATAGGATTGAAGTTAAAATCGGTGATCAATATAAAATGTCATACACCAAGCCCTTCAAAAAACATCATTACCTTATCACTATTAGAAACGGGCAAGAAACAGAAAATATCATGAAATTTCTTAAAGAAGTAATTAACCCAAAAAACCTTTACGGCATTTATTTCCACGAGAAAACTCTTGAATCTAAATTTATTGAAACTTGTTCACAATTATTCGACAATACCGTAAAGATAATCAAATGTAATATTCTCTGCAAAGACATAGAAACATCAGACGAGCAAAACAATGTTATATCCGAATATCATGATAACAATCATAACGGAATAGTTGAAACGTACAACCACCTTAAGACAAAATATTATTGGCCCGATATGAGAACAAAAATCAATAAAATTATAAATGAATGCGAAGTATGTCTGCAAAGTAAGTACGAAAGACACCCATATAATATTAAGTTCTCTGGACCATTATTAGCCAAACGACCTTTTGATGTCATTCATATAGATATCTTTAGCTTTGATAGAACAAAATTCTCAACCATAATAGATCTTTTTTCAAAATATACGCAAGCCTACTACATTGAAGATCTATCAGGCATTACAGTTCTTAGTAAACTAAGACATTACTTTGCGCGCCATAATTACCCCAAAAAGATAATTTGTGACGAAGGAAAAGAATTTAAAAACAATGTATTTCAAGAGTACTGTAAATTATTTAAAATCTAATTACATTATACTACAAATTATAATTCAAATTCAAATTCACCCATAGAAAGAGTACATTCAACCCTACTTGAAAAAATAAGAACTATTAAAATAGAAAACAAAAACGAATCTCCACAGAATATAATGATTTCCGCGGTGTTAATATATAATCAATCAGTTCACTCAACAACCGGATATACACCTTTTACCTTGTTATACGGCCCGTACGAAAATTTGAACGCTCATGAAATAGATTTGGATAAGGCAATTTACGAGTCGTACAATGACAAAAGAAAGAAGGAAATATTCCCATTTTATGAACAAATTTACCAAAAGCAATTAGATAAAGGTACAAAGAATTTGGAAAAACGCAATCAAAACAAAGAATGTCCTATAGAAATAAATGAACCGGTGGTATACTTTAAAAAACCCAAAATAAGAAAAGCAGATCCTTGCTACGCAAAAGTAAATGTAACAAGTGTTAGAAAGAATAAAATAAAAGGAATTAAAGATAAGACAAAAACCCCAGCGAACATTCACACTAGAAAAGTAAAAAGACTTAGGAAGACATTTTCTTTACAGAGCGACCCTCCTGGCAACCAGCCTGGCCCTTCGAGTAGAAAAAATTGAGAACACCGGATATTTTCTAGAAGAATTAAGTCCTGCCAGAACTCTAAGTCACTATCATAAGTTCTATTTTTATTTTAATATAAGTAGTTTAGAGTATAGTTATAAGAACTTATTATCTAATAGTTATATTTTAGAGATCAAAACACTAAGTAGTAATAATGCATCTTCTATATCGCTAATAAATATTTTAAAAGAAAATTGCATACAAATAGAGAAACAATTATCGAAATTTAACTACCGTGCAAAACGCGCTTTAATAGACGGTTTAGGATCAATCATTAGGTATGTAACAGGCAATTTAGATCAGAACGATTTGAAAGATATAAACAACAATCTAAATGCTTTATTTAAAAATCAAGAGAGCATAGTAAAGCAAATAAGTAAATACACATCTTTTGCAAACCATATAACCAATCGTTATACAAATGATCTAAAAATAGTCCAACAAAATATAAATAATTCCATCACAGCTATCAGGAGTATAAATGACAAATTAAGCCACGAACTTTTAATTCAATATAATATTCTTCTGTCACAGAAACTATTAGAGAGTATTCAAAGCATACAAAGAACGATAAGCTTGGCCTCCAGAGGCATAACAGACTTAGAAATTATTTCCACGGATGAATTAAAAGAAATAATAAGACATTTAAAACTAATCTATAAAATAAATGAATTACCTGAATTAGACTCTACGCACCTATTCAAAATTATCGAATTTTCAAAGTTTAAAATAATTTCTGTTAATAACACCATAACATGTATATTATATATCCCTATTCTAAACCCCTATCCTTACAATTACCAAAGAATATACCCAATTCCTAATGACCAAAACAAAGTAATATTGCCACCTGCGAAATATAGACTCTCTGGTGTTAAAGGAGAACTTTGGACAGACGAAAAGTGTGCAGAAGTAGAAAAACAAGTTATTTGTATGAACAAATTAAATGAAGACAAATGTTCACTTGTCGATAGCTCAAATTGTAATTTTGCATTAATAAAGAATAATTATAATCTGATTGTACAACTAAATAACAATAAGATTCTCTCTTCTTGTAAGGATCCAATTAAAGTTATTGAAGAATGTGAAGGAGAACTATTCAATAATATTATTTCAAATAATGTATTATTATCATCTGAAAACAATTGTAAAATAATTATTAACAATGTAATTTATGATAATACTTATAATAACTTTACTTATAATTATCCCCAACTATATAAGACTGATTTTAAAGCAACGAAATCCATAAACATTGAACAAAGACATTTGGATGATTTTATAAAACTAAAAGAAGAAGCTGTAGAATTAGACAATAAGTTAGAATTACACCCAGTTTTGCAAGTAACACATCTTTCTATTACTATTATATTAACAATCATATTTATTATAATATCCATAGTTGCTTATGTATTTAGACATAAAATTGCAAATGTCCTCAAGAAAGAAAAACCGCCTAAAGAAGACAAAGAAATGGCGATTCAACTGCAACAATTGTACCCTAAACTGCCCACAGCTCCGCAAGTCGAGGACGCCTTGAGTTAATGGGGGGAGGAATTATGTACGTGAGAATGCGTACGTGACCAGGGACACCCGTCGCCGAGTGATATCAACATCATTAAGATAAACAACATTAGCGTTACTATAAAAACCAAGAAGACTGATGTTCCGATATAGTTCTTTTTGGTACTTAGACTAGAGAACTCTCATTTGTATTAGTATTTCTAATTGTTAGTTTGTTAAATAAAAAAAAAAAAATTTTTAAAAAGACTTTTCCTGAAGTCTCGTATTTAACTATATGTTGTGAATTCTTTGATAATCTATAATAAAATTAGTTCATCGAAAGTATCCATAACAGAATTTAGAAGATTATTAGCGCAAGAATTACTTTTGATCCCAAATCTACGAGAAGATACAGTAACTCCAAAAAGAGTACCGCATACATTCATCAAACCATCGGGACCTGGGAAAAAGAAGAGAAGACAATGCCAAGGCTGCTACAATATATTGCGCGAAACTCACTCCAGTAGGGAAGCCAGCAATTTAGTCACAAAAGTGACCAGTTTTTGCAATGACTGCCCTGGAAAACCAGGAATGTGCCTGAAATGTTTTAATGAAAAACACAAAAAATGATTATTTCATGTAATTTTCACAAGCAAATTCATTCCTAGTTCTCTGGAGAACTTGTAGAAAAATATATTTACTTTTACATTGTTTATTTTCATATTTTTGTTCACATATTAGTCAATAAACAGTGACAAAACATTCCACGTTGGTTCATTTTAGTCTTAAATCAAAGTGAAAATTTACAAAGATTACAAAGGGTTTGGACCTTGGCAAAATAATTATAGAGTAACGCGAATTTAAACGTAAGTACTAACATATATCATTAAGAAAATTACCAACCAAATTAGTCATAAGTCCAATAGTTTTTATGCTAAACAGAAAAAAAAATTATTTAATTACCGGTCCTCAGGGACCGGTACCGCATAAAAGAAATAGGCGGTTGCCGGTCCTTAAAGACCGGTAACGCACAGTTGCGCAGAAACCCGATTTCAATTACGCAGTCAACCTGTTAAATAAAAGTCGACTTAAGAAAGACGTTTCCAGTATTATGAGACCTGACAAGATAAGCTTTACTGCTAAGTGTGACCCATTAAAATGTTTGTATGGAGACTCGTATTTGCAGAAACACAAAAGGAATCAAATGAACGTAGTTGTATCGAATAAAATGCGTGAAATGGCAAGATTGAAAATTGCCTTACAAAACTCAACTACGATTAATATGCTTGTTGAAGTCCTTAAACCCGAAATGTATAAACATATTGTGGCTGCTGTTAAAATCATAAGTGGGTATGATCCCAACACTCAAATATATAAATCCTCGTTCTTGGCACTTCACTTTGAAACAAATCTAAAATTCTTATGCGATGTTGCTAGAAAGGCTTTTGTTACAAGGGATCCATTATTTGACCTCAAAGAGAGAGATAAAAATATAACAAACATTTCGGAGCTTCGGGAACTAATTGTCAACAACTGGTGCAATGATGTTTCTAGTTTGGCAAACAAAATCCTCAATGAAAAGAAATGGGAGAAGCCCAAACTGTTACCGTTAACCGAAGACATCCAAATATTTAAAAATTATATTAATAGAATGGCAGATGAAGCTTACGACAGTTTAAACAAACATGAGTGTATACCACACAACTATAAAATTCTGGCTAAGTGCACACTATCACTACTGCTAGTATTTAACAGAAAACGGATTGGTGAAATCCAATTTTTAGATATAAAAACGTACGAGAGGGATTTTTCTCCAGTAACTCAAGACGAATGTTTAAGTGCCCTCTCCGAATTTGAAAAGAGCATGAGCCAAACATTCAAGCGCGTAGTTGTTTTCGGAAGGAGAAGTAAACCAGTGCCGATATTATTTACGAAAAGAATGCAAAAATTCATTGTTGCATTACTGCAAGTGAGGAGAACTTCAGATATGGTTTCTGACTCCAATCAATATATTTTTGCAAATCCAGGATCGGACAGATGGATGAACGGAGCATCTGTATTACGAAAGCTGGCACATAAATGCAGAGCAAAAAATCCTGAGCTGTTAACAAGCACGAAATTTCGAAAGCAAATAGCTACAATTTTACAGCTAATGAGTTTCGAAGAGAATGAAATGGAACAGATTGCTTGATTTATGGGCCATACGGAGAAGACCCACGAGGAATTCTATAGGTAAGTTTGTGAAATTGACAAAATAATTGCAAAAATTATAGGTGTTTTACATTTTCAGATTGACAGAAGATGTATACCAGACAGCTAAGGTTGCAAAAGTTCTATTACTTTTGAATGTGGGAAAAGGATCAGAATTAAAAGGAAAAAAATTGGCAGAAATTGAAGTAGCTGAAGAAATTATTGATTATGACGAAGAGGAAGGAGAAAAGGAACAGAAATCAAGTGACCTTACCAAAATGGAATCAAATCAGCTAAACCAGCTTAACAATGATTCAGTTGAATTTAACGACGTGGATATCACGGCGTCCTATTCTAAAAAAAATAAAAGGGCTCTGATAATCGAAATTGATACCCCAGGAGTAAAAAATATTGATTCTGCCGGGTCAAGTTGTAATAAAATACCGAAAGGTCGCAAACGATGGAATGCCGAACAAAAGAAAATTGTTCGTAATTTTTTCAAAAAACATGTGAAGAATAAAATTCCGCCCAAAAAAGACGAATGTATTACACTTATACGCCAAAATCCAGACCAATTCCAGGAGGAAGACTGGGTCCGAGTGAAGACCTTCATATATAATACTTATCGCTGCCAGTAATATTTTATAATAATGGTATACAGGGTGCGCCAAAGTTCTGATTTTGGTCGATTACGGCTGTTTTTGAAATGGTGGAAATATATTGTCTATAGATTATTTTCTTGATTTTCAATTCTGAATAACCAGAAAATATGTACAATTATACAGGGTACTCCGTTTTCGTTGTCCGAGCAACAACTTCGTTATTTTAAATGGAACACCCTATATTTTTTTCCTTTATCGAGTTACCCATCTAATTATATTCATAATTCTATTAAGGTGGTAGGTACTTAAAATGAACCGTTTACGATATAAAAAAGATTTTTTGACAAAAAGTGAGGTTTGCGGATAAGTTTTTGAGTACCTCTGATTTCATAGACAAGAGAGTTTTCAAAATTCTGCTTATACTGTTATGTTGAGCATATTAAGGGCTAGTAGGGCAGAAACATTATTAATATTAATCTTATACAGAGTGCTGAAAAAATTGAGTTTAATGTTTCGCTAATAAAAAAGGCCGTAATTCAATTTTTTCAAATGGGACGTACTATTTTCAGTTCTGTCATCTAATGAAGTGTTAAATTATCTTTCCATTGATATATCATAGTAGGTATTTATCTTTAGGAGTTGCATAGATATTAAGGTTAATTGTCTGGATCAGTCATTTTTCTTGCTGGAACTTCATGAGGTTTGTACTGCACTTCACCAGTTTCGATAAATCTGTCTCTAAGATTACTAAATGCAGGTTCTAAAGGGTGTCTCCTTTCAGGATATCTGGTTTTATAGACTCGGGATGCTAAGAGGCTGTTCCTTGAGCACTCCCCCAGAATAAAAATCATGTCAACCATTTCATCCCGCGAATAATTCATATTTAATATAATTATATGCAAATGCAACTTCCTGGAACTGTAAAAGCTACTAGTATTTTATTAAAGACAATCAAAACAAAAGCACTTACCGATATAGCAGTAACACAAAACTTTAGAACATCCACAGACACGTGTTTTGACATCTATGTCTCTTCGGTGCGGCTTTTTCTAAAGTTCACAATCAACTGAAATATGTAAGCAAATACTCGTGTTATAACTATCAAAGGATTACCAGAACAGGATATTAAAAATTAAAATTAGATTATAGGAAATTCCCCGTAAAGGGATAATTATCAATATAATTATATGCAAATGCAACTTCCTGGAACTGTAAAAGCTACTAGTATTTTATTAGCTAATAAAATACTAGTAGCTTTTACAGTTCCAGGAAGTTGCATTTGCATATAATTATATTGATAATAAAATATAAAAATAATTAATAAAATACTAGTAGCTTTTACAGTTCCAGGAAGTTGCATTTGCATATAATTATATTAAATATGAATTATTCGCGGGAAGAAATGGTTGACATGATTTTTATTCTGGGGGAGTGCTCAATGAACAGCCTCTTAGCATCCCGAGTCTATAAAACCAGATATCCTGAAAGGAGACACCCTTTAGAACCTGCATTTAGTAATCTTAGAGACAGATTTATCGAAACTGGTGAAGTGCAGTACAAACCTCATGAAGTTCCAGCAAGAAAAATGACTGATCCAGACAATTAACCTTAATATCTATGCAACTCCTAAAGATAAATACCTACTATGATATATCAATGGAAAGATAATTTAACACTTCATTAGATGACAGAACTGAAAATAGTACGTCCCATTTGAAAAAATTGAATTACGGCCTTTTTTATTAGCGAAACATTAAACTCAATGTTTTCAGCACTCTGTATAAGATTAATATTAATAATGTTTCTGCCCTACTAGCCCTTAATATGCTCAACATAACAGTATAAGCAGAATTTTGAAAACTCTCTTGTCTATGAAATCAGAGGTACTCAAAAACTTATCCGCAAACCTCACTTTTTGTCAAAAAATCTTTTTTATATCGTAAACGGTTCATTTTAAGTACCTACCACCTTAATAGAATTATGAATATAATTAGATGGGTAACTCGATAAAGGAAAAAAATATAGGGTGTTCCATTTAAAATAACGAAGTTGTTGCTCGGACAACGAAAACGGAGTACCCTGTATAATTGTACATATTTTCTGGTTATTCAGAATTGAAAATCAAGAAAATAATCTATAGACAATATATTTCCACCATTTCAAATACAGCCGTAATCGACCAAAATCAGAACTTTGGCGCACCCTGTATAGGTGGCACAAATTTTTATTTTAAACTAGTAGAAATTTTTAAGTTACGTCTACATAATACATAATATATTATTGGAATTTATATCAATAAATGACGTTAGAGTAAATTGTCCTTTATTATAGGTTAATACTTTGGTTTGAAACAGTGTTTGTTCAGAGTGAAGAGTTAAAGAATTCCATTAAATGTTTAAATGTTATGTTGTTATTTTATTAATTTGAAATAATGTACACAAAACTTAAATCTTTTTTAACATATCTAAAGATGAATATTTTATTTTGAGGCAATAATTTGGAGGCTATCGGGTGTTTCACAAAGATAAAAATATCTCTGAAAGTTAAGTAAAATTTTAAGTATACATAAATTTTGATTGCTTTTAAGTGTCATTTATTTAAAGAAATTCAAGCAAAAGAGAAAAAATCTTAAAAATAGCCGTTTTCTTCATTCAATGTTTTCAAATAGTACTTTATTTTGCTTCAATCTCTCTACAAAAAATAAATGGGCTTGAAGGTAACAAATTTTCATGTATGTTTACAATTTCACACATTTCAACATATAGTTTTAAAATATTTGCATGTTTGTAAAACACTTGATATTTTTCAGGTATTTCCTAAAATCAAAACATTCAGGTCTAGAAATGTTAAGAAATGTTGAAGATCTGTGTATATTATTTCAAATTAATGAAATAATGTAATATAACGTTAAAACATTTAGTGAAATTCCTCACTTTTTCCGTTATCAGACAGTTGCACACCTGAGCCTAACATTAATGATAACTTTTCCCACTATTTTCGGAAATGGAAATTCATGTTGAGATAATAGGTTCTAATTGGGTGAAAGAAATTAAATATCAAAAGTAAATCATAACAGTCTTTAATAAAGATAAAACAAAAGAAAATAAAACATTCGATGTAAAAACGTAATTCTATTAAAAAAAAAAAACGCTTCCTAAGGAATCACTACTTCCACATGTAGATTTTCTATCCAAATATTTTTAAACGAAAGCATTTTCATATTATATTTGCACTACAGTATGCAGAAATAATTCTTCAAATAATTTTATTGACAATATTTCAAATCATCTAACTCAAAAACCCATAAAATGATGTACCACTTCAACATCTTTTGGAAAATGTCATAAAAAAATTAAGAACTTTGGTTCTAATATATATACCAAATGCCAAATTTCTGAGCTCTTGCCAGCTTGCTTTATTTATTTTCCTCTATTTACCCCTATATAACCCCCAATCATTCAACGGAATTAGTTTAAAATATAATCTAGTTTCAGATTTCGTCTTGGTAAATATTTCACGTCCATATCTTAAACGGTTGCTGAGAAAACGTGCGCACAAAAATAGTTACAGACCGACCGACCGACCGACCGACAGGCTGAATTTTTTTTTCCGCTCAAATTTTATAACTTGACGTTTTATGGCATTCTAAGCCCATTTTAATAAAAAAAATATATTTTTTTTACGATTACTATACTTACTTCCACTCCACAACGTGGACGTGGAAGTGATTGAGAGATAGTAAATATAAATTAACTCTTAAGTGATAAAAATGCATTTAACAAAATAAAAGAAACAATTAAACAACACAAAAATAATAAAAAATTTAATAGATTTTATTTACATTATGTTACTGGGACTTTTTTATAGATGTTATTCCAAATCCACATTTAACATAACCGCCCGCCCAAAGAAAGCCTTTCATCTGACGCGCAATGGAATAATTTTCTGAATAGCTAGCCAAAATTCACTTATATTATGAGTCTGATGTTAGAAATTCCAAAACAACAAAGCTAATTCGACAAGGCGGACTGAAACCATAAAAATTTTTCCAGAATATTCGAAAAAATAAAATTAATTTGATGCCATTCATCGCTTTAGTCAAGAATGTGACGTGTAGTAATTTAAAAAATCTAAAGAACCATTTTTTGTATTGAATTCGTCGTGCTGTTTTTGAACATTCATAATCAAGAAATTTCTTCCTCTTTTTCTAATCTTACAGGACTATCCTCAAAGTAATCCACGATAATTTGCTGAAGGTAAGTAATGAAATCATCCCAGTCCACTCTAATGAAAGAAATATTCTCGGGTTTCATGTATACATCAGATGCAATCATATGAAATTTTACGGCAGGAACATAACCTCTCGCAGCACTAAGTCCAGTAATTATTTTATAGTTGGAATTTTTTACGTAGAAAAGGTTTTCACAAATAAATCTTTCCTCATCTGTATAGCTTCTCGATGTATGTCACTAATTCGATCAATATCTTGCCAGTAATCGTAATCATCTGAAGAAAATGTAGGACTAGGTGTAATAGATGGCGACGACATGGTAACACTTGAAGAGATTCAAAAACACTAAGCTCTAAAACTTTCCAGCTCTCTATTTTATGGAATATTATCGGTGTCAATCCCGCTGTTATGCGATTTATCTATAACTAACCATTTCACGTAAACTTTCGTGCCGCGCCATCGTAATACTTTGGGTCTATGGAGCTAATAATATATTAGTATAGTTTCATCTAAACTGAGTCTTTAAAATGAGGATAAGTGAGGATAAAACGAGGGTAGGTGAGGGTAAAACGAGGATAATTAAGGGTAAAATGAGGATAATTAAGGGTAAAACGAGGGTAAGTAAGGGTAAAACGAGGATAAGTGAGGATAAAATGATTATAATTAATGGTAAAATGAGGATAATTAAGGGTAAAAAGAGGATATGTGAGGTTAAAACGAGGATAGTTAAGGGTAAAATGAGGATAATTAAGGGTAAAACGAGGATAACTGAGGATAAAACGAGGATAATTAAGGGTAAAAATGAGGATAAATAGGGGTAAATAAGGGTAACTTACTTATTTAACCTCATACAGTGAACATGTATACTGTTGTGACAACAAGTTAGTCACATCCCAAGGAATTGTACAGATTGTTAAAAATTTGATTTCACAGAAAAAACTGAAAAATCCACTACAAAATGGCCAAATTAAATTATAAAAACCTATGCGTTAGATGTAAAACTTTATTGAAATCTTTGAGCAATAACAACATGATATTTTAAACTGGATAACAAACCTAAGTTCTAATGAAACACAACCAAGACTGTTAAATTATTGTAAACGAAACGTGAAAGGTCAAATGACCAAAAATAATATTTAAATGTATCATACCCGAATATTTTGTATAACATAATATGTACAGGACTTTAAAAATGGTCTAATATCTATTAAGTTACGTCACCATGAACTATAACATGTAGATATAAGTAAGGACTTGACCCATGGTCAACATAAGCAGCATAGTAGTGGGAAATATAGATGAAAATTAACAAAAATCTATTTAAAAGTGAAATAAAAACATTATTTGTAGTGAAATTTTCAATAAGTACTCATGAGTGAGCTATAAACACTAAAAGACTTGATAAACGCATATCCAAAATCATGGATACAAAAACATTATTAGTAAGAACGGTAGACTCCACCGCAGAAGTGAAAAGTGATAAAAACTGTAGAATTTCACATCGTATTGACTTTAAAGTAATGAATATGGTAGATACTTACTATATTTCACTAAAGAACGTGAAAGTTCTAGAATACCTGGACTATTAGAGGTCTCAAGATCCATTAATTAAAATAAGGGTGCATAACCTTACATATTTCAGACTGTATCTCACAAAAGAGAAAATTTATGTTGATAAAACACAGACATGGTGTTGAAGGGAACTTTTCCCAGTAGTTTTCATAAGTTGTATGTTAAAATTTCATCAAGGTAGATAAGTTGTAAGCCAATCAAGAAAACCAATGACAGTTTGCGGTACCCTAAAAAGGCAAAAAATGCTTTGGTCATTATTTTGATGTAAAATATAGTAGGATAAGTGTTATTAGTATAGAATTGTTCAGAGAGGATTGCTAATCAATTTACATAATAGTTATATTAGTATAAGATAGTTTTTAATTGAATATTTGTAAAAATAGTTGGTAATAGAAAAATTTTAAATATTGACAAAAACATATAGTATGGCATATCAGAAAACGCAGAATAAGCTCTAGTAAATGAATATGAAATTAGTTTTATCATTTTCAATCCACAAAAGGAATTATATTAAAATAAAGTTTTTCATAATAAAATGACAGAAGTCAAGTAGTCTGTTTTGTAATATAAATGTCAAACTAGGCTTGTGTGGGCCAATAGAATTCCACAAATTCAAATTTAGTATGTTGAAAGTATCGAAGGCGTAAGCACGCTAAATTTAAGAGGAAAAAAATAACCTCACTTTTATAAAAAATAAAATATAAAGTATGTTTTGAACGTCGAGAGCGTAAGCACGCAAAATTTAAGAGGAAAAGAATAACCTCACTTTTAAAAAAAAATCAAAATAAATAATGAAACCAGCATACTCACATTAATAAGTAAACCAGGCTGAAGATAAAATTTAAAATATTTGATATCCAAGTGGATAAATACATGCTGAACAAGCAAAAGTTCCGTTCCTGAAAGAAATCATAATTTAAAATAAAATTTCTATAACCAAGTATATCATCAAGTTTGTTTATGAATGAGAAGAAGTAATTTAAAGGTAATAATTTGTGCAACGCATATTTTGAAGTGCAAGTAATCAGGTAAATACTTACCTAGATTTAATAATAAATCCAGTGATATTTTAAACAAAGTGAATTTCATCGAAACGCCAAGAGCTCCGTCAAACAGTGCTGCCAGCGGCATAAAGGAAGCGACAATTTGAAAGCTGAACGTGCGCACGCAGAAGAATAAGGAGTACCGATCGATAGACTCAAGGTAACATCTAAATAACCAAACAAATAAAACCCTAGGTAATTGAAATCAAACATATGATTATTTTTCAACTAAATAAAGGCCAATTTGTAATTTTATTTTAGTTTTAAGTTTAAACATTATCTAAATTTTATACTCTTTGTCACATTTCATTTTTATCTTTAAATTGATTAGCTTATTAAAATTTTGTATAAAACCAGTGGTTGTGTTTTTCATTGGAACCTACAGTTTGCTGAGGAGAAAGAAACGTGCAATTTTGAGCAATTGAAACCACTCTTGGCCCTGAAAGAGTTAATAATCTCATGCTATAAATTATACTGTTTATAAAAAGAAATAAAATCGGTTTGGCAACAAACCTGGCGCTCAACTAAATTCAAATTTTATATAAAAAAAATAATATTATAAAAAAATAAAACAGTATAAAGTGGCCCAACAACGTGAGGCGCGTTTTGCACGGTTGTTAGAAAAGAGCAAACTAGGTTTCCAGTGAGGACAAATAAATTTGATAGTCTGTACAATATTTTTGCGCTTTGATGGTAAATTTTGCCACGATTGTGACAAGAAACTTTAAAATTTTTATTCCAAATTTATGAAATTGAGGTCAGGTAAGACAATGGATCCAGAACAAACTACTTCTGATACAACCACCTCGCAACAAACTGGCGACAGTGCATCCAATGAAAGCAACATGATGCAAAAATTAATGGAAATGATGGCAAACATGAACAACCAGATGAACAAGAACAGCACACAGTTGGAAGAAAAAATGGAAACGCACAATGCAAAGTTGGAAGAAAAAATCGAAACGCAAAATGCTAAATTGGAAGAAAAAATGGAAACGCACAATGCCAAGTTGGAAGAAAAAATCGAAACGCAAAATGCTAAGTTGGAAGAAAAAATGGAAACGCACAATGCTAAATTAGAAGAAAAAATGGAAACTTTAGAAACGAATATTGGTAAGAGAATTGAAGAAAATAATCAAGAACTTAGAAACAAAATGGAAATATTGGAAAATAAATGGGCATCAATTAAAGAAACAAATACCCAGGAAATTTATACATCGGTAAGAGAGGCAACAAAAGATTTAAGGGATGAAGTTATAAAAGAAGTCGAAAATATTGTGGACACAGGCATGATACAAGTGGGAAATGACATAAAAGAACAGGAAAGGAAGATATTTGAGAACACGAAGATGTTAAACGATGGCTTAAAAGAACAGGAATGCAAGATATTTGAGAACACGAAGATGTTGAAAGATGGTCTAAAGGAACAGGAGAACAAGATAAAAGAAAATACGAAGATGTTGAGAGAAGGAATCAAGGGAGGACACACAGTGACGCACAACTACCCATGTAATAGAACGCCATTCTATTTTTATGGAGACAACAGGGTACACCCGAAGATATTTTTAACAAGATTAAGACAGCAGTTAAACCCGATGCATACGGAGGATGAATTAAAAGCTACTATACAGAACATGATAAAAGGTGAGGTGGAATATTGGTTCCAGGTAATAGTTGATAAGTTTAGTTGTATCGATGAATTTGAGGTACTTGTATTAAAACAATTCTGGTCGGATTATATCCAACAAAAACATAGGCATAATTTATTCAATGGAAAATATAACGAAAAAGGCGGTATGAGTAGGGAGAACTACGTTTTGAGAAAGATTTGCAACATAACTCATTTAGAACCTAAATTTACTGAGGGGGAAACTGTAAGATACCTTGCTAGACATTTCACGAGTGACATACAAAATGTTATAATCACTCAAAGAATAGCAACAATTGATGAGCTAATTGAATACCTTCGGGAAATTGATGATTATAGACCTTGTCAAAACACAAATAATCAGAGTGGTCAAATTAGTAGCAGGTTTGTCAATAATTAGGGGGGAAACCAATTTAAACGATATTATAATGATGATAGGGAAAGTCAGAGATATAATAACTATAATAATAATCAATACAGGAACGGAAATAATAGTAGGAACTATGAAAATAGAAATTATGACAACAGGTATTATAATAAAGAGGGAAATCGGTATAATAGAAACGAAAATAGAAATGAAAAAGAAAATAATGACAAGGGTAATTTTAATCGGTATAAGTAAAATGAATATAAGAGGGAACAAAGAAACTATAATTCAAATCAGTATTATAACAATTCAGAAAATAAAAATGGGGAAAATAATAATCGAAATGAAAGGAAATATGTAAAATGGGATGATAGGCGAAATTCTTATGAAAATCAAGGAAATAACAGGACGTATGCTCAAGTAGCAAACACAAATATTGTCAGGGAAAGCACGGGAAATGACACGAGTAAGATAAATCTTAATCAAATAGATACGGTTGCTCAAATTAATGAGAGACCTGGGGCACAGGATTTTTAGATAAGATGGTTTTAACAATTAGGTCTAGTTACGAACACATGCGAGAATTTATAGGCGATGAGGAAGGAAATCAAAAACAAAATATTAAAATAAGTCAATTACCAATTATTCAAGTAAAAATAAATAATATTAAACTAAAATCTTTAGTTGATACGGGTTCTGAGATTAGTTTGTTAAATGAAGAGGTATATAATAAATATTTAAACAAAATAAACAAATGTATAAGGGTGTCAAAAATAAAACTGGTAAATGCCAATGGAAAAAAATTTGCGGAGTGTAACCGAATATTAAATACAGAATTTGAAATAAAAGATCAAGTGTTTAAAGGGGATTTTGTGCTAGTAAATAATATGAATTATGATGTACTATTAGGGGAGGACATACTCTCGGATATAAGGGCTAAGATAGATTTGGGGGACAAGTTATTATTGATAGAAGGTCAGGAAGTACCTATCTTCAATTTAAGTTATTTAAAAGGCAAATGTGCCGAGGTAGAATATGATTATAATGGCGAAAAAGCCAAGGTGAAATATGAAAATGATGGCGAAAAAGCCAAGGTAAATAATACATTAAATGGTGGGAAAACCAAGTGTATAAATGGGGAAAATGGGGAACATACAATCACGTATGTAATGAATACAAATTTTATAAAGCCCGAGGAGTTAATGATTAGTTGTCCTGTTCAAAAAGAAAAAATAATACAAACATTATTACTAAAGTATAATTCTTTAATAAACTTCGAACCGCGAGTAGCAAAAGGTTACATTCACAAATTAGAGGTAGATGAAAATAAAGCATTCAAGTGTAAGACATATCCTATACCGTATAAACATAAAGATAAAGTACAAGCTGAAATAAATAACATGTTAAATGCAAATATTATAGAATCCGCAAAAACAAATTACATTAACCCGATAGTAGTAGTACGAAAAAAAGATGACACTATTAGATTATGTTTAGATGCACGGAATCTAAACCAAATTACAAAACCGCAATTTGATGCGCCCCAAAATATTGATTCACTATTATCAAAGGTGGGTAAGAACACCATATTTTCCAAACTAGATTTAAAGAATTCATTCTGGTTAATTCCACTGCATTCTGATTCTTGCAAGTACACTGGTTTCAGTATAGATGGACATATTTTCCAATTCAAAGTCGTTCCGTTCGGACTTCAGTCAGCCTCATCCGCATTAGTAAGGGCAATGCAAAACATTCTTGATAAATTTGATACTTTTTGTGTGCATTATATCGATGATATTTTAATATTCTCTGCAACAGAACAAGAACATGCTAAACATCTTGATACAATTTTAAATGCTTTGAATGAAGCAGGCTTAAAATTAAATTTAGAAAAATGCGAATTTTATAAAACTTATGTAAGATATCTGGGGTATAAGATTAAACAAGAGGGCATTAGCATTGGGGAAGAGCGAATCAAAGAACTTAAAGACTATCCTAGACCCACAAATTTAAAAACTTTAAGAGGTTTACTAGAAACGCTGCGCGTTTCTAGGTCCTCCGGACGGGTGACAGCTAAAGCTGTCAATGCGAGTGCTCCGCACTCGTTTAGGTAACGCTTGAATCATTGTAGAAAGCTTGAATCAATGTAGAAAGCTTGGTTTTCAGTTTCGAATGAATCTTAGTATATGTCCAACTTGAAAAAACTTTCCGTAAGTTTCTCCTTATCTTAATTATTGTGTACTTTTCTTCACCTCTTCTCAAATTTTGTCTCTGCAGTTCAAAACCAAAAATATTCCACCACCCCGAGTCTCTCTTCACTTTTTTCTAAAATTTACATTTAAAATGTCTAAACCTGATACCTCAAATTAAATTAAATAATGTCAACGCTACATATAACCTATAAGACTAAACTGACAGATCTGTAATGTCAAACATTTAAGAACCTCTAAAAGTAAACTCCCTAAAATAGTGTAAATGTCACATTTTTCTTAAACGTTGGTAATATAACCTACAAAATTAAGCTGACTTACTTTTAATGTCAAATATTTAAAAACCTGTAAAAATAAACTCCCTATAAGAACTAACAAAGGCTAAATGTCACATTAAAATAAAATAACCTAAACTTCAAATATAAAATAACTAACTTAAATTGATTACGTATCATCTTTAATTACAAACACCTGAAAGATGTCTACTAAAATAACTAAACAACAAATTAAAAATGCCTAGAAATCTACCGTCGGATCTTCAGATAACGATTTAGTCAGATTTTTCCAAATTGTCCGAAAGAAATAAACAAACAATGATTGCATTTTTCGTGATTAATAAAACAATACACGCAAACTCAATAATCGTTTTCGATGCAGATTTGCGAATACACTGCCATATATATAGATCCATTTTCAGCATAATTAAACGACAACCGGACGATAAATACATTTTTTACTCGTTAACTCTGCTGGTTGAACTATTTAACTTTATCTCAGGGAGTCGGCTCAGGGTTAAATTTTCTATACTAAAAATTTGTTCTTTATTAACGTTATCTTTTGTCTACTTATTAATATAATTTTGATAATGTTAGAAATATGTACTTTAATTTAATTTCGATACAACCTTTCACTTTCAAATATTACATAAATTTCTTTCTTCGTAATTACAATCTTCTTTCCTCAATTTACATCTCATTTCAATCTCCAAATTTATCCTTCCTATCTATTCTCCTTTCCAGTTTATCAACAATCATAGTTTCTCCTTCTTATTTTAATTATTACTTTTCTTCACCTTTTCCTATCACCCCGATTCTCTTTCACTTTTTTCTATAATTTGTATTTAAAACGTCTAAACCTGACACCTTCAAAGTAATGACGCAAAGTGTAAATGAAACTTTTGAAACATAAAAGAACTAACTAAAATGGATTATGTATTATCTTTAATTAAACGTTGGTAATGAATTAAATGTCAACACTATATATAACCTACAAAATTAAACCCACTGACTTGTAATGTCAAATATTTAAAAACCTACAAAAATAAACTCCCTAACAGAACTGACAGTCTGAATGTCACATTGAAATAAAATGACAGAATTAAATAATGTCAACACTACACGTAACCTATAAGACTAAACTGAGTGACTTGTAATGTCAAATATTTAATAACCTATGAAATTACTCTCTTTGACTTGTCTGTCGCAAAGTGTAAATATCACGTTAAAATAATGAGTTAAACTTTTCAAATATAAAGTAACTAACTAAAATGGATTATATATTATCTTTAATTACATACGCCTCGTGATTAAAGCAATACACGCGAACTCGATAATTGTTTTCGATGCAGATTTACGAATACGTAGCAATATATATATATATCCGTTTTCGGCGCGAATAAGGAATTTACGTAAATCAATTTCCGAAAAATTGTTCGCACACCCCGTAAACCACGAAATTGATTTTTCAAATCATTCAAATTCATCTGTGACGTCATCACTGCCGGGACTGGAAATAGACCTCAACTTTGACCGCTCGAGGCTCGCTTATTTTTGGAGCGGGACGAAAACAAAGAGGACGACTTTTAGATCGTTCAATTCTGTACGATTTCGATAGGGTCGAAGTATTTCGTCCTAGGAGCCCGCGTTTAGGAGTTATGAGGGTTTAAAGGAAAAAATGTCCAATTTTTCGCCTTTTTTCTTCTCGCATGGGTTCATATAATTAAAATATTTAAAAAATCTTAAGTGTATTAGTCCATTGTGCCCCAACAGTCTATTCGCCGTTGGGAAGTTGTGATTAGTAGAAAGTAAAATTGAGTTTTAAAAGTAGTTTTAATTTTTCATAAAGTTTCTTGGCCAAAAGGGAATTTTACAATAAAAGGACAAAATAAAAATTTACATAAATACAAACAGGTGACAAACAATAAAAAAGAGAAAGAGGATAGGTACAGAATAAAATATGGTGGTGAATAGTATGTGATAGAAAGAAGTTTTGGTTAGATGACGTGGATCGCTGGCCTATGCGTAACGTTATCGCGTTGTGGAGCGACAGGGCCCGGGTTCAACTTTTTTTTTAAATATTTTGTAACGATTAATATCCTTTTTCACAAATTCTGGTTGGATTTGACGACAGAAATGTTCTTTCATTTCCATATAATAATTTATCTCTTTCATGTGATGGTAGTTGGATTAGTTAGGTTGATTTTTATTTTGCTAAATAATTGTTAATAAATTATCAGCGCCGCAGGCAGCATCAGCGTCGCAGAGAAAAACGGGAGGTGTGGGGGGTGTCCCCCCGCCTTCTTTTTCAGAGAATTGCATAAAATATTAAAATTACTCTGTGCGGCGGTTCAATAAGTCGTGCAAAAGTGAATGCGCATGCGCGGCGGACATCTAAGGAATTATATATGTCCGCCGCGGCGTCCACGTAGCAACTCCCAATAACTAAATAACACATCTAAAATTATGTTTAGAAATATACCGTCGGATCTTCAGATGACGATTTTTCCGAATTATTATCACGATTATTAAAACAATACATACGAAGTCAATTATTGTTTTCGAATTTTGTATATAATTTTCATTTTAAACTGGTCATATTAAGTATGTCTCAACTGAAATCAGTTCGATCAAAGTTTAGATATTAATATTTTTTGAAGTTGCTTTTAATGAATCTTTATCGTTACAACTCACCTTTGATACATATTATTTCGTGTTTCATAAAGTATATTATGTTATGAGAAAGCTTCCTGAGAGGACTTTCTCCTTCTTATTTTAATTGATATTTACTTTTCTTCACCTTTTCTCAAATTTCACGTCTGTCCTCTCCAAAACCAAAAATATCCTATTGCCCCGATTCTCTCTTAACTTTTTTCTAAAATTTGTATTTGAAATGTCTAAACCTGACACTTTGGCTGCGTTCATCCGAGCAGATCGCTACCTGAGCGCTCCTTCACTGATCGGTGATCGCTCTGCAACCGGATGAACGGCTCAGTGCTGTCCGCTGTCGTTTGTCGAATTTGTCATGGTGTGATTGTTTTGAATTTGAATTGTAAATTGTAATTTGTAATCATAATTTTATATTAAGAGACTAATAAGAGTTTTATAATTATATTAAATTACGGTTTTTCGTTGTATCCTTCCTTAGCTTTGCTCGTCTGTTGAAATGGAAAACAGAAATAGAAATTTAGTACTATTTCTTGCGGGTGATATAGGTTTAGATATGAATATTGTGCAAAACATAGCAGAAGGATTCATAAATCCGTTGCCATTAAATGAATTAGAACTGCAAGAACGACATAGAACTCTCCGAAATAGACACTTTTATGAGGTTACAATACCGAAAATAGTCGAAAATGTAAATCTCGATCTCCTGCAACATTATAATGTACATTTTCATGTTCATATGTCACGTCAAACTCTGCGTTCTACATTTTTCTTCTAATATATCAAATTTTCCGTTTCCGATCACTGATCAGTGGATCACTGAGCACAATTTTTGTTTGCTACAAAAAATGGTGTCCGATCCAAGAGCGCTCAGTGCAAGAAGTGCCGTTCAGCCGAATGATCCGCGATCGCCAGATAGCGATCTGCTCGGGTGAACGCAGCCTTTGAAATTAACGACAGAATTAAATAATGTCAATACTACATATAACCTATAATACCAATCTGACTGACATGTAATCATTTTTCTTAAACGTTGGTAATATAACCTACAAAATTAAACTGAATGACTTGCAATGTCAAATAATTAGAAACCTATAAAAATAAATTCCCTAAAAAAGTGTAAATAAATGTCACATTAAAATAAAATGACAAACTTCAAATATAAAATAACTGACCGAAATTGATTATGTATTATATTTAATTGCGAACACCGTCTACTAAAATAACTAAACAACACATCTAAAATTATGTTTAGAAATATACCGTCGGATCTTCAGAGTATGATTTAGGTACATTTTTCCGAATTGTCCGAAAGAAATAAACAAACCCATAATTGCATTGCTCGCGATTATTAAAACAATACCCGCATACTCAATGATTGTTTTCGATGCAGATTTGCGAACAACGACATCACGTCACGTGTAATTCTATACAGACATGGGGAAACCGTAAGAAATATCTAATGAATTTTGTATATAATTTTCATTTGGAACTGGTTATATTGAGTATAATTGATCCATTTTGTTTCGTGTTTCATAAAGTATATTATGTCCTACCTGAGAAAACTTCCCGGGACTTTCTCCTTCTTATCTTAATTGATATTTACTTTTCTTCACCTTTTCTCAAATTTCTGTCTTGTCCAAAACCGAAATTATTCTATTGCCCCGATTCTCTTTCACTTTTTTCTTTAATTTATATTTAAAACGTCTAAACCTGACACCTTCAAAGTAATGACGCAAAGTGTAAATGAGTTAAACTTTTCAAATATAAAATAACTAACTAAAATGGACGATGTATCATCTTAAATTACAAACGCCTTGTGATTAAAGCAATACACGCGAACTCGATAATTGTTTTCGATGCAGATTTACGAATTTTGCGATTCTGACGTCATATTTGCCATCAATGTCGTCGATTTTCCCCGAGTACCAAATTTCAACCCAATCAAACGACAAAGAAGGAAACTTAAATTAAATTATTTATTTTCAAACGTTGGTAATGAATTAAATGTCAGCACTATATATAACCTACAAAATTAAACTGACTGCATTGTAATGTCAAATATTTAAAAAACCTATAGAAATAAACTCCCTAACAGAACTGACAGTCTGAATGTCACATTGAAATAAAATGACAGAATTAAATAATGTCAACACTACAGGTAACCTATAAGACTAAACTGAGTGACTTGTAATGTCAAATATTTAATAACCTATGAAATTACTCTCTTTGACTTGTCTGTCGCAAAGTGTAAAAAACACGTTAAAATGAGTAAAACTTTTCAAATATAAAGTAACTAACTAAAATGGTTTATATATTATCTTTAATTACATACGCCTCGTGATTAAAACAGTACACGCGAACTCGATAATTATTTTCGATGCAGATTTACGAATACGTATCAATATATATCCGTTTTCGGCGGGAATAAGGAATTTACGTAAATCAATTTCCGAAAAATTGTTCGCACACCCCGTAAACCACGAAATTAATTTTTCAAATCATTCAAATTCATCTGTGACGTCATCGCCGCCGGGACTGGAAATAGACCTCAACTTTGACCGCTCGAGGCTCGCTTATTTTTGGAGCGGGACGAAAACAAAGAGGACGACTTTTAGATCGTTCAATTCTGTACGATTTCGATAGGGTCGAAGTATTTCGCCCTAGGAGCCCCCGTTTAGGAGTTATGAGGGTTTAAAGGAAAAAATGTCCAATTTTTCGCCTTTTTTATCCTCGCACCGCCGCACATTTCGGCCGATATCTCCGAAACGAAGAACCTTGCCAAAATTCCGATGGAACCGGAGGATTCCTCAAGAAACGGACTTGTCCTTTGAGATTTTTTATTTTCGAGCTAGCTCCAACCGTTTCCGAGATATCGGCGAAAAACCGCAGAAATAAAAAGCGCGTTTCGAGGCCGAAAAAAGTGCGAAAACTTGCAATCTTGAAACGCTCATATCTTCCGAAATACGCCTTCGCAGGGACCGTACTGCATCGCGACGCAAAGAACGAAAGTTCTAGTTGATCGGCATCGTAAATCACGCGGCGCAAATCGAAAATCCGGCCCGATAGGAGCGAACAAAAAATGACATTTTTTGACTTTTCGCCAAATTTCACGGTACTCTCCTACATTCTATCCCCTCAATCGGTTTTTCGGAAAAAAGAGATAGACGAATTTAATGAGTTAATTAAGAATAAACCCGACTAATTATCTTAACGAAACATGGCCTACGACAGAGAGAATTTAATTACGATCCGACCCGTACCGTCCCGGACCGGCGAAACGCGGAGTTTCTTCACATCTCAGTTCCCCCAGATCGCGTTGTGCGAGGCGTTTTCGGGCTACCCCTGACGCCGTAGGATTTTAATATATATGGACTAGAAACGCTTCGCGTTTCTAGGTCCTCCGGACGGGTGACAGCTAAAGCTGTCAATGCGAGTGCTCCGCACTCGATTAGGTAACGCTTGAATCATTGTAGAAAGCTTGAATCAATGTAGAAAGCTTGGTTTTCAGTTCCGATTTCAGATTCGTCATCAGCGACCTGAAAAACATCTAGGTACCGATTTTCAATCGAATCGGTCCATAAATGATACATCTTGTCCGCCATTTTGGGGCCGCCATATTGAATTTTGTAAATGTGATGTCATATTCGTTATCGGCTACATTAATGACCTCTACATACCAAGTTTCATTTGAATCGGATGGTAAATAAGAAAGTTATAGTAAACAATGAATATTAGGCTATGGGACGCCACCATTTTGAATTTTTGAGTTACGATAACATATTCGTGATCTGTGACCTCGATAACATATACGTACTTATTTTCAGACGAATGGCACCGTAAATGGCAAAATGTGTCCTGCAACTCTACCGCCATTTTGAATTTTTCAATTTCGATTTCAGATTCGTAATTAGCGACCTCGAAAACCCCCACATACCGATTTTAAGCGGTGTGACGCCATAATCGACAAACATCGTCCGCCATTTTGAATTTTGCGATTCTGACGTCATACTTCTGATCAACGTCGTCGATTTTCCCCGAGTACCGAATTTTAGCCCAATCGGACGACAAATAAGGAAATTTAATTTAAATTGTTCACACACCGTGTATACATGCTGAAATATTTGACTTTTCTCAAACGTAGGTATTCCAGAAATTGATGTACCTTTCCTTAGGACTAATCTCTTACCCTTTCTTTTTGCCATTTTTGCAACTGTAATGACAGATATAATATTAGATCTTAAATTTGAAATATCATATTATGATGAGTATCGAAGTGTCTTTTAAAGAAAGAGTGCCAGACGTTCCGCTGAATATACCTATAGAAATACAAAACCATAGGGTTTTGTTATTTACGTGTAATGAACACATGCATGAATCAATAAGTCATTGATATTTCTACGAAAATAATAAAAGTTCTTAGACAGAAACAACATTGTACAGACAGCTCTATTTAAATATCAAAAGTGTAATGTTTGTGATAAAAATTGTTATTAAATACGTAAACTGCAATTATTTTCGTAGGCAAGTAAAAATAGCACGTAATTCATTTTATGGATGCAATAAATGTGAGTCAAGGAATTAACTATGAAAGAGAATAATTTTACTTACTGATATTGTAGTGTTGCCTTTCCAAATATGTAGGGGCGAAGAGCAAAAAAATTCCAAAGCAAAGAGGAGATTAATATTTAACAAATACTTACCTGAAACACACGTTACAAATTAATGATAGAGAGAGATTTAAAAATAATGGAAGTCGTTGGGAAAGCAACGTTTATCCAATAAATCTGCACTATATAAATTACATACTGACACTGACTTGTCGACACGAAATCATACAAAAAATATTTGATAACAATTGTTTTTAGTTATCATACAAATTTACGTACTATAGCCTACTTGGATAAGAATCATAAATGAAACTCTCCTCATATTTACGTGAAATAAATATATTTAGAATGTACTTATTATCACACATAAAGCGTTTAACATTTCATGTATTCTTCAATAATATGCACGTGTTCATGTGTAATTATTTCATGAAACATTTATTTACAATAGCATGGAAAAAAAAAATCTTGACGTTTCATGACATTCTAAACCTATTTCACGAATAAAAATTTTTGAAATTTTTTTTGCGATTACTATACTTCCAATCCACTACGTGGATGTGGAAGTAAAAAGGAAGGAGTAATAATGCTGAACCAAGTTTGGATATTAATGTTATAGAAGTTGCTTTTAATGAATCTTGACCGATACAACTCGCCCTTGGTCTACTTTGTTTCGTATATTATTAAGTAGGTATATGTCCTACTTGAAAAAACTGTTTTTGTGTAGTTACACCAGGCAAAGTGATTTCCGTCACTACTGCTATAGGTGATTTTCTAACCACGGTGATTTAATCGCCGGCAGTGAAATATCATTTATTCTTAGCTCAGTCTCACTGTGCCTTATGTTATTTATTTAATTATGCGAAAAGCAACCGTAATATATTGGTAAAATTGTAATCTTATAATGAATTATTAACATATTTCGATTTTGAACGTTCATTTAGACATGTTGTTAATTTTTTAGCGAGTAACAGGTTTGTGAACAGGTCGTTAAGAAGCAGGTACATGGCATGCCACCTGACACATTTAAATGTCAACATTACATATAACCTATTGATCATTTTCGGTCACCTAATTTTGACAGCGCCGTCTGGAAGGAACATAAACTTTATCCATTCAGAAAGGAATGCAAATGTAAACAATTTGAGCTTCGAGCAGAAGCAGTTTAAGCTTGTTATTAAAAAATAACAGCTTCTCCCCGTCTTTAAAAAACAAAACAATCAGTTGTGTGCCCTCCACACCACCAGCGTGACGTCAGCCGAAAACGGTCTATAAGACTAAACTGGCTGACTTATAATGTCAATTATTTAATAAACAATAAAATTAAATTCTTTAACTTGCATGTCGGAAGTAGCAAAGAGTCACATTAAAATAAAACGATTTAAACTTTTCAAATATAAAATTACTAACTAAAAATTGATTATGTAATTTCCGGTAAATTTATTTTCAATAATATGCATACGTGTTCATGTGTAAATATTTCATGAAACATGTATTTACAATAGCATGAAAAAATAAGGAAGGCGTGATATTGCTGGACCATATCATCTTCAGCGGAGGGAATCGTAAATGTGGAAGAAGTGTAAATAGAACCGTGAAATAAATAGGTGGATCCTTAATTCTGTTAATATTAGAGTCAATTTGCGGCACACACTGATATTTCTTCGTATCTCTATAAATAAAGTTCATTGTCGTTGTTGATTTAACATTACTGTGGTCGCGTGTATTTCTATACACACATGAAGAAACCGTTAGAAATATGAGTTTAATCAAAGTTTGGACATTAATGTTACAGAAGTTGTTTTTAATGAATCTTAGTATATGTCCAACTTGAAAAAACTTTCCGGAAGTTTCTCCTTATCTTAATTATTGTGTACTTTTCTTCACCTCTTCTCAAATTTTGTCTCTGCAGTTCAAAACCAAAAATATTCCACCACCCCGATTCTCTCTTCACTTTTTTCTAAAATTTACATTTAAAATGTCTAAACCTGATACCTCAAATTAAATGAAATAATGTCAACGCTACATATAACCTATAAGACTAAACTGACAGATCTGTAATGTCAAACATTTAAGAACCTCTAAAAGTAAACTCCCTAAAAAAGTGTAAATGTCACATTCTTCTTAGACGTTGTTAATATAACCTACAAAATTAAACTGACTTACTTTTAAGGTAGTGGCTATTGAACCGCCGCGGCGGTTGCTTTAACTATATTTACGTGACCGCCGCGGCAATTGGTTTGGTTACATACTACTTATTCCGTGCTATAGCTATGTTTTCCATGTGGATCGCTGGTCTATGCGTAACGTTGTCGCGTTGTGGAGCAACAGGTCCCGGGTTCAACTGCTGGTAACTGAACTTTTTTTTTTATATTTTGTAACGATTAATATCCTTTTTTACAAATTCTGGTTGGATTTGACGACAGAAATAATGTTCTTTTTTTTCATATACTAATTTATCTCTTTCATGTGATGGTAGTTGGGTTAGTTAGGTTGATTTTTATATTGCGAAATAATTGTTAATAAATTATCAGCGCCGCAGGCAGCAATAGCGTCGCAGACAAAAACGGGAGGTGCGGGGAGTGTCCCCCCGCCTTGTTTTTCAGAAAATTGCATAAAATATTTCAATTTCTCTGCGCGGCGGTTCAATAAGTCGTGCAAAAGATCCGCCGCGGCGGTTGCGTAGTCACTCCCTTAAATGTCAAATATTTAAAAACCTGTAAAAATAAACTACCCATCAGAACTAACGAAGTGTAAATGTCACATTAAAATAAAATAACAAAAACTTCAAATATAAAATAACTAACTTAAATTGATTACGTATTATCTTTAATTACAAACACCTGAAAGATGTCTACTAAAATAACTAAACAACAAATTTAAAATGCTTAGAAATCTACCGTCGGATCTTCAGATAACGATTTAGTCAGATTTTTCCAAATTGTCCGAAAGAAATAAACAAACAATAATTGCATTTTTCGTGATTAATAAAACAATAGACGCAAACTCAATAATCGTTTTCGATGCAGATTTGCGAATACACTGCCATATATATAGATCCATTTTCAGCATAATTAAACGACAACCGGACGAAAAATAAATTTTTTACTCGTTAACTCTGCTGGTTGAACTATTTAACTTTATCTCAGGGAGTCGGCTCAGGGTTAAATTTTCTATACTAAAAATTTGTTCTTTATTAACGTTACCTTTTGTCTACTTAATATAATTTTGATAATGTTAGAAATATGGACTTTAATTTAATTTCGATTAATACCTTTCACTTTCAAATGTTACATAAATTTCTTTCTTCGTAACTACAATCTTCTTTCCCCAATGTACATCTCCTTTCAATCTCCAAATTTATCCTTCCTATCTATTCTCCTTTCCAATTTATCAACACTCGTACTTTCTCCTTCTTATTTTAATCATTACTTTTCTTCACCTTTTCCTATCACCCCGATTCTCTTTCACTTTTTTCTATAATTTGTATTTAAAACGTCTAAACCTGACACCTTCAAAGTAATGACGCAAAGTGTAAATGAAACTTTTGAAATATAAAAGAACTAACTAAAATGGATTATGTATTATTTTTAATTAAACGTTGGCAATGAATTAAATGTCAACACTATATATAACCTACAAAATTAAAGTGACTGACTTGTAATGTCAAATATTTAAAAACCTATAGAGATAAACTCCCTAACAGAACTGACAGTCTGAATGTCACATTGACGTAAAATGACAGAATTAAATAATGTCAACACTACATGTAACCTATAAGACTAAACTGAGTGACTTGTACTGTCAAATATTTAATAACCTATAAATTACTCTCTTTGACTTGTCTGTGTAAAAAGTGTAAAAAAGTGTAAAAAACATGAGTTAAACTTTTCAAATATAAAGTAACTAACTAAAATGGATTATATATTATCTTTAATTACATACGCCTCGTGATTAAAACAGTACACGCGAACTCGATAATTATTTTCGATGCAGATTTACGAATACGTAGCAATATATATCCGTTTTCGGCGCGAATAAGGAATTTATGTAAATGAATTTCCGAAAAATTGTTCGCACACCCCGTAAACCACGAAATTGATTTTTCAAATCATTCAAATTCATCTGTGACGTCATCGCTGCCGGGACTGGAAATATACCTCAACTTTGACCGCTCGAGGCTCGCTTATTTTTGGAGCGGGACGAAAACAAAGACGACGACTTTTAGATAATTGAATTTTCTACAATTTCGATAGGGTCGAAGTATTTCGCCCTAGGAGCCCCCGTTTAGGAGTTATGAGGGTTTAAAGGAAAAAATGTCCAATTTTTCGCCTTTTTTCTCCTCGCACGGCCGCACCGTTCTGCGGATATCTCCGAAACGAAGAACCTTGCCAAAATTCCGACGGGACCGGAGGATTCCTCGAGAAACGGACTTGTCCTTTGGGAATTTTTATTTTCGAGCTAGCTCCAACCGTTTCCGAGATATCGGCGAAAAACCGCAGAAATAAAAAGCGCGTTTCGAGGCCGAAAAAAGTGCGAAAACGTGCCATCTTGGAACGCTCGTATCTTCCGAAATACGCCTTCGCAGACACCGTACTGCGTCGCGACGCGAAGAACGGACGTTCTAGTTGATGGGCATCGTAAATGGCGCGGCGGAAATCGAAAATTAGGCGCCGCAGGAGCGAACAAAAAGTGACATTTTTTGACGTCTATCGATTTTGAGAGCGACTTACGCGAATATTCTTTCGCGGACCCCCTTGTAATCGTGCAATCGTGTAAACGCCAAATAAAAGCAGATAGTCGAATTTAAAACGTTAATAAAAACTCTAACCCGACGAACGCGATAACGAAATATAGCCTAAGCGAGGCGGATTTCGCTTACGATCCCGCGACGCGCCGCCCGACCGGCGAATCCGCGCCTTTCTCCACATCTCGTTTTTGTAAAATGTGTAGGTGCGCACGGCGCATTACATAGATTTAGTCGCCTTCAACAAACACGATTTTATTATAGATAGGAAGGATTAGGTATCCTGAATTACTACAAGAAATTTATTCCGAATTTGTCAGAATTAGAATTACCATTAATCGAACTTTTACGCAAAAATAATAAATGGGAATGGAATGAGAGGCGCGAAAACGCGTTTCAAAACATAAAGAAAAAATTTCATGAAAATTTGTTACTCCATAGCCCAGATTTTTCAATTCCGTTTACTTTACGTACTGATGCTTCGGACAACAGTGTGGCAGCTGAGCTCACACAAATACAAGGGGGGATAGAAATACCCATATGTTTTATTTCACGTGTATTGAGACCGTTCGAGACACGCTATTCAGTAAGCGAGAAAGAAATGGTTGCCATAACATACGCATTATCTAAGCTATCCTATTACCTCATAGGAAACCATTTTATTATTGAGACAGATCATTCAGCACTCTGTTACCTTATGAAGAACAGATTTGCGAACAATAGAATCTATAGGTGGTCGCTTCTCATACAAGAATACTCCTTCACCATAAAACATAAACCGGGAAGACTAAATATCACTGCAGACGCACTGACACGCAACCGACAGTTAGACACAAACAACGCAAATACTTTCACAGTAGCACTCAATACACTATCATACACAAACAATTTGTATTCATATAATAAAGTCGCACACAGTCAAGAACAACTCCAAGAACTCAGACACAAAATACAATCAACACCACACACCTACAGAGGTTTCACTATTAAAGATAACTTTATAATAAAAAATATCCATAATGAGGAAAAATATGTTATTGATGAAAGTTTGGCAGCAGAGATAATTTTAGATTTGCATAATAAGTATTGTCATATTGGTATAAGGAAAACCTGGCTCGTTTTTAGAGAAAATTATTATTGTAAGCGAGATTTATCGCTCGCTAAAGAACTACTTATAAAATGTCATGAATGTTGTCTAGGAAAATCAAAAAACTATAGGAATCAGAACGTACCACAAACTATAATAACGAGTAAACCATTAGAATTAGTCGCGATGGATTTTGTTAGCAACTTAATACCTAGTGAAGATGGATATAAACACATCTTGGTTATTGTTGATGTATTTTCGAAATTTATTAAATTATATCCCACCAAAAGATGTAACACCATAACGGTTAAGAAAAAACTCCATCATTACTGTAAAAATATAGGAAAGCCTAAAAAGATATTGACTGATAATGCAACATATTTCAATAATGATAAACTAAAGGAATTTCTACAAAAAAGAGACATTAAACTATCATTCACTACAATACGACATCCACAGGCAAATCCTGCGGAAAGATATATTCAAGAAGTAATACGATTCATGAGACTAACCATACAACATAATCATCGAGAGTGGTTATTTTCAGTATCTGATATAGAAGATTATATCAATAATGTACCGAATACGTTGACACAAATTGCGCCAGTTCTAACTATGTTAGGTCAGTTACCTGACAGGCCGTGGACAAATACGGAAAACCTAAATTTAGAACATATTCATAAACAGGTAAAAACACGGATAGACAGAAATGCTAAACGATATCTCAGTAGGGTTAACAAAAACTTTAAAAAGAGAAAAAAATTTGACAAGGGGGACTTAGTAGTCATCAAAAGATTAAAAGTGTCTGACTACAAAAACAATATTTGTGCTAAACTTCAAAATCCTTATGAAGGACCATATGTAGTAGAGAAGGTTTTAACGGAAAACACATATGAACTAAAAGATATAACGAGAAATATAAAAAGGGGAAATTTCCATATTGAATTAATGTATCCATACGAACCTGAACCGAAGGTAGAGTAAACTGGAATAAAAGTTTGATAAACAAAATGTAGAGCTAATAATAAAATTTTCAAAATTTCAAATTTTTTTATAGCTGAGGGGGATTTGTTGTGACAACAAGTTAGTCACATCCCAAGGAATTGTACAGATTGTTAAAAATTTGATTTCACAGAAAAAACTGAAAAATCCACTACAAAATGGCCAAATTAAATTATAAAAACCTATGCGTTAGATGTAAAACTTTATTGAAATCTTTGAGCAATAACAGCATGATATTTTAAACTGGATAACAAACCTAAGTTGAAACATTCTTTATAGGATTTTGCAAACAGCAGAAAAAATAACTATCTATAACTAAAAGAAAAACTTTGTGTAGAAATATTAATGAAATCTTTGCATTCTTTCGATAACCTGAATTCTGGTTATGCTAGCAAATTAAAATCCTAAAATGAATTTGTCTAATTTCTTATTTGACAATTCTCATTCTAACACTAGCATCCACACAGTCCCCTACGGCCATGCAGATTAAACTAGTATCCACATAACCCCCTACGATTATGAAGATTCAGTTAAAAATGAGAACAAAGACCTAAAATGAATTTATTTATCTACCTTGTCTTAAAAAATTGTTCATTCCAATGGATTACATTTTCATGAAATCTATCATTCTGTTTCCTGGAAATGCTTAGCCTTTGAAACGTTTTTCGCCCTTATTCTGGAGCTCATCAGAAAGACATAAAGCCATTCATAAAGATGTTTCATGCAAAACCAAGACAATTTCTATGAATAAGTGTGAAATGATTATATTTGACATTGACTGATAAAAATAACTTCACCTATCCATTGGAATGAACAATTTTTTAAGACAAGGTAGATAAATAAATTCATTTTAGGTCTTTGTTCTCATTTTTAACTGAATCTTCATAATCGTAGGGGGTTATGTGGATACTAGTTTAATCTGCATGGCCGTAGGGGACTGTGTGGATGCTAGTGTTAGAATGAGAATTGTCAAATAAGAAATTAGACAAATTCATTTTAGGATTTTAATTTGCTAGCATAACCAGAATTCAGGTTATCGAAAGAATGCAAAGATTTCATTAATATTTCTACACAAAGTTTTTCTTTTAGTTATAGATAGTTATTTTTTCTGCTGTTTGCAAAATCCTATAAAGAATGTTTCAATACAATTATAAGCAAACAAATAATAATTCATTTTTAAACCTAAGTTCTAATGAAACACAACCAAGACTGTTAAATTATTGTAAACGAAACGTGAAAGGTCAAATGACCAAAAATAATATTTAAATGTATCATACCCGAATATTTTGTATAACATAATATGTAGAGGACTTTAAAAATGGTTTAATATCTATTAAGTTACGTCACCATGAACTATAACATGTAGATATAAGTAAGGACTTGACCCATGGTCAACATAAGCAGCATAGTAGTGGGAAATATAGATGAAAATTAACAAAAATCTATTTAAAAGTGAAATAAAAACATTATTTGTAGTGAAATTTTCAATAAGTACTCATGAGTGAGCTATAAACACTAAAAGACTTGATAAACGCATATCCAAAATCATGGATACAAAAACATTATTAGTAAGAACGGTAGACTCCACCGCAGAAGTGAAAAGTGATAAAAACTGTAGAATTTCACATCGTATTGACTTTAAAGTAATGAATATGGTAGATACTTACTATATTTCACTAAAGAACGTGAAAGTTCTAGAATACCTGGACTATTAGAGGTCTCAAGATCCATTAATTAAAATAAGGGTGCATAACCTTACATATTTCAGACTGTATCTCACAAAAGAGAAAATTTATGTTGATAAAACACAGACATGGTGTTGAAGGGAACTTTTCCCAGTAGTTTTCATAAGTTGTATGTTAAAATTTCATCAAGGTAGATAAGTTGTAAGCCAATCAAGAAAACCAATGACAGTTTGCGGTACCCTAAAAAGGCAAAAAATGCTTTGGTCATTATTTTGATGTAAAATATAGTAGGATAAGTGTTATTAGTATAGAATTGTTCAGAGAGGATTGCTAATCAATTTACATAATAGTTATATTAGTATAAGATAGTTTTTAATTGAATATTTGTAAAAATAGTTGGTAATAGAAAAATTTTAAATATTGACAAAAACATATAGTATGGCATATCAGAAAACGCAGAATAAGCTCTAGTAAATGAATATGAAATTAGTTTTATCATTTTCAATCCACAAAAGGAATTATATTAAAATAAAGTTTTTCATAATAAAATGACAGAAGTCAAGTAGTCTGTTTTGTAATATAAATGTCAAACTAGGCTTGTGTGGGCCAATAGAATTCCACAAATTCAAATTTAGTATGTTGAAAGTATCGAAGGCGTAAGCACGCTAAATTTAAGAGGAAAAAAATAACCTCACTTTTATAAAAAATAAAATATAAAGTATGTTTTGAACGTCGAGAGCGTAAGCATGCAAAATTTAAGAGGAAAAGAATAACCTCACTTTTAAAAAAAAATCAAAATAAATAATGAAACCAGCATACTCACATTAATAAGTAAACCAGGCTGAAGATAAAATTTAAAATATTTGATATCCAAGTGGATAAATACATGCTGAACAAGCAAAAGTTCCGTTCCTGAAAGAAATCATAATTTAAAATAAAATTTCTATAACCAAGTATATCATCAAGTTTGTTTATGAATGAGAAGAAGTAATTTAAAGGTAATAATTTGTGCAACGCATATTTTGAAGTGCAAGTAATCAGGTAAATACTTACCTAGATTTAATAATAAATCCAGTGATATTTTAAACAAAGTGAATTTCATCGAAACGCCAAGAGCTCCGTCAAACAGTGCTGCCAGCGGCATAAAGGAAGCGACAATTTGAAAGCTGAACGTGCGCACGCAGAAGAATAAGGAGTACCGATCGATAGTCTCAAGGTAACATCTAAATAACCAAACAAATAAAACCCTAGGTAATTGAAATCAAACATATGATTATTTTTCAACTAAATAAAGGCCAATTTGTAATTTTATTTTAGTTTTAAGTTTAAACATTATCTAAATTTTATACTCTTTGTCACATTTCATTTTTATCTTTAAATTGATTAGCTTATTAAAATTTTGTATAAAACCAGTGGTTGTGTTTTTCATTGGAACCTACAGTTTGCTGAGGAGAAAGAAACGTGCAATTTTGAGCAATTGAAACCACTCTTGGCCCTGAAAGAGTTAATAATCTCATGCTATAAATTATACTGTTTATAAAAAGAAATAAAATCGGTTTGGCAACAAACCTGGCGCTCAACTAAATTCAAATTTTATATAAAAAAAATAATATTATAAAAAAATAAAACAGTATAATACATGTAATATTTGTAGCGAAACATTATCTTCGCTCAGTAGTCTAAGCAGACATTCTAATATTCATAAGAGCCTCTCTTACCAGTGTGATTTGTGTAATAAGACATTTAAAAGAAAAAATAATTTGAGGTCTCGTACACAGAGTACACGATGCACCGACGTTAAAAAACGAGAAGGTTGCTGATCTGATAGGATTGGAGAAATGTCTGATATATCTAGAGTAAAACATTAAAATCAACGAGGAAATAGTTGAGCCATCTGCAGCGATGACGATGATGTCAGAGCGGCCGACTTTTAAATACATGTGCGATAAATTTGATGACGCGATGTCGGTGGCGAATCAAGAAGAAGTATTGATGTGGGACTCTGAGACGGATCCCAACGACTTAGTTGAGGCGACAGAAATTATCAGAGGTCTAGGTGGAAAAGATCTCATATATATCAAGACTTTGAGGGATATGGGAATTATTATATAAATTAATTCTCAACTATACCCTATATTCATTGCCCTCCACTGCTATGATAGTCAATGCGATTAGACGTCAAAGTGATTGGTTCGGGGTGAATTGTGTTTTACATGCACTATTCGACTGGTTGAGATATATATGAAGACATGCCAAAAATTGTGATGTATCTTAATTACATGGTCTAATGATCAAGTGATCCCTTGAACAGTTTGAAGATATGCGTCGACAATGTTGGAATGGTCAGTATATTGTAATGGTTGTCGTAAAAGATTTTTATTTACATAATGGAAGTTATCGGAAGAGATCTGAACAGAATATAAGTGTGTAACTTGAACACATCAGTTATTATCAGTCAAGCTCTCAGTTAAAACAGACCTGTTTGAAAGCTGTGCAGATCTTACTAAAATCGTACAGATCTGTTTGAAAATGGTATCTAATAAAATAACTTTCGAGACGTATAAGCCACCCAGGGTAAAACCAATGTATTGGAGAAAGATACAGAACTTAAATAGAAAATTATAAAAGTATTAAAGGCCATTAGAAAGAAATACTTAGCATTAAAATTAGGAAAAGCTCAGGAAGACGAAACCCTTAATCGTTTATTTAAACCAGTTATCGAGCCACTAAAAGAACTAAAATCATTGTGAAACCTACGAACAATGTAAATGTTATGCCATTGATAAAAATACCTGTAGAACATAAAGAACAAGCTGTAGAAGAAAATAAAGAATATGATGAAGATAAAGAACATGAGGAAGATAAAGAATACTAAGAAGATAAAGAATATGATGAAGACTATACTCTCGAAGAAGCAACTAGTCAGATGGATCCAAATAAATACTTTCAACAGTATTATTCTTTAGCTAAGCAATATGTAATAGGATTCTATAACAAAAATAAGAAATTCGATAAAACATGGCGTCAGACTCGATTCAGAAATGAATAAATTTTATATTGGTTCCCGGAATTAAACATTAGCCGAAATGCTGAAATAGATATTGGTAATAAGAGGTATGCTGGAAAGCGAAACTTGTACCAGCAGCTATTTATGAAGAAACCCAAGGATGAACAAGATTTACATAACTATAAGAATATTCTAGAAGCGAGTAATGTTCATAAAAGAAATTATGATCCCTTAAAACAATCCAATGGAACACGATCTTTTAAGTAAAGTCATAAAGTCATTACTTAAGGGTGAAGTGGTTGGAAAGTCATGTAGTAGAGAGGGCATCAGCATGGTTTATAATGAAAAACCTATTAAATATTATGTTTACTGGGATGATGTTAACGAACTGGTTGTCAGATTAAGGCTCTTGAATGCATCCAGGCGTGCTGGAAACACCGATTCCCATGATAATGAAATTATTGCTATAATAAATGAACTACGCGAAGCTGGAGTTATCTATTAAATACATCGATACAACTGAACTTATTTTTACATCAGACATTTAATTCTACAGAAGTTCTTGCTTCTTTCGTTGTAGACGGATCGGAAAACAGAGAAAATGACGCCACACATTATTCCTATATTTTACGCTCCAATGCCTGATAATACTACGCAGTATAAGATCAGAATAATATCTTCAAGATGGTACCTCTGAAGAGCTGCATGGAAATGGCGCATGCGCTGCCACTTCAAAACTTCTTGATATTTATACCGACTACAATAATCAATCAGCTTCAATTCTACAATTACTGTGCTACATTACACTCTGTACTTCGATTTTAATTCCAAAGTGTCTAATTAGAATTATTATAAGAAAAAGATGGTTGATATCATCAGTGAAGAATTAAAAAATGCTATTCTCAATCTGTATCAGTACATTTCACGACAAAAATTTGAAGAGCTCAGCACATCACCCAATATTACGTATCATGTTAGAGATAATAGAACTGATACTTTGCTTCGCCTTAGCCACTTAGATATGGTCAGCAGGTTTCTTTCATATGTTATTTCTCTATTAGCAATGTCATACCTAATGAATATATTGTAAAATATCATATTTGTAGCGAAGATACTGTCGATTAAATTATTGAATAAATATACTACTTATACTCATATTTACATAGCTCAGTATGTAAGATGGTCTCTAAATTAAAAAAAAATTAAAAAAGTCTAAAAACTCTGGCCTTGGTTCAAATCCTACCCACCTAGAAAAATTAGTAAATACGCCCATGTGCTTATTATTAATAGCTGTATGGATGTCATACATTTTTCCTGGAAACCGTTACATCTAAAGTGCCGCCGGAAACAAGTCTAGACTTATTCTCTGCTAATACAAACATTGATGTCATTATTTACCCAAGTGTTGATGACTCATACATTTTTCTTGGAAGTTTAACCTTGAAATTGACACTTACCGGATGTTTATTTCTTAGTGAAAGATTACATCATTGACTTTATTTCTCACGAGATAAATTAGATTTGTTTAGTCTATAAATCTGATGACTCAGCCATTTTCTAAGAAAGGCGCAGCTGTGTATGAGTCATAATTTTACCTTTAAAATGGCACGTACCGGATGTTTATTTCTTAGTAAAAGATTACATCATCGACTTTATTTCTCACGCAATAAATTGGATTTGTTTAGTCTATAAATCCAATGACTCAGCCGCTGTCTAAGAAATATTTATACAGCTGTGTATGAAACCTTGAAAATTACACGTACCAGATGTTTATTTCTTAATAAAAAGATTACATCACCTCATAACGTCACTCTTTTTGTTTTTTTTACCCAATGATGTTGAAACTTTAATATCAAATAGTAGGCTACCAGGGACGACAAGAGGAACAGCGGGGGAGATTTTTCGCTTTATTTTTTGGATATCCCCACTCCTTCATGAGACATAAGGACTTTTTGGTTTGTCATGCAGATTTCCCCACCACTACGCATGCTTTTCTCTCAGATCTCATTCCCTCATCTCCACCACCAGCCAGCAGCCTCTGGCCATTGCGGACGAATACCAGCAGCCTCTTCGCTCACCTCTTTGGCCACTTCGCCTCCCCACCTCTCTGGTTACTTCTTCAGCAGCCCCACCATGTCTTGAGCAGCCTCTTGGTCTCTTCGGATGGACACATGCCATCGAGGTCTAAACCTCATAAGAAAAGTGAGCCTGTAGCCCTATAGCTATACTACTAACGCAACCCAATCGAGGCCCCAGCATGTTGTTGGGTTATCGGAATGTCTCAAAAGAAAAACAATTGGCACAACACTAATAGAAAAGTAACATTAAATTATTGACCATTGTTCTGAACGTATCTTATAATTATTAAGATAATATATTTCATTTGTTAATTTTAATCTTCGTTGTTTGTTTATTTTAATTAGTTCACCGTTTTCATTATTTTAGATCCGGATTTTGCTGAAAATTATATAAATTCCCTATTGTACACTGAACATCAAGATGAAAATAACAAAAATTCATTACTCCCTGTTTGGAATTCCAAGGGAAAACCAAATGAATATTGTCATGAAGCTATCATGCATTTACTGGAATTAACGCAAAAATATGATGCAACATTTTTAGACAAAGAACTAGTAAGTTCCAGATTTGGAAGATCATAGCAGAGGAAATGAAATCACATGGATACGATCTAGATGCAATGAAATACCAGCAGAACTTTGTTAATCTACAGAAAAGCTACATCAAATTTTGCAATATATAAAAAGCAGTAGCGGTGGAAAAAAATATTACGACGAACTACACGGACTGCTAGGAACAAAGGATAAAAGTGATCCAAAAGGTTTACAAGGCAGTTTTGATTCGGGTAATAATAGTGAAAGTACCGAAGTAATGCACGGCACAGATGACATGGGGCATCAGATGAATGAGAATGATCCAACTAATAGATCTTCAACATCAAAAGAATGTGGGAATGAGGAAACTCCTATGCACAAAATAAAAAATAGATTTCTTAGAAGTCAAAAATATTGCTAAACCAAAAAGTACTAATATGCTGATAGTTGAGGAGGTAAAAAGCAATTAGAGGAGGAGGAAAAAGAAAAAAGGGGCATTTTGAGAAATTAGAGGATATGTTAGAAACGCAGAACAGACAAAGAGAGCAAATGCTACATTTTATTGAAAAAATTGTAGGGAATACCACTGCTAATGAAAAGAAGAGAAAGAGAGAAGATTCATATGATTCAGATGATTAGGGCAATGTAATGGGTGCTTCAGCTGTTCAACTAATTAAAGAATTAACGAAACCAGTGAGAAACGTTAGGTAGTGCGATTCTAGTGAAAAATAATGAGTCACGTGGGTTGCCAAAATACTGAAAGTTTGTATTCAAACAAATTAACTTGCTACACTACTACATCCTCCACTGAATAGCAAACTGGTAGCATTAAGCAACATTTTAAATTTAAATGTCTGATAATGATTTCAAGCAAATTTCGTATAATGTTTGCAAGTAGCAAAAATATTTTCGCTGTGAAATGCTAAAGGTTTACTATGCAATAAGGGACTAAAATCTTCCCCGCAATCATTCTTACAAATTCCATAGCTTTGGTGCTGTATTTATGACCTTTTGATTGTCATTGGTTTCATTCATTCTGTAATTAACAAAATGCTTAAAAAAAAATAATTGAACAAGTTGTGTAGTCTGAAATAAATTTATATTGGCCTATTTCCTGGAAATGTAGTTACAAAATTTTGTTTTACGGTGACAGGAAGCATAATAATATGCTGTATTTATTTGTTATGTTATTTTTTGCAATAGAATGTATTCATTTTCTTAGTTACTGATAACGAAATATGTGTTCTCATAAGACTGTGGTTAAGGTGACAGAAAGCATTACTTGATATGATTATTTGAAACATAAAATGTATTTATTTTTATATTTAAAATTAGTGATGTTCATTAAATAAAACTACTTACAAAAAACTTTTTTATTTACTTTAAAAATTGAGGAAAGTAGCTAAAACGAAAAACAAAAAACGATTTTTTCTATATACTTTACTTTTAAAATGTGCATTACTATACACAATGTATAAGAAGACATTTTACTGTAAATTTTCATACAACCGTGCAGCAATTCTTTCGCTTCTGTTGTCCAAGTTTATGTTCTTTGTGTTAGTTTCTCTGTAAATTTCATTAATATTTACGGGATTATCATCGATTTCCCCTGCCCATTCATCAGTACTTAAAATACAAGAATTATGTAAAACACATGCTGCTACCACGATTTCAATTGCTTTGCATATGTTATAAGTTCTTATATATTTTAAACGACTCCATCTAGGTTATATGTACATACTTACCAGGATATTTCTTCAGTAGTTGGCAAAATTATGTATTTATTTTTTAATTTCCTGTTAACTATATACAAAAATCCATTCACCAAATTCATTATAATAGATTTAGATACTTCAAACCTATGGCCAATTGTGTTAAGTGTATCTTTTTTCCCTATATAATAAAGAAAAGAAAAATAAGCAATGACTTTTCAGAGGCCACTGAATAATTACCATCTCTATACTTTTTTGTTATTATTTTATGTTGATCGCTTTCAATCATTATACCCAGTAAGTAAAAAAGCGTTCCTTTTGTCATTCTGAAGAACTCGTAAAATATTATTTCTGTGTATTTTACTACCCAGTACTCCAAATCGATAGCTAAATTGTCTCTGTATCTTGTGATTGGCAGTCTGCTTAAAAATGTCAATGAGACATTACTATTGTCTGATGAAACAACTGCGTCATATAATTTGGAAATCACATTGAAAAATAGGCCTTCTACTATTTATTGGTGGATGCACACGGCTCGACTGCGGACGCGGAGTATAAAAATGAGTGTAAATACTGTAAAAAACTGTAGAAAATTATGTGAAATGCCGAAAATGCGATGAAACGTTTCACCCAAAGTGTCTAGTTCAGTCAATGCAAGCGAAAAATGCATTTTGTCGTTATGAAACACAAAATAATGCAAATGTTCAGACACGCGTTTCCAGTGACGAAATTCTAAACATAAACAGCCTTGAAGTTGAAAATAGGCTCCTGAAACAATTGATTAAGGAAATTGAGTGTAAGTACGAGATTTTGCACTAATACTGCAAATTCCTTAAAGAAAAAATAGCAACAGGTTTTGCAGTTTTCAAATAATATTCTTGTAGTCATTTAGTAAGGGTATTCACAATTATTTGTAATGTAAAACATCTTTCATAATCTTGATGAGTGAGCTCTATCAAGATACCTAGCAATTAGTCCGGATTTTCGTTTTTGTGGGAAAATGTTTTTTTAAGGACATAATCGTCCACATTGTTAAGTATTTATATATTAATTGGTCCAGTGTCGAGAAGACGTTTTGATTGTTGATCATCCGAATAAGGATAATTCTTCTTGACACTTTGCAAGTGATTATCGATATAGTATTGATTGTATTTTGTGGATCGAGTAATAGTTTTGTGAAAATCGCTCCCTTGTGGGATCATTGAGGCCAGTTAAATAATTTGTGGAGAAAAACCCTTGAGAGAAGGGTTCTATTATACTATTTAATTCTACAGTGTGTTTTCCTGTGTGGTGTCTAATTATTATTTTATTTTCGGCAATACTTAATTCATTGTTGTTTACATAGGTTTTTTTACCTGGGGCTGTTATTTTGAGAGAAACCCCCGGATTTTTTTTGAACGAGAGAATTTGGCGTGGAGTGGAAACCCCCTTTTTTGGTGGTGTGGAATTCTTTTTCCGGTTTCTGAAATTTTAAGCAAGGTGGTGTGGAACATTTAACCGATTTTGGGCCTGTCTCCCATTCCGGAGATAACCACCAGACACGCAAGTTTTTGAACAGTATCTTATTGTGTTTTTTTTAGCTATCAGCTAATAATCAGGGTATTTCACTATATTATAATTTTATTACAAATAAAATAAAAACTATATATAGGGTGAGCAAATAAAAATAAATAGTTATACGTTATATTACATAGGTTCATTGAATATATATATTTTGTAGTGTCATTTTTGGGTTCAGTAATTTATAGAAAATGTCATACTGGGTGAGCCAGTAAATATCAAGAATAAAGTGAAGTATATAAAATGTTACTTATAAGATACAATTTTTATTTGATGCACTCTGTACAAGCAATTCTTATTGCACATTCCGGTTATCATATTTACAATAAGTTATCTTCATCTGTGAGATAAATAGTGTCAAATTATTTTCGAGAAAATTTTGTACTTATTTCTTTATTTTATTATTGAAAATATTTTAACACCTGTGAGCCTTAGATATAGCTATATCCCCGGACGCTTGCGTAAATTACATGAATGAGATACGATAAGGCTTATACATTTCGATGTTAACTGACTAGTTTTAGTACAATTTTACGTCTCCACCACTAATATAATTTTAAGATTGAATCTTACGCGCTATTTTCGCTGTGTGTATATTTGTATATATATTTTTTGGTTATTTCTTATAATAAACTTAGGTGTATATTGATATTTGCATATGTTTTACTTGTTTGTGCCACATGTCTCAGTTTCTTCATTAAAGATAAAAACAAATCACCACTTCGAGGTTTGTGGAGTGGTGATATCTATCTAATTGAATATACGACACCCGTCATTACGTCCATCGCTGTCTGGTATAAAAAGAACCTCGTAGCGCCCCTTAATTTTTTATACATGCCCAGCCCGTCTCCGCTGAAGCTAGTGGCAACCAAGAGAGTGATCCGAAGTAGGTAGAGCGAATGTTATTTTTTAAATTTCTAATATTCTTAGAGCTGATACTCGATAGTAACATAGATTTCTTTTGAAGTTTAGATTTTTTTATTTGAGCTAGCGAGTCTAGGGGGCGCGACATGGGTTAAATTGAAAATTTCATGTAGTTCTGTGCGAAATAATAATGGATATTTCCGTAAAAATTAAAAACCGAAAGTACTTAAAAAATTCATAATTAAATAAGTACTTATAGTGGAAGTGTTGGCGACGTCTCTATGGAAAGCAGAAGAATGTAGCTTTATAGTGATATCAAGTTTAAAAGAAACAATCGAAAATTTAGTTCAGTGGTGGACAGAGCTGGGAAATAACTAAGATAAAAGATACTTCTTAGTAACTTAGATACTTTTGGTAACTTAGATATTTTATCTCAGATACTTTTATTTTCAAGTAACTTGTATCTATTTTTTTAATACTAAACTAATATCTAAAATTACTTTTTAAGTATCTTAGTTATTTTTAGGGTATCTAAGTTACTTTTTAAGTATTTTAGTTAATTTTATAGTGCCTAAGTTACTTTCATAGTATCTTAGTTGCTTTTAGAGTAAAAGTATTATTGAAAAGTATCTAGATACTTTCAAAAAGTATGTAAGGTATTTTTTAGCAAGATACTTTATATGAAACATAAAAGCTAGCGCAAGTATAGACATGTTTGCTGCCTGGCTGGCTGCATTCTACGGTTCCATACCATCTGCAGAAATAATTAAAGAAACATTAGGATATTTTTTAAGCTATCCTGGAGTTACAAGATGGAACTCATATTATGATTCAATTTCTCAGATTTTAAAGGAAAAGAGCAAATTAAACACTATGAAAACCTATACTTAAACCCTTTTAATCTAAAAGATACAGAAATAAATTACCTCGAAGAGTATTGTGAGGTTCTCAAACAAATTGCGATGGCTTTAGATATCCCTCAAGGGGAAAGCCACATGTATTATGGTTATGTCATTCCTACAATTGCTAGTCTCAAGATTAAACTTGAAAAAATAAAGGCACGACCGATTTGAAATATATGAGTCTAGATACTCAAGATAACTTAGATCCTTTTCTAAAGTATCTTCGAAAAAGTATCATCTACGTAGTGCGTGCTCTGGGTTAAATCGAAAATTTTGTGTAGTTTTGTGTGAAATAAAGATGGATATTTTCGTAAAAATTGAAAAAGTTCATGACGAAACTATATGTGACGTTTCCCGGTTCCCCGTTGCAACATGGAAGTTTCTGTGTTCTGTCAAAAAAAAATTCTCATTAAACGGCCGTCGTCCCGCGTCGATGGGTGCCGGGTCCGACCCGCGAGAGCACGCGGTTCCGGAACCTTTATTCGGTTTGGATCGCGAAAAGGAAGGGGCTCGCACCCCGTTAAGGCGATTGAGTCTTATTTTCTCATTTTGTAAATTATACTAGAATTTTGGACTGCATTTTTATTTAGTTTTGACTGATTATTATTACTGTAAAATGCATTGACATTTCTTAGTAAAAAAATTATTAACAACAACTATGATTAAACATAGAAATTACTTAACATACCGCTGTCCTTGAACGGCTGGACTTTCAAAATAAAACATACATAAAATATGACGAAGAAAATACATCTTAGACTATTAAATAGGGAAAAAGTTCTTCAAAAAGGCATTATTAAATATTCTTTGCGGATAAACTTGTCTCTATTGGAAGAATGCATATTTTTGTTATTGCGCGCTGCACTGTGCTATTCGCAGTTTTTATAGTCACCACCCGCACTTTGTTATCAACTCCTGGATGTAATTTTATAACGGAAAGAAAATATCCGGTAGTTCTATCAAATAATTCAAAATGAATAGATCAAAGTTACTTTTAGAATGTAGATATTTTCTAAACAAGTTTTATTCATTATGTTTATCTGTTGGGATTAACGTTGAAAATAATGTCCAAGCGTCTGTTTTAATGTTAAAGAAATTAGTGTCAAGTGGCGTTACGTTTTCTAGTTGTGAATTTTTGGAATTTTTAAAATTGAAAACTATTCTCTTGGATTATTTTTTTCCATCAGTAGTGTAGAAGAATGTCAGATTCAAAATATCCAATTTGAAAATTATATTTTGAAGTTTACGCAGGTGAAAGAATATTAAGAATTACTGCTAAAAAAGGAAACGTTAATATTACATTAAACGCAGAGAGTTTCAGTAATTTACTTCTCCTTGAAACACTAATTAATCACAAAATGGAATAGCTTAACCAGATTGACGTAAAATGGTACTACAGTTCTTGCCTACGTCGATATTTGATTGCACTCTCAATGCAAACCCGGCTCACTTTACAAAAATTTATCTTGAAAGAGAAATTTGAAGATAAGTTGTGTTACCCGGAAGGGTAGATTAGTTAATGAATCGTTAGCAAGCCTCCGCAAGGAGAGGATTCGTGGGCGAAACTCCGCAAGGAATTCAATTGGGTGTAAGACTCCGCAAGGAGAAGAATTGTCGGTTAGGCTCCGCAGGAAATCAAAGACGAGAAAAGTCCCGGAAGGGTGAAAACCGAAAATACTTGCTTCTCTTCGGCCGGCGAAGTGTGTAATTCAGCCATCATCCGAGGATGAGGGAAAATATATTTATGTAAGTACATTTTGTTTCACGATTTCTCATTTCTCAATATATATATTTTTTACTGTTAATTGGGGTATTCTTTTCTGGTGTGTGTGAGTGTGTGCGTGTGGGTGTGTGTGTGTGTGTGTGTGTAACCTACCACCCTCTCTACGACGTTAAGAGGACCGACCCGGCCTCTTGCAAATTTAAGTCGAGCACCAAGCTAGTACCCCGATAAAAAGGGGCGCGCCCTGGGCTCGACAATATGAATTCATGGTATAAGTGAAATATCCGAATATGCTCAATATTTCTAAAATAATGTTAGTATTAATTCGAGATATTATGCAGTGTTAAACAAAATAATCAAATTAAATTTATAATGTACTATACACTCTTGTTTTGTTTTTCGCTCGCGTAATATATTCTCAAGGAGAAGATAATAGTGAATTTGAAACCAATTTGATGATGAAACTTGTTTAAAAAAATTAAATCTCTTTTCTGATTTTAAAGTTATTGGTCGACCAATCAGAGATAACCTTTCTTTTTTATGCAGAAGGTCAAGTAAGTTAAGGCGAATTCGAACATAAATTATTGGTTTTTTATAACTCAAATAAGTAACACTTCATCATCTAGATCCATCAATCAGATAGTCATCTTTCTTTTTACGTCATCAACAGTTGTATAATGATGAACTTTGGGAAGAGACCTTTTAAAAAAATCCAAATATCTCTTCCATTTCAAAAGTTATAGGAACTTTTAGATCCACCAATCAGAGGCAACCTTACTTTTTGTGTATCATCAGAGTGAGCAGAGTGGGGGGAGCCAGAACCTAGATCTAACACTACTCATCTTATTTTTTAGTTAGGAAACCACATGGTTCAGATCGATTTACATTAAATTTAAAGGAATTAAATTCGTTTGTTGATAATCCACACTTTAAAATGGAGGATTATAGAAGAACTTCAACAAAAATGATTCAAAAAGATTGTTTGATGGATTCAGTGGACCTAAAAGATGCATACTTTCTAATCCCTATTCACAAGGATTTTAGAAAATATTTGCGATTTAAATTTAACCATCAATTTTTTCAGTTCATCTGTATACCTTTTGGATTGTCATCTGCACCATATACCTTACAAAGCTTGTCAAACCTGTAGTTACTGAACAATGCTCAAAAGGTATATCTTGTGTAGTATATCTGGATGATTTTTGGTTTTCAGCTGAGATAGAGTCTTAGTGTAGACAAGATATAAACAGTGCACTAACATTGAATCTCTCAGATTTTTTATTAATTGAGAAAAAAGCTGTTTAGTTCCAAGCACAGAATGCAGGTTTCTAGGTTTCGTTTTTAATAGTATAACTATGTCTATAAGTTTACCCAAATATAAAGATAGTAAGATTATTAACATTATTAAAACAGTTAAAGGTTTAACGAGGTGTAGAATCAGATTCTTTGCTCACTTTATTGGGTTGCTAGTATCAGCATGTCTTGCTCTTAATTATGGTAAATTATATACCAGAAGCCTGGAAATGGGAAAAGTTTTAGCGCTAAAGAATTCGAGTCAAAACTATGAAACAAATATGCTTATTAATCACCAGAATATTGGAGAGGATTTAGACTGGTGGGAAAGGAATACTCTTCGGGGCTTTGCGAACATTCGTGAGGATACCTTTAAACTAGAGATATTTACTTACTCTGCTCTCACCGGCTGGGGGGCTAGGTGTCAGGGGAATAGCACCCATGGCTGGTGGCATAAAAGTGAAAAAAATTTTCATATAAATTATTTGGAGCATTTGGCAATTTTCTATGGCCTAAATGTTTTGTCAACGACGTAGAATCGGACAATATAATTTTAAGAGTAGACAATACCACTGCACTCTCATACATTAATAGAATGGGAAGTATACAGCATGAGAGATTAAATTCGTTAGCCAAAAAAATTTGGAAATGGTGCGAGGCAAAGAAGTTGTGGATTCAGGATGTGTACATTCCATCAGGTGAAAATATGGCAGATCAGTACTCCCGAATTCTGTCTCCCGACACGAAATGGGAATTAGCAGACTGTCTCTTTAAGATAATAGTAAAGGCATATGGTGAGCCAGAAATAGACTTGTTCACTTCGAACATTAATTTTAAATGTAAAAAATATATTACTTGGTTTTTAGACCCCGATGCTTTAAACACAGATGCGTTTACATTACCTTGGACAGGTTACTACTTTTATGCATTTTCGCCTTTTCATTAATTCTTAGCGTTTTGAAAAAAATGTCTGACAAAGCTAACGGTATACTGATAGTACTTGCCATCACAATCTTGGTTCCCATTATTTTCAAAGTTGGCTATAGGAGATCCGATGCTAATTGGGCCATATGAATATATGCTATCATCTCCTTTCAGGGACACCCATCCTCTCAACAAAACACTTATCCTGGCTGTGGCGAAACTATCAGGCAGTCCTTCAGATTAAGAAACGTTCCAGAGGAAGGCATGTCTACACTATTAGAGTCACTATCCTTAAATACGCAGAAACAATATAATGTAATTTATAAAGCCTGGTGGAGCTATTGTTCAGAGAGAGCCATCCCGCTTTTGCAGCAGGAGTTCCTGAGATTATCAGTTTCCTTCAGACACTGTTAAATGATAAATCATACAAATATGGAACATTCAATTGTTTTAGATCTGCGTTGTCACTAATTCTGCCAGGAGATATTGGGAGAGAAACTCCTATAACCAGGTTTTTGAAGGATATAGAACGTCTTAGGCCACAGAAGTCTAAACACAATGTGACTTGGGATCCTCAGCAGGTTCTTTCCTACCTATCCTTACAAGCACTATAGAAGTTATGGGGAAATCAGGAATAGACACAAGCATATTTGAGGCATGTTCGGTAAGACATGCCTCAACCTCAGCGGAATTCAGAGCTGGAATCCTATTTGGTCTAATTAGAAAATCAGCTAGTTGGACTGAAATGTCCGAAGTATTTAATAGATATTACAACAGGCCCCTTGCAACCAACAAATATTTGTTTGCTAATGCTGTTTTAAAAAAGTAGTTTGTCTATTAATACTAATATCGAATGGTCTTATAGTTTCAAATAAATAAAAAAATAAAACAAACGCTCTGAATATTTACAAGTTAATAATAAGTGTTCTCTTCGAACGAAGCGCCGGATTACAATTAAACGATCAAACGAACTTACCTGTGATGTCCGATCGGAATTGTATGAGGCGCTTCGTTGGAAGAGAACACTCCCACCCTGTATAAACAGATTTTACCCCTTCCCGAAATGAAGATGTTTTTGATTTTGAAACTCTAAATTTTATGAAATCTCCAATACCGACAGCTGTGGCAGGTTAGAAACAGAGGAATATTTGTTTTTCTTCTTCTTGAAACATTGTGCGCCAAACTAACACCTCAAGCTATACTACAAGTTGATATAATAAGTGTTCTCTTCAAACGAAGCGCCTCATACAGTTTCGTCGAACATCACAGGTAAGTTCGTTTTATTGTTTAATTATTTTTCATGATATGCCATTAATAAAACTTAGCCAAAAAGTATGCAATGTACTTACTTAAGGCTTATTAAAAATTACAAACATATTTCTTTATAGAAGATGTTGCTGTAGTAGGTAATGTAGAAGAAAGACCCATAGAGGAGGTTGTAGACATAGACACTCCAGTGATGCTATCAGTGAAACCTCTACCAACATTGGACATTGGTCTTACACAATCCAAACGAAAATGTGAGAAAATTGAGGAAGTGGAATGTTGCTGCAGCAAGCCAGAGGTGGGTTGCTACACCTAAAATCAAAGATATCTCTGACTCAATCTAAAAGAAATACATCATGACCCCACCAAGAGATGCTACACCTACTTTGAGAACAAAACAAGATAAATTCTATAAGCAATGTTGCTGTTATTAAATTGCATATGGTTGCTATATTTGCATAAATTAGTAAACCCACATACTCGGCGAAATCGTCTTAAATAATAATTTTAAAATAAATTTGATAATAAAGAAGCTATTGTCAGTGACAACTTCGCTAAGATATCTTACATAAATTAATTTTCCTACTGTATTTCAAAAAATCATTTGTCAACAAAAAGAACTCCGTTCTATGAATCAGGAGAACAGATTACATGAAGTCTGTTAATGTGATGCGGGCAACGCATTTAACACCTAAAGCGAAATTTATGTAGTTTGGCTTGAAATTTAAAAAGAACAGCTTCTGCTTTGGATCAGGAAAATGCACACAACAAAAAACGCTTGCAAGCTGCCATACATACAGGGTGTAATCAGCTTCATGTCAATAAAAAAAACTGGTAATGGGGACCGACTAGACAAACAAAAAACCTTTATGGCTTTTCCCTCTAGAGGCACTTTGAAAAAACTGACCTGGGTTAACACATTAAATATTTTTTTTAATAATAATGTAGAAAATAATTGAGAACCACTGCTTTTCTTGGTCAAAGGACTTGTAGTCCCCAATTATACAACTTTTAAATTGTCATAAAAAAGTGGAGTCCTGGACGTCACACGCGGTGTCAAAGCAAAGCCATTGTTTGGATCATCGACCGCCTTTGATGGACCGCCTCAACCGAACTGGGACAATTATAAAGAGGTAAATAATTCGTTATCTTTTCCTGCACAACTGCAAGCAAATAATGGCCATAGAAGTTTAAACAGAGCATTTCTTTACATGTGTGTCTTTTAATTTGGAACAAAATATTGGATTAATGTTTATAATTCAGAATATTTAAATGAGATTTATTAACGTTTGTAACATAAATGAGTGTCCTGGGTTAAAAGCTTACCTAAGTAAATCATTCGAAATCTCTGCATCTGCATCAATACACAGTTCGGTACTTCGAATTAAGGACATACGTACTCCGTTCAACACTAAACAATAAACTATCAACTAACGTTGCCAATAAAGAAAAATAAAAGAAAAACTTGGTCCAAAATCCAAAACGGAATACAAAAAGAACGAACAAGTAAGTTTTGTCTGTACGTAATCAAGAATTTAACGACTTGAACGGTAAAGTCAATAAAATAAATCTTAACTATAAATACACAGTGACCCGAAATTCAAAAATAACAAAAACAACGAACGGCGGGGCGGGTTGGACGTGTGTACATAACGAAACACCCATAGTAACTAAAATATTGCACAAGGGAGAGTCAGAGTATAAAGACACGCGCGACGATCTAAACCTACCTCAATATTCCAGCAGTTCTCAAAATATTTTATTGAAAATTTGCGAAGTTTTTGTTTATTTTTTTTTCTACAAAACTATAAGCTTTAGACCCCATGTTATATAAGGTTTTTCTGTTTGTCTTGTCGTTCTCTACCACCAGTTTTTTTTAATGACATGAAACTAATTACACCCTGTATATGGAGTCTGGGAGTTATTTAAACATAAAGTGAGTAAACAACTTTACGGTTCTTGAATTCGCAAATCGAATTACAAAGTAAAGAAGCTCGAGGTCGCAGATGGAAGACAAAATATTTGCACTTTCCATACTGAAGCAGACTCAAAAAGAATATAGATTGTTGCAAACAGTTCTCGCACTACCTTCAAGGAAAACATTAGCAGATTTATTGAGAAAAGTTCCTCTACGCTGTAGAATAAATCAAGCAGTTATAAATAGTTTGGAAAAATCGGATGAAAAGATGTCTGCCCAAGAAAAAACCTGCATTCTCATGTTTGACGAAATGACAGTATCAACTGCAGTATCTTAGAATGCGAGTGAGGATATAATTTACGGTTTCGAGGATCATGGCGATGAAAACGAAAGAGGTCGGTTTGTTGACCACGCAATGGTTTTTTGGCAAGAGGCATTCATAGAAAATGGAAACAACCAATTGCCTACTAATTTACTGAGGGAGGTATGAAAGCTGCTGACCTGGCCGTTAATATTAAGAATCTATTAAGACCTCTGTAACCAGCTAGCTTGGAAGTGGTGGCTACTGTATCAGACCAGTTATCAACTAGTGTCTGCGAATAAAATAAACAAAAAAACGAGACAAAAGCACAGTGCCTCAGGGAAAATGTCGAGGATAAATATAAATACTTTGGGTTCATAGTTGATGGGAAGGGAATTGCAGATCTATATGATGGGCCCCATTTATTAAAAGGCATTCCCAACAACATGTTGGAAGCAGACGTGCAATTTAGATGGCTTAAAAATAAAATTCAAGTTTCATCTTGGAGGGATGTATTTGCACTTTATGAATTTGGCAGAAGAGCAGATGACTTTAAACTGTGCATTCGTTTGACAGACACAAATTAAAAACATGAAAGTCAAAAATGCCGCTCAAGTGTTCTCGCAGCGAGTTTTATCTGCTATGAGGTTTGTGTCTAATGGGGGTAGATATTTTAATCATCTATTACAGGCTTTGGCTTATTTTTTATAATTTTTTTATAGAACCGGAGCCTTCGACGACATCTGAATCTGCGGAACAATATTTTTATTTTAAAATTAATGGCGAGGGAAACATGAGGCTATGCCAATGGATACCGAAGATAATCAGTATGCCGAAAGATTGCTAGTGTCATCTATGGCATCTGAGGAATGTGTCCAAGTAATTGTTGAAGATGACGCAGCCCCAATGCCTGCAGTAGGTGAAGTGAGAGCTGCTGCTGGACCAAGTAAGGCTTCCCATTTCCTGGAACTGCTGACTGTACCATCACAATCAACACTGACAGGTAGTTTTCAGCAATAAATGGTATTGTACAATGTTTATTTTATTCTTTTGTCCATAGAATTGGAGCTTGCTGCTTCTGCCGCAGATACTGCAGATTTTCTGTTGTTTATTGATAAAGCTTTTGACAGCATAAATGGGACAGCTGTGCAACCAGTCCATGGCTAAGATGTGCCATAAAACAAGGGTCTTCGCATCATTTTGGGAGGAAGCGTTGAAAGTGTTTGAAAGCATGAGATACATAGCAGTAGTTGGTGGAAGTGTTCATTCCACTCACTGTGACGAACTGGATTTACACAATTACAGGAATCAGGTACCAGTGGTTTAACCAAAAATATTATAATAGTTTTAGATTTCTCTCCACAAGAAATCTAAATCAAGTCCCACTTGAAAATTTGTTTGGTTGTGTCAGAAGTCAAGGAAGAAATATAAATCCTACCTGTACATCTTTTGGATCATCATTTAAAACTCTAGTAATAAATCATCTTCATTCTTCACATTGACCTGGCGTGAAGAGGATGAAAGTGATGGTGCTTTAAATACTCTGCGGCATCTTATACAGGGAGAAGAAGTCATCGATGAAGAAGTTAGTGCCATACCTGATGTATCTAATGTATTAGAGGAGAATCAATTCAGTTTTAATGAGAACACATCTATTCTGGAGTCAGAACTGCACTGGTGTCTTGTCGGATTTGTGGCAAAATAGCTCTTTAAAAAAATAAATTGCAGAGTTTTCCGCCACAATTTAACAAGCAATGATCGAGTGGAACGCAACTACATTCAAGCAAGAGCTTGCAGTCCAAAGGATTTTGTTATTATTGAAAACCAAAGTACATAAATATGTTTTAAAAGATGTTGAATGGACTTTAGGGTGTGTCGAAAAAGAAGCTATAAAGTATATTTTTTTAATTTAAACAACGGCATGTGCGCAAAAGTTGTGTTTTAGGGTTGTAAGCAACAGGTAAAAATTTTAATGAAAAATATTAAGCCTTAGGTGTAGCGGGTGGGGGTCAAAAGTACATTATTTTTATTTTGTACATATCTAAAATGGCGGGCGCGGAAAATTTTGGTCTTGGGATTATAATTGGTGGGTAAAAATTTTAAGCCAAAATATTAAAACTTAGGGGTAGCGGGTAAGAGCCAAAGATCAAAATAATACTACGTATATATTATCAATACTTATTAATTAATAATATCTTTATACTAGGGTAATTACAATATTAAATTTAAATTGCTTATTATTACCTACGTATTTGTTATCCAATGTACGCATGTCCATAATCCAGTGTGCGCCGTGTTCTACATACATGAGAGCTCGGTGAATAGTGAACACTATCAGTTGAACGTTAACGTTAGTAAACAGAACACTGATAACCACGAAAATGCCACGACCGGTAAAAGTTACGCGAAGTGTTGTTAATAATGAGATCTTTGGAGCACCTAAAGATTTAACAGGATTAGTTCTACCAACGATCGGTGATGTGATGCGGTGCTTCTTATCTGAACAAAATATAGAGCTTGAAAAAACGAAATTAATTACTAGGAAGGCTGTCGTAAAAATTGTGGCAGAAAAAGTTGCAAAAGTCTGGCTTCAAGCTTCTATACCTACAATTTCATTAAAGCAAATTGGTGAACGTATTAATAATCATTATGAAAAATATAAGTCGTTGATGAAAACAAACCAAAGCGACAAAAAGATGCAACATTTTCAAATTCAAGTAACAAAGCTGAGAACTGAAAATGAAAAGCTTTTTGATGTTGCAGCTTGTAAATGTGTTTTGCTTGAGAATTGTCGTTGTGATATAGTTCGAAAAGTGCCTGTTAGAGAACAACAATTTCTACAGGATCAGAGATCTCTCCGAAAAATGGTTATTGGTAATGTTGACAGAGCGACCTCGTCAATTCTACAGAGAAAACAACAAAGAAAGGAAACTGAAGCTGCACGATTACTAAGAAAATCTACAATTATATCAGAGACTAAATTACTGCGACCCATAAATACCATTGCTAATAAAATTTGCTCAGGTTCGTCTGTATCAGACAGATCAAGAATGGAGCCTAAAACTCGGATCGAGTAGCACGATTACTAGTGAACAAAGTACCTCATCCACTCTAGCAACCCAAAATATATCCTCAACAGTACAATCCTTTGCTAAGTATAATACTAGCAGTGTTCCAATTTTAGCTGAAACTTTAGATAAATACGGTATTTCTGATAGAGCAGGAGCACTGATTGCATCTTCAGTACTCCAAGATTTTGGTTTAATAAATGAATCGAATACAACGCATATAATTGATAAAAATAAAATTAGAAGAGCTGGAAGCAAGAAGAGAGCTGAAATAACATCATGTGTAAAGACAAGACCATGAAATTAATAAATAACCGTCGAACATATAGTTTTAATTGGGGAGCCCGATCATCATATTTGGGACATGTCACACCTTCTACAGGTTCAGCTGTAAACATCACTAACGCCATTATCAATTATTTTCAAAACTCTCGAATCTCAACTAACACCTTGAATGTGGTCGGATGTGATGGAACGGCGACAAATACTGGTCCTGAAGGTGGTGTTATATCTCTACATGAGAAACATTTTAAAAGACCACTTCAATGGTTCATTTGCCAATTACATGCAAATGAACTTCCACTAAGGCACTTGATCGAACATCTTGACGGAAATACAGCTGGACCTAAAGGATTTTCAGGTATAATAGGAAAGACTTTAGCCAAATGCGAGCAGATGCCAGTAGTTGCATTTACAATTATTAAATCCGACATTCCTACAGTTAAGGTGCAAGATCTTAACAAAGATCAGTTATATCTTTATAAAATATGCCAGGCAGTAACTACAGGATGTGTTTCTATTAGTCTTTCAAAACGAAAACCTGGTAAAATAGTCCACTCGCGATGGCTGACAGCAGCAAATAGAATACTTCGCTTATATGTTGCTTCTGCGTTACCCTCGGCAGATTTGGTTACATTAGCAACGTATGTGGTCAAAGGGTACGCGCCAATGTGGTTTAAAATAAAAGCACATCCATCATGTCTGCAAGGTGCTTCAAATGTTTGGAAGACCATACAATTATCCAGATATTTATCAGAAGAATTGAAGGAGTAGTTGATCCCGTCATAATACGAAATGGATATTTTGCACACCCTGAAAATATACTACTGGGAATGCTGGGCGATGAAAACCGGTGCATTAGGGAGCTGGCCGTTCGAAGAATATTGAAAGCTAGAAAAAGCAACAATACCAACTTAAGAAAGTTTACACTTGCTCCGTTGAAACTAAATGCTACAAATTACTATGAAATGATTGATTGGCAAGAATGTGTATATAATGAGCCACCATTAACAGTTGACTTATCCGAAGAGGACCTTCATCAAATTATAAATAATTCTGAATTTTCTATGATAGTCGAAATAAAGAAATTTCCTAATCACACACAAGCTGTGGAAAGGGGAGTAAAGCTTGTAACTGAAGCTTCAGCTCTTGTATGTGGTTCGGAACGAAGGGATGGATTAATCAGAACGACGATTAGATCCCGTGACAAAATTCCCAAATTCAACTCAAAGAAAGATTACTACAAGCAAGTTTTACCATAATGTTTACAGTATTTTTATTTTTACTTTTTATTTATTTTACCTTAATACAATCATGTTTATTTTCACATAAGTACCTTTATTATCGAATTTCCAATAAAAAAAATAAAAATAAAAATAAAGCATATCTTTTCACACTAGATAATGTTAAACAAATTTAAAAAATGGGTCCTTTGAGTTTATAGGGAATGAAATAGATCCAATGCAGAACAAGGAAAATATCGAGTTGACTTTTAACCCTAACCCGCTACCCTTAAATCTTAATATTTTGGCCTTAAATTTTTACCTCTTATATATAACTGTAAAGCACAACTTGTTCACACCCGCCATTTTGAATATATAGAATATCAAAAATGTTTACCTTTTATCCCAACCCGTTATCCCTAAGGGTTAATATTTTAATTTGAAATTTTAACCTATTATTTGCAACCCTAATACACAACTTTTGAGCGCACGCCATTTTGGATTGCATAAAAAAAAAAGAAAATCGATGCATCCTAATGGACATGTTCTGATCGTAACTTGAAATATACGTATGAAAATGCTTCTGTAACGTTTTACATTATTAGTTGGATTGCCAGTATCAACAAAATTTTAAGAGGCCAAGATCAAAAAGAGTTGAATGATCCAATAAAAAAGAGGCCTATACTAAATATTTCAAACTGAAACACAAAAGTTCAAAAATTAGAAAAGTTAAATAACTGACATGATTTATTGAGTAAAAATACATACTTATAACATAGAAAAATTTGTCATGTATGTCCTTTTGTAAGCAATATTTTTTTACCTGATAATTTTTATTATGTATGTACTTTAAATTTTGTTTGTATTTTACGCTATTATTTGAATAGTTCAAAAAATAAAAACTAGGGTTGCGAATTTTGCCTGATGCGAGGTAAATATGAGTTTATTTTTGGTTCATGATAATTATTGGTGTGATCTTTAAAATGGCTTTAAGTGCTTGCTTTTGTTTTAACGAATACCATAATATACAGTTTTAATTGTAAATATTTGTTTCAGTTAAGAGTTATGCTAAAACAATAATAGGATAACTATTTTTTGTCAAATGTAAACCTGTCTCTATTTGAATATGCAATTTTCATTGAGTTAGAAGGTAGGAGGACGACATCCTATACAAATTTCGTATACAAAAACGGCATCAGTAGGCGTGGCTAAATGTAGTAACAATATTGTGGTTTTGCCAGACCCGGACTAATTAAAATAATAAGAACTTTGTACCCCGACGATACGGTCTATCTGATGGATAATGTAAATAAATGTTCAATTCAATAAATGCAAGAGTTTTAACAGTTTTTATTTCCCTTGATATATAAAATGTGCAATACTATCCTAAAATAAACCATTTGTTTCTATTCTACGAAATATATAACCTGAGTATATTAAAAAAACAATTAATTAGCTGTTTCTTTAATACGGCTCTGTTTATTGTTTACACTACCTATGAAATGTCATTCCCGTTAATTTCTTCTTGTCAACGCCATCTCTAGAAGAGCAACTTCTTTTAGTACATGACACCATAGTCCTTTTACAGCCAGTTTTTCAATGTTGAGTTAAAGTTCGAGTTAGATAACTCTTACTCGAGGCTAAATTCGAGTTAACGTTACAACTGTTTTCCATTACTATTTCTCATTCGAGTTAGTTAACTCGAGTTCTGTGAAATATTTTGTTATGTTGACATGAGAAGTATGAATTTTAACCATATTTTCGGAATTTTACACAAGTATTCTAATGTCTTCTATAGTTCTGTGATGCTAAAAATGTTACATTAACCTAACTTTCTGTGATATTATTTGTAAAATGTAATATTTATATATTGGTATGTTTATACAATTTATTTTAACGAGGTCACTTTAATGATGGTCTGTTGATCGGCAATATTGGCCATCCTGTGAAACTCTACCTTATGACGCCTCTTGTGTGGATCAGAAATAATGTTGAGAATTTATTTAATTAATCCCACATAAGAACGAGAAACACAGTGGAGAGGAGCATTAGCACTAAGGCTGCGCCTTAAAATGGATACCATACAGACAGTTGCGGCTACAACAATTCTCCACAACATAGCATGAGATGAGAGGAAACCAGTTCCCTCATGTAAAATAAACATTGCATGTTAATATTTATACAACACAAGATAACAAATACATATTCGTAGAATATACTTTACTTATGTTCATTTATTTTAATTGAGGTCACCTTGCAACAAATTTTAAAAAGCATCTAATGCGTTATCATGATTTTACCGAAGAAGATTTTGGAGTATCATCCAAGAAATCCCCAAATCAACTTACTGTCGGCGAGATGAACACAATAGAAATCAATATCTCAAAAGAAATATTAATAGATGCATGTGTTAAGCTCGTGACGGTCAATGGGAGGCCGTTCAGTCTGATGAGGGATTCTGGCTTCAACAAAATTTTGGAGCCAATAAAAATAGGTCTTGCACGAAAAACAAAAGACAAGCAGTTTTCTCTATCACCTGAATCTATTCAAAAATATGTATCCAGAGAAGCTAATGATCTGAAGCTTAAAATTATGGAAGAAGTAAGAAATTGTATAGCCCCCGCAAAGGCAGATGGGTGTCACTAGGTTGGATCGCTCATTTCTGGGAATAAACATTCAATTCTGCAAAAATGGTCAGATTGTTCTGAGAACTTTAGCACTGAAAGAAATTAGGAGCCAACATACAGGTGAACAAATCGTTCTATTAATCTAAAATTTTTGTAATAATAATTTTTGCAGGAGACAATTTGAAGAGAATGATCATAGACGTATGCAGTAGTTTTCAAATTGGTCCAGATCAAATGTGTAGCACAACGCAATACAGACAACGCAACGGTACAAAGTTGAAAGCCGTGGAAATTATTGCTTCTGAAAATGGACACTATGATGTGATTGAAAATGACTCGGATACTGACACCGACACTAAGGATGAAAATGGGGAAATTATTAAAATAATTGTAGAAAATTACGAGAATGGTGACCCTAATCATGAAATGGAAGAAAACATAGGAAAATAGAGGGTGCTGGAATTTGGAAATGATGAGATTGTTCAATTATTTAAATATGGCTTGTAACGAAGTTATTTTCTTCACGGAAACTGTACACCCCACAATTTCTATTTATGTTATTTAAAACGTTAGGAATACTATATGTTCGTTTTCTATTATATATATATATATTTAAATACCAGAGTATACATCACCGTTGTTAATTTATTATTAAGTTAAATTATATTGTATTTTCAAAGCTAGGCGAGAATATGTTAAGGTGGCCATTCCCTAGAAAGAGACATCCGATAGGGAAATATTTACTATTTTTACCTATAACTTTTTTTTCTTAGTACGCATATTTAAAAAAAACTATAAGAGTACCTAAGTAGAACCATAACAAGACTATTACTATAAATTTTCACTCAATAATTTTAGTGGTTTGCAAAATAGCTCGATTTAAATTTAAAAATTGTGTTAATCTTCTTATTTCGTAGTTTTAAATCGAGCTATTTTGCAAACCACTGAAATTATTGAGTGAAAATTCATAGTAATAGTCTTGCTATAGTTCTACTTAGGTACTCTTATATATCTTTTTAAATATACGTACTAAGAAAAAAAGTTATGGGCAAAAATAATAAATATTTCCCTATCGAATGTCTCTTTCTAGGGAATGGCCACCTTAAGTATAAAGGCTTGCGCGATTGTCAGTCCCCCTCCCCAACGAACTACGTATAGCGCCGAAGCTGTCTTAGGCGACAGAGTCGCGTTTTGAATTTAGTTGCTGGTGTCAGTGTTGCCAGTGCTAGTACGTTCGTATCAGATCTAGTACGATTGTACATATTCTGATACGTTAGTACGCCGCTATCAATTCTAATACGTTTTCAAATAATATTTTCATTGCTTAAAATTTAAATAATTTAAAAAAAAGAGTTTATTTAATAGATTGATACTTTTGTATTATTGACATGATGCACTCAGGCGAGATTCGGCAATTCGGAATCTTCCCGAGCTGCGCAGTCTCCCAGCATCCACGCGAACTGCGAAGGTCGCCACTTGACGTGGGTGGTGGTAGGATTGCCGCGCTAACGTCCAATTCTTACTTGCGTTTAAATGCATTTGTTGTTTGTTTTGAGTTTCGAGTGCCACGGCTGGGCTGTTTTCTGTTTGACACTGACTCACTTGTCTCACTCTGAAGTTGTAACGTTGTAGGTGCGAAGTACGAGTTTTTAAGTTCTTATTATGGACAGGTAACTCAGGCTTTTATATTTTATATCCATGACAGTTGTGTTATTGTTGTGTAATTAGTATAATGATAAACCTGAAATTCAGAACTAGGTAACTATTTATTAAACACTCATTGTAGGTTTATCACTAGAACTCCTAGATTAACCATATGCAATAAAAATGAGTGTGTCGAACCTGACAATAAGACTCTTCAGGAGACTAATAATGAGATTCCATCCGGATCAGGCTTACAAATACAGCGATATAATGACAATTCAGACTCGGACAGTACAAATGAAAGTGAAGAGGATCAACCAATTCTAAAGAAAAATAAAATGAGTTATAAACAAAATTTTAAAGAAGATTGGAAGAACAAATTTGGGACTTGGTTAACTAAGTCAAAAGACAATAAACCATGCTGCGAAGCATGCAATAAATTAATAAACGGAGGGTTTTCTCACATTCGACGTCATGAAAATACCGCCTTGCATATTAATAATTTAAAAAAATGTGAAAGAACGGTTCAAATCGACAAATTTTATGAAAATACGGAGGTGAGAGTATTAAAAAGCAAATCTGTGAAATCAGCAGAATTAAAACTTACCATGTTCCTTCACGAGCACAACTTACCATTTCTGTTGATGGATCATCTTGTTAAAGTTGTACAGTCTGTGTGTCCCGATTCGGCTATTGCCAAGGACCTTCAGTGTGGACGTACAAAGGCAACACATCTTACAACAGACTCAATAGCCTCTGAACAGTTAATAATATTGAGTCAGAAATTAAGAACAAATAAGTTCTCACTCATAATAGATGAAACTACAGACGTGGGAACATGTAAATCACTAGCGATAGTTGCAAGATTTTTTGATGGCATGGTAAAAGACCGATTTTTTGGTTTAATTAGAGTGACATCAGCTACTGCTGAAAGTTTATTTAATGCTATAACCGAACATCTGAAAAAAAATGATGTACCATTAGCGAATATGATTGGACTTGCAGCTGATAATGCGGCAGTGATGATGGGCCATATCACAGGAGTAAAAGCAAGGTTCAAGGAAATATTACCAGATTTATTTGTCCTCGGTTGTACATGTCACTCATTCCATCTATGCTCCTCTGCAGCAGCGAAAAAATTACCAAAAAGTATAGAAGAATTTATTCGCGGTGTATATAATTATTTTTCGAACAGCAGCAAACGTTGTGAAGAATTGAAGGAGTGTCAAATTTTTGTCAACATTAAACCACACAAGATGCTTAAACCTAGTCAAACAAGATGGCTTTCACTTCAGGTTTGTTTTCAGCAAAAATATCTATTAAGTCTAATATGATTTTTTTTCAGGCTGTCGTTGACCGTGTACTAGAGTCGTGGGATGCATTAGTTTTATTCTTCATTAATGAGTGCCATGATAATGACAATAACAGTTTACGTAGCGCACAAGCCAATCTAACTTCATTACAAAATCCACTTTTTAAAATATATTTTTCATTTTTGTCTTATGTGCTTGAATTGGTGAATAGGTTAAACATCGAGTTTCAGAGTGAAAAACCTAAAATTCATGTACTGCTAAAAAGAGTAAAAGAATTATATAAAACAATTCTCCGTAATTTTGTTAAAAAAGTGTATATTGATAAAGACAAAGACTTGGAAGGCATTTCACCGAACAACCCCAGAATATTTTTACAACTAGAGGACGTATATTATGGAGCTAAAACTGAAATTCTAATTTCAAAAGAGAATATTTCTGCACAAGATCTCCATAATTTTCGTTTACGTGCTCTAGATTTTTATATCGAACTTTGTCAGCAGATAAAACACAGATTTTCTTTCAATGATCCAATTCTCACATTTGTATCTAAGTTTGGCCCAGAAATAGCTTTATCGGGCGAAGTTGGTAGTATTGCTGGTGATAGTTTAAAATATTTTGGTTCACTAGTAGACAATGTTGAAGAGTTAAACCTTGAATGGAGAATGCTAAGTGATGTGGAAGATCTGAGAAAGTTTAAAGATTTACAGTTCCAGGAATTTTGGACAAATATCATTAAACAAAGAAATTCATTAGATGAGGTAATGTTTCCAAATTTGAGTATACTCATTAAAGGTCTTCTTTGTTTGCCTCATTCCTCTGCAGCAGCAGAGAGAGTTTTTTCCCAGTTAACACTCATGAAAACTAAATCAAGAAATCGTCTAGAAGTAGACACTTGTGATTCTATTTTACATGCGAAAGAATTGTTGGGGAATGACACATGCTACACTTGGCAACCAAGTGATAGTTTGTTAAAGCGCAAACCCAAATATTAGTAGATAGGTACTTAATATAGTTAAAACTATGAATTTATTTTGTTTATGTTTTTGTTAAATTATTGTTTTGTTTGTTTAAAATATTAAATATTATCAAATGTAGATATTTAAGTTTGTTATTATCGTTAATAAAAGAAATTTACGAGCTTTAATGTTGTCTAGTTTGGCAAGTTGGATATTTTTTACATTATTTTCGGTATGTTTAACTATTCTGTTGGTAAAACAAGTGAAAATAATGTTTTTATAATCCTTTTTAAGCCCGGGCGCCTCAATCGGCTCTCATGCTTACGTCACAGCGTGGCTGTCAGATTTGCTAAATGAGACCAATTTAATCTGCTGGTTTTATGGGTCTTGGTTCCCTCTTACACACTATCGATAGTGCCAACTACTCGTTATCTAGTACGCAATTCACAAATCTGATACGTTTTTCAGTCGTGATCTGATACGTAAAAAATTGACAGTCTGGCAACACTGCCTGGTGTACCGCCCGACCGATCAGAGGTGTTTAGCAGCAGTCCCACTCCAGCTTTAACGAGTAGTAATTCTGTGCAAGTGAGACCGCCTATATTTCCTCACTTGTCCAAAACTAGTGCGCCTGTCGACTACGTCATTGTCCCACTCTAGAAGTATTGTATTTATTATAGTTACGGAAACCAGAAGAGGACAGTCTCCGAATACCGTCCGTTGAAGCCAGTCTGCCCCAGGAGAATAAGGACCACCAGAGACGAGGAAGTAAGTAAGACAAGGATAGGAGTAAACACCGACTTGGTTGATGATTAGGTACCGCCATCCGATAGTTCCGTCAGTGGGGTACAAGGATATTGTCGGCAGTCAGTTTGCCCCGTCACTCACTCTAGTGATTGCATGTACACTAGTGGAGTCACGTGGCCCTGAACGCTTAGAATATCCACTGGCCTATAATAACAAACATCTGTTCCATCAGTGCGGTACAAGAATATTGTGGGCAGCCCGTTGGTCCCGTGATCTCGCTCTAGCGATTGCATGTCCGCTAGTGGAGTCACGTGACCCTAGACGCCTGGAATATTCAGTGTCCTCTCCGCTGCAAGGAACGTTGCACAACCCTGTGGACGCTTAGTTGATGCCTCTAGGATAAAACTAAGCCAAAATAGGGATTGCAACATAAACAAGGGAAACCGTTCCGTCAGTGTGGTGTAGGGATATTGTCGGCAGTCAGCTTGCCCCGTCTCTCGCTCTAGTGATTGCATGTCCACTAGTGGAGTCACGTGGCCCTAACCACCTATAATATTTACTGGCCTCATCGCTGCCAGGAACGTTGCACAGCCCTGTGGACGCTTAGTTGATGCCTCTAGGATAAAACTAAGCCAAAATAGGGACTGCAACACAAGCAAGGGAATCCGTTCCGTCAGTGTGGTGCAGGGATATTGTCGTCAGTCAGTTTGCCTCGTGATCTCACTCTAGTGATTGCACGTCCGCTACTGGAGTCACGTGGCTCTGGCCGCCTAAAATATTTCCTGGCCTCTCCGCTGCAAGGAACGTTGCGCAGCCCAGTGGACGCTTAGTTGACGCCCCACGGATAAGACTACACCAAAACTGGGACCGCACCCGTTGCTCGATACAGCATAGTTCACCTTGTAATTTTAGCTCGCTAGCACTGCGCATTAACCAAGTGATACTTATTATATTGTTGTATTGCATGAGTTTCTTTTTTTTGTAATTGCTTCCTCCCGCCTGGTATCCGTGTCGCACTGACTGCATTATTGCTCTAGTCATAATTTCTGCACCCCCCCCCCCCTCTGTCATCGCATTGTATCCATTAACCGTTTAACAGCTCATCATCGCCTTTTTCTTACTAGCTTAAACTTCGTTTACCATAGCTAAGCTTTGAACTTTAACTCTGGGTTGTTATTTTGGGTAGTGTAGTTTTAAGTAATTAGTGTTGTAAATAGTAGGCTTAAAGATAATAAACATTATTATATAACCTGAATCGTCTTTTTACTGTGGTGTATGTGAAGTCTATCTATCCTTAGACCCACTGGACATTACCGTTTCTTCACTGAAGCTACTCAAGCCCTGAAGCTCGAGTGCCAAAGTGACGGTTCACCAACTGACAGAGTGAATTAAACGTCACAGGCTTCAATAACGATGGTTGTCGACATATAATTTGTTTAATTTGAGTTATACGCGCTTTTTGTTTTAATTCTGTAACAGTTGGTAGCGTAGACTGCCACTGACAGGTATTTTTGACAGTCCTTTTAGGTTAATTAACAGATGTTTGTTTTTAGTTTTGACACTTTGTTATAGTTCAGTAACCTTGTCATAAAAAAAGGGGGTTATCTGACTCCAATGGGGTATTTATGTTTTTTTAATATGATATATAGGATTATAAATTAATGTTAAATCCAAGTTTACGACCTCTACAGACCTCCGGGTCTTGATAAAAATTTAAAAAAATCGGTAAAGGTATTTACACAGAACTTTCCTCGTTGTTTGTTCATGGCGGTCACTCTAAAAAATTAATAATTACGAAATGGCATTGAAAATAATAATCGGAATATAGTTATTGCTATTATTACAAAGAAAATTTGATAAATTTTGGTCAAAAAAAATATACAGATTGCTCATCTAACAGCAAAAGTTCAATACTAAATAGCAGGTGCCACATATGGTTGGCTTGCGCAAATACCTTTACAAATATCCACCATGACTGAATTATTTCTTGGGATGACCACCCTGTACATTTTTCAATAAAAGTATAATAGGTGCATATGCCAGATATTATTGCTATCTGTCACATTTTCAATCCAACATTCACGTAATGGAGTGGAAGTATAGTGGTGGTTAAAAAATTTCATTTTTTTTTGAAATTTTTCAAAAATGTTGGTAAAAAATTTTTCTAAATGTTTTCTTCTGAAATAGGTTTAAAATGTCAAACGTAGAAATTTTAAATTTGAGCAAAAAGGAAAGTTTCCTTCTATTTTATAGTAGTGGTAAAGAAAAGTTTAAAAGGTTTGAAACGTCATGAAACGTGGAAATTTTAAATTTTAGCAAAAACAATTTTTCGTCTATTCTATATAGTGATAAATAGATTAAAACTTTTCAATTTTTTAAAAATTTTTCAAAAACATTTTTAAGTTTATTTGAATAGTTTTAGAATGCCATGGAAACGTGGATAGTTTAAATCTGAACAAAGAAAAAAAAATCTATACAGTGGTAAAATTTTTTAAAAATAGTGAAAAAATTTTCTAATTTTTCTTTTAACTAGATTTAGAACGCTATGAAACGTGGATATTTTAAATTTGAAGAAATAAAAAAAAATTCCATCTATTTTAGTGGTCAAAATTTTTTCAAAAATGTAAAAAAAAAAAAATCAAAATTTTTTTTTTTGCATCGGGCTTAGAATGCCATGAAACGTGGAAATATTAAATTTGAAGAAAGAAAAACATTTTTTTCATCCATTTTAGTACTTAGTAAAAAATTTTTCAAAAATGTTGGTAAAAATATATATATAAATTTTTTTGAATTAGGTTTAGAATGCCATGAAACGTGAAAATTTTAAATTTGAGCAAAAAAAAAATTTTTTTTCAACTATTTTCGTACAAAAAATTTTTTTTCCGAAATAGGATAAGCGTGTCATGAAACGTGGACATTTTAAATTTGAGCGAAAAAAAATGTTTTTCATTATTTATTCCGTTTAGACGGTCCACCCTGTATATTTTCCAGTGAAAATTCTACCATTTCTTCGCAGTCAGTAGGGTCAACTACCTACCAAATTTGACTGCTCTCCGTCAAGTAGTTTTTTAGTTAATGCACCAACAGACAGACAGACAGACAGACAGACAGACAGACAGACAGACAGACAGACAGACAGACTGACGGAATTGAAAAACCTATATTTTCGTGATCTGAAACGTCAGAATCCGAAAAAATCTCGGAGGGTGATTTTTTCTCGAATACAATACTTCCCTTCGGTATGCGAGGGAAGTAAAAACTGCGAGATTTTTGCCTCTTTTTCATTTACTGTCGATTTTGACTTCTAAGGCCTACTTCTTCGGCAAAAACAATTTAGTACTCTTTTAAAATAGACTGAATTTGCTACAAGTTACTAGAATGGACTAGGTAGATGTAATAGTCTCCGAGACACGGCTGTTGAAAGTTTGGCAAATTCCTCATATTTCGTAATTTTTAGCGATTTTCCCACTTTTACATCATAAGATTGGCCTCAAGGCTAAAAACATAAATGTTTTTCTAAACTGAAATACATGTTATATATCTACCTTCCTGTACATATTACAGTTTTTTAGTGTGATGTGCTTAGTCCCGGGCCGATTCGCCGGTTGTTTGGTCGGAGTGTAGTAAAACAACGTTGTAAAATATCAGTCTTGAATCTATTTAAAAAGTTAGTAACAGAAAATATAGAGAGATATGTATTTTATGTAGAGATATATAGGTGTTTTACAGATTTTTAAGCAAAAATTCACAGATTTTTAGGTTAAAAATTGCTCAAAATGGCAAAATATGAAAAACTTTAAATAGCTGTACCTCGGAGATTATTTAGTCTACAGAATCCTTCCTTGTACCAATTTGTGGCAAATTTAGTCTATTTTTAAAGTAAAGTATTAAATTGTGTGTTACCAAAAGAAGGGTCAAAATTGACAAAACTGAAAAAAAGTAAAAAATATCACAGTTTCTTGGATTTCTTACCAAGATCCGGAGGTCTGCCGAGGTCGTTTTGGATTTAATATTAATTTATAGTTATACAGGGTGTTGCATCATGAGAGGGACATAGCTTAATAGGAGGTAGAGAACATCAGTGGTAACCGGAACCTCCCATAGAAATGTCTCATTGGGCCTTCACTACGAAATTACAGGGTGTTAAATAATTTTTGGCCAAACCTGTTTTTTGTCATAACTTTGACAGGAAATGAAATAACGGATTCATATTTGGTACGGCTAATGTACAAACGAGCCCCAAGAGGTACATGTATAAAAAAAAATATATCCAGGTCCGGACTCACTATAATTTATGTTTCTTCTTTGCATCAATAAAACATCACCCTGTATATATTTTTTTGAAATTTCGATACGATATTCGAAAAGAGCAAGAAAAAACAAACAAAATGGCCTATTTCATTTTTTTGTTACACCTTCGTGGTTATTTAAATACGTTGTTAAATGTGCAAGAAAATGGATTACAGAACCCTGTTAAATGAGAGGCACGTGAAATAAATAGTTTTATAACTAAAATTTGCAAAAATTCTATTGAGCCTAGGTGGTCTGAGTGAATCCTAATTCCGGCACGTTTTAAAGGTCCATTTTGGTAAAAAACTGTGGTCCTAATAAGTAATCGGGTATGAAATAACAAAATTTTTAATCAATATATTAAAAACTCAAGATGTTGTTAGGTAGAATGTATAAAGTTACTGAATTATTAGTTATTAATCTTTTCTTGTTTATATACCCTGTTTTTACAATAAAGTTGAGAGTTGTGTGTTGACTATTTGGTTTAATTTCCTGGTTGCAACATAGTGGCGATCGTGACAGGACTAGGGAAGTAAAAAAACAGTGGTATTTAATTTTAATTGGTGTTATTGAAGTTTGTGTGGTTCGAGAATCGAAAATGGAAGCTAACAAAAAGGATCGTAAAATGCGTAGGGCAGCGTTTACGAATCACGTTAGCGAACTGGAGAATTTACTGTTTGCTGCAGAAAAGTCTCGACTGATTTTATTAAACTGGCGTGGGAAATAGTAGAACAAAAATATTCAGACCTACAAGTGCTGGATGAAAGAATATATGAGAATATAACTACTGAAATGGAACTTCGTGATTCTTATTTCAAGAGGTAAGCGGATTTTAGGCTCAAAGTTGAGCAATTTGCAGAAAGTGATACCGTCAGTGAGCATGATGCCAGATCTCAAGTTAGCCAGAACAGTACTCAGGAAAGATCAGGCAAGCGTCAATTCAAGTTACCTACAATAGAGCTTCAGAAATTTGGTGAGGATATCCGAGAGTGGTTAGGGTTTTGGGCACAATTTGAGAAAATACATGATGGTCCTGATATCGATCTGTACGATAAAATCATTTATTTGACACAGGCAAAGAGGTTTTAATCTATGGACACAGGCTACTGTGGTGGGCAGCAAAGCTAGACAACTTGTGGAAAGTTATCCTAGTGTGCCAGAGAATTATGTTTGAATTATTGATAGTTTAAAAGCGAGATTTGGTCGCAAAAATATTCTTATTGAAGTTTATGTAAGGGAACTTTTAAGGCTCATTTTAAATAATGCCATGGCTCAAGAAAATATGGATATTTCTACACTGTATGATAAAATTGAAAGTCATTTGCGAGCGCTGGAAACTTTAGGAATAACAAAACACAATGGGCTTTTTAGCGATAATTTTTTTTCGTTATTTTTTCATAATATTCAATAGTATTCGATCATCTAGATAAGCTGTTAAAATTTCATAAGTATGCCTAATCCTTAGACATTAAATGTTAAAGTTTACTACAGTAGTAGTCAGTAGTCCATTATAATCCGTCAAACTTTAATGTCATGAGTTAATACGACGTTTGAAGAAAAATATGTAAAAATTTGTTAACCTCAAAGTAAAAAATTCGACAGTCACCCGATCACTATATACAAAGTGACGTCACGCCAAGCTCCGCCCCGTTTTCGCGCAATCCAACTTTGGTAATTTATTTAAGGGCTTAAAAGTTCGAATAAAACCTAAAAATTTGAAAATTGTCTTAAAAATGTTCGTCTACTTTCGATTTCTAAAATAAAAGAAAATGCTGAACGGGCCTATTGCGCTTCGATGTTATTCCCCCTGATCGAGTCTTGCTTACCTGAAAATCCTTTAAGAGCTTGGCAATGTTCAGCTCAATACGTGACTAGTGTAAAAGAAAAACGGAGACAATAGATGAATCACCCTCAAAAAGTCATTTAGATGGGCTGATGAATTTTTTAAGAGCTGAAATAGGACGAGCAACGAATTTCTTTAGCCACTGAAAATTTCAGTTGGAGAAATTTAAACAGACATCTGGATATACATCTTCAGATGAACGGTTAATTGCGATGTTGCCAAGTGTATATTTGTCAAGGTTCGCATGACACTGGAAACTGTTTTAAGGCCAAAAGGTACACTTTATATGAAAAAAAGGATTCTTTCAAAAAGGGGAGCGTGTTTCAGATGTCTCGAAAATGTCGTGGGTGAATAATAGACGGAGAGCTGGCTATGTAAAAATGATAAGGTGTAGTAAATTTTTTTATGTAGAAGCCCTCCTTGCTACCTGAAAAATACATAGTTAATTTTTAATTAAAATAAAATCTTTGAGCGCAGCTCTGAAATTTTCTGTAGGTATAGATTTTAACTGTACAAATAAATAAATAAATGCGATGTAATTTTAGGACAAGAAATATCAGCCAAGAAGTTCAAAACAAATTAAAAAAAGTACACCAGTACAGGATTCGAACCGAGAAATCCGCTGTGAATGTCATCGCTTAACGATCGGTGTAGACTTGAAATTTCAATTAATCTCGTCGGAAAAAGCAAAACATGAAATTTTTAAATGTTCATAACTAAATAAACACATCAGCAGGAAGGCTTCGTAATGTCGATATCGAAAGATCGAAATTGGCATTTTCACGGCATGTTAATTGTATGGGCCAAATCGAACATCCGAGCCGTCAGAACTGAACGAAAAATGGTATTTGTTTATATTTCGCGAATTTGATTTGTTTTTTGTTCCATTAATGTCACTGGTACGTTAATAACCGAAAAACCCGGAAAATAGGGAGATTTTAAATATAAAAACAAAATCGCCAGAACTGCACCTTGACCAATGTCAAATTTTAATAATTTGAAATTTTTTTTACAACTTTATCGACTTCTGGCAACGTTTAATCCCCGACCTAGACTTGTGGCAGTAATTTTACGCAATTTCTACAGTTAAAAACTATAACTACACAAAATTTCAGAGCTACACTCTAAGATTTTATTTTGATTAAAAATTAACGCATTTGACCACGCTTCCCTCGCAATGGACTTCTAGCTGCAGCACTATGTACTTTTCAGCTAGTAAGGAGGATTTTTACATACAAATTTTCACTGCACCTTATCATTTTTAATTTCCGTAGCCATCGCACATCACGTTAATGTGTCCACAAATACCAACTAACAAGACAGAAAATGAGGCCGTTTCATCGAAGTTAGAAGAGAAGTCCTGAACAAGGACTGTATTGTTTAGGAAATCCGCATGTCATTGGGCAAAGGCTAAGGATGCCCATAAGTAACGGCATTGATGGACACGGGATCCCAGAGATCATATATACTAAGATCCACGGCCAGAGATTTTAGGTTATGCTCCTATAAAAACACTTAGTCATGTTTTATTTGAAGGACAAAAAACAGTAGAGCAGTCTCACAATTGTTATAAATTTAGAATCACCGATAACAATTATTTCTACACGATGGAGGTGTTGGATCAAAACCAAATTTGTAGCAATGTCCAATCAATACATTTTGGTGAGTGGATTGAGAAACTAAAAGACAATATTCATTTAAGTGATATGGGCAGTCAGGGGCCTATAGAGATTTGGGTTGGAGCTGATGTATTTGGCAAATTATATACCGGCCGCCGCCATGTCCTGAAATCTGGGCTAGTTGCCATTGACACTCTGTTGGGTTGGACCTTGATGCGAAAAGTTCCTGATACAGAACAAAGTACGAGTTTGGTAAACGTATTCATGTTGGTTAAAGACGCATCTATTTCTGATTTATGAGAAAGATTCGGCAGGAAATGGCTTCTGGCGGCAAAAGAGATGTTTCAGCAGACTGTAAAATGTCCTTTTGAACCAAGAAGGCAGATATGAAGTATGCCTCCCTTGGATAGAAGGACATCTCCCTTGTACACAGGCTGCGTGACCAACGTTTCTTGAATTTCATGGGACAGTTAACACCACTGGAGAGCTAGTTTGATGCTGGTCGAGGTTATATGTGTACTGTGGCGCTCCTAAGGACAACGCGAAAAAGAACCGGTAAAAACTCCATCAAACCAGATAAAATTTAAGTCAGCGGTGGATTAAAGTTCTGAGTAAGGTGAAGTGTAATAATAGAAGAACAAAGCACCCACCGAATTAATAATTGAAAAATTGTGGTAAAGTGTACGTTAATATACCAAAAATGAAATAAACAAGTGTTTAAAGTGCAGTGCTTAGCTGAAGTACGTCGTAAAATTTATAACTGGAGCTTGAGTCACTTTTCAAGCGAAGGAGAGCAACATTCGTTTACGTTTAAAAGGCAATATAATACAGCCAGCTGTGGATGGAAGATAAGTTTTGATTACTTTATTTAATTTGTAGCATGTTGTATTACTTTATTACCTTATTTTTTTACAACAAATTGAAAAGGTATTAAACATGGTTATAAAATAGAAAAATTAGGAGGAATTGAAAAACGGAAATTAAAACTGATTGCTTTAAAAACAAACTAATATACAGGGTGTACAAAATATTTCCTCGGGCTTCTTTCTCATAACTCGCTAAAAATAGCTCTATTGTTTACCGCGAGATAGGGCCCTCTCCTGCACTTCCACCGTAAATGGGTATTTACCTGTGGAATGGTAAATAAATAAAAACTCCTTACGGCGAGCTAATGTATGTATGCCCTGGCAGACAACGAAGGAGACGCACTGATGCAGGACGTTGAAAAGAAAACACAGATTTCTGGGAAACATGAAACCATATATGAACGCAAGCGGGCGAAAGTAGGTACACACTTAGATTCAGAAACAGAAGAAACAGAAAACTTAGAAGAAGAATAAATAAGGGAACGATGATAGATGGAAACTTAAAAGAAGCATGGAAACTGAAAAGAAGCATCTCGCAAAAACCTACACTTTCCATCCGACGATGGCAGATGGAAACTTAAAAAAAAGCATGGAAATTGAAAAGAAGGATCTCACAAACACCTACACTTCCCATCCTATATTCCTACCTCATGAGTCATGTGGCTCTCGCTGCTGGCAACAAGAATCTACCACGTTCAAGCCAGCGTATGTAGGCTGTCCGGCGGTATATAAAAGCGTCCGAGGTTCGTTCTGGCACGGTCGAGTGGAGCCGCCCAATCATGCCCTGAATATGTAATAGACGACTGGGCGCCTACATTTGGCTGGTCAGCGGGCGATCGAGCTGCGTGTTGGAGCGAATCTCCAGATTGGATGCACGGAACCGGCAGTAATGCTCAATTTATCAAATCAACCAATCAAATCAATCAATACAGGCCGAGAGCTTTGTAAAATCTAATATTTATTAGTTTATTTATTTATTAATTTATTTAAAAATAATCGTCAGCCTGCGCGCTGATAGAACAGCGAGCAGTCAGCTCTTATTTTCGAAGCGGACCCGTGTCGCTGGAGAAGCGAAATCCTCGGACCTCTTTGGCGACCGCTATTGCACTTAAAAATTCACATATCGTGCCCTACATCATTGGATTGGACATTTAATTTCCAATAGATCAAGCAAAAGGAGGGGGTCAATTTTGTTTAGAAAAGGTTAGAGAGGTTTATGCGAAGAGATATCCAAATCGCATAAATTTTTTAATTTTTAATATGATTTGTCGAGTTCCGCGCAAGAATCTGAAAATTTCAGGGGTACGTAGGAAGGTGAGAGAGAAATCGAATGGTGCAAACCGCAGTTCTGTATCTTCTTTCGTTTTTGATACTGAGCCATCGGAAGTAGGTAAAAATTGGTCTTCTTTCTTAGGCACAGTTTTAGGTCCAATATTGTTCCTTGTGTACATAAACTCAATTGCCAATGTGTCGAATTTTGATGGACATATAGTATCCTACGCAGATGATGCTGCTTTGATTTTTAAAGGAGACACGTGGACAAATACATTTTTAAAAGCTGAGCTAAGTATATCTTCTATTTACAAATGGTTAAACTATAGTCTGCTTTCCTTAAATATTGATAAAACTAATGTCTTTTACTCTTTTGAAAAATGATTAACCCAAAACAGAGAATATATTTATACACAAAAGTAATTGTCTCAAAACAAAAAATTGTATGTGCCCTGTTATTAAAAAAACTAATAAAATTAAATACCTTGGTGTAATGATAGATCAGCATCTAAGATGGGATGAGCATATTATTTATATAAACAAACGCCTGAGACAATTAATACCTAAATTTTATTCTTTAAGAGAAATTTTAAATGAAAAAAATTTATCTATAATCTACAACGCTCTTGCTGAATTTATTTTACGTTACTGTATTATAGCCTGGGGTGGCCTATCTAAAAACATCTTGAAAACGTTGCAAGTTACCCAGAATACATTAATAAAAATAATATTTAAGAAAAACAAACGTTATTCAACTGAAGCTTTGTATCGAGAATCCGGAATTTTAGATATAAAAAATCTATATACATATCAAAGTCTTGTATGGACGTTCAAATCTCGTGATTACTTAAAAAATTACCATTGTTATGAAACAAGAACTCTCGATAATGCATCATTAAAGGTCCCATTATTTAGGAAAACCCATACGCAACATTTCGTATTTTATTTTGGCCCTATATTTTATAATATACTACCTATCAACCTAAAAAAAATAACAAATATCAATAAATTTAAAAAGGAAATTAAAATATATATTATAAAACATATATATTTGACAATATCAGGTAACCTTATCAATCTACACTTACCTTTATGTATGTACGTATATATTCATGACGTTTTCTAATGCTTTTCTATATTATCAATATCTTCTAGTTAATATTTCATATTTAATACAAAACGTAATTTTATTTTTTAGTACTTCTTTATTTTTTTCCTCTTCTCTCTTTGTTCTTTTCGCAGTTTGTCTTTAGTATTTTGCCGTAGTTTCATCTTACTTCTAATGTGAATAAGACATTGTCATATACTCATATATAGGTTAAATAAGCATTTATATAAATATAAGAGTGTACGTGGGTGTGTGTTTGGGTTTAGAGCAGTTCTATCCCTCTTGGGAAGTTGCAAGGAACTTTACAAACAAGCACATCTAGTGCTTAGGTAATTTTCTTTGCAACATGTAAAATGATGCAATAAGTATGTGTTTTTTTATTTTAGTACATCTTGTATATTGTACCTAAAATCGTATTGTACCTAAACTAATTTAACATTAAATTTCAATTTCAATTTCCGAAGGCTCAATCTCGAAAACCAAACGAGTTACAGACCTGCGGTTTGCGCCATTCGATTTATCTCGCATTCCTACGTACTACTGATTTTTTTTAGAATCTTGCAGACACTTTCAATTTTTTTGGAAAAACTATTGAAAAATTTATGCGATTTCAACATCGCTTCGCATAACCTGCTCTAACTATTCCCCCCGTTTTTATGCTTATTCGATTGGAAATTAAATTTCCTATCCGATGATGTGAGGCACGATATGTTCCGGTAATTTTTAAGTGAGATAGCGGCCGCCAAAATAAGTGATCCGAGGATTTTGTTTCTCCAGCGACTCGGGTCCGCTTCGAAAATAAGAGCTGACTGCTGTTCTATCAGCGCATAGGCTGACCATTATTTTCGAATAAACTAATAAGTAAATAAACTAATAAATGAATATTAGATTTTACAAAGCTTTTTCCCCTTCGGTGTCGTGAGCTTTCGGGCTAGTAGTACTTTGTGAAACATGGCTTAGTGATGATGTAAGTAATGAAAAGTTTCTGGATGATAGGTATGTAGTATATAGGTGTGACAGAGATTATTTAGATGTTGGTGAGAATTTTGGGGGTGGGGGGGTGTTCTAATAGCTATTAGGCGAAAATTCAATTCAAAATTATTAAACATAACTCCTCTCCCTAAAACAGAATTTGTTGTTATTGAAGTTGATATTCATGGTCAGACATGTCTAATTTTTAATATACTAAGTGTAAATCGATAGTAGAAAGATACATTCAGTATTTCTAATCAATGGAACGTTATTTATAGGTATAATGAAAATATAATTATATTCGGTGACTATAATATTCCATTAATAACAGACCAAAATTATGATTTATGTAAGGGTAATGAAATAAATAAATATCTACTAGGATTTATTAATACGTCCGGAATGCAATTAATAAATAACATACAAAATATAAATAATAGAACTTTAGATTTAGTGCTAAGTGATATTAATGTAATAGTAGAAAGAGAAATTACACCATTAGTACCATTAGATTCGCACCATCCTGCTCCCCTAGTAATATATGATTTAAGTAAAACAAACAAGGAACAAAATAATAACAATTTAGATAAATATAATTTTAAAAAAAGGAGATTTTGTTCAATTTTATGAAAAATTTAATATGTATTGTATGATATTTTAGATCAATGCATACCTAAATATAAATATTATAGAAAAAAGAGTTATCCACCCTGATTTACATCGGAAATTATAAATTATGTAAAGCAAAAAAACTTCCACCATATATATGAAAATCATTCTGAATATCACATTAAAGAACTGAGGAATAAAATTAAAATATTAATAAGACTGAACACATAAATTATCTAAAAAGTGTAAAAAAGGATATTCGAGCAAACAGCAATGAATTTTGGAAATACATAAATAATAAAAAATCTCCATTTAGTAGCAACACATATTATAAAAAAGATAGAATAAAATTGGTTAGCAATGAAGAAAAGCCTCATTCAGTTTTTGGTGATTAAGCTACATACCACATAGATCTGTCAAATACAAATAATAATGATACCACTAACAAAAACCAAAAAGGTCCTCTGGTCCTGATGGATTTCCACCGTATATTATCAAAGGGTACAATGAAATACTTGAGCAGCCACTCTATATTATTCTTAATTTAGCCGTAGCAAAATATACATTTCATGCTGTATGGAACAAAAGTCTGATAACCCCAATACACAAAAATGGTGCAAAGCAAAATATAGAAAATTATAGACCCATGTCCGTACTGTCAGCAATTGCAAAAGTATTTGAACAAATAATTTATAAAAAGTTAAGTACGCACATGGAAAATGAAATTAACGAATGTCAGTGTGGTTTTGTAGTAAGAAAATCAATAGTTACTAATCTGACAATATTTACAGATAATTTAAGGTCTACAGTAGACAATTATGGTCAGACGGGCGGTATTTACTTAAATTTTGCGAAAGCTTCTTATATTAAAAAAATTACAAACTTATTTTTCTAATAATTCCCTATTATTTTTTAAATCTTATTTGAAGTCTAGATACCAACAATAAAAAACCTTGTAATGGTATAATTTATTATTCTGATAACACACGCGTGTGCCATGAAAGTTCAAAGAACTTAGTTTATTAATTTAAGTATTTATCTTTTAATCGGGTTATGATTATTGCTGTTTCGGCAGAATGTTGTCACTAGACAAGTCCAATTCGTAACATGTAATAATTAATAATTAAGAATAAATGATATACCTTTGAAGTAGATGGTCGTGTTTGCTTTTAATATATAAGATGTCCAAGTTTATCTCATGGCGATCCTGCCAGTCCTGGTTATAAGAATTAGTTCAATCGTATGTTATGTGTATAATATTACAAGAAAAAAAAAGAAAAAGTGCAAATAGTTATATACATGGATTTATAAACAAAAATAAGTTAAATGGTCGTTTTATGGTTATGGTAATGGTTGTACTTATTTTATAAAAATATAGAAAAAAAATGGGTGGCAACAAAGCAAGGAAGAAACAATTGTGGCCGGAAATAGTGGTGGCCAGACAGATGAAATTCAGTAAAGCCCTTTCCACAATAAATATAATCGAAATAGTAGTCATTATTTTGGCAGTAGTCGTTATTATGGTATATTGCTATGGCAGATGAAAAAGGAAATTCGAAGAGAAAATACGAGCAGAAATTGGAGCCAGCCAAGAAATTGTATAGCAGCCGTTCCATTTTTTTAGGTTTTTAGGTATGAAATTAGTATATGTAGCTTAGTATGGAATCCGCTACAAAGTTATGAACATTGCCAGAGATTTTAAATATTGATCAGAAGAGTTGACAGTTTTCAATAGAAATTTAGCGAAAGGCAGTAGTGAGGCGAAAGGACAGTGATATAACAAATCGTAAGTTAAGAAAATTATATAAGTTTTAAAATAGTTGTTAGTTTGAACGGTTCGTACAATAAATCGAACATCGATATTAAAGTTAGGGATGAAATTAAGGGATATGCAGACATCATTAATAAATATTTAAAGAGGATTGAATCCATTTTGAATGAAAGGTTGCAGTCATCGTGCACTGAACAGTCTGAAAGGGATGAAAAATCATTATAAATTTCAGTAGATTCCGATTCATCAATTTCAGGGTGCCCAGATACCGAAGTTAAAATATCTGAAAAATTCTGTGTCATATTTATCCACACAATTAAATAATGCCAAGCAAGGTGGAAAATCCATTGAGCAATTCGGCAAAACAATTGAAGAGTTATTAACGAATCTGGCAATTACTCAGAGCGAGGGCAATGAAAATTCTCTAAAAATATTAGGAAAAGTCAATGAAAAAATTGCGATAAATATTTTCGCAAGTGGGCAGCGATACAATAATTTAAGAACGGTAATTAAAGCTTGCAATTATTCTAAATTATCTGACATGATTGAAGGTGCAAAGGATGAGGAAATTCCTAATAATTCACAATCAAACAGTCAAGTGTTTCATATGCGCCGAAATAAAAATTGCAGGCGAAGTTCTACAAATAATAGATTTTTTAGAGGTAACAATCATAACTTTTCGTATAACTTTTCAAGAAACCAGGTCAGAGGTGTAAATAATAATTCCAACTACAGAGGTCATAATAATAGAACTAATTTTAGCAATCGTGCAAGAGGCAATTATTTTGGAAATAATACGCGTAGAACATATTACATGTCAAATGAAAATGAACATTCTGGTAATAATGCAAGTAGTGATTTTCGTGGAAATTCACAAAGTACCGCATCCGATTCATTCTTCCGAGGCCCAACGAGAGATTAAAAAGTGGGACGTTTTAATAATAAACGGCTTAAATTTTGTTGAATTAATTTATGGGAATAATAAATTAAAATTCTTAATAGACACTGGATCAACAATTAGCATTATATTTAGTAAATATCTAGCCAAACATGAAACAATTGACTTATGAAATAAAATTCCATTAAAGGGAATTTTTGGGTCAACAGTATCAAAAGGCTCAGCTTATATTTCACTACAAGTGAATACACAGCTATGTCATCAGTTCTTACTAATCGACGACCTTGACCATAACATGCATGCTATTTTGGGTTCAGATTTCATTTTTAAATATTCAGCTATAATAGATTACGAACAATTTTTATTTTCTTTCTGGTATAATAATGCAAAGATTTTAATTCCTTAATTCCTTTTAATTCCGGCGAAATATTTAATTTCAAGTTTTTATACTTATTTCCGTTGTTTATTTAAAAAAGCAACCTCTAACTAATCCTTTGACATAAAAGTCACAGGCGCAGAGGTTATTTACCAGTAACATACTGGTTAATTGTGATATTTTGTAGATTACCCGAGCACCGCTTAAAAAGAAAACGTACTTGTGGCAGGAAGTCCCAAAGAATTGAACAAGGAAAAAAAAATTATGAAGTATTTCATTAAATTAAAATATATTTTATATTCGATTTCTTATTGATCCACTAATTATAAGATTGGTGACCGACGTGCGATTCTGTGGCGTCAGTTGGATAACTAACTACTTACTACGGGTCACCTTTGATCCCGTCACGTTGTTGTACCTATCCGAATACTCATAGAATCCATCGATGGTCTTACTTATTAAGAAGTGTTTCTAAAAAAGTGCTAATTATTAGATATATTCATTAGAAGTGCACCGTCCGACATACGATTCGACGGGGAGAGCAAACTATAGCAATCACAGTAAGTATAATTTTGTCTATTTTCATCTTGGGGAGTCTGAAGGGTAATTTGAATCCCCCTTGTGAGTAGAGTTGATGGATATCGTAGCGGCGACACAGCTCCGGCCTAAATTATATAAAATACTTGTCATGTCCATCAAAATCTACGATACTGGGTACATCTACATTTACATATATACGAACTTTTGCACTTTTGTAGCTATCGTAAAGATGGAAAAATCTTCACTCTACAATTTTTGCCTCTTGAATATTTTCTCTAAAACTCATAGTTTTTGAGTGAAAAAGTAACAGAGACGTGTTTAGATGTCTCCAATAAAAATATATAAAACATGGCGCAGTCTTAAAGCACATGTATACAGCAGCCACGTGAAAATGAAGAAAAAGACAAGTTCGATTTTCATTAAAAATCTGACTCCCATTTTCAACCAAAGAAGAATTTGACTTTCGAGCGATATTAGTTTCTTGCGTGTAGACAAAAAGAAGGTCAGTCAGTTGAGCAATGTACTACGGAATTAGGAAATTTGTCCCTTTTCTGTGAATTTGGAAATTTAAGAGACAGTCTAATTAAAGATATAATGGTTTGCGGTCTGCTATGCGAGTCCATGTGAGCAAGGCTATTAGAAGAAGATGAAGGTTGATTAGCCAAGGCGATCAAATTTTATTTAAATATTGAAAATACCCGAGAGCATAATCGGCAGATTACAAATGAATTCGATAAAGAGCATACAACAAACCAGATATACCAGATCAGGATACAACAGCGAGGTGTAGAAGGTAAAAAGTTCAAAGATATCCGGAAATTACAGTGCACAATGTGCAATAAATCTCATAACTTTGGAAAATGTCCTACTTACGACAAAGCCTGTAATAATTGTGTGAAAAACGTCACTTTAACGCACCAGTAGACCAGTGTGAAAACAACTGTCACTTTTCACATTCAGTGCGAAAATAACTGTCACTTTTCGCACTGGTATAAAGAGAAATCATTCATATTTACTTAATAGTAATAATAAAATCACAATAAATAAAGATTGTTTAAACTTTGCGAGGTTTGAGCGTCACTTGTAAACAATAATTAATAAAAACAAAGCTTTATTACCTTAGAAACGCTAGTATGGTATTTTTTTAGATGGCGTGATTACGAATTTTAAAATATCGTACTGTGACATTGATAGAATTGATTATTCAAAGAAACGTCAAGATGCAAATTAGAAATATTTTGACATTTTGAACGTCAAGATATTTAATATTTCTCAATACATGGGACCTGAAATGGTACAAAAAATAAACAAATGCAAGGAATTACCACATAACTTCCTAAATGACATATCGGTGGCACCCACCTTATTTCTTCAACCAGTAACAGATACAGAAATAATTAATATAATTTCTAACATTAAAAGTAACTGTTCTCCCGGACCAGATGGAATAAAATCAGAGTAAATAAAACATTTACATAAATATATCTTCAAACCACTGGTTCACGTTATTAATTTAACCTATAAAAATGGTAATCTGCCTATACAGTGGAAAGAATCAATTATTACACCCGTACATAAATCAGGTGACCCAGAACAATTAACAAATTATCGACCGATCTCTGTGATAAATAATTTTGCAAAAATCTTCGAGCAAACTCTAAAAAAGAGATTAACCTCATTCTTCCATCTACACAATGTGATAACGAAAAGGCAATATGGTTTTATAAATAATTCTAACACGGAAAATGCTGCCATAGATTTCCTCAGAACAACTGTGGGTGCTTTGGACGAGTCAAGAAAGTGTATTGCCATTTTTCTTGATTTGGCCAAGGGTTTCGATACAGTATCACATGACAAGCTCTTAAACAAATTATATAACTATGGTATCCGAGGACCAGCTCTTAATATTCTGAGAGATTATTTGTCACACAGACTACAACGTGTCAAAATAGAAAATTTTATAAGCTACCCACGGGAAGTGCCAGTTGGTGTACCGCAAGGAACGGTGTTGGGCCCAATATTGTTCCTTGTCTATATCAACAGTATTAGCCGAATAATAAATTTTAAGGGTCATCTTATCTCTTATGCTGATGATACTGTCGTTATCCACACAGGTGACAGTTGAAATGAGGTATACAGCGCTGCAGAGCTTAGCTTAAAAAGTATACACATATGGTTAAGTTTTAATTTACTTACCTTAAATGTTGCTAAAACTAACTATAACTTTCACTTTACTACAAAAAGACCAACCTGTAGAAAAAACACTGAAGATACATAATATAACTTGTACAAAAACAGTAAACTGCGATACGTGTCCACTAATAGAAAAAACAAATAAAATTAAATACCTAGGTGTTACAGTAGATCAGCATATGAGGTGGGATGAACATACTTTCTATATAACAAAGCGACTTAGACAGCTTATTTATAAATTTTATACCTTAAGGGAAATTCTAACACAAAAAAATATGTGCATCCTCTACTATTCTTTAGTGGGATCGGTTTTAAGGTATTGCATTAGTGCCTGGGGTGGTTTGTTCAATAACGTCCTAAATAGACTACAATGTACACAAAATACAATTAACAAAATAATTTTTAGGAAAAGTAGGCTATATAGTACAGAACTCCTATATAATGAAAGCGGCATATTCAATATAAGAAGTATATACACTTACCAGTGCCTAATATGGATGTTCTTAAATAAAAGAAGTTACATCTCTCCAGAAATTAGGCAAACTAGATTTATTGAGAATTTATCTATTAAATTACCACTATTTAGGAAAACTCACACTCAGAGAAATGTCTTCTTTTTCGTTCCTAAAATATACAATCAGTTACCTCCTGACCTAAAAAAAATAACAAAATTAAACACATATAAGCTGCATATAAAGAATTTTATTAAAGAAAATTATGATATACTTACCAAGATATTTAATCCCTAAAAAACATAATACGCACGCCTCTACTCTCTCCACTTCTTTTCTCTTTCTTTCTTCTTTCTTTTCTATTTTCCACTTCTTCTTTCACTATTGTCAATTGTTTATTTTTTATGTACTTTTATGTATCTTATTTTATTTTATTATTCTCCATTAATATCTCTTATTTTGCTATTACCATATTTAACAGACTAAGTAATCTAAATGTAATATTGCTGTTTGTCAACTTTTCCGCTTTACCTAAAATTCCTTAACGAAATAAGAAGAACACAACACAAGCACCGTATAGTGCTTAGGTGAGTCTTCTTTGCTCGATAGGGATGTTCATAATATATATTAATAAACTGTAAATTGTAAGGTAATATAATAATGTAAGTAATGTAATGTAATAATACTTCAAAACTTCAAACTTCAAACAAAATAAACGGTAAACTAAAATCTCTACTTAGTAGAACCACAGCATTATCAGAAATTTCACAAACATTATTTTTGCAAAGACAGATTTTATTTTAATTCGTTTAAGTACGAACTAGCTAAAATAAAATATACGGTAATTACAAGTACCATCACAAATCACGATTAAAATAATATAAACGGTATTCTGGTTTTCTTTCGAAATATCGTTTAAGTCATTTTTCCCTCCGAAAATTCTTGAGAACATAGCTATTCGGATAATATCGGCAGAAGTTAACAGGACCTAACTCGGACTCACCTACTCTGGTAATAAAATTTAACTTTAAATTGCAATTTACTTGGCTCAGGGCCGGTTCTTCAATGTCCAGGTAAAAGTGCCTGGCAGGTTGCTGCTAGTTACGCTTAGCTGGCAGTTACATCTATGGTAGTGTTTATCAACAGTAATTTAACTGCCAGCTACATATCCATAAGTTCAATTATTTCTTAGCTATGTTGGCGCTACTGATTCCACCTGAAGTTTCTTTCAATTGGTTTAATACAAATTTCGCCTGTGTTTTGGTGACAACTCATCTAACTTAACCTAAAAATTCATTGCGTTGTGTAGCGTGTTGATTGATGTTCTGTTCTCAATTTTGTGGGTTTGTGAGTCAGAAATAATTGCAATGGAAAGCGTAAAATGGAAAAGAGGTCCCTAGCTGCCCGTAATGATTGCAATTTCTTCATCTATCATCTCAACCATATGTAAAACGCAGTCGAAATTTAATAGAAATATCTTTACCATGATTCTCAAAATTATTTTCTCGTTCTCTTATGGTATAGGGTCTCCTCCTTCCTCCTTTCATACTTAATAAGTATAAAATCATCGTCATCATCATTCATATCCAGAATATTATTATTATAATTCATTATTGGCAATAATATATTTAATATCAATCACAAATTAAAAATGAACATATCAATCACATTGGTTTTTAGGTTAGAATATTTTAGAATTGTCAGAAATTAAACCAAATGCGCGTGTGCAAATCCACTAACAGTAGAATAAATCCTTAACTGGCACTTTCAACTCTCCGCTAAATTTACTTTCGGATAGTGAGTCTAACCCTCCGATAAATTTTACCTACATGTTGAAACAGTTTATCTGCCAGATAAATTTTATCTGACAGTTAAGCTATTTAATTGGACATTGAAAAACGTTTATGGCCCCTTACTGCGTAAAGAAACTGCTTTACATATCGTTGAGATGACAGATGAAGAAATTGCAATCATTACGGCCAGGTAGGGACCTCTTTTCCTTTTTACGCTCTCCATTGCAACTATTGCTGATTGACAAACCCACAAAATCAAAAACAGAACATTAATCAACACGCTACAAAACGCAATGAATTTTGAGGTCAAATTAGATAAGTTGTCACCAAAACACGCGCGCAATTTGAATTAAACCAATTGAAAGAAACTTTAGGTGGAATCAGCAGCGCCAACATAGCTAAGAAATAATTGAACTTGTGGATATGTAGCTGGCAGTTAAATTACTATTGATAAACACTACCATAGATATAATTGCCAGCTAAGCGTAACTAGCAGCTACCTACCAGGCACTTTTAACTGGACATTGAACCGGCCCTAAGTCGGAGAGTGGTAATTATATTCTGATACGTTTAAACGGAAAAGATTTCAAATCATTTCTTTAAAACACGCATTTCAGTGAATTAGTCTTATCGGTGTTAATATAAAAATCCACGACAAGAAACCATAGCAGCGATGATAATTCGATGTGTACTTACAGCGTTGAAGAAACAGAATAATAGTCGACTTGACTGCTTGACGGATCGGAGAGAAGCGATATTCAAATCTGCTCTAATGAAACTAATTTACGCCGGCTGACTGACCAACGCCCTCAATGTAAATTTTTGTAATTATTGTTAATATTACGGACAGCCCTCTCACGGTCAGGTTTATCACATTTTCTATATAAAATAGAATCCTATATCGCGGTTTAAGCTAGCTAAATGAGAAGGAACCTATAATTATATACAATACATATGTTCGAACGTAAACGGGGGAAATAACGAAGTATATTGGTAATTTAAATTTCATTTTTGGCAACAAAAAATTCACCTCGTTACATAAGCTATTTCTTATTGCAAAAATAAACGTAGTAATTTTAGTAAAAAGACATCAAATTTTACACATAATGTCATTTTGGTTGAAGGTGCGAATTCAAATTATAATGTTTCAGATCCTCACGATTATATTTTCATAGAGATGGTGGAAGAAACAGTTAATAATTAATCATGACAAAACTGTTGTAGTAGATTTTAGCAGAAATCGATATAACCCTAAGTTAAATTTTAATTTTAATGGCTTTACACTTGCTTGTAGTGAACAAGTAAAATTCTTAGGTATCACTCTTGACAGAAATTTTAATTTTTATAATCAAATTGATATGGTGTACTGAAAATTAAATAAAGGTTTTTATGTCATTAACTCTCTAAAAAGTGTGCTTAACAGAGATGCACTAATAAATGTGTACTATGCCGTCATTTACTCTCATATAGCTTACAGCATTAATGTATGGGGGCAATCAAGCGATATCAATAGGGTCTTTGTTATTCAAAAAAGGGTAATTAGACTTATGTTTGACTTACCCTACCGTGAATCGTGCAGGGAGACATTTAAAAACTCACAATTATTTACTGTGACATCGATTTACCTCATGAAATTGTTGACCTTCATTCATAATAATAAAAGTAAACTTCAAGTCAACGGTGACTTTCATGCCTACAGCACTAGAGGGCGGAACAGAATGTGCACAATAAGGCACGATCATGAGTATTTAAAAAAATCTCCTAACTATGCTGGCACAACTCTATACAATAAGCTGCCATTGGAGATACAAATGTCGAAATCTTGTGAGGTTTTTAAAAAAAAGCTGAAGGCTTTGTTATTGACTGGTGCATTTTATAATATTCAAGAGTTCATACATTCTTGCTCTAGTTAAGCGAATATAGGGTACGATTTTATGCTCCTTTTATTTATTATCTGTTTGCACTATACTGTCCATTTGCATGTATTGTTTGTTGTATATGTTATTTATTTGTTATATATTATTTATGTATTTTGTACTTAAATGCTTAGTGTTATTATCATATTTACATTTGTACACTATTATTTTACCATTTCTGTTGACCTGCCACATATACAAACTATGTATCTAAAGTGGTTAATAAAGATTATTATTATTATTATTATTATTATTATTATTAATGCAATGTCAGGAGAATCGTGGAGGTCAGTTGTAGAAATCAATGGATATCATATTAATTTTAAATTAGATACTGGAGTTATGGCAAACATCATACCTGTAAGTGTATTAGAGTCAATAAATTTTGATATTAGAAAAATTGCTCCTACGAATGAAAAACTGTGTTCATATACTAGAGACCGTCTGCCACTGGTGGGACAAGTAGACATTCACGCAAATTTTTTAATAATATATATAATAAAGTTAACAAAAAGTCCGAGTTTGTGTTCAAAGGGATAGGTTGTTTAGAAAAGAAACATAAAATAAGTTTAAGAGATAATATTCAACAGTAGTACATTCAACACGAAAAATTCCATTTGCTATCATGGAGAACCTTAAACAAACTTTAAACGTTTTAGAAAATAAAGAAATAATAGAACCATGTTTTGAAAGTGCAAATTTGGTAAATCCAATAGTCAGAAAGCCTAACGGAAGCTTAAGAATATGCCTAGACCCTAGCGATCTAAATAAAGCTATTTAATGACATTTTTTTTAAATACCCACTCTTGATGAACTAACTGTTAAATTTCCACAATGTCCTCTATTAATTATAATAAAAAAACCTTTAAAATAATTGCCCTTTTAGGTTACAAAGAATGCTAGTTCGGCTTAAAAAGTATGATTTTGCACTAGTATATAAACCAGGCAAAAAAATGGTTTTGGCAACAAAACTTGGGAGCAATGGCGAAAAGTAAAGCTCTTGTGATTAAATCATTTGAGTGTATGTAACATAACTTTTTTACAGTCTTGGCAAGATTTGAAGAAGAACGCAAAAGCTAAAGATAGCGAAATAAGAAAATACCAATGTGGGATGGTGGAGGACCTCCTACTGATACAAAATTGTCTGCTCTTGATAAGGAAATACTATCCTTTCAAGTTTCTACTACTTTAACTGGAAACAAAAATATAGAGGAATCTGCGTTGGTCTTTGATTTTGCACAAGGGACCAGTGATGAAGCGCTTAATTGTGAGCAAGTATCCAGCGACAATGGAGATTATAATGCAGCAAGCATCAGTGATGAAAACATTGACACAAATAATACTAACTTACGTGAACAGGTAATTAAAGATATTTCGTTTCACACTGTGCATAATGACCACAATCACAACTCATAAGCTAAATGTATGGCATTTTCTCCAGTTCTCCTTATAGACTAGCACCTCCATATACAATAGGTCCTCGTAAGATAAATGATGAAATACTGTTTCTCAACACATGTATCAACATTCTGAAGATTATTAAGTCATGGGGTCCGATTCTATATAATGGCGTACCCACCCTATAGGAGTTAACTATGTAAAAAACAAAATCAGGAATTTGACGGACTGGGGAAAACGTTACACAATAGTCTCTCTAAACACGATGTTCGTTTTATGAAAGTATGAACCCTCATTCTCTTAATATTTTAGGTTCATTGTAACACACAGCTGTCGCAACCCCTGATCTGTGAGGAAAGAAGACAATTAGTAGATCCAAGTTAAAAAAAAACAAAATTTACAACAAAGTCGGCGCGTTTGGAAAAGTCTTTGACACTTACCAAAGAATTGTTAAACAACCAAAAAGTTCAAAATGATAGCCGAGAAAAATATTATAGATGTAAAATGAAAATTATGAAAAAGGATTACATTAGTAGGTTCAACTACAGAGCCCAAAAAATCGCGTGTTTGAAACATTCCAATGCTATTCAGCGCAGAATTGCAATAACACTACAATAAGTTTCAAATAAACATTTAGTTCTAGAAAACCCCAATCTTGGGTAACAGTATTTACTTCTTGATTCAGAAGCCACAGTGCAATTACCTGCCACGCCACATTTATAACAGCTAGATACGTTATGAATACTATTCCTTAGAATAAGGCCGATAAAGAAAATGTTATGAGAAATTTCTTAGTCGTGCACACTTTACAAAATAACTTAAAATGTCTCTTACAACTTTTTCATATATTTGTGTCAAGCGAATATTATTTTATCAATAACTTGCCACTTACTGAAAATAAAAATTCAATTAGCATACATACTGTTAGTGGAGGTCCAGAGGCAGGCATATATCACGGTTACTGGAAGTACACCAGCAGACATTTTAAACCTGCACAAAGTGTTTCCTTTTAAGTCATGATTAGTAAATGTAAGGTTGATGTTTCAAATAATTATGTTTATTTATAAATTAAGTTAGCCCATCTAAGATAAATTTTCATACCACTTTTACTGTCTTGCTCCAAGGGAAAAGATTAATCATGCCTCTAGCTGTTACAAATGTATCATGTTGATACATTTTTTCAAAATAAAGGATGTACTTGTTAAATTATGTATTTTATTATAATTAAAACATTTCAAACAACTGTACAGTGTCATTATTAGAAGTGAGTTTGAATGATCCGTCTCTGTAATTGTCTCGCAGTATGTAGATCTTGGTTAATTCTTGCAGCAACGCGTACGTTTCCCCTGACGTCTTGTAATGGCTCGTCGAATATCCTAAAATCAGCATGTATCACTTCATCATAATCAGGTTGTGGAATATTGTGATGCAAACACATGTTGTGTAAAATTACACGTGTTGATTATTTTTGACGCTATGGTAGGCGCGTAATGTAAGGTTCGATCTTTTAATAAGCAACGGTACCTATTTTTGAAGACACCATTACATCTCTCTATACTACTTCGGACTTTCAAAAAGGTACGATTATATCTGTCTGCAGCGCTGCCAGGAATTGGAGCATCTTCTAATGGAGTTAATAGCTAAGAGCGTAGTGCATAACCTTCAAAATAATTCACTGGATATTGTATACGTTTTTGCAATCTTATTACTTAACTCGCCAGAATCTCCTATTAGAAAAAATGGATTTTCGTTATCGCGCCTATAAATCTGCTCCATCATCTGTGATACCCCCGATTCCCGCCATATATGCTCATCATGACTGCTACCTGGAAACAGAGCATTTACATTTAAGTTTCGCAGATCTTCATCACAAATCTAAAACGAAATATTTAAATTTATGAAGAAGTCACTTACTACTTCACAGTTTTACTAATTGAACGTTAATTGAGTGGTAGTTCTTTCGGTTGACATAAATGTGTTCAGGGTGAAGAGGATCGTGACTTGCCGGTCTAACAATGGCTACATGTGTACAGTCAATGCAACCAATTACACCGGGCAATCCGTACCTCTCGTAGAAGCTACAATCATAATTTTTAATTAGGCTTTTGCGTTAGAAATTTCACGGTAAGCTATTCTACATAAGTTGAGCAAATTTAGTAGAGCCAGATCATCTTATTTTCTCATTCTATTTCACCTAAGTAAATACCTCCTCACCGATTTCTTAGAAGTTGAATTTCTTGCAGATTTGCCGGAAAATGTACCCACTGTCCAAATATTTCATTTTGCAACATTGCATTACAAAATTCATTTAATGCTCGACTTACTGTAGCTTGACTTACAGCTAAGTAGCTGTTGCTACCAGTAATTTCCTGGCAAGAACCAAATCCGAGAAATCGAAGGGCAATTAAAACCTGAAACACATATGTTACATCATTTTAGTGTATTGTAAATTAAAATAATAGACACTTACTTTATACTGTATGCTGATTCCAGATTTTCGTTGTGGGGCCTGCATAAATGGAGTGACAACTTGAATAATATCCCGAGCAAGTTCTTTGCTCACTCGAAATCTTTTCATGAAGGCCCCATCTGATAAATCGAAGGGATCAGACATTTGAAGAAGTTGATGTTCTTCTTCAACATATTCCTCAGCATTCTGAATATCACCAATCACTTCATTAGCTATTAATATGTCGGCAAATTCCATTGTTTTTTAATATCTTTAAGTAATAATATACTCGTCGCTTAGCCAAATATAAAACTTAAAGAAAACAATTATATCACAAACGAAATGACAGTTCGCTTCAAAGTAAGGTTATAATTTCATCCCGTTCCCTACAATTTACCAAGAGAAGCAAGTTCCCCGATTTTTGGCGTGATATGACCGCTCCCACAGTTACAGAATACACTATTTTGGTTTTCAAGAGAACTGCGCCCACTTTCTCATGAAAACATGTGCTCACATCACATCACACCGATACAGAATAGCTACCCTGATATCTGAAAATCAACCCCGGCTGACCCCTGCTGCCATCTATCGGTTCTCTTAATGCGAAGACACAGAAAACAGGCCAACGTTTCCTAAAATTAAACTTTTCTGCTCATATATTTGTTATTTAGTTTATATGGCAATGCTTAATTTAGTTTTTGTACATTTTGAATTTGTATTTATAATTAATACAATTCCTTAAAAAGTGCTTAAAATTTCAAAAATTCTTTCCTAAATTCCTTAAAAAATATAAATATTACTACTGGGAGCCCTGTCAGTGGAAATGTTGAAGTTATACATGCAGAAATTCAACACGAAGGTAAAACAGTTAAATCCCAACTGGTAATTGAAAAAAATGCAAACCTATTTTAAAAAATCAAACGTTTTGATTAAATTTTAGAGTAATGAAGTGAATGAATTAATCCATAAAAATGATAAATTTAATACTGATGAACCACAAATGTCACAAACGATAGAAGAATCCTAAAATATACCAATAAATTCTCAGATTCGTGACTGGATCATCCAGAACTTAAACAATGGCTAAGTAAATAAAAACAAAGTGAACAAAATTTTGCATATTGCAATGTATGCAAAACAGAAATCGTGTTTCACAAAAGTGGAATAATACGTCATAGTAAATCAAATAAACATAAGTTTAATTTTAGCCAAATCTCCATGAGTAATAAAATTACAGAATTATACAAAATTACATCACTAACGAAAATGTGAGAAAAGCAGAACTCAAGTTATCGGGCATGTTAGCCACAAACAATTTACTCTTTGTGTTAATTGACACACTGGCTCCCTTGTGCAAAAATATGTTTCCCGATCCTGAGAGAGCGAGGAAACTTTCTGTAAGAAGGCCACAACTTTGATTACGAAGAATTTGGGACAGACGTTTTTAAATAATTTATGATAGGGTCACTGCACCAGTAATTGCCACTGTACCATAAATTGCCAGACGATGTTCATAATCCCAATAATAAGGTTATTTATTTGAAAATATCATTTGTTGTGCCAGCTATATATTGGGTCATGTCTGCACTATCAGGTGTAGGTGTATAAAAGAAAACTTTTTTACAATATTAAAAAAAACATGGAGGCTGCTATAATTGCCTGGCACAACGGTATGCCGCTTTCCACTGCTGCAAAAATACTTTAAAGAACAAAGTTAAAGAAAAAACGCCAGCGGAACGAAGAATGGACCCACCTGCAGTTCTACCTAAAAATGAGGAAAATGCTTTAGTAAAGTGGATAACTTAAAGTTCCAATAGAGGGTTTTCGCCTCATAAGGATGTTCTTATAACTGTACAGAAAAGAATGAAAAATTGCAATCGCAAAAATCCTTTCTTAACTGATAAACCTGGTAGAAAATGGTGGGCAGCATTTTTTTAAAGAAATCCAACAACTACTGCCAGAGTTCCTGAAACATAGGCGGTCGCAAGAGCCTTACTAACCGAGAAAAAACTAAGAAATTGGTTTCAGGAAGTGGATGTCTTCTTAAAATCTGAAGGATGGAACGATATACTAAACTCGTGATGTACCAACTAAATGATCACCCCGAGCGCATATTTAACTGTGATGAATCTGCATTCCAGATCTACCCAACGTGAAATAAAGTTATTGGTCCACGAGACGAGAAAAATATACCTATATAAAATAGCAAACGGGTGAGACAAAGAATATATAACAATAGCTATTACAGTTGGCGCCAACGGTACCTTATTACCACCATTTTTGTTGTTCTCATATAAGCGATTACCTGGACTACATGAGTCGGCCATTGGAAAGATCGAGAAGGGATGGATGACGGGCGAATCATTTTACGAATATGTGGCCAATGTGTTTCATCTTTAGTCACTCAAAAACAAAATAACTTTTCCCGTAATTTTATTTATTGATGGGTACGAGTCGCACCTGACTTTACACCTTTTGCGAAAACAACAAAATCATCTTGGTGGCATTGTATCCAAATGCCACATATATAATAAAACCTTGCGTCGTTTTTCTTTTTAAACCTCTAAAAGGTCAATGGAAAAGGGCTGTGCATCGATGGAGACTGGATAGTGATATTGGGGTTTGGAACAAAACGAACTTTCCACTGATGTTCATTGAGGTTATAGAAGGAGTAACAGTAGAATGCATCACTAACGGATTGTATCCATGGTCGCCTGATGCTCTGCATTATTCAAGGATAGAAAAACTGCTACAGCAGCCACAGATAAAGTTGTACTTGTGCCACTTAAAATACGTGGAAACATTTTTTGATAATGACATTCTTAATTTGTTCACGAAACGCAGTTACAATAAAATCTCGAATGAAGAAGAAAAATGGTCAGAACGTTTTAATGTTTTGCTGCAAATTAAGAAAATGTATAATTTGAGGGATAATGCAGTAATAAGTGAAGAGGAAAATGGGCCGAAAATAATCAAATCGAACTCACCAAGGGAAGAAATATCCTCCCAATTAAATATGGAAATTATTGACATACATTTAGCAGGTCCTTTTACAGTTCTCCATTATTCGCCTTCAAAAACTACACCCAGAAAAACAGAAAGTTTCTTTATGCTTAATCTACTTCAAGAAGAAGAAAAGTTAAACATTGCAACAACAGGAACACTATTTAAGTGCAATCAAGAACAAATAGAATTTGATGTGAGTCTACCAGATCCCTTTAGAGTACATACTCCCCCTAGAACCACTAGAATTAATTTCCAAACTCCTAAAACTCGTGATGTACCAACTAAATGTAACGAGCGTACTCCGATTTTAATGATCGACGCACGACGGTTCAAATTAAAGTGTTGGAACGTATTTTAAGCGAGCTTTAATGTTGCCAAAAAATAAAGGAAATGTATTAAAGCTTAAGAGAAATATTGACGCCACCTGTAGTAACTTCAAAAGAATGGATAAAATTCATGTTACAAAAAGAAGAAAAGAAAAAGCTAAGGGGAGACAGAAAGAAGAGAGAAAAAGATTGAGATATGAGAAAAAGCAAACAATGAAGCTACAGGAAATACAACATAAAAAACTATTTTTTACAAGCAAGAGAGTGAAAGTTCAAGAAAGTTAAAGCGATGATACTGATGAGTTAATTAGTCATGCGGATAGTACATCTTCAGGTTCAGGAAGATTTTTCAGATTAATAGAAATAGTCACAGGAAAAGAAATACTTTCTGTCACCTTGATGACTGATAACACAGCCAAACACAAAAAAAATAATTTTCGCTTCCACCAACGAAACCTAGTACAGCTTAGGTTCTTGGGGTCGCTAAATCAGAATCAAAAGTCGGTTTGTCGGTATCAGGTCGCGTTAAGGTCATTTCAAGGTCAAATCATTAGATTTCGACAGACAAATTTGAAAGAAATTTGTATATAGGTTCTTGAGGTCTCTGAATCCAAATCCGAAGTCGGCTTGTCGGTATCACGTCGCGTTAAGGTCATTTTAAGGTTGAATCATTAGATATCGATAGAAAAATTTGAAGAAAATGTATATATAGGACTTTGAGGTCGCTGAATCCAAATCCGAGGTCGGTTTGTCGGTATCAGGTCGCGTTAAGGTCATTTCAAGGTCGAATGGTGGAAAACTTGACAAAATATTCACCTGTTATTTCGCGATTTTTCCAACTCTCTTAGTAGATCGTTAAGTTACTCTCACGTTGTGAACTTGGTCTATTTTTCAAATCAAACACATTTAAATTTACGAGCTATGCACATTGTCGAGAGTGTTCATATCTTGTAATCGAGGGTGCTGTAGTCCTAATGTCCACTTTATTCTCACATGTTACAAAAAATGGATTATTTTACCTGCCTGAACCATCTTGCCTTTCTAGACATTTGGTCGAAAACAACTTATTTGGACAAAGTGTCCGATTTTAATATACAGCTATTCTCGTAGCTCGATACCTTTTATGAGACCACTTTGAAGATAAAAATATATTTACGGTAGATCTACTATTTATGAAATAGTTCCTTTGTAAACTTTTTAAAGTGTATTTTGATTTCATAAAGCATTTTAAAAAATATTTAAGTCATTCCGTATGCATTTTTAAATTTTATAAATGAATGATGTAGTAAATAAGAATAAATCAACTGTAAAGAATTTTTTTTGGCAAATTAGTCTTTACCTGCTGCCTCGTCATGTGCGATGTCGGTGACAATTGTCCCAAAAGGAAATGTGTAGAATGATACGCTCATCAGCTTGTCGAGGTAACGGTGCTTGTGGAAGCGCACTGTCTTGCAGGGGAGCGATAGGGAGTGAGAATGAAGCCGTAGTGTGTCCGACGACGAGTTGACATTGTCCTCGTCAAAGTCGGAAAGCCCTTATATTTAGCTCTGGAGAGGTATAAGGGTATATTTTTGTCAAGTTTTCCAAAATTCGACCTTAAAATGACCTTAACGCGACCTGATACCGACGAACCGACCTCGGATTTGGATTCAGCGACCTCAAAAACTTATACAAGAAATTTTCTGTCGAAATCTAATGATTTGACCATGAAATGCGATCTGATACCGTTTTTTGAGGTCCCTCAAAAAACTATGTAACATTTTTATTCAAATTTTTCTGTCTAAATCTAATGATTTGACCTTGAATGACCTTAACGCGACCTGATACCGACAAACCGACCTCGGATTTGGATTCAGCGACCTCAAAAACCTTTATACAATATTTTCAAAATTTTCTGTCGAAATCTAATGATTTGACATTGAAATGACCTTAACCCGACCTGACACCGACAAGCCGACCTCGGATTTGGATTCAGCGACCTCAAAAACCTATATGCAAATTTTTTTGTCGAAATCTAATGATTTGACCTTGAAATGACCTTAATGCGATCTGATACCGACAAGCCTCACAACAGGTTATGGGCCCAGAGGCTATTTATAAGGCGGTCTAAGATTTAATTGGTGGTAAAAGTAAATGTGAAGTCGAAATCATCAAGTCAGGATGAATAACACAGCCGAGGCCGTGACCACAAGTGTTAATAAAAGTACCGTATCGTCCGTATCAAATCCGATTTATATGGGCCCTGCAGGTGCGGCAGGAATAGAAAAACTTGAAGGCCACAAAAATTATGACAACCGGAAGTTCTAGATGCGTATGGTCTTAATAGACTATGGTTTATGGAAATGTGTACTTGGTTAGGACAATGACTAAAAAAGATCAAAGGGTCTTGCTAAAATAAACTTATCTGTGAAACCAGTTTGTGTGAGTCATATTTGAGGTGCCACCACAGCTAAACAAGCTTGGGAAAATTTGCAAAAAGGAGTGGATGGAAAATTTCAATCCTGATACTGTGACTGTTTCTTGCACTGCTGATAATAGAAATCTTTCAAGTCTGGAAATATTACAACCCACTTGGTTAACTCTGTAAATTAAACAAACAGTGTTGTTACTGTTAGTAATATAAAATATGCTCCAAATGCTGCAGCAAATTTACTTTCTGTCGGACAGATTACAACTACAGGTCATGTAATAATTTTCAAGGAAAATGGTTTCGAACCTTATCAGAATGATGATGCAGTTGCGATTCGAGGAACTGTTAAATTTACGGGCACCAAAGTTGGTGGTATTTATAAATTGGATCACCCTTCCCAAAGTAAACATACCTACGTCTAATATGTGTATAGAAGACACTAATGCCTGTAAATCAAATGATTAATAAACAGATTTGGCACCGAAGTTTAGGATATCTTAGCAGTCATAGTATTTCATTATTGAAAGATAACCTTGCTGATGGCATAGATTTCCAAGATGACACAAATTCTTCATGTATTCCTTGTATTGAAGACCAACAAACAAGATAAAGTTTTCCTAAGGGCTAAGCTAGGCGATTTAATAAACTTCTAGAGTTAATACATACTGATCTTTGGGCCGATGTCTGAACCTAGTTGGGGAGGCTCCAGGTATGTTCTTATGTTTACTGATGATTTCTTACATAAAACGTTTGGTTATTTTTTTAATCATAAATTGGAGACTTTTACTATTCTTCAAAGAGTTTAAGCGAATGGTTGAGACTCAGACTGGATTAAAGATTAAGAGAGTACTGTAATAAAAATTGTTCATAAACAGAATGGGGTTCGAGAAAGATGCAATGGAACTATAATTGAAAAACTAGAGCTTTATTGCACGATTCTGGTTTATCAAAGCCATATCTGGCTGAGGCTGTATCTACCGCCATATACTTAAAGAATAAAAGTCCTGTAAATGCTGTTAAAGGTGCTACACCTGAAGAATTATGGAGTGGATCCAAGGTTCATCTTAGTCACCTTAGAGTTTTCGGCTGCATACCGTCACATCCCGAAGCAGTTTAGAGGAAAGTTTGACCCCAAGGCCAAACCAATGATTATATTAGGATATTGCGAATTATGTTAAGATATTGCGAACATACTAAAGGCTATAGATTAGTTGATCCTGACAGTCCAAATAAAGCTGAAAAAGAAACGTTGTATTTCTCGAGCACATTATGCATGCTAAAAATATTTCAAGTAACGAGACATTCAAGATGATAAAGTCGAGATCGAAAATGTAACTTATCAATCAAATCATGTTACTGATGTTAGCTTAAATTAAGATTTTGAGTGTATAAACCTACAAGTAAAATGACTGCCGATGTACTTATAAAAGATTTGGGACGAGTTAAACATGAGAAATTTGTGCTGTGTTGAGAATTTTTCTGAAGCGTAGCATGTGGATTTTCAGTTGCCCAAAGACGTTGATTTCTGGTGTTGTTTATTCCATCACGCGTGAATTGAGCTTCGTCCGTGAACAGAATTCTAGAAACTGTTCGTTTGTGCGCAATTACCCACCTACAAAATGTTAAACGCGGAACGCTGTCACCGTCTTCAAGTCGTTGAACTACTTGAACATGAAAAGGATACAAATTGTCTTTTTTTACAGTTCGCCATACTCTTATTCTGGGAATTTCTAATTGATGACTGATTTTCCTGACGCTTACAGTTGGATTCACATGAACAATCTGTAATACTTCCTCTCGCTGTTGAAAATCTCTGAGAACATGTTCATGTTTTGCCTGTGAGGGAAATTGCCCATGTTCTTTACTAAATCGATACACCTCTGAAAATGTACGATTTGGTGTACGACGATTTCTAAAACGTCTTTCATATTCTCTCTGCAACTCTTCCATTTCCGTCGCAAACACCATTACACATAAATCATATCTGCATATTTTTCATTTGTAAATTGGAATGGCAACTTAAAATCATTATAGTAGATTTGTTAATATAAAACCTTATTTTAATGACTCAAACGACTTCTTTGAATACTTAGACTTAATTTCTAAAAGTGACTTACATTACTATGTATTAAACTATAAATGTCAGAATTGACACAGGCCTACTTTTATTTTTAAGCAAACTGTTTTCCAATGGAATATTGCATATGGCCGTACAAATTTTAAGTGCAATTATAATCAAATTTAATTAACAATAATACATTAAATAATTATTAAGCAAGTGTTTAAGTAAAACTAATGAAATAGCGACGTTAACTGGTTGTTTGCGTATTTTGTAGAATTTAAATATCATTCACCATTATTTTCGAAAATTTGCTAGGAAGTAACCATAAATGTGGCATCGAATATTATGACAGTGTTTTGCACAATAATCCATAGACATTTCAATAGTTATTCGCCATTTACAAAAAACTGATATACAGGATGATATAATTGACGCTAAATGCAAAATAATAAAAATTGAGTCCTGCACTACATGTGCACCAACTTTAATCCAAATACGCCTACCCCTTCCAAATATATGGTTAATTTTAGTTTCAGTCAAGAATCATAAAATACCCTGTATTTCGAAAAGCATTCACTTTGAAGGGTAAGCATGGGGGCGTTTTGAACTCAGAAAAGTGTGCTCCATCTCTCATCGGTCTATGTCACTTTAAGTCTGGGACACCCTGTATATATAGATTATTAATTTGATAAAATTTGAAACGACGGCTTAGACATATGATGTACTGGGTGAACTAATTTGATGAGATTAAGTATATTACACAGGGTATGCCAAAGTTATGAAGTCGGTCGATTACTGTTGTATTTAAAAGTAGAAAAGTATTTCTATAGGCTACTCTAGTCCAGTAACTTTAGCATCCTACCCATCCTACCTAACGTCAAATCGAGCATCTATGTTTTTAATACGTTGTACATGATTATAAATTAATGTCAAATCCAAGTTACACCTCGGCAAATTTCTAGGTCTTCGTTAAAAATCCAAAGAACTATGAGATTTTTTACTTTAATTCAGTTTCTGTTCCGACACCTATTACTTACTTTTTGGTAAAAATATGAATTTAGTACTTTATAAAAGTAGATAAAATTTGCTACAAGTTGGTACCAGAATGGACTCTCTAGACTAAATAGTCTCCAAGATACAGCTGTTCAAAATTTTGCCATTTTTAGCAAATTTTAACTTCAAAATCTGTGAAATACCTACTATACCGGATTTCTACTAATACTAGTATACTATTACTAAAACAAATGGGATCGGAAGGGGGCCAAACAGGACATCCTCCATATATAGTACTATTATATTGAATTGATCGGAAAACAGGAAGAATATAAGTCAAAAACATTAAAAAATCCGTTATAAATAGGTCTTAAACTTTTCAAACAACTTTAGCTCTCTTGGATGGCCTGGGAGTATCGCCCGTGTCGTCTGTGCCGCTGTTCTGTCTTAGCTCTTTTTTTTACCAAGATCCGGAGGTCTGCAGAGGTCGTAAACTTGGATTTAACATTAATTTCTAATCCTATAGAACACATTAAAAAACATAGGCGCCCGATTTGTTCTCCGGTAACCCCACCTTTTTGATGACAATGTTATTGGACTATAACGTCAAGATCTTGGTTTTCAATTTTGCATAAACCAAAAATATTGATAATTATTATTATACATAGTACTTCAGTCTCATTGATCGGGTGTTAACTTCATAACCCTATTAGGATGATATAGAAGTACTTAAAACGAATAGTTTATGAAGACTGACTTAAAGATCAAAGAAAGTCCAGCCAAGTCCAACAGTTGGATTACACCGTTATATCTGAAATCGACTATATATATTACTGCCATGCATTGATAAACAGGAGACAGAATAGCAATAACTGAATATTGCAAAAAGAAGTTGAATAAGAAATGGAACAGAAAACAAAACCTCTTGGAAAAATTGCGTCAGAAAATTGCCAAAAATAAGAAGAAGCGAAATGGAACTCATTCGTCATCAAGTGATGAAGAACTAGTACGAAAAGCGGCTTCTAATGTGTCCATGATAAATATGGAAATAAACATACCCAGGTACGAACAAAACAGGGTGGCGGGACAAGAAAACTTCGTGTGCCGAAAACAGCAGATAAACAATTCATTTTAGAAAAAGGAAAACAGCTAATCTTTGTCGAAGAACTATCATCGAAAGGAAACATTGAAGACCTCAGCTTTGATTTATGGGATTTTCTGCAAAATCCAATAACGGATAATAAATAAATTTTTTCCAAGACGGAGTTGCCACGATTAAAATGTTATGTTTCTACTACAAAAAAATAACAATTTCTAATAATGGGCAAAGCAGAAAAAATATTAATAATTTCTTAAGCGGTGTAGACTCGCCAGCTGAATCCACAATCATCTCTCCGTCACAGTTAATAATTACAATATCAACTTGATTCATGAAACTCCTCATATGAGGACATTGTGCATGAAGCTACAGATACTATTTTAGAAACATTGGTGTGTTTGAGGAACTTCCAGAGAATCATATTTCTTTCAACTTACCACTCTCTAATTTTGACAACTTCAATGAAGTAACTCTAGAAATTATTAATTTGGAAATGCATAGAGGACAAATTTTTGAAGAAATGATAATAATATTCTCAAATCTTACAAATGATGATGGGCCACTTCAAATTCAAATGATAATGACAAAAAGACAAACAGAATTAATTCAAGGGCCCATGTTTGTCATAGATGCATGGAGTCATGTTCTAAAAGACTTCATTCCTGTCGCCAAATTGGAGACAGTGTATAAAAAATGTGAACCAACTGTAAAAATGTTCTTTCAATGTTAATCACAGACAATACAGATAATTCAGATTCAGTTAAGAGTTATGGGATATTTAAAAAAATATATGCGCAAATGCAAAGCAGAACGTTTAACTTCATTGCTTAGGTTCTGTACGGGGGGAGATGTTATAACAGAAAATAACATTACCATAACATTTAATCACCTTGACGGCATACCCCGTGTACCCATCGCCCATTCATACATTTGTTTCATTAACTTATCAAAATTTTCCGGAGGTCCGAAGTGAACTAAATAGTATTTCGGACTCTAAAATTTGTAGTTTAACTGATTTTAAGGTTTCTTTAATTCATTTTTAGATTTATTATAAATTTTTATAGAAGTCATGGTAATTTCCTAAGGTATCTTCATATTCATGTTAATATTTAAGAGTTTTGTCTGTTTTTTAATATAAATTTTAAAATATATGCATATATTCATATTTGTTAAATTCACATGAAAATGGAAAAGAAATTCCACACTTAAAATTCAAACACACAAAAATTTAAAACAATTCTATCTTGTACGCTAGGAATGCGTAGTGTCCGTTTACTGATTTTTCAGTGTTGTCATGAAATTAGTTGATTGTTTTTAGACATTTTAAAAAATTAATATTTTTGTGCATATCAGGATAAAAACGCTCTGCAAAAAATGAAAATCTTAGAAACCAATGTCCAATCTATAAACATAAATATAAAAAAGTTAGGTTTTCACGGATGTTAAACGAAGTGTTGATGTGCTTCCGGGTGTTTTTCCGCGTAGTTGATAGGGTAATGTGGGAGCCATGGTTGTCTGAACGACGTTTCGACCGAATCTCATCTGCCTTGATCAGGTTCTCGCTGAAAGTTATCTACTGCTGCTCCTCGTTGCTTGAACTGAACTGTCCAGAATTCAAGAATATCATCAACCTGGTAACACTCCAAGAGCACAATCTCAACTGACTCATCATCCCATTCCTCAAATACAGTTGGATGACATCTCACGTCCCCAATCATTACAGATATTTCATAAACCACAAATATAATTATTTGTTACATATTTTATAATAAAACTAAACGAAATTCCATTTGTGATGTTGCTGCTTACCTTTAGATATGCTCTTAAAGCCTCATATATAGCATCACACACTTCTGGTATCATTTCAGACAAACTGGTTCTTGAAATTCTATAAAAATGCTGCAAATTCCGTAGGCTGTTTCCAGTAACAAGTCATGAAAGCGCAGCTTGTAATTTGGCATCTGCTGGAATAGCTTTTCCATTAATGTATCAGACCTTTGTATGAAATGCTTTATTTTGTGTAATAACTGATCAAGACTATTTTGAGACATTCTTAATAAGTACATATATTCTTTTGGATCTTATACAGACAGTTCCTTTATTAAAGTAGCTGAAGCTCCAAGATTTTCCCTCCCTTCTATCCAATTTCTAGTCCAAACGCGAGTCCTTCTGTTAATCTCAATTTGAACAATTTCCTGTAACTCTTCAACACATAAATGTAAAGACATACGCAAAGCTTTTCGTATAACTGTTCACATTGCATCTTGTCGACGCTTCGTGAGTTCATTTTCAGCACTAATGCGCTCATACTCGATTTGTGTAGACAGACATTCAACTAAGTCACTAAATTACTCGACTAAATTACTGGACGCGTGCAAACAGGTCTTTTATCAGGTTTGGTTAGTACAGATTACAGAATAGCTTCAGACCATGCAGAAACGTATCGGAATAATTAAATTTTGTCTAACTTGTAGACTCTGAGATAAAGAAATATTCTTAATCTGAGATTGTTATGGTTTCACGCCGGACTTGGGAACTATTAAAGCGCTTCTGAGGTTTACCGGACCATGGAGAAACAGACATTTTATTTGAAAATAAACGAAGATAATAGATGGACGCTATATCTTCTCCCGTAAGTACATTGACTTTTAACTTATATCTAAATTCTTATAGTTATAGTGCCTCCTTTCGTAGGGTGCTTAAATGACTGAGATCTAGGACGAATATTACTTTGAGATCTAGTTTTAGGGGGTGGTGGTTTACTAAATGAAGATGTGCTTGCAATCGATACAGGTTTTAATATACCTTTCTTTGTTAAATAGGGTCTAATTATATTTTTATATTTTACGGTATTTGTAGTTTGAATTTGTTCATCAGGATTAAAGTTTCTACGATAGGCATTAGTACGTTTTAGTATATGCATATAATGATCTAATTCGAAATCATTATAAGCTTTAGGTTCTTTCTTAAACAGTAACTCATATAATCCAGTAGAGCCAGGGTATGTTATATCCTTTACCACAATATCTTTGCCGACAATTTTTAATTCGGAATCGTCTACTTTAAATTTACCTGTTTCAACATCATGTGTTATACCATATACACGATCGTATGTTGTCTCATCTCCTCGTATGGATTCATCAATATATGTTCTCGGCAAGGGATCATATGCATCAAGATATTCTTTATAAGCCGCTGTTTTTGACAATTCTTGTATATATATATACGACTTCTTTCTACATCCTGATTAATTAAATCATCGCTATTTTTCTTCAGTAATAGTAGAATTTTGCGGATCAAATTGGTAAGTATCCTCCAAAAAACTGAGTCCAGTCATAGGTAACGTGGGCATATATTTATTTAAAACATTAACTGGCGATTTTTTAGGTGTAGAGCTCTACCTTTGTTTAGAAGTTTTGGTTTGTTCAGTTTCTTCAGACTCTTTTTAGTACCACCTCAGATTTTATGTTTTGTAAAAAATTTTCTAATGGTTCGGTAATGGGCTTATACCCTTTCACAAACTGAGCCTGTGTTTGTGCGACATTAGATTTTAGAGACTGATGTTTCTGCCTCACTGATTTTCTAGTTTTTATTAGTTCCTTGGCTTTTTATCCATCTTTACACCACAAAATATTGATCTGTACTGCATTTTGACGAAAGTATTTATGTATTATATATTACAACACAATGTAGCTATCAAATCCTTTTCTATATCTTCCATTATTTATTGAGCAGTCTTTATCTATAACGACAAACCCATATTGATCTTTCCAACATAAAGAACAAAGATCTTTAAATTTTTTAAACGACATGTCAACGCTCACGTGGTCGTCATAAATGTGTTTAAGGTTTGTATTATCCTGATGAAAAATAATTATTAAATTACCATTATCTCTAATCAATTTTTTCTCAATAGATGAATAAGTTTGACACAAGAATAAACAATTTGTGTTCTTATGACGTCCGAAACAAAAGTAATCTCATCATCAAAGATAATCGAATTAGGTCTGATCTCTTGAGCCGGTATATCTTCTCCTTCATCGAATTCAAAATAACCTATTTCTTTCATTGGTTTCAATAATTTTCTCAAATATTCATATTTTGGTTGGTATAAAGACTTTGAATATAGGTAGATATTCTCAAATCGGAGTCCATTGGGGTGTGTCAGTAATGTCACAACTAAATTTGTTTTTCCGCAGCCAGAACTACCAACGACCAGCGCTCGCTTCGATAAGCCCCGAAATAGTTCACCATGTTTTTGATAATTATTTTCCAACAAACACTCATCTTGATTAACAATTGGTAATGAAACATTCTGTTTTTCAATCTTCATTGCGGAAGTATATATAAGGAACTGTATCATCAGCCATTCATCCATACTATTTATAAGGCTGCACATTACCAAAGAATCAGTTCCGCTTAGAATTTTCAACAGGCTATATAATGCTTGTGCACAACACAACCATAGTTAATCGTAAACGAAGGCGTGCAAAGACAGGGTCTGGATTTATTAATAGGTTTATTAATAACCTACCGTTTGAATTGCATGTACCTGGTTACAACTACTGTGGTCCAGGAACAAAGCTATCGAATCGACTTGCCAGAGGCGATACTGGGGTGAATCCTTTAGACGAGGCTTGTAAAGAGCATGATATCGCATATTCGCGTTCTAAAGATATAACAAGCAGACATCAAGCAGATAAAGTGTTATCAGAAAAAGCATATCAGCGGTTTAAAGCAAGTGATTCTTCAGTTGGGGAAAAAATTACTGCATTAGGTATAGCTGGTACTATGAAAGCAAAAACCAAGCTCGGAATGGGTGTGCGTAGAAAATTGCGCTCCAAACAGAAACGCGGTATGGGGGTTCGTAAGAACACGCTAAGTTTTAATAATGCAGTACAACGAGCTCGGCGCGGTATTCAAAGCAGCAACTCTAGTAATCTTATTAATGTCGCAAAACAAGCTTTATCATCAATTGGAACAAAGAAACTCTCTTTACCAAAGAAACGGATTATGCCTATCCCAAAAACTGGTGGTTTTCTACCTTTCCTTTTACCTATATTTGCCGCATTAGGTGCTTTAGGAAGTATAGGAGGTGGTGCTGCAGGTATCGCAAAAGCTGTTAATGACGCGAAAGCCGCAAAAGAAAAACTTGAGGAAGAGAAGAGACACAATTTAGCCATGGAGCAGGTTGCAGTAGGAAAAGGACTCTACTTACGGCCTTATAAAAAGGGCATGGGATTATATCTAGCACCGTTTAAAAAAAACTGCCAATAAAGCTACCTCGTCGGGCATTAACCAACATAGATTTAATAAAATACGCTAAAAATTTACATATTCCAAACTTTCGGGGTGTACTTATGAGAGATGCATTACCAGTAAAGATAAAGAAAAGTGTGTCTGGATATTTCATCGGGGCCTGGTACTCACTGGACGGCATATGTGAAGAAAAAGAACTTGATAATCTATTTCGATAGTTATGGAAACTTAAGACCACCAAATGGAGTAATAAATTATTTCTATAGCGATGGTAGCTTGAATAAGGTTAACTATAATCATGATCAGATGCAAAAATATAATTCAAATAATTGTGGTCACCTGTGTCTAAAATTTTTATATAATCAATGTAAATAAAGGAAATGTCTTTATTGTACGTGTACTATTGAACTGTGCAACATGTCTAACCTTTTCACTTACGGGAATTTCTTCCATCTTGACAGTAGATTTTAATCCGCCTATATATTTAGAAGACAATTTGGATTATGTTATCGGTTTAACGAACTTTGAAACTTTTAATGTTATACCAAACGTCGACGAAACAAACAACAAATTCACTCATGGTAATATGACCACAACTATCCCCGTTGGAGCCTATGAAATTAATGACAATAATTTTATTAAAAAAAAAATTGGTAAAAATATTAATATCATCCCCAATCGTAATACTTCAACAGTGAATATAGAAACAAATGTTGATATCGATTTTACATCAGAATACTCTATAGGCCGCCTCTTAGGATTTGAAAAAAGGATTCTTAAAGCTAATGAAATAAACGAGTCTGACTTTCCCGTACAAATAATTAAGGTGAACGCTTTGTGTATTGATTGTAATATCGCCAGCGGGGCTTATTCTAATGGGTTACCTGTCCACATAATCCATCAATTCTTCTCAACAGTAGCCCCAGGCTATAGAATAGTGGAATCGCCTTTAAACATTCTGTATTTTCCAGTAAGTGTTAAGACGATGAACTCAATTACCATTAAAATACTTGATCAAGACGGGAATCTTGTCAATTTCCGTAAAGAAACCATCACGGTCAGACTACATTTAAAAAAGATAACCTAAAATATGGTTGTCCGTTATAATAATAAGTATCATATTCCGCGTATGCTGGCTAAACACAATTATAAAAGAGAACCAAAGAATACATTTTCAGTCAGTAATAAGAAGAACGTTAGTCTAGTAACACCTGAAAATAAGATATTCTTAAATTCTCTTGGTTTTGAAGTGCTCATATAATGGATATTTTAAATGTTACAGAACAACCTCTTATCGATAACTCTATTATTGATTTCGAGTATCACAATTATCAACCTTTCGTGACCGCCAAATTTGATTATAATGATGAAATTAGAATCTCAATCCAAGAACTGGATGCGTTTACCTTACCATGTGAAAGTAGTCTATACTTGGAGGGTAATCTAACAAAGGAGGACGGAACACCCGCTACTAAATTAAGCTAAATAATGCTTTCAGTTTCCTCTTGAGAGAAATCCGATATGAGATAAATGGTATTGTCGTTGATTCAATTCGAAATGTTGGATTGACTTCCACTCTAAGGGGTATTTGTCTTTTAATGAAAGTGAAAGTATCAAACTTCAAAATGCTGGCTGGTTTCCTAAAGATAGTAAAATACCGGATAGTAATAAATTTAATGTATGCATACCACTTAAACTATTAATGGGCTTTTTTGAAGATTACTAAAAAATAATACTAAACATGAAGCAAGAATTGGTTTTAATTCGAAGTAGTAATGATTTAGATGCTGTGAGTAGTGTCGATGATACGGAGAAACCTAAGATTAATATTGATAAACTTTATTGGAGAGTACCACATGTTTCCGTGGAAATACCACAGCAATTGGTTTTAACTAAGATTTTGGACAAACATGTTGAAATACTACTTCCATTCAGAAGTTGGGAGCTTGTAGAATATCCTTCACTTTCTCAAACTACAAGACACACATGGCCCGTGAAAACTACCACTAAGTTAGAAACTCCTAGACATGTAATTGTTGCCTTCCAAATTAACAAAAAGAATAAAGTTACATCTAATATGAGCACATTTGATAACTGTAATCTTACAAACATAAGAGTATTTTTAAATTCTGAAAAATATTATTACAACGATTTATTTCTTGATTTCAAAGACAATAAATATGCAACTTTATATGAAATGTTCTCGCATTTTCGCCAATCATACTACGAAACAGGGAATGAGCATATATATACACCTAAAGAATCAAATCAATTTCACCAATAAGCCACATCGATTGTTCTCGTCAAAAGGAAACTATCCAGTCGGGGTCTGTCGTTATGCGCATAGAATTCGAAACAAGCGATAATATTCCGAATGACACAACAGCATACTGTTTAATTTTACATGATCGTTTATTCCGTTATAATCCACTGACAAAGATAGTTAGGCAGGTCTAACCTACATAAGGGGGTAATGCAAGCTAGCAAGTTAGTTTGCGATGATCTCTAGCTACAGAAAGGCTCTGCGAGAGCACCAAAAAATCTTAGAGATTTAAAGAAAGCTGTTGAAATATATAGTTTAAAAATTTATATAACGAAAAAGTTGGCAAATATAAAAATATGCCATTAATTTTGGATGTCCAAGGATTCAAAGGAGAAAAAAATAAGTTCATAGTTAAATAACTTGCAGCATATAATGGTTATAAAACGGCTCACTATATTTTCAAACCACCATTTCCTGTAAAACTTCTACCACCTGATTTGGAAAAGCAAGTTAATTGGTTAACATATAATTACCATGGTATACATTGGAATGAAGGAAACACACCATTTTTCAATTTTGGAAAAGTTGTACGAGAGTTAACCGAATGTGAAAAAGAAATTTATGTAAAAGAGAAAAGGTCACATACATAAATGAATATTCATCAAAACCTGTGTATGAGTTAGAAGAACATCCACCACTCCAATTTTCTGAACCTCGATGTTTTCACCATTTAAAATCTAAATGTATGTGTTCTTTATCAAATGTATATTATCTTTATGAGAATTTTATAATGTCATAATTTTAAATAAAAAATTAAACATATACCATGTATTTTATTTATCAAGTTTAAACAGGTATAGACATGTTCAACACGTGTACACCAGATGTTGTCGTGGGAACAGTAGTTTCAATTGACTCCCACGTGTTGTTGATCGTTATGATGACTCAATAAACACCTGGACAAAATTAAATAGTGGGGGATAATGATATAAAAGCAGAAATTGTCTCACATTTTATTAGTTTAAAGAAACACCATGCTAATTACACAAGATAGGCTTGTGGTAGTGGAGAGAAAGCAAAGCGGTGTTGTGTTTGTGGTGGACTAATTAGTAAACAATACTACTTCAGTGACTTCTTGCTAAATTGGAATAAACTGTTAATAGGTTATTGCACATATTGTAGCCAGACAAGACCAATTAAACTTAGTAAATTTTGGGTAAGAGCAGAAACCCACTTCGGGAAAGATTTTAAAGTGTAACATGGTGCAACAGGAAGAAAACAGTTATACTTCCAGCTACAATCCTAGGAAATTTAGTGAAGACAAGGATGTGATCAGTGGTCCACCTACCAAGGGAGAAGGTATTCAAAAATAAACCAGAGAAGATCGACCATAACAAAGAAAAACAGGAAAATCAGCAAGCTTTCATACCTCGCGAAGTGCTTAAGATGTGGCATGAGAAGGTATTCAAAAATAAATAAAGATTCTGTAGTAAATAAATTATTGTTTAATAAATTAAATTTATAAAAATCTGGTTTTATCTTTTACCCCCTCTCCTCTTTATAATAGGATATAAATTCATGTTAATTTAATGAAGCATTAGTGTGTTTATGAATATTACGATGATAGCCTCGCAGTTTTTAGTTTTGCACGCCATTTGGCATGGAATTCTCTACATACAACAATCTTACAATACTAAAGAGGCATTTATTTGCTTCGATAGCAACGGCACAAGAAATGATAGTTGGCCATCAAAATGGAAACGAATGATACCTTCCACAACAATCAATGAGTCGGTCCTTACATCTTCAATACCCAAAAATAGTACTATGTATAAATTACGGCTAAGGCTGAATGATAACTCTACTAAAGAAACAAAGTGGAATCAACTCTTCAATAAATGCCCCCCCACCACTATATGTTAATAGTATAAAAACAGACCCTGTAGTGGGGTTAGGCTCAGTTTCTTACCTAATCTACTACATTACACTGTGTTCCTCGTTGTTAGTTACTGAATCGATTGTTAGGATTATACATAGAATATGGATCCAGAACTAAGCTGTTCAGTCTGTCTAGCAAACGAATTAATAAAAGAACACAAGCATGGTAAAAATTTATTTGATTTTACTGAGGATGAGCTACAATATTTCCCATTAACGTATCTGATTGAAAATGCTGATTCCATTGAACTTCTTTACACATGGCCCAAATTACCAAGGAAATATACACAAAATTTTGAACTTAGGATTCAACTACCTTGTTTTGTACATCACAACAGACCAGAATGGTATAGTCACGCGGATGGTCCACCAGACTGACAGTCCAGATGTCATGTATGTAAATGGGGTCTTCAAAAATGTGGTTGATATATTACAATAATTGTAAATACATTTTATGTGGTGGAAAAATTAAAAACAATGAATAATGTATATGTTTTTTATTTATATGTAAACAATAATGTATGTGTTATTAAATATAAACCTAATGAATTACAGATCTAATAAATTAAAATTCAATTTATCCTATTCTGGTTCAGAATCATCCAAATCAACACTATCCCATCCTGCTGCAGGTTCTTCCATGTCCAAACGCCTAGCGTATTTTAGTAAAGTGTCTAAATTTTTATTACTATCAGTAATTAAATGGTGCCCCCAAGCCAAGGTTCTTACATCTCCAGGGACAATATATCTTTTGTCATCGGCAGCTGACAGAGCTACTTTATTTTTTAGTTCTGTGTGAATGATGTGTAAAGTGGATTTATATATGGACATTTTACGGAATATTAAACCACCGTGTTCGACAACTTGAACATAGTCGGAAAAGTCTATTTGATGTTTAACAACGCTTCTGGAAACACCTTTTGCCTTCTTCATTTCATCACCGGCTTTAACACAATATGCTTTTGCACCAGTACCATAAAAACTCTCTATTGGTCTCCCAGCGTATTCATCCTTCATTTTCCCTACCACGGACTTTGTTTTGGGTATGTTATGGATGTTATCGACATTATAGTTTGAAGTATCGAAAAAATTAATGTTTTTCTTGATGTCATCATAAACATTGTCTGTGAAAATTTCTAAAATTAGGCTGTCAGTATCTGTGTATAGGACAGTTGCTTCATCTCCATACATTGATTTGATGTATCCATATAAAAACTCGTAGATAATGGTTTTGGAAATGTCTAAAATGGAAAAGCCTACATAGAGCGGCTTATCATATACAACTTTTAGTTTGTCCAATTGAACTGCTACTAAATTTTCATCGAAGACAGAACAAGATTTAAAATGTGGTAAGGCTATTAACGCTCTAGCGCCCAACATACCTTTCTTATTTTCCCAGCATGAGCACAGTTTTATATTGTCTTTTATCAACATTCTCCATGGTTTTACCGAATATTGAATTAACCATCAACTTGAATAAATCCTTTTCAAACGCATTTCTAGCCGAATTTCTTAGTCTTGTATTAAGATTAATGTATGACCCCAACCAGGGTGATTGAGAAAATTCTATGATTCTATGGATTTTCTTCAATTTGATACCATATTTCAAACACTGCTTCAAACTCTTATAGTGAATGATATATTTATATTTATTCCGTAAATTTGGGATTAACTTGGGAATTTTACTTTTCGGAGGAGTCATTCTCTCAGGTCAAAATGGTAAAACATTATGGACATCGTGTAAGTCTGATGGATATTCCAAGTCCACTTCTAGCACATATCCTTTTGGTGAATTTTTTCCGACTAGGGAACAATCAAATGCTTGAATTTCTTCTTTGTCGAGCCACCTAAAATCACCTGTGGGCATGTATTCCTCCATTGCGGCTCCATATAAATTTGTGGCGTCTAGGTACATGATATATGACGTTGGTTTCCTGGGATCATAGTTTGGTAAAAAATTGTTGTTTGCCAGAGCCTTTCTTTTGCTGCATTGAGCCACTCCTCCTCGAATACCCTTTCTAAAGAAATGTACTGTATCCACATCGGTTAGAAGTTTAAGTTCAACACTTGTATTCCGTAACATGGCATCCCAGCTCAGGGAAGGTGCGGTCAAATAATAGGCTGGATCTAATTTATATTGTTCTATACACACTTTCCTAAAGTTTTCAAAAACATCGGTTAATAGTAAAATGTCTGATTTCAGACACAAATCTGCATATTCTCCCAACGTTTCGCACTTGAAGGTGTTCCATACTTTGTTAGCTCGTTCATAATCCTCATCAGAAATGGCCTCATTTGTTAATTCATTGTAAAACTTGTCTTTTAAAGGTAATTGTCTTTCTTCCAATTTTTCAAACGAGTCTACATAATGATAAGGGAAAACTCCTTTCTGTCTAATTAAACTGAATTCTTCTTCATCTTGAAAATATTTTCTAATCTCAGTACACTGATTAGATTCTAAACTTTATTGACTCAATTTATCGAGAGATTTGGGTAAAAATCTAAGAGTCCACAAATTTTAATCGCAGGAATGTGAGGTTCCTTGGGATTTGTAGATTTTTCAACGAGGATTGACTTAGAGAAAGATATATACTTCTCTTGTGGTTTGTGCAATCGCTGAAATGCTTTCCTTTTTACACGCCAGCTTCTTGATAAATAGGTGACTGTCGTAATTTGTTAAGTTGTGAAAAAACACAGGTAGGGATTTTGGCACTTTATAGATCAAATTGCATACCGAATGGGCAGCGGCACGGAACCGACCTGTCAAGTGACAGTGATCGCGAACTTTTGTGTCACTTGGCTTGAAGAGTTTCTTGCAAATATGACAACATGCTGCGTTTTCAAACTCAGCTTTCTCTTGATCTGCGAGGGGCAGCATCTGTTTAACATGTTTCAGGTGGGTGTTATATAAGTGTAGGGCTGTTTCATCCAACTTCTCAGCAAATACTTCAGCAGCATTGGGTCCTCGATATGTTATGAATTTTGAATACTCGTCATCGAAATTGCATTTCACATAAAAGGCGAAAGAATAAGGTTGGTGTTCAGATACTTTAACCGTGAACGATTTATCTTCACAGGGTTCATTATGGGCGAATGGTTTCAGCAAACTCTCGAAATCTGCATATATTACGAACGGAACGGGCAATTGTCTTTCAAAGTTTATAAACTTAAGGATGTTCTCAGGCACCGATTCACCATACTTATTAATTTTCAATTCGGTAGATTGCAGTTTCGTGTATGTATGGTTAGTCATTTTCTTCGTGTCTTCTCAGCTGCTCTACAGTCGAGAACGATTGTAAACATCCATCACAAACATAAACGATTGTTATGTTTGGATTTTTGTTTTGAAACCAATCTTGATAAATCATGTATAAGGCAATAATGAGTGTTACCTACATTATCTGATATAAGTAGTAAATTGATGTGTGGCTTGTCGGCATGAAGTAAAATGTAATGGTCCAGCCACTTCAGTAATAGATTTCCCGTCCTTGAATTCTGTTTCAAGACCGAACACATTAATAGAGACGTTGTTAATTTTTTCAAACTTGGCTATATCCTTTAGTTTCATAGGGAATTCTAAGCCTCTGAAGCTCAGCAAAGTATCATAATGAGGATACGAACTTGTTTTTGTTGGATCACCTTCTGCGGGGAAAATAGCTGCATTGATGGACCATGCAAAGCACGCATTATCCTTATTTTGTATGTTTAAAATAGCCTTCTTATCATATATTGCTTTGGGTAACTTAATATATGATGAAGCCCCCCATTGGTGTAAACTTATTTATGTTTACGTCAAGGAACATTATATGTTTTAATGTCCACCCAGAGTCTTTCTCTTGGAATTCTGATGCTTGTGCACTCATCTCCGCGCTAAATTCTTCAAAAATCTGGAGCAGGTCCGTTGATAAAGTGATTATTTTATTTTTGGTATTGAATGACTTAATATCTGATAATTCCTTTTCAGGTATTTCATACAGCCCAAATACTTCAAAATTAATCTTGAGAGTTTGACATTTCTCTAAATATTCACCAATTTTATCCAAAACTTTCTGTTTAACTTCTTTCATAAAATCGGAATAGGCGATGTGACTTCTAGGACTACTAAAACGATAACTAGCAATCCTGTTTTTAAATGCACAATGTAGTTTGGCAACACCATCTTCCAAGCTGGTCAGAATAGGACGATTTATTTTCTTTCTGTCAATTACAAACAGGTCGTTCAGGACAGGGCATCTATTATTACTAATATGTCGTAAGTTGAACGATGTTGAAAAGTTATTTCCACAATATTCACAAGTCCTTGAACCACTCGAAAAATTTTGTTCTCTGTTAGCACTACTTGAAGAATTTTGTTTCCTGTTAATGCCGCTTGTAGAGGATCTACTTGTAGAAGGTATACTTGTAGAAGACACACTTGTAGAAGGTACACTTGTAGAAGGCACCGCATCAGTCTTTTGCTTCTTGCTTGGCGGCTCATAAGCTACACTTCCATCATTTAGAACGGAACAATATTGACGAATATGTCGAACTAAATTGCTTTTCTTTGAAAAAACTTTCTTGCAGTGTTCACACTTCATTGTCATACAATAAACTGCACGGTACTAGTGAATATTACTTTCCCTGCATTATATATAATCTTTTGCTGCGAGAGGGGATAGCTGTGTACACCAGATGTTATGAGAACGACGGTTACGATAGCTCCTCACAGCAATATGTTCTCGATAAAAATGTGCGATCTAACTTGTCTAGACATATTTGGAAGCCATATGGTCAACACGTGAACGCCAGATGTTCCCGGTCATTCACCTTCAACCAGATGGTCGTCCACGTGCACGTCAGATGTCCTCGATAAAAATATGCGATCTAACTTGTCTAGACAAGTCTGGTCTCCAGATGGCCAACACGTGCACCGTGGGAACGACGGTTACGATAGCTTCCCACGATCTACCAGATGTGTGCCATATGTGCTTCCTGTTCATTGTCATCAATGGATTCGGATTTCGGATGTTCACCTGTTCACTTCCGGACTCACAAACCACTTCCGGTTCGATTTCGGACACTTCCGGTTTGATTCCATACCTCCTTGACCACTTCCGGTCCAATTTTTTGTACTTCCGGTCAGTTTTAGACCACTTCCGGTTTCTCATCGGACGTATTTTGACTTTCGGTTTCATTTCCGGCCACTTCCGGTTTGCTCACATGCCTCCTTGACTACTTCCGGTCCAATTTTTGGCACTTCCGGGCATATTTTGACCATTTCCGGTATCACATCCGATGTATTTTCACTTCCGGTTTCATTTCCTGTTACTTCCGGTTTCACTTCCGGTTTGCCTGGTTCATTTCCGGTCACTTCCGGTTTACCTGTTTGGTTTCCGGTCACTTCCGGTTTACCTGTCCACTTCCTGCCTACCTGAATTATGAATCACCTCCATAGACAAGTTTAGACATGTTCATGAAATAACGGTTAAGCCAGATGCTCGCTCACGTGCATGCCAGATGTTGAACACGTGTACCCCACATTGTGAGAACGGCCGTTACGATACTTTCCCACGATCGATGCTCGCCCACGTGCATGCCAGATGTTGAACACGTGTACCCCACATTGTGAGAACGTCCGTTACGATACTTTCCCACGATCGATGCTCACCAGGTGCACGCCATAAATCACCTTCGGCCAGATGGCCGCCCACGTGCACGCCATACCTAATGAGAGTGCTGCTGGAGCGGAGCTGATCATGAGTGAGCTCTGCTCACTCATGAGCTGCTCCGCTCCAGCAGCGCTCTCAATTGCATCCTACTCATGTACTCTCAGCTATTCTTTAAAAAATGAACAAGGTGAATCCAAACCAGTCTGTAAATCATTTTTTTTGGCAACCCTCGGTTATCACAAAAATAACGACAAAATTTTGCAAAATTTATGTAAATCCAAACAAAAATTGATAACACCGAAACCCGATGGACGAAGAGGTAAGACGCCACATAATAAGGTAGATCATGATATTATACAAAGGCATGTGGAATCTTTTAATCCTTCCATTTCCCATTATCGTCGGGAGTATGCCCCTTTACGAAAATATCTTCCAAGTGATCTGACAATTGCGGATATGTTTAGTGACTTCAAAACTAAACACCCTGACTTCTCATGTTCTTACGAGTTATATCGATCCATTGTACAGAAATTGAACATATCTTTCGTTAAACTCGGCCACGAGGAATGCGAAACTTGTGAGCATTTCCGTTTGCATCCTCATAGTAGGGAAAATATTCAAGCTGATTGTGACGACTGCAACAATTGGAATATTCATAACTTTTAATGGGCGAAAATAGCATAATTCCCAAAAATTTTCGATTTCACTTTTGGAAAGAACTCCCTACATTGCAAGCGCCTAATCAGGCAGCTGAAGATTAACATTTAGAGTTTAAATACCATGTGTTTTTTTGTATTAACCATTATTATTTCTTTTGTATTAATGTTTCTTTTGTATTAAAATAACTGTAACTAGTTCATTAAAATATTACATTAACATATGAGTTTAATTGAAAGACCAAAAGAAAAAACGACCATGTAGTTATCGTTATTTTTGTTTAGCAGTCTAGCCCTGCGTAAGAGGTAGAAAAGGGGCAACTGCTTTTTCTTGAGGAAAAAACGTAGATATGATATTTTTGGGCTTAAAATTGAATAAATCATGAAACAATACTACGTACATAGTAAAAAAACCGTATGTGGCTGTTACAAATACCCAGAGCAACCACCTTATTGAACAGCATTAATTATCTCCAAACAATGGCGATTGCAGTTACCCCCTCTGTGCTTAATGGGGCAGCACTAACCGATGTTTGTTCTACGTGTCTCCGAGCAAAAGAAATAATTTAAAAAAATGTCTCTGAAAAAGAAATAGTTAGGATCATGGCTGAGCAAAGAATTCACACATTGAAAGCCAAAGCTTTCTATAATTTACTCAAGGCTGAAGACAACAATTTAGAAATGTTTTCTTTCGACTGCCAAATGAATTTGGCTCTTCCGAAATTACCCGACCAGTCGGCTTATTTTTCTCAGCAAATTAATTTTTTCAACTGTACAGTCGTTAATGGGAATTCAAAAACCAGTCTCTCACTTCAGAATATTAATTCATATGTGTGGTTGGAGTTTGAACATGCAAAAAATTCTAATACAATATCATCTATAATTCATGATACTCTGGTAAAACATAATTTTGCAGAAAACATACGAAAGGTTCAGCTCTTTGCGGACGGCTGCGGGGGGCAGAATAAGAACACTATTATGATGTCCATGCTGGCTTACTGGCTAGGATATGATGCACCACGCCACATAAACACCCTGGAGGTTATTTGATTGAAAAAAAAAATTAGAAAACAAAGTGTAAAGAATATGAAAATATAATAGGGGATTATGCCACTGTACTCAAATTGGGAGAAAAGTGGCAAATATGTGACTGGAAATCTGAGACAGCTAAGATTGTGAAAAAACCTGGTAACTGGCATTTTTAATTCAACAAATGCAAAAGATTTGTGTTTGATAGAACAGGAAACAACGTTACTATAAGAGAAGTTTCTTATAGGTCTGACTTAGGATTTTCTAAAACTATAGTAAGAAGAGGTAGGAAGCTGGAACAATTTCATCCGGAAGTAAAAACGATTGGCAATGCTTTGAAAGGAGACAAGTCTTCGATAGATACATTGTTGAAAAATCATTACGGCATAAACTGGAGGAACATTCCCGAGTTACAGATTTATGAAATTATTGATCGCAATGGAGAAAATCAGGGCGCTCCTGAAGAAGAGCAATACAACTATGTTGAAGATGTTGCAATACGAAAAAAAAAATATATACGTATATTTTAAGAATAAAATGTTTTTTAACCAAGTAGAATAGATACTGTTTAATTACTCTCTTTGTATGAATAAAATTTCTAAAGATATAATTTGAAATACTTTTTATACTTCTCTTGATGTGAAATTCGTTAAAATAATATTTTAACTAATTTAATGTGATTAAAAGTATTAACAAAATAAAATAGATATTATGTTAAAATTTTATAGTTAGTTAAGCTAGTTGCAAAACTATGTTCAAAATTAAGTGAGATGCAAAACTTGATAAGTTAATATTTGGATAGTATTTTACATTAAAACTGCGCCATCTGGAAGAAAAATACTCATTCATTATATTTCTTGGTTATATGCCATCTACCAGAACACGTTAGAAGCTTATGAGTCTTACAGTCATTCTAAAATCAGTTTTCTGCGATTATCTTGAAATGGCGTAAGTTGAAAACGCCGAGTTTTGCATTTAGGGGACTTATTTATGGTATCTGTCAGATGAGTTAGTGGGCCTGAGCTTGTTTGACAGCAATGTATCCGTGGAGAGAAAGTGCAAGATAGTTCACGCAATGACTCGTAATCTCTCTTTAGGAATCCGTGTAGCGCGACCAAAAATTGACCAAAAAGATTTTCACTGCAGCTCCATGATTTAGAAAACAAAAATACAATGAATATTTTCAAGAAGTTTGGCGTGAAAGAATTCTGGAAAACCGACTAAATCGTAAAATAATCCAGGACGAGGACCAACTTACAACCTACAAGTATCTGAATATCGAAAGGCTTATCCTGATTGCAGCAAAAACACTCTGAGGAAAACAAAGCCAAATTGTACTCATTAGTATTACTATTATTCTCAAACAGATTATTTAAATAAAGTTTAGGACGTAAAACAGTGCTTCTTATTATTTTATTCATATTTTGATAATCATGAAAATTCAATTGGCTTGGGATGGCAGCAAATTTTTTCTATTAATTTTTTATTTTTTGGAAACTCATTTTTAATCCTGAGAGAACAACTTTCAATGGTAGGAACATAACTTCTCACAACAAATTTCTTTTTGGCCATTTTTGGACCACGCTAATGTTTATGTGGTGGGAGATATACGGTCCTACGGCTACACAAAGATTCCACAATATAGTCATATTTCAGAGAAATACACATTTTAAATTACTTTCTTCTGGATTTATGGTTACCTTTCTAGTTCTTTTTTTGTTTCCTCTTTATGATATTGGAATTGACAATTTATTTTGTATAATACATTTCTGCAAAAATTGCGCGATTTTTCCTTGCCCCTCTCGGATTCACTACCTGCTGAATTTCATCAGACGACCTTGACTTCCCTCAAAAATTTGCGAAAAGTAAAACAATGGTTTACCATTGTTTTACTTTTCAAAAGTACATTTAAAACCAACAAATCTACATCTAGGCATTTTTCTTTTTACATATTTTTACCCACTCAGCACCTCTATTCGTTCCACAATCCCGTAATTCTCTTTTTTTTTTCTCTCAATTTATGGTTCATCCAACAATTTTAGTGCGTGTTCTATTCGCCTTAAACTCTTCATTACCATTTACAAAATTTTCAAAACGGAAACGACCTAAACTGTACCAAACCCCTAATTTCTTTGTATAAGGAGTGTAAATCTCAACTAGGAAAAACAACAGCACTGAAAACAAAAACCAAAATGTGGGCTTACAGTACATTAATTATAAAGGTTTCCATAACAAAAAATGTTATCAGAGATTTTCCTTCAGTAACTGTTAGTGGAGGGATTTACAAAATTTTCAAAACGGAAGCGACCTAAACTGTACCAGACCCCTAATTTCTTTGTATAAGGAGTGTAAATCTCAACTAGGAAAAACAACAGCACTGAAAACAAAAACCAAAATGTGGGCTTACAGTCCACTAATTATAAAGGTTTCCATAACAAAAAATGTTATCAGAGATTTTCCTTCAGTAACTGTTAGTGGAGGGATCATACATCTCAAAATCATATAAAGTTCTGGGGGGGCCGCGCAACACCTCCTCGGTGAAAAAAAACCTTATTTTACTGATAACTCGTTAAACTCGAAAAACTGCTCATTATAAAAAAGAAAGCCACACTAATTTCCTATATAAAAGTCCTCTTGTAATTTTCTTGTATATGCCATGATTTCCGAGAAAATCGACATTGAAAACAATTGCAAAATTTGTATTTTTAATGCGTACGAATTTTCGTTTATTTGAAATTTTTTGCGCGCGGCCTATAGAAAAAATTGAATTGCTCGACAACCAAACAACCCAGGAAGAAAAATCAAAATGGGTTTTAAAGGGGATATAAAATACTCTTGGGTTTCCATTTTCGATGGCTATTGATATCAAATAACAATATAATATAGTTACCTCTTGATTTTTTGCATTAACTATTCACAGGCCCACAAGAAATAACTGACTTTAATATAAGTTATAAATGCATTATCTTTTAGATAGTACTTCAATGCAGAAAAGGGTAGGAATAAAAATATTCACATTTGCAAATTTACCAACATGTTGAAGTTTGCCAAATTTTGGCCAATTTTTTATTGCTTCCTAAAAATAAAAAAAAGACCCAAACATCAAAATTCAGCTCAAATTTTTTTTTTTTAGTTTATATATCATATAACCATTGTTTCGAATCATTTAATATTTAAAAAGTTTCATAAAAAATATCATAAAAAAATTGAATATGCAGCATTTTTTGGATTCTCTTTGGCTAACTTCAATATGTTGGTAAATTTGTAAATGTGAATATTTTTATTCCTAACCTTTTCTGCATTGAAGTGCTACCTTGAACTAAAAGATAATGCATTTATAACTTATATTCAAGTCAGTTGTGAATGGTTAGGTGCACAAGAAATCAAGCGATAACTATATTATTTTTATATACTAATAAATATCAGCATCAAAAATGGCAACACAAGAGAGTATGTTATATTTCCTTTATTTGATTTTTCTTCCTAGCTTGTTTGGTTTTCGAGCAATTCAATTTTTTATAGGCCACGCGTAACAAATTTCAAATAAGCGAAAATTCGCGCGCATTAAAAACATAAATTTTGCAATTTTTGTCAATATCGATTTTATCGAAAACCATGACATATACAAGAAAATTACAAAAGGACTTTTCTTAGGCAATTGGTCAAGCCGTCTTTTTTATAATGAGCAATTTTTCTATATCTTCAACGCTTAACGAGTTAGCAGTAAAATAAGGCCGAATATCCGAAATTAGGACATCATTATTATTTAATTTGATGCCTATAGGTATGTGACTAATTATAAAAATGTGTTTCAAACAGAAAATGCAACGGAAAGGAATGAAGCATAAGGAGGATCCGATTCGCATGAGGCTAGCAATTAATGCAGTACGAAATAAAGAAATTTGTTACCTTAAAGCCTCCTGAACCTTTGGGGTACCAAAGTCTACTTTAGTGGGCTACGTTAAGAAAGTTGACAAGACCGCAGAGGAGTTAGTTAATACTCGAACAGGAAGAAAACAGGTATTTCCAAAAGATATGGAGGACGATCTAGTTGCCTATTCTTTGGAAATTGACAGGCGTCTCTTCGGCTTGAAATCCACTGATGTCAAAAGACCTGCCTTTCAACTGGCTTTAAGTAATGGTATTAGCCAACCTTTCTCTAGTGTAAATAAACTTTCCGGAAAAAAACTGATTTATCATTTTTTAAAACGTAATCCATATCTGTCGTCCAGAAAATCCCAAGGCATTACAAAAGCGAGAATAAAAGGTTTCACACCTGAAATATTAAACGTTTCTTTGACAACTTAGAACTTGCTACGAAGAACATTAAATTCAACCCTGGAAAAGTATACAACGTTGATGAAACGGGGATAACTACGGTTCAGGCAAAAAAAAATGCACATGTTATCTCACACTAAAAGGAAAAAAAAACAGTTAAATTTTTTTAAATGAAACATAAGGCCCCTGCAAAAGTAGATACAAAGAATATATACTCGGTTATTATTTTTTACTATTTCTATCCAACATTCGCAATCATTTACATCTATGGTAGTTTTAAATGTTATCTAATAACAAATAACTTTAATAAAAAGTAAATTTGCTTTTAGATCATGGATTCCGAAAGGAGAGCTGTAGTAAATATTGATGAAGAAGATTTTTCTATTGGGGCTATTACAAAAACATTAAAACTGTCTTTGCCAATTTATTTAATACACTTATTAAAAACTTCTGGACACGACATTTGGCTTTCCTTCCAAAAAATGCCGGATAGTTTAATAAAAGAAATGGAAACTTTTGCAATGGAAGACCTAAAAGACCTGGTAGATCCTACTCCTGACAACTTCGGAATTTATTATTAAAATATTGACAAATTTAAAACAGTTGGAGGAGAAAGATTAAAAATATATCATATCGCTGATTATGTTAAGATGCGAGTTAAGATACAAAACAAATTACTATCCGAAAATTTCCTTAAACAGAACAAAGGATTGAAGGTAGAGGGAAAAAATCGAAGAAAAAATAGTAATAGAAATAAAAGTACTGATTGAAATACTGAACAAAACGATGAGCAAAACGGGGGTCAAAAATCTATTATGCAAAATGATACATACATTGAATTTAGATGTCGATTTAAATGAAAAAATAGAAAAAAGAAAAAGTACAGTATCAGATATTTATGAAAGTTTTTCAAGATCGGAGGGTACTTAGGACTCGATTCCGGAGGATATTTCTCATAACAAAAAAGATCTCAAAATTGTCTCTTTCAACGAATCGCCTCCATCTGAAAACTATTTGGCAACTGCACAAGTAGAATGTTTTTGCAAATATATATCTACAATTCAACGTGTAAAAGATCATCGATCAACAATATGGGTGTATTCCAACATTAGAAAACATTTGAAGCAAGTTCACTCATTAACCTTTAACTACTCGCGCTGGTGTATAAAATACACCACTTGCACTAAAAATGCTCCCATTCTGGTTAGTTACTGACCCCGCCCGTGTCATCCCACCTAACCTATTATTGAAGTGTCTACTAAAACCACACTCAGTCGCGCTGTTAGAGTTCAAGTGATAACTTAGTTACTTGTTGTGAAATAGGGTGAAATTCTTTTTGGTGTACATTATACGCCACGCGAGCAGTTATGTAAGTATAATTTCAAACTTCTAAATTTGGTTGCTTGGCGTAATACATAATTTTTGTAAATTTTCTTTTTACAAACAACAACGGATTATTTGGAATAAAAAAAAATATTTTCTAGGGACAGGGTACCAGTTAGATATGCAAAAAATCTCACCGATGAAGAACTTGAGGCTATGGCTCAGGCTTTAATGGACGAAGAATCTGAAGAAGAAGTTGGAGGAGAATCAGAGACGTCAAAAGATGAATTTGTAGAGCAGAGTGATCACAATACAGAATCTGAAGAAGAACTAAATGACGTAGATGAAGAAGAGGAAAATTCAGATCAAGATGACAGCGAAGAATATTTTGTGGCTAGAGATAAGAAAGAAAGAATGGTGGGGAAGAAAAGTCCAATTGTAAGTAAATTTAGTAAAACAAGTAAAAGAAATATAGTAAAAATATTTCCTGGACCTAAACAAAATGCACGAGATATTACCGATGAACGAAGTGCCTTCGACAATTTTTTTACTGATGGCATGATTGAAAATATTGTCCAATGCACAAACTTAGAGATTGCAAGATTGCGAGCAAATTATCATCGGCCAAGAGATGCGAAAAATACCACAAAGACGGAAATATTAGCATTTATAGGATTATTACTTCTAGCAGGAACAAAAAAGCAGAACCATACACATTTTCTTGAATTATGGACTACTGATGGAACTGGATCAGAGATATTTAGAGCATGCATGAGTTATAATCGATTTCTATTTTTGCTTGCAACTCTTAGATTCGATGATAAAAATACTAGACGTGACAGAAAAGTAACTGATAAACTTGCTGCTATCCGATCTACTTTGGACAGTTTTGTAGACAACTGTAAAAACAATTATTGCTTGGGCGAACAAGTAACAATTGATGAAATGTTGATACCTTTTAGGGGTAGATGCAGCTTTGTTCAATACATCCCCAACAAACCTGCGAAATATGGATTGAAAGTGTTTGTGTTATGTGACTCCAGAACATTCTACATTAGCAACTTAGAGGTGTATTGTGGTCAGCAGCCAAACGGGCAATACAATAAATCGAATACACCAACTGATATTACTCATCGTTTGCTTCAGTCATGGAAAGGGAAAAACCGAAATTTGACATGTGGTAATTGGTATACAAATTACCCTTTGGCAAAATCACTTTTGGAAGATAAACTCACAATTGATGGAACACTAAAAAAAAAAAAATGAAAAGGAGCTGCCGCCAGAATTCTTACCAAATAAAAAGAGGGCACCTGGTTCGTCCATCTTTGGATTTCAAAAGGACGTGACCATTGGGTCTTATGCCCCCAAAAAAAATAAGTCGGTTATTTTGCTTTCTACCATGCACAGTGATGCTGCAATCCATCCTGTAACCAATAAGCCAGATATTATAATGGACTACAATCGTTATACAGGAGGCGTCGATACTGCGGATAAAATGTGTGGCTCGTACTCTGTACTCAGAAGAACAAGAAGATGGCCTTTAGTTTTATTTTTTCAATTGGTGAACATAGCAGGTATAAACAGTCAAATTTTATATAATGCCTTACACATCGAGGATGGTCACAAATACAGAAGAGTTTTTCTAAAAGTATTAGCTACTTATGTCTTTGATGAAGCCACATCTTTCAGAAAGAGCTGACATGAAGACTTTACCTTCGGATATCCAACGTTTCCTAACCAAGTATAAACAACCTCAAGAGGAGTTTGACGAAATGCCTCCAGCAAGAGTACGAGGAAGGTGTTTTTGTTGTGGAAGGCAGAAAAATAGGCTGACAACAATTTCATGCCATACATGTCACAAACCAGTATGCAAGGAACATGCGATTAGTATCATTGATTGTCCAGACTGCAATAACATAGGCAATGATGAGGGTGCTGGCGAGTAGTTTACACAAACTCTTGTGGGTTTTTGTTTTGTTTGGCATTTCCAAATTTTTAGTTATAATACATTTATAATAGTGCTTTTTATATTCAATAAACGTTTATGTAACAACTCTAACATTTTTTTTTATATATATCTGTACTTTTTTATTGGTTTTGAGGCACTTTTTGATGTGGTGTACAAAATACACCGCGCGAGTACTTAAATTATATTTTAGGGCGCGAGTAGTTAAAGGTTAAAAAAAATCTCAATATTCCAAACCGAGTAAAAAAAGTAAAACTGAATTTACCTATAACTAATTTTTTTTCCGTTAATGATATGCCTAATAATATGCCAAGTAAGACGTCAAGTTCCAAAATAGAAAGGTGTATAAAAACTAGTGGAAAAATCAATCTACTACAAGATATTTCTTTGAGCCAGGTTGATAAATAATAAATAAAACACAAAATATATTCCCGTTGAAGAATCTATGTCATTTTCAATGAGTTTTGAGACGAGTCTTTCCTCAGATCACGGTGAAGACGACATGCATATGGAGTATCTTGATGACAATATTAATCAAGATCTCGATCAAGATATACATGATCAAAAATATCAAGCAAATTTTTGTAAAATTGGAGAGAACTATTTTTTAAGTTTTGATATAAAAAGTCTAGATAAATACAATGATATAAGAGAGACAAACGAAAGCAGAATTGAAAACCGCATTTAAAGTAGTAATGTTAGTTTGGCACTACCTAACATTGAACCTAATGTAGTTGGAAATAAGAATGAATACTGTACCCAAAACAAAAATGTTAATTTAACACGACCTTATATCGATCCTAAGACTGATATAGCTGAAATCGAGACTGAAATTAAATTTCTAAACCAAAGCCAAGACCACAGCAGATATCCTGATGTGGCACGATCGTATGAGACTGATATTGTCCGGGATATTATTGTTGAAAGTTCAGATGTCACAAAGTACCCATTGAAAAACTATTTTGAAGCACTATCTCCTATGACTATTCTAAACCATTTTGAAAGCTCTTGCCATTTAGATATTTTAAATAGAAGGGCTCAAATGAAGGCTTTAGTGTAGTTGCATGGAATAGAAATATTGGGATATGCTTCAGATGGGGACTCAAGAGTGCAATGAAAATAAAGTCATTTATTAGCGAGAAACGAACTGATCGTGACTGATATTGCGCCGATTTTATTTCAGAAGATGGTATAAGTCATCCTATATATTTTCGAGATATAGTACATATAGGAACAAAATTGAAAAGCCGTTTGTTCAAACCAAGCATTATTTTACCAGCTGGAGATTTCGTTATTTCACTTCAACATGTACGCTCTTTAAGTGAAACCTTACCTAAAGATCAACATCATTTAATTGCTAATGATTTTAATTCAAAAGATAAAATGATGTTGAAAAAATTGTTGCCCCAGCAGTGATAAATCTTTTAGAATCTCATATTCCTGATAGTAAAAGTACTGTATTATACCTAAGATTAATTCGGTATATACTTGACTCTTTTTTGGACAAATTCTTGTCTCCATTAGAAAGAGTATTTAAAATCTGGTTTATGGTTTTCACACTTTGGCGCTGGAGACATTGGCTAAAAGAGCAAGACGCTTACAAATTAAAAGACAATTTCATATCCACTAATGCATATACGTGTGTCGAAATTAATGCTCATAACCTAATAAGACATAGTTAGATTAAAGCAGAATAATGAACATGAACTTTTTTCCCATGGGTTATGAGTAGCCAGCCATGTGAGGAAACTTTTAGAGCTATACGTTCCCTAACTAGCACATTTTCTACTATCGTAAACTTCAACATGCTGGAAATACTACACAGGCTTAAGCGGACCCAATTATTCAATGAGATACAAGCTGAAACAGGTAAATTATATATAATCTGTATCTAAATAAGCACTTCAATTTTTGTCTCTTTATTTCATCTTTTGTTTTTTCTGTTATACTGCCTTTTATTGAATTAAGTCTGATTTTGTGACAATTGGTTTAGTTTTGTTGTCATTGTTTTTAATAGATATAAGCTGTTGCATGTCAGACTTTACAACACTTGAAGTTCATCTAAAAAAATGTGCTGCCTGCATACCGTAGGTATACTAGTTAATAGGCAATAACAGAGTAGAAGTATGAATATTTAAAATTTTAATTGCATTTGTATACCTATAATAGTTAATATATGTAGATAACAACAATCATACCACTATAGTATTCTACAGAAATATATGAGCGTTCACCTGATAAACGCGTTTTTCACAAGGTACTTTTGTGGCAATTAAGGAAATGTAAAAAGTTCGTATGTCTCTGTAGGTAACTATAACTGAGGTGTCTGGGTTAATTAAATCAGTAAGGGCGGGTTGTATAAAAATCAAATGACCGATCGGTTAACTAACCAGAGATAAAATTTAACTGACCGGTTACTGTTAAGTCTGTTGTATAAACGAAATCGTATCATAAGTTTACTAACCGAACATTTTCACGAAGTTGGCAATAAATTTAGGTTGATTTGAACTACAGGAAGTAAATATATGTCAATTGCAGTTAGAATTTTCATACAGCGTGACTTGTGGCCAACAAAATATAAAAACAATATGGAAGTAAAAAATGAAAAAAGAAAGCGGGAGCCAAATTTTACACACAAAGAAGAAAAGCTGTTAATAATGTGCGTCAAGAAATACATAAAAATAGTTGACAATAAAATTACGGACGCAGTGACGAATCAAGAAAAAATGAAAATTTGGAATCAAATAAGTGAAGATTTCAATAAAAATAATGACAGGTATAGAACTGTGAAAGCTTTGAAAGAAAAATATGAAAATTTGAAGAAAAGGGCCAAAAAGATTTTCGCAGAAGAAAAAACTTTCAACAAAGGCACGGGTGGAGGTCCCTACAAGGACTTGGGTATAACCGACGTCGATTTAGAATTGAAAGAGATTCTGGGAAAACGTTTGGAAGGTTTTCGTCCAAATTTTGATAATGATTATAATGGTAAGGAATCATGTTATATTGAAAGTTTGGAACATTATTCAGTTTTAAATGTTTTTAGATGTTGAAGAAATATGTGAATCCAATGAGTTATTTGAAAACAACGAATTCGAGGAACAATGTAGGTATCTATGCTATTATATTATAATTTACTCGACATGAATGTACCTATCTGGTAAACCAATAATAAATGTTTCAAATATTTTTAGATATTAATGAAAATCAAGAGCTAGATCAACAATCCAATTTTAGTTATTATTCTTTACACAATAATGGAGTTACAGAAGAATGTAAGTACTTTCTTTTTTGTGAAATTTATAGCTCATCCGTCATTTAAATTTTTTTTATACTTATTGCATTTGGAGCTCATATGGCTCTGTGCATTGCGTTCCGACCATTGAAACTAAGGCGTTTACTTCAAGAGTTCCAAACATTCGGAATTCTTGAAACATACCTTATTTCCGATTGAACTAAGTTTTATCCGAATGGATTAAGTTTTATCCGATTGGATTAAGTTTTATTGACTTTGTTAAACTAAAAATACCTATCGTTTCAGATATTGTTGAACATGAATGCCAAAATGCAGAAAGACCTTTACAATAGGCAAGTAAGAAGATAAAAAGGGCTAACTTACCAAGCTAGAACAAATTTGAGTCAGTGCAGTTCATACGATGAAAAGCGAGTAAATGACAACATAGAATTAGAAGGGGAGAATGAAACATATAAAGAGTCCTCAATATCTTTTAAAAAGTTCAATGTGAAATCATTAAGGACACCTACCTCTAAGGCACTGCAGCATAATACAGCAGAAAGAATGGCAGACAATAGCCCAAAAACACCGCAATTACCCAGCAGTGCAAAACGAGTAAGACCCACGGACCCACTTAAAACGAAGTTAGGCCAATGGGCAAACAGTAAGGTTGAAATGGTAGACCTTCAAAAAAAACATCTCCAAGAAGTGCATGAAAAACAGATGCAACACATGGACAAAAAATATGCACTAGAGCTGGAATACATGCGACTGGAACATGAGGCACGAATCCAAGCCATTTTGAAGTCAAACAAGTGATATTATTCATTTTTCATTATTTTTTTGTTAAATTTCAAATAATTTTGTTCGAAATATTCATATTTCTGCAGTCTCGTAGCTACTTACCTATATATGTAAATAAAAACCTGTACTTCAAAATGTATCAAATTTATTTCAGTAAACAAAATTGTTTAAAAATTTACAATACCCATTTTATAATAATTGTCTAAAGTAGTCGTTGATTAAAATCGACCGAGTAACTTCTGCTTTAGGATGTCGCTCCCTAAAGACTTCCACATTTAAATTATCTAATAAATTTATTGCTGCCTCTAGTTCGTGATTCATCGGAGGTAACGCAACTTTCATTTGTATAGCAATATTGTGTAACACTGCAGTTGCCACCACAACTTTTTCAACTTTCTCAATCTTCAGCCTAATTCCTAGAGCTAATATTGGAAATCGTCTTTTCCAAACTCCGAAAGTTCTTTCTATAGGATTTCTTGTCCTTATTTGTGATTCATTGTATAAATTCTGTGCTGGGGATTGTGGGTCTGTTAAGGGTGTCAGTAAATAATTGGTTATACCATAACCACTATCCCCCACTAGTAGGCTTCCTTCTCCATATTCTGAGAATTCCATACCCCTCCTTACACGTGAATTGAGAAATATGATGGAATCTGTCACTGAACCTGGGCAACGACTTACAATGTTTTGAAATTTTGGATCAGAATCACAGATAGCTTGAACGTTGAAAGAAAGAAATCCTTTTCTATTTCTAAAGATTTCAGCTTCGTCTCCTCCAGGCGACTGAAAAATGATACCAGTTGAAAAATATTAACAAAATGACAGTGGTGTAGACATCTATCCACTGCATTAAAATAAACATATGTATTCATTTATAATGAAAGCTTACTTGAATTCGTATATGTGTACAGTCTAAGGCACCTACACATTTTGTGAATTTTGCTATATTGTAAAATCCTTGACGAACTGCATTAATTTCTTCTTCAGTATTTGGCATTTTTATAAACTGTGGACGTAATCTTGCAAATACAGTAAGACATCTATCGATATGCCTACTTGCAGTGGATTTATCAAATCCAGAAAAATCACCAACAATTTGTAGTATTGAACCAGTGGCCAAAAATCTTAAAGTAAGATGAACTATTTCGGTAGGCGTTAAAGCTTCATTCCTACAAAAAAATAATATTTGACGCATACCAATTTTCTAACAGTAGATACGCAAATATATATTTATAATTAGTACTCATACTCACCTATTTGTTGCCGAAACCAAATTGTCTTTAACCTCTTCGACCAACAAATGTACTACTTCTTTCGACAGTCGAAATCGAGATAAATATTCTTGGTCATTCCATTTGTCATAATGGTTGGTTCTAGTTCGAAATTGTCTCTGTGCTCTAGGATGTACATACAAATTTACAAGGAAATTGAAATCCTCGTCGTCTGTGTATTCGTCCATATCCATTATTTAATTATGATTTCAGCAACTTTTGACAGGATCCTTTTTCTAGGTTATAATTCAACAGTTACCTCGTTAACTGCTTATTTTTGGGCAGTTAAGAAATAGAACGTTAAACTGAGCAGTTAACGCTAACAAGTTGTTATACAACGCGAATTTAACTAACCAACCCTGGTTAAGCCTTAACCATGTTTTATACAACCCGCCCTAAATGTATAAAAATGTAACGTTAGTCATCTCGTTAGTCACAGTGGTTGTTGATTAAGTACTTCCCAATACTTTTATTTTTGAAAGATGGATAATAGATTTATCCAAGAGAAATACATACAAAAGTTGGAGAAGGTAGCATAAAAAAACATAAGTTGCCAGATTTAAATGAAGTTTATACTACCGTGGAACTTGCTAAAGACAAGGCTCTGGAAGAATCAATTGGAATTGGAATGAAATGTACGGATTCCGAGACAAATTCTGATTGGTATAAACCTGACTTGGAAACGAAGATTGCACCGGAAGACTTTGACGACTTCAATGAGGAAGATGACGATTTTACCATGATCCAGAATGAGAAAGATGAAAATAGAAATGTCGATATCCTCAGCGATATCTCAGAAGAAATTTCAGAAGATATAGAATATTTTTTGCTAGACTGCGATCCATTCTTTAAAAATAGTCCCATTACTGAAATTATAATGAGAAATGGAAAATCTTATATAATAAGAAAGTCGTGTTTGTGTTGGATGCTTGAAAATTAAGCGATAAAGCTTAGTAGTGATGACTTCTAAGAGTTCAACAAAGCTCCATAAATCAAAATGTTGAAATAGAAAAAGACAAAAATATCACCAAGAAATTTAAAAAAATCTTTATAGGCGATTGGTGCTTTATTAATAAAGAAGAGAAATAAACATTTCGCTCATTTAAGCGGAAAAAATAATAAAGACAAGCAATATTCTTTAACATATTGCAGGACTAGTTGTTCGCAAAAAAAGGTGTTGAGTGTTTGGCTAATTGGTTAGCTAGTGACAAGGAAAGGAATTTAAATTTCATAATAAGTGAAACCCAAAATTTTAAGAATGTCAATTTATATATTGATAAGTACACTGTCTGAAAAAGACATCAAATATGAAAATAAAAACTAAAAGTTCACGATGAAGCAATGTCAATAATCGATTATATAAACAGAAATACAAATGAAAAAGTATATAAACAAAAACCAAATTCAACAAAAAATCCGAGAAAAAATCTTAAAAGAACCAAAACAGAATCTCTTTATGAATGCTTGCAAAGGTCCGATTAGAGTGACTGTTCCTATAATAGTGACGATCGGACGAGAATGTAGATGAAGATGACCGCGAAGAAGGTATAGATTTATTATTAAATAAAACACCCGAAGAAACACCAGAAAAAAATTTACAAAGTGAAAAATACTATGCCACATGTTACAGTGAAGGACAAAATACTTCTTGTGCATGGTATGTTGGACGTATAATAAAAAAATTTAAAAAAAATGTACAAATACAATTTTTAAGAAGAGACCTAGATAGATTTGTGCGGCCACGCGAAAACGACATACAAACTGCTGATGTACGATTTATTTTTTATGGCCCTACAAAACTATCTGGATATGACCCTTTTTATATAGAAAAAAATGATAATATTCAGAAAAAAAGCCTAAAATAATAGGATGTAATTACTTAATGTACCTGCAGAATCAAATGTTTCCTTTTAAATACATTAAGTTTTCAAATGTTTAAAATGTTTTTGTTATACCTATAATAGCTTTTGAAACTCTTTTAATAACTTTTTTTACCTTATGTTTTATTTCATTTCACTGAATACGCGTAATTAGTGATGACGTCACTTGACGGATTATGTCAAGAGACTGAACCCAAACAAATATTTGGAAGTGCTTTGTCATATATGTCATTTATTATTATACAAATATTTATTATTATTTGGTGATTTTAAGAAATAACTAAGGTTAGTATTAAACAAATATGATTTCTAAATGTTGTTTACATACTAATTTCACAAATTATTGCTGTAATATGAAAGAAATATGCAAATTATTAAAAGACACTTAACCTCACTTAAATGATTTAAGAAAATGTTTGGGTTCAGAATCACTCAACCGTAACAAAAATGACATATGTGACGTCACACTAATTATGCGTATTCACACACATTCTAAAAGAATTACCTAAAGCAAAATATTTATACGCATATGATATGTCTTTCGAGACTTATTTAATTATTTCGATATACTTGAACTCCCTTCGAAGAACTCGAAGTACATTTGAAGTACTTGAAGTACATTCAAAATACTCAAAGTACTTGAAAAAAATGTGAAGTACTTTGAGAAGTTCGAAGCAGGTGTACATTTTCTGGTAAGTGAAACACCCCTCGGGTTCTTCCTCCAGTTAACACTAACTAGTAGGGAATCCATTAATCGAAATTTTGCTTATTTCTCTATTGCTATGCAACTTTTGGACATACTTTTAAAATGAGATCTATATTATGTAAAATTGTCTGCCGAATCCATTTCCGGAGGGCGATTTTCAATATAGGCTTGCGTTCATGTTAATTTTACGCTTCTTTTCAGCGATATACGATATTTGGAATATTTGAATATAACTCGTGCTATCTCGAAAACTATAAAAGCGATAAGGATCAAATTTTAGATGGAGGTTAAATAATGTATGGCCATTACGATAGCAGCGTTGAAATAGTATATTGTTTATTTATCCTCCAAGAAGAAGTAAAGAACGCGAGGGTGCTGAAATATTGTAGAGAAAAATGTAACATCGAGGTACTTTTTTATTTAAAAAAATATTGTATCGACTGTACCAGCAGTACTGTACTGAGAAGTTCAAATTTAATTTCAGTCAAAGAATTTTTACAATCGGATTATTATGAATAATCCTTTTGATACGGCAATCAGAGCAAAGAATATAACTCAGTTTCCAGGATCAGTTTGGACAGCTCGTAGAAGATTAAAAAATTATGGACTTAGAAGTAGGGTAGCGGAGAAGAAGCCTTATTTGACGCACAAATAAAGAGAGGTGTTTTAGCCCAGGACTATATGTTTTCGATACAAAATCTTTGCCAACCACCTAAAAATTTGCATACGTGTTTATTGCTATGGTTTAAATAACATACTAAAAGTCCCCGCTCCTCCGGCGTTTGCATCTTTAGATATAGCCCCCCGCACCCCGCGGTCGCGGATTTCCTGCGTGATCCGTGTTTACAGCGTGTCATTGACGGTGGATATCTTTTGCATGTTGTGAATTGGCCACCACGTCCTGCAACTTATGAAGAAGTTTGTAATTCATATGTGTCATACAGAGTGTAATCAGTTTCATGTCATTAAAAAAAACTGGTAATGGGGACCGACTAGACAAACAAAAAACCTTTATGAATTTTCCCTCTAGGGACACTTTGAAAAAAACTGATCTGGGTTAACATATTTAATATTATGGTAGACAACTATTGAGAACCACTTCTTTTCTTGGTCGATGGACTTGTACTTCCCAATTATACAACTTTTAAATTGTCATAAAAAAGTGCTCGCCGGCACACGCGATGTCAAAGGATCATCGACCGCCTTTGATGGACCGCCTCAACTGAACTAAGGCAAGTATAAAGAGGTAAATAATTCGTTCTCTCTTCGTGCACAATTACAAGCAAATAATGACCATAGAGGTTTAAACAGAGCATTTCTTTACACGTGTGTTTTTTAATTTGGAACAAAATATTGGATTGTTTATAATTTAGAAAATATAAATGTGGTTTATTAACATTTGTAACATAAATGAGTGTCCTGGGTTAAAAACTTACTACCTACCTAAATTATTTAAAATATCAGCATCTGTATCAATACACAGTTCGGTACGTCGAATTAAGTACATACGCACTTCGTTCAACACTAAACACTAAACTATCAACTAACGTTGTCAATAAAGAAAAATAAAATAAAAACTTGGTACAAAAGCCAAAAAGGAATACAAAAAGAACGAACAAGTAAGTTGTATCTGTACGTAATCAAGAATTTGACAACTTGAACGGTAAGTCAATAAAATAAATCAACTATAAATACACAATGACGCGAAATTCAAAAATAACAAAAACAACGAACGGCGGGTTGGACGTGTGTACATAACGAAACACCGACAGTAACTAAAATATTGCACAAGGGAAAGTTAGAGTATAGTTTTATTCAGATCAGATCTAGATCTAAACCTACCTCAATATTCCAGCAGTTCTCAAAAAATTTTATTGAAAATTTGCGAAATTTTTGTTTATTTTTTTTCTCCAAAACTATGAGCTTTAGACCCCATGTTATATGGTTTTTTTGTTTGTCTTGTCGTTCCCTACCACCAGTTTTTTTAATGACATGAAACTAATTACACCCTGTGTTATTGAGCGAAATTATGGGAAAAAATGCGTAACAGTTTTTGATGGTTACAGAGGAGAAACAAGTACAAAGTGAGGAACAAAAGCGCCGCGCTTCAAGTAAATCTTGTGCAGACTTAAAAGTCGAAAAACATCTACCTGTTATGACTGGTAAGGATGAATTCCTTTTTAGCTCGGAAAACAAAGCACAACTAATAGATATATTGACACAAAAGCTACGAGTTAACTAAATGATCGTGTACCAAGCTGAAGCTGATGCAGACACACTCATTTCCGAAACCGCATTAGAGTTGTCTTTATGTAACATTTCTGTTCACGATACCGATATTTTAACGATATTGATAGCCAGATATAATCAAAACACTTCAAACCTTTGTATGTTAAAACCTCGAAGTGGTAACCAGTCACTTAAAATACTACAACATTGCGGAAATCCAACAAAACTCGGGAGACCTTAAAGATGTCTTACTTTTCGCACATGCAATGTCTGGTTGTGATACAACTTCTGCGTTTTTTAGAAAAGGAAAAGTTAAAACTTTCCAATGTTTAAGCAAAAATACAGAGTTGCGAAAAATCGTATCAATATTCAATAACCCACAAGCTAATCCAGACGAAATTGCAAGTGCAGGAGAAGCATTTGTATTGAATCTCTACAATAAGTCGGAGCTTGATGTTGGTTTGGATGAGCTGAGTATTATATGTACAAACAAACTGTTGCCAAGCAATCAATTAAGGATGATTTTCTGCTCTCATCACTACCACCTACCAAAAACGCAACTCAGCAGCACTCGTATCGTGCTTATTTACAAGTACAGCGCTAGATTAGAAACAGTCTTCCTCCATGTGAATGAAGTTGGACAATACATGGCAAATCTTTGGTTCCGGTAATATCAGAGCTACCCCCTGCGCCTGATCAGTTACTGCATCTCATCAGCTGCGGTTGTAAGAAGGGGTGTGAACGTTGGTGTGACTATAGAAAAGCCGGTTTGATGTGCTCTGCGATGTGCTGCCAATGCCTTGGCATGTCGTGTGCAAATTTTCCTACTTTTACAGACAGCTTAAAAGGTGATGATGATTTATCACGGTAATAATATTGATTTATTAATAAACACTTAACTACTTTTTTGTTTTTTTTTTGTGAAGACTTACTGGTGTTTTCAGTGTATAGATGATACACGTGCATGAACAATTTTGGACCATGTGGGTCAAATTTGGCCTTTGGGTAAAATATACGCCGTGTCTACTCATCGGGGCGCCCAACAGATACCTACAGTTACTATGCATCGGGCAGATGTACGCGTACTCACTTTCCGCCCCGACTAATAGAAACACGCTCTAAACGTCGGGGCATGAGCTTATCGGCAACATAACCTTCAAACCCTCTGTAGCGAAACAATCTTCATGCCTGTGATTGTTAGTGACCGAATAATAGATGACTTCTACAGTAGATTAAAGAATGAAAGTCATGGTAGGAAAAACATTTTACTCATACAAGGCAGTTACTTCATTTATCAATAAATTTGAAGCAGAGAATTTTGTACAGGTTAATCGCGTTCTTGCAAAAAAACTATCTGCAATATCAATGCAAAATAAATACAAAAATAAAATTAAAACAATTAATAAAAATCTTGTTTATTATAATATTACCTACATGTGTGTCCACGGAGGAAGATACAAATACACAGGTGCCCAGAAACGTAAAACAAGGCTAGTAAACAAGTGATTTAATTTTGTTTTTAAATTTATAGTAGTTGTATTGTAGCACAACAAAACTTGGCTGTAATATGAAAATTAGATTTATTGTTTCATCTGATGACAAGTGCTTGCAAATTGCGGAAGCAAATTTGAAACACAACCATGAAATTAGCAAAGATTTGTTTATTTCTCTCCCTAAACAAAGAAGGCTACAAGATACCGAAAAAGAAGAAACCTTGAAACTTCTTAAGCTGAAATCAGATGAAATCAGGGCGAAAGCAATTCGGATGGCAACCAAAAAAGTTATTCATCATTATGAAGAAAATTCTCCTGAAAGTAAATATGTCAATTTATTAACACCATATGCATTTGGCTTTATTTTAAAAAATATCATCAACTCCAAGAAGATTAAGAATATTGAATCAGAATATGAAACGACTTTAACGTTTTGTATGTGCAATTTTAGAATAAATATGAAACTACCATGTTGCCACATTTTTTTATAATAGATCTTTACAAAATAAGGATCTTTTTGATGAATCATTGATTGATGATAAATTCAAACGAAGGAATTACTTTGAACAACATAGAGAATTAGAGCTACCAAATAATAATGAAGAAATTTCAATGAAAATTATATTCCCATACATGGTACTACCACTTCTAAAAAAGGATACTTCCCACAACCGAAAATTTAAAAAAAAGCATGTTAATGTGTCAGAAACTCTCCATCTGTATGTCCGAATATGGGACAGAAATGTTCAAAGTTCAGTTTGAAAAACTGAAACAATTTATAAATCTAATTAAAGAAAGAAAAGATTTTCTTCTTGTTGAAGCCACTGATCTTGAAGCAAACAACGAAATATCGGATATGCAGTTCAAAGAAGGTGAAGTTATTGGAAAAAAACGAAACGATGATGGTTTGATTAGAGAAGATGTGACTAATAAAAGTGTGACAGTAATCCAGAATTATGAAGAAATATATAATACTTCAATAAATATTCAAAAACAAAATATGAATGGGGAAAAAGAAAACTTTGATAGATTGAAGACAAAACGACTGATGAAATGTTAATGATAACCAATGAATTTGAAGAAATAAATAACATCACGAGCCCAGTAAGTACACAAAAACTACAAACTTTGGATGAGAATATGGAAGGCAAAATTGAAATTATTGAAGAAAAAGAACAAAATGAAAACTTCACTGTATCGGTTGAAGATATAAATCAAACTTCCAAGCTGAAGCAAATACACTACCGAACCAGAAAAATAAAGCAAATTGGGAGTCCACTACATGTGTGATCGGTTTAAAGAAAAAAAATAAAGAAAAAAGTAAAACGAGAATAATAAGATGCAGTATGGAAAAAATAAAATAACTGCTATGTAACTATGATTTTTATTTTATGTTTTTGTGACTAAAAATTTTATAATTTTGTTCTATAGATATTTTTTATATTCTATAAAGTTGTATTATTTTCGATTGTTGCCGATAAGCCCCGACGTTTAGAGCGTGTTACTATTAGTCGGAGCGGAACGTGAGCATGCGTACATCTGCCCCGATGCATAGTAACTGTAGCTATCTGTTGGGGCGCCCCGATGAGTAGACACGGCGTAAAATATCCGCTTTTATTTTCATATAACAATAACACGATAATTTGAAAACAAAGTGTCCTTTGCCGTTTAAATTGCAATAGCAATAAAAACACCATGGAAATATTTTCTTGTTATATAGTTTTTAAATCTCTATTAAATAAGGAAGATTTTAGAATAATTGATATGGTTAGCTGTAGGTTGAAAATAGTTTAAACCAAATATTTATAAAGAATGATATTTTTTAATATTTCATGAATTATTATTTGTAATACCGTGTCCGTGTCGATAGTCCAATCATTGAAGATAAATATACAAAAAACAAAAAGTTTTAATTTGTAGAAACGGAACGAAAAAAAGTGGGTGTAGGTGATCATTTTCAAAAAAATACTCATAATTGTTATATCTAAAGACGCAAGCGTCGGAGGAGCGGGCACTTTTTTGTGATGATTCAGAACCATAAAAATAATAAAATAAATAACTAATCAGCTGATTGGCAGTCATTTTGCATCTTTGGCAAATTTTGATCTATTGCTCCTGGGCTATTTGCAGTTTGCCAATGAATTTTTTAACAGCGACTATGAGTTCTGGCGTTCCGTGATATTCAGGGATGAAAAGTGTTTTCAATCTTTTTACGATGAAAAAATTCGGGTGTATAGGCCAAACAATCACTGCAGGTTTCAAGAAGAATATGTTCAGCAAGACATATCCAGTGGAAAATTTTCAGTAAATATTTGGGGTTGGATAAGTGCTGAAGGATCTGGGGTTTGCTTCAGAATTATAGAACGGCTGACTGCAAATGTTTACCAAAATATTTTACAAGACATGCTACCACCAGTCATTGCAAGATTCCTCGACAAAATGTATCAATGTGTATCAACAAGACAATTGTCCTGTACACATCCCAGGAATTATAAGGAATTGGATAGATGAGAACAATATTAACGCATTACCTTGGCCGGCAAAGAGCCAATCCGATGGAGAACATTTGGGGCTATTTGGTGAAAAAAATTTACTCTCGAAACTTTAGGCCTGCAAATAGAGATGATCTGTGGAATACTATACTTGAGGCATGGCAAGAGATGGAGAAGACATACAATTTCAGACACTTAATTTTTCAATAAGGAATCGCTTACAAATAGTAATTGATAGTAATGGTTCATCAATAGGACATTGACTTTTTTTAGTTCTTAACTTAAAAATAGGCTTCTATAGTTTTTTTAAGTTGAATTATTAAGGAGATTTGTACAGTAGTACAGAATTCCATACACCCGAGTGTACCCATTTCGTACCCAAATGTTAGTGAACTACTTTACATTGACCGAATTGTTTTTGTTGTGTGCCGTGTGCTGACTAGATATATATATATATAGCGCTAAGTTTAGTAACATCTGATGAACATGAATTTCTCGAAGTGCGTGCTTTGCCAGAAAGACGGGAACGAAACTATACAAAATGTGACAAGTGTTGGATGCGAGACATTATTAAGTGAAAAAGTCAGCATACCGAATGCCCTAAAAATGGAATTGTCGAATATTGCAGACTTCATGGATAAAGAGCCTCTGTGGCTTGATGTATCTAGACGGATATCTTTGTACCTATGTCATTGTACTTCGCTACAATATTTCCTATTGAATCATGGTTATTCTAATCAAGTAGTTATGTATTTTCCAATAGAATCATTGGAGAATTATCAACACATGCTGCAAAGTTCTGTCGTATGTTGGAAGTCAGCTTTTAGCAGCTTATATACTTAGCGGTTGGGATACTACAAGTCATCCGTTTAAGAAAGGCAAGAAAACTGCACTTAAAGCTCTCTTGCGAAATATTAACGCCAATGAACTGGTTTCTTTGGAGCAATAAGGCTTTATTAGAATGAACGCAGTCAGACGCCGTCAAATGTCAAACATTAAGTTGAAATGCATGTAAGGAAGTGATGTTGCGCACAATGAACGGCGTTGAGCGCTGCATCATGGTCGAAGTTGGTCAACTTTTTACTTTGACGCCGTCAATGCTGGCATCCTAACCTTAAATTTCAACGTGAAAAAAACGGTTGAAGTGTTAAAACTACGTGTTAAACAACAACATAATACAAAATTGACTATTTTGATGAACAATTAATTCAGTTAGTTCGGGACTGTGAAATAATTTATAATAAAATAAGTAGTGGATATAAAAACACTGGAAGTAAATTAAGGAAGTGGCAAGAAATCGCCAATCGCACCTTAAATTTCAACGTGAAAAAAACGGTTGAAGTGTTAAAACTACGTGTTAAACAACAACATAATACAAAATTGACTATTTTGATGAACAATTAATTCAGTTAGTTCGGGACTGTGAAATAATTTATAATAAAATAAGTAGTGGATATAAAAACACTGGAAGTAAATTAAGGAAGTGGCAAGAAATCGCCAATCGTTTGGAGTCAACAAGTAGGATACGATTAAATAACGCTTGTTTTAATTGAATTATCATGTATGAAATTTCTTAGCTGAAGAATCTATGAGGTGGAAATCATTGCGTGACCACTACACAAGGGAACTCAAAAAAGAAATGCTTCCATCTGGCTATGAGGCGAGCACCTGTCAACCTTGGCACTTATCTATGTATTGGGATTTTTTGCATGACCACGTAGCTCCTCGAAGGTATGTTATTTTAGTTATGGGAATTAGTGTACTGAAGATTTTATGTTTCAGAGTGTCTGAAAATATGAGCCAAGGAAATGAGAGTGAACATAACGAGGATGAGGTTCCTGAATCTATTAAGGATTCCTCATCTCCTACATCAAGTATATCAACTACCATCGTCAATCCCAGGAAGAAATCCAAATTGGATGAAATAAATAATGCATTTCGTGAGAGTCTGACAGTTTTCCAGGAGTGTATGAAATCGACGGTAACACCGGTTCCTGTCAGTGATGCACAAAAATTTGGCGAAACTGTAGCAAATTTATACGACACATTAAATGAACAACACAAAAAACAAGCTCGGATAGAAATTATAAAATATTCAACATCATTGACTGACAGTGAATTAGAGGAAGATAAATTAATATATTAGAAGGATCGTAAACCAAACTGCAAATAATTGCGAGCCTAGCCGCATTAAGTGTAGAAATCACAATAGATAAATATTGTTTTATATTCTCAATCTGTTTTTTTAATTTTGTATATGTCCGAATTTACCTCTTGAAAGTAAATTGGAATGAAACTATTGGACGCCAAATAGTTTCAAAAAACTATTAAAAATCCAGAATATCATTAGCATGATTATGAGGATATCGCAAAACTTTGCCCAGAAAAAAATCATCACGACGTCAATGTGGAAGAAGCACAATTTTAACGGATAGACCAGAAAAGGAATTAATTGCGGCTAAAGCACAGAAGAAAGTTGAAGAACGCTTAAAAAGAGAAAGAGCAAAGGCCAAAAGAAACGTTACTAAGGACCTATTTGAGAAAACTTCAAAAAAATCGAAAGACGACCAAGGTGATTCTCAAGTAATTAAACTTTTAATTTAATTATAACTGTTTTACTGGAGAACGATTATATTTTCAGGTAAATTATGACGACTCATCAGATGGAGAAGAATCGTTTTCTGAGTTTCAAGAATTAGAAAGAACACCCATCGTTAATGATTACGTTCTTGTTCGTTTTCCAAACGATGTGTTCTATGTAGCAAAAATTATTAAAGGAATGGATAAAGTCAAGGATTATGAAGTGTCGTACCTTAGAAAACGCCAAAAAGTCAATGGATTTTCATTTTCAGATGTACCCGATTTGGCTTTGGTAAACGAGTCGGAAATTGTTATGCTCCTACCACCACCTTGTCAAATGGAAACTAAACGTTTGAGTAGCTATTTGTGTTTCCCAGTTTCAATAACCTTGATGTTCGCTAAGTACACTTTTGAACAAAATACACACTAAATATATATAAATAAGGTTAGGTTTTAATCATATCGTCTCACTGAGTACATCTGGTAGTGCACAGTGGAACAAATTGCACTATTTCAAAAATAATTATTTTTGTAAAACATATATATTTTTTTAATTAGAATAATAAAGTTTTTGAGTTCAAAGAGGCTTCTTAATGTTGATGTGTTGTTTTAGTTTATTGTTAATAACATTTATTTAATGAATAAAAACATATATTTTGTCTCACTGTGTACTACTCTCCCCTACTGGGAGGACGTGTTTAATTTAAAAAATGCAGCAGGTGTTCAAAGATTTCCAAATTTACAAATATTAGTACGATTTTTTCTCATACTGTCATTCTCGAAAGCATCGGTTGAGACAGTCTTTAGTGAATTATTTAATATTAAAACAGATAAAAGGAATAGATTCGGAACAGACACTTTTAGGGGTATTTTACATACTAAACATTCAATTGCAGTCTGGTGGAATTATTCCCTTTGAAATGAACAGTAAAATGCTCCGACAGAATATTCGGATAACCAATGAAAATGAATAAAATTGTTTCTTTAATTTTAAATAGTTAATTTTAGGTTAGAGTTCAGAAAATGGTAGTTACTATTATTAATGTTATTATTATTTTAGAAATACAGAGATTTCTATTTTTTTTTATTTTGTACTACATTATATATAATGTATCTTCATGTGAATAAAAAAAATCCAAAAAAGTTTATCTAACAATTTAATACCTACCTAAATATAATTAGTAACATTTTGGAGGTTTTTGGGAATTCTGTCAAGAGCTCTGGGGAAAATCTTTTCATGTCATTGGTAACACTGCACGAATGTGTTATTTGAACTAGTGGAGGCGAGTACTTCCGCATTGCTCTTCTATGTTCTCAAATTCTCTTGCATGCTCAAGGTCAAATGAAAAACATAACCTAAAACCTAATGAGAGCAAGGAAGTCCTTGAATGGGAGTACTTAAGACGGATAATAATCCCACAAAATATATAATAAACAGATAAAATGTAATACCTCAGTGTAGTGTATTGAACCTTTGTAAGGTTGGCAGCATAAATGCTCCCACCCCAATATATTGCGGGGTTATAAAAACTGACACACTCTGGAGTCCTGTTTTTAAATGTATGTACAAGTTTGGTATTAATATATGTTTATATCAGCCATCTGAGTATATTTATTGGAGTACATCACATATTATTTGGCGACGAGGTAAATTGGAGAAGAAACAGTGAATATTGTCGGAAAATTCGTTCTGAAACTGAAACTGTGAGAATCGTCTGCAAAGATATTGAGGTTAGAATTGAGAAAACCAGGTTTTTCATTTAAATTTTTTTTTAAATGTCTGAAGAAGCTACCCAAATTACCGTGGTAAACACAGGAAATATTTCCACATTAGCCAATTTCAAAGCAGGAGATGATTTTGAAATATTTGAAGAGCGTTTAGAGCATTCTTTTCTGGCTAATCGAATTGAAGAAGGAAGAAAAATATCAGTCTTATTAACTTCGATTGATGAAGGAAGTTATAAGGTGTTAAAAAACCTGTGTGATCCGGAAAAGCCAAAAGATAAAACATACAAGCAATTAATTGAGTTACTCTCAACACAGTTTAAAGCGAGGGTGTCTGTCTATCGTAGGCGTATTCAGTTTGATTCGCTAAAACAAGGAGCAGAGACAGTAAATCAGTGGTTTGTAAAGGTGAAGAATATTGCAGCCCAATGTAAATTTAGCGGAGAAATGTTGGAGGAAAGAGTCAAGGACAAATTTGTAGTGGGTGTGAAACCCGGTCCCATTCTAGATAGACTTTGTGAAGAGGATACAACGAAAAAAGTTAATGATCTTTTAGAAATAGCGTTGAATAAAGAAGCAGCACTAAAGGAAGCTGGTAGGAGTATAGAGGTGAATAAGATTCATAAGGAAAAGAAGTTTCTAGTAAAGAAAAAGGGGAAACCAGAAAATAAAAGCGAAGAGTTGAAGTGCCATTTTTGTAACAAGGGTAATCATGATTTTAAGAATTGTAAGTATATATATATATATATATTTGTGTGTAACAAATGTAAAAAGAAAGGCCATAAAGCAGCAGCTTGTAAGGGGCTTGCAGAAAAAAAATATTATGTTGAAAATAAAGTAGTGGGGGATGCTATTGAAATGTTTAATTTAGAGGAAGATTTGAATTATGTTAAACCGATAGGTATTAATGCTTCAATAAATAATACACCTATGTTTTTAAAAATTGATACAGGTTCAGGGTTATCTTGTATGCCTTTAAATATTTATGAAAGAAATTTTTCAACGGTAGAATTGGAACCAATGATGGTCAAGTTAAAAACATACGGAGGTCAGGTAATTAAACCAGTGGGCCAAATTACTGTCAGTTTAAAAATATTCAACACGGCTAAAAATTTGTTCATTTACCGTAGTAGAAAACGCACAAAAAATACTGCTGGGTAGGGATGTTTTGAGCATGTTTAATTTAACAGTTAGAAATTCTGAAGTTTCTTTGAATGATCTGAGTTTTGATGTAAATTCGAGTCCGGATTTGACATTAAATCAGTTGTTAAAAACCCAATCAGCTTTATTTAAAAACGAGTTAGGTACTTACCATTCCGAACAAATTAAGTTATAGTTAAAAGAAAATGTCCAGCCGATCTTTCATAAGCCAGGAGCGATCCCTTTTGCTTTTAAAGATAAAGTAGTGAATGAATTGCAAAGACTCGAGGAGAGGGTGTTATAGAGAAGGTGTCAAACTCTAGTTGAGGTACACCGCTTGTCCCAGTCATGAAGGCGAACGGCAAAGACATTCGACTTTGCGCGAATTACAAAATTACAATAAATAAATTCTTGAAAGATGTTAATCATTCATTGCCGCGAATAGAGCAAATGCTTTACAAGGTGGAGAAAAATTCACCAAATTGGATATTTTGAATGCATATAATCAGTTGGTAATTGACGAAGAGTCAAGTGAGCTTTTAGCATGGAGCACTCCATTTGGTATTTATAAGGTTAAAAGATTGCCTTACGGAACAAAACCTGCCTGCTCCATATTTCAATGCATAGTGGAAAAAGTTTTGCAGGGGTGTAAAGGCACAGTGAATTTTATGGATGACATTGTCGTTACAGGCAAGAATAAGAAAGAGCATATTGAAAATCTAACAGAAGTTTTAAGTAGATTAGAAAAAGCCGGTTTCAGGTTAAATTTTCAAAAATGCGAGTTTTTTAAAGATTGTATTTATTACTTAGGTTATAAAATTTCTTCAGAAGGTTTAGAGACGTGTAAAGATAAAGTTGAGGCTATTTTGGAAGCTCCACATCCAAAAACGGTTACAGAAGTTAAAGCATTTACGGGATTGATTAATTATTATTCTCGTTTTATAAAAATATTGTCACAAAATTTAAAACCATTATACGATCTATGTCAAAAAGATAAAAAGTTTGTTTGGACCAAAAAATGTGAAGAAGCGTTTCAATTTGCAAAATCTGAATTAGCGTCAGATAAAATTTTAGTACATTTTGATGCAGATAAACCATTACGTTTAGAGTGTGATAGCAGTCAATATGGTATTGGCGCAGCATTATTGCATGTTATGGTAGATGGTACTGAGCGACCAGTGTGTTTCATATCGAGAGTACTGTCAAAGGCAGAACAAAATTATTCAATGATCCAAAAAGAGGCTCTTAGCATTTATTGGGCCGTCAAAAAACTATATCAATACCTGATAGGTCGAAAGTTTGAAATATCATCGGACCATAAACCTCTTTTAGCATTATTAGGTGAATATAAAAGCCTGCCACAGATGGCAGCAGGGCGAGTTCAAAGATGGTCATTATTTTTAGCTAACTTTGATTATACTTTTAAGTATATCCGTGGACAGGAAAATGTTCGGGCGGATGCACTCTCAAGGTTACCGCTACCTTGCAAAGAAGAGAGTGGAGACACAGAATATGACTATTTAAATTTTATTGAAAATTTAGTTCCAATAGATACAAGCAAAATTCGTTCAGAAACTAGGCGAGATGCAATGTTAGGTCAGGTGTTTAACTATGTTAGGTACGGTTTTCCAAAACATACAGATAATGATCTTTTAAAACCTTACTTTTTGCGTAGTAGCGAATTGTCGGTGGAAAATGGGATAATCATGTGGGGTTATCGAGTAGTAATACCGTTAAGTCTGCGTAAACAATTATTGGAAGAGTTGCATAGCACTCATGAAGGAATTGTCAAAATGAAAGCTGATGCAAGGTCCTACTTTTGGTGGCCAGCATTAGATGGGGATATTGAGAAACAAGTAAATTGCTGTAAAATTTGCATGAACTGCAGATCGGAGCCTAATAAAGCAAAGCTTATTCCATGTGAAAAATCTAATAGTTTTTTTGAGCGAGTCCATGCGGATTTCCTAGGTCCGTTTAAGGGTAAAATTATTTTGGTTATAGTAGATTGTTTTTCTAAATGGCCTGAAGCCTTTATTATGAAAAGTTCGGACTCTAATTCTACTATTGAGAAATTTCGAGAATGTTTTGCACGGTTCGGTTTGCCGAGAATAGTGGTAACTGATAATGGGCTCTCAGTTGGTCTCTGAGGAGTTTTCTAAGTTTTTGTTTACAAATGGCATCAAACATCCGGCTACAAATGGATTTGCTGAAAATAGTGTAAAGAGCATAAAAAATGGTTTAAAAAGCTTAAGCTATAATGGATGAAACCAATAGCCATGCGTCCTTTGAAACATTACTAAACAGATATTTATTCCACTATAGGAATTCAGTACATATGACTACGGGTGTTACTTGATCTAGCTTAATTTTCCAACGTAAGATTAGAACTAGGTTAGACTTATTATCGTTAAAAGAACGTAAGGTCAATAAAATTGTTGTAAATTATAAACGTAAAAGAAATGAAACTTTTGCAGAAGGAGATAGAGTTTGGTGTAGAGACTATCGCAATCCTAATAAAAAGGGGTGATCAGAATGCATGATTGATGGAGTATTAGGAGATAATATATTTGTGTAAATTATTGAAGGAAAAGGTGATTTGGAAAAGAAATGTAAATCAAATTTTAAGAGATAAATCAGTAGACGTAGAAGTGCCAGTTATTTCTATACCATATAGTAGAGATAGTTTACCAGTTGTAACTAACACGGATGGAGAAACGAATGTATCTGTTCCAACCGTGGTAGAGAAACCTGTTGTAGATGTTCCAACCGTGGTAGAGAAACATGTTGTAGATTTTAAAAGTGCTGAAGAAAGCTTTTTCTAAATATTTTTTTATATAGTTTTTTAAAGTATTATTTCTTGTTAGCTCATTGACATAAATATAAAGTTGCCATAATAATAAGTGATCCAAGATGTAATATACTAGTACTTATCTAATTGAGATAATTTTATTACACATGATCTTACACATGCACTATTCACGCTCCCATTTTTCTTCTCCCCAGTGACTCTAAAGAAATCTAGAAGAGGGGTGAGTTGGCGACCTACTAGAAGCTAAATTCAAGAGAGCTTTTTTCTGCACATCTCGGTAAGTACTAACTTGGAAATCGGAAAATAACGTCGACGTAAAGTTGGAGCTGTGCTTTAAAAAAAGTATTTGATTGATGAGGTACATTAGATTTTAGATGGAGGAGCTTTCGTTTTCTGTTTTCGTTGGTTTTGTAATATTTAGGAGCCAACTAATCTATTTCCTAAACAAGAGAACCGTATCTCATTTTTAAATTCGTTATATAAAGCTAAACAAATATGGCGATCTCAAAATTCTATTAAAATCCTAAGAGCAATGGCAGTGTTCCAATTTCCTAAGCAGTTTAGCCGCATCTATGAAATTCGCCCATTTAGCTTAGCATTGAATGTTTATTTCAATCAATAAACTTCAATTGTAAAATCACTTGTTCTGTATTATTTATACAAATAAACATTATTATTATTATCATATTAAAGCCTGCAGAGCTCACTCAATGTAAGTCATGATTGTGAGATACGGCTATTAGGCCTTATATCATTATTTCCCGCGCACTTGATGGCATGAAGCTCAGTAAAGTTGTTGTCCTTGTGTTGTTGATAGTGAGTAAAGTTGCTGACAATTACTGTTATTACGCGTGAGTTAACTGATTAAGGGCCGGTTTTTCAATGTCCAGCTAAAAGTGCCTGGTAGCTAGCTGCTAGTTACGCTTAGGTGGCAGTTATATCTATGGTAGTGTTTATCAATAGCAATTTAACTGCCAGCTATCCAGCTACTTATCCATGAGTTCAATTATTTCTTAGCTATGTTGGCTCTACTGATTCTACCTGAAGTTTCTTTCAATTGGTTTAATTCAAATTCCGCGCGTGTTTTAGGGACAGTTTATCTAATTTAACCTCAAAATTCATTGTGTTGTGTAGCGTGTTGATTGATGTTCTGTTTTAGATTTTTTGCGTTTGTGTATCAGCAATAATTGCAATGGAGAGCGTAAAAAGCAATGATGTGAATGCTGAGTATCCCTACCAGTCCGTAATAGCTTCAATTTCTTCCTCTATTATCTCAACAATTGGCAAAACAGTTTCTTTACGCAGTCGAAATCTTATAGAAAAATCTTTGGATATGTTCCGCTAACCGACTTGGTTTTCTTGGCTGGGCTTTGATTGTCCCGTAAATGTCATAGCCATGAAAATAAGTTAAATTAAGGAACGCGGTTCCTGAAAAATTGGTATTTCAGCTTGGATCAAAACGACCGATGTTTTAAATCGGTAACAGCGGTTCAATTTAGGAGAGGGTACGTCAAAGTGTCAGAGAGAGAATCATCAGAGTTTTTGGGTAAGGGCAAGGCATCAACAAAATATAATTATGGAAACATTGCATTACACAGAGGTAAGATACTTATACTAATAGTCCAATAAATCTGTCGAAAATATCGCTTTTTTTTGCAAAAATTATTAACAGCAAACCAAGGTATGTAAAATATCGGAAATTTTCCGTAGAATTCAATGAACTATTTTTAAAACAAATGACGAACTTGCGTCCTCTTCAAAATGGCGGCCAAAGTTTGCGAAAAACAGTTTTTTTGCGTTAAAAAAAAAGTTGGCGCTGCACAAAAAAAAGTTTAATAGCAGAGTTGTGTAACTTTTTAATGCGGATCGAGCCGGCCCAGTCCGATCTTAGAAAATTGCAAAATTATTTAGTTATTGCAAAAAAGACGTTAAAAATCGCATTTTTTTGAAATACCTGTATCTCCGTGAAGAAAAGATATTCTTTAACGAAACTCGGTGAAAGCATATTCCAAGATATATCGAATACAAACATTTTTACAGATTTGCAAAATATTACAAATTTCTTGCAGAAATCGATTTTTTCGAAAAAAAGACGATTTTTTCAATGTCCAATAGCTCATACAGGTCTTCATATTTTTATATCGGACCAGTCCGAAAAGTTTCTTCAACAGTTGCGCTAACCTGTGTAGTTATTGCGCATATAACGAAGCGATCCCTAATATGCGAAAAATCGGTCAAAAAATTGATAATTTTTTTTACCCCAAAAAACTTTGAATATTTTTGACATTTTAAATTATATTGGAACACCATTATTGCCAATGGATAGCTGGCATTTTTCTACAAATTTACAAAAAAAAAAAAAAAATTGCCCTCGGACTCTGGAGCCGAGATAATTTTTTTTTTTTAAGAAATTCTTGTGGCGCCATTTTTTAAGGTAAAGGGCTGAAATTTGCAGTGGTTATTGTACAATACTTATATTTTCAATAAAAAATCTTCGCAACTTGATCGGCCGTTGCTGAACATTGCAAATTCAATAAAACTCGGAGCTCGATGCTGTGGCGTACGCCTGCAGCTGCCGAAAACACGGCATAAAATGTTCAAATGTGTGTTCAACGTGTGACGATGAAATTTGCTCAAATATTGAGGAGAACAGAGTCGTCGCTGATGATATCGACGAAGAAATAGACGAGCCAAATATCACAGAGACTGAGCTAGAAAGAGATGAATTTTCAAATGATGATAACGATAATGATGATTGTGATGACGATAATGCGGAAATAATATTACATGACGTTTACCTTGACAGTAGTAGTGGTAATGAAGACGAGTCTCCTATTAAAAAGCAAAAGAAAAAAAAATATTAATGCAACGTATTCTACAAAAACAATTCGAATACATAAATGAGACATAATAAAATTTTGATGTTTCTTTGGTAATGTAACAAATGTAATAAAGCGTAAAGAAATTAAAATTACTTGCCATACAATAGCACGATTTCGTAGATAGTTTGGGACGATATTTGACAAACCCCAAAATGTTATCGAGGCGGGCGATGTACTATTAGATTTTTTTAAGGCCATAGCTATGAAGTAATCTGTAGTAAATTTGCTAAGTCGGAAATATTTTATTACCAGTAAAATACCCCTCATAAACTGATAAAAATCCGTTACGATCGATGTCATCGTCAAATTGCTTTTTATTAGAAATGTAACAAACGCGCGGGTAATTAAATGAGATGAATGTGTAAAATAATCAAATCATAAAAGGGGTAATTGATTACAAGAATTCCCCAAACTGCACATTAGGTAGGAACTAGTTGCTTTTTCCTTTTCTAAGTCCACTCGTAAAACAAATAGGTTTTTTAATAATAGGTATAATTAGGTAGCTTAGATGTAGAATATTTTAAGTTGTTTAAATGGACGTGTTATACTGAAGGGAAGCCAATTTGGCCACAGTTACTAAAGAGAACGCCACTTGCCAGGCGAGTACTATGTCGGTACATAATTTCTACTATAGAGGACGCAACCTTCCGGATGACTTGATGCCTCTAAAAAGAGGCGGACTTTCATTCATTGATCTAGATTGCTTTGGGGTGGATAAGGACCACTAACTAAAAATTGACAAGGATAATCCCGTCCGGAAAGAAAGACACTTTCTGATCAGCTACTGGTGGTGTGACATCGGCCTACTTTTATCGTGATAATTTTAGTATTCCCGAGTATAGGTATTTGCATTTTTGAGCTTCTGTTATAAAATTTAACTTCATGTCATCAGATTTCTCAAATTAAACGTTACCTCGTTCATATTGTCACTGGCAACTGGCGTTTCTGCACTAGTTTATAAAGAAATAATTAACTTCATGCTAGTTAAGGCTATTGTATTTTTTGGCCCTTCTGGCAATCAGTTTGAATTTGAGTGTAAATGATTTTTTCTTTTAACAAAGTAATTTTTCTTGCTTAAGTTCGAGACTACGGTCCAATTTCCTTATTTGTTTATCTTTTAAGTTGCATTTTCTTTTGTTTTAATTTAAGTATTAATTATTGTTGTTCTATTTTCCAAACTGATTGTTCTTTTGTAACGTGTTCTTTTATCCGTTTTCAGCCCTTTACTTAAAAAAATGGCTCCACTAGAATTTCTTAAAAAAAATTATCTCGGCTTCAGAAGGCCGGAGAGCAATTATTTTTTTTGGAAATTTGTAGAAAAATGCCAGCTATCTATTGGCAATAACGACATTGCAATATAATTTAAAATCTCAAAAATTTTCAATTTTTTTTTTTTTTGGTAACAAAAATTATCGATTTTTGACCGATTTTTCGCATATTAGGGATCGTTTCGTGATATGCGCAATAATTGCACAGGTTAGCGCAACTGTTACAGAAACTTTTCGCACCGGTGCGGTATAGAAATATGATGGCCTGTATGAGCTATTGGACATTGAAAAAATCGCGTTTTTTTCGAAAAAATCGATTTTTGCAAGAAATTTGCAATATTTTGCAAATCTGTAAAAATGTACTTATTCGACATATCTTGGGCTACGCTTTCACCAAGTTTCGTTAAAGAATATTTTCTCTTCACGGAGATACAGTTATTTCAAAAAAATGCGATTTTTAACGTCTTTTTTGCAATAACTAATTAATTTTGCAATTTTCGGAGATCGGACTAGGCGGGCTCGATCTGTATTAAAAAGTTACACAATTGTGCTGTTAAACTTTTTTTTATGTGACGCCAACTTTTCTTTTTCAACGCAAAAAACTGTTTTTCGCAAACTTTGGCCGCCATTTTGAAGAGGACGCAAGTTCGTCATTTGTTTTAAAAATAGTTCATTGAATTCTACGGAAAATTTCCGATTTTTTGCATACCTCGGTTTGCTGTTAATAATTTTTGTAGATAAAATCCCTCACTTACTGGACTATAAATAAACATTTTCTTCCCGAACTATAATTTTTTTAATATTCTAGGATGATACTACATTTTTATGTGGCCATTGTTCAGTAACATTGGGAAAGTTGAATGTTATTATGAAAGAGAATCGAATTGCGAAACATCACTGTTTTTCTTCCCACAGCAACGTTAATGTTGATTACAATTCTAAAAAAATATACGTGGTTGAGTCGAGTACCAGTACTTCACAAGTTATATCTCCAGAAAATACTGATACGTGTACGGCTAGAGACGATTCATCAATAGCATCGACTAACAACTAAAAGGAAACCATTTCATGAACTGAAAATATGGTCAAATTGTTAATTGACTCCTATAAAACACATAAAAATAAATTTGATTCGCCAATGTTCAATAAAAAAAAATTTTGGGACATCATTAGTAAAGATTTGATGAAATAAGGGATTCACGTAAATGGAATTAAATGCGATGAGAAATGGAGGAACCTAAAAAAAAATACGATAAAGTGTTAACTGAGAACAATAAAACTGGAAACAAAAAAGTCTCTTGGAAATTCTATGAAGAATTAGAAGATATTTACTGGCGAGACCCCCATTTTACGGCTGTAGCAACGGCATCAACTACAGGAGCGTCTATGAAAAGAACTGAGAAGAGTAGTAGTGAAAAAAAGTAATCGCTCTATAGGAGAGAAACGGAGGTCTAAAACAATATCGGCGTATGATGTAGAAATACAGAAACAGAAACGTCATGAGGAAAATCTCAAACTCAAGAAAGAAATGTTTGAATGGTTCAAAGATAACTACAAGAAATAGGATGAAACTTCATTTTCAGATTCAATAAGTTGTTGCTGCTGTCCGTGCGGTGAGACTTGACTGGAAACTCTCACCGCACAGACAGTTCGTACATTTCAGGTTTTATAAGTTATTCATTTTTTTCACTTCATTATTATTCTAGTTTAAGTTTATTATTTTATCGAGTGTATATTTCTGTTGCCATTATATTTTATAAAAAATCTTTTTTATGTTACTAAACCGAGAATAAGGACTGTTTTTTTGGGAATGTTACAATAAAAATGCTTAAGTATTGAATGTTAATTTTATTAGTTCATATAAAAATTTATGGATTTTGCAAAAGTAAAACCGAGAATTCTTTAATAATGGGTGTTCCTCAGAGACAAGGTAAAAATAGAGTAAATATAATTTTAACAACTTTCAATTCAATTTTTTACTAGAGAATAATCTCTTAATAATTTTTGTTTTGTTTTGTTAATATTCAGAAGATTCGAAATAATCTACGTCTGACCCATTTAGAGGAGAGATTTTTATAAAATTTTTAAATATTTTTCAGAAGCAGTGACAAAATACTCAACAACAGTAAGTTATGAATGTGCCACAAATAAATAATGATTGACAATTCTCTAGTATGTTTTATTAATTTACATAATTGAACTGCTGACACAATCTGTCCCTTTTCTGGATACCTAAACGACGTCTTTCCCTATCTGCTACGTGAAATCCATCGTCATCATTAATGTCTTCTATTTTTGGAATGAATGAATGGAAGTACTACAACAAACTATACAGGAAGTTGTATCAAAGAATACGGCATTAATAGATAAATGCATTAACTTAGAAAGTATTCGAAACAGAGAGCCCCAAACAATTAGGCCAACATATGCCAACATAACAAGTAAACAAGGATGCAAACAGATTAAAAGTGTTCCAAGTCTCATTATTAAACCCAAAATTAACCAGAATTCAAAAAAAACCAAAGAAGACCTATTTAATAAAATTAAACCTGCTGAATTAAAAATTGGTGTTAAAAACACAAGGGAAACAAAAGGAGGTAGTATTGCGGTTAAATATCAAAAGAGAGAAGAGATAGAAAAATTACAAAAAGAAGCAGAAAAAGTACTGAATAAAAATTATGAGGTTCATGTAACCAAAATGAGAAAGCCTAGAATAAAAATAGTAAACTGTGATACAAATATGTCTGAAATGCAAATCGAGGAAGATATTCGAGATCTGAATCAATTCATAAAGGATAATGAGGAATTAAAAATCACATACATAAAAAAACATAAAAATAATAATTCTAAGAATGTCGAATGTTCTCCAGAGCTTTTCCAAAAATTTATGTATGAAAAAAAAGTATGTTTGCAATGGGAAAGATACAATGTGTATGAAGATATCAGTATTCCTAGATGTTTTAAATGTCAGGAATTTTACCACAAAAATAACGAGTGCAACAAGAAAACAGTATGTGTATACTGCATGGGTGAGCATGACATCGCTGAATGCCCAAAAGTAACAAAAAAAATGTGTAAATTGTGTAATAGCAAACCAAAAATTCAAAACCAACCATGAAGTAAATCATACAGCTAGTGATTTCGAGTGTCCATCATACAAATACTTAATAGAAGTGATGAGAAGTAAAATAGATTATGGTCAATGGTAATGGCTATGCAGCGGGAAGTAGAAGTGCTCAATAATATAGAGGACACGGAAGAAAACATCAATCTCCCACAGGATAGTATTTGTAGTGATACTCTAAAGACTCACATAAACATTAAAGATAAGGTTCTAAATCTAGTACATGTTAATATAAGAAGTATAAAAAAAAATTTTGACAATCTTTTAGTATTTTTACATGCATTTGAACTGTTTTATTGTGACATCATAGTACTAAGTGAATGTTTTCAGCACACATGCAATCAATTTAATATACCTGGGTATAATATCCATTATAATAATGCAAATTTGAACAAAAATGATGGAATGATAATTTATACAAAACAAAATCTGAACGTACATATAATTGATTATAAATTATCAAAATCACTTTTTACCTTAAGTAAAATTACCGTTACAATACAAAATATAGCAGTTGGTATCAGTTGTGTGTACAGACCTCCCTCCACAAATGAAAGGCATTTCATAGAAGATATTGAGATACATTTAGCAGAAAATTTAAAAAGCCAAATAGAAATCGTTATTGGAGATATTAACCTAAATATATGTGATAATAACAATGAGCATATTAATTTATATCTATCTACTTTGAATGAATATGGTTTCTCGCCATTTATTACTTGTTCTACGAGAGTAACATCAACGACAGCATCATGTATAGACCATATATTTGTAAGAAGGAAATTAAATTCTGAGCGTATTTGGTATCAATCATTTGTACTAAATTCGGACTTAACTGATCACTACCCAATAATGTTAAACGTATTATTAAAACCAGTAAACCAGACTACTAATAAATTGATAAAAACTAAGGAGATAAAAATAGAAAAAATAAATTATGACAAATTAATAAATCTACTACAAACTCAAGATTGGCAGTCTGTAATAAATACTTCTAATTCGGCAGTAGCAACTGATGCCTTCTATAAAATATTCCTGCATTGTTATGGGCAAGCCAAAAACACTAAAATAATAAATATCCCCGAACAAAGAAAAAAAAAGCCATGGATCACCAATGGAATAATAAATTCAATAAAGCAACGTGATAAAATGAAAAAAAGATTATTGCAATACCATAGTGAAGAATTAAAAAATCAATATAAGCTATACCGCAATTCCATAAGTAAGCTTATTGCCAGGTGCAAAAATGATTTTTATCAAAATGAAATTAAAAACAATGAGGGAGATATAAAAAAACTCTATAAACTTATTTCAGAGGCAACAAATGAACAAAGAATTAACAGTAATGAAAATATAAACATCCTACTGGATGACGTTAAATTTGAAACTGATAAAGAAATGGCTAATCATTGTAACAATTTTTTTATAAATATAGGTAAACGCATGGCAGACCAAATCAAATCTGTAAATGAAGTATACTTAAGTCACATCTCTAATTCGTCTATGTTTCTCTACCCAGTTAACCACAATGAACTTATTAATCATATACATTCACTAAAGAATAATAGTGCTCCTGGGATTGATGGAGTGCCATCAAAAATCATAAAAGACATGCATATTTTTATTATAAAACCACTTCTACATATTATAAACCTAATTTTCAAAACAGGCACAGTTCCAATTCAATTCAAAACGACAATTGTTAGTCCTGTCCACAAAGCAGGAAGTAAACACGATATTAATAATTTTAGGCCTATAAGTGTAATGAACAACTTTGGTAAAATATTTGAGAAATGTCTTAAACTTCGACTGATAAAATTTTTCAATGAAAATAGTATACTATCAAAAAATCAATTTGGATTTGTTGATGGATATAGTACATGTGATGCGATGTGTGAACTTGTGGGTCAAATAACTACACACCTCAATGTTGGCGAAAAGAGCATTGCTGTGTTCTTAGACCTGGCAAAGGCATTTGACACCGTACCTCATGACAAACTCCTTAGTATACTTGAAAACTATGGGGTTAGAGGTGTCGTGTTGAATGTCTTTAAATCATATTTAACTGATAGGAAACAAATGGTAAAAATTCGTAACTCGTATAGTGATTCTATTAATGTCGAAATAGGTGTCCCCCAAGGAACAGTTCTCGGCCCCATTCTATTCATTGCGTACATAAATTCACTAACGAATCTTGATATTAACGGCATAATAGTTTCGTATGCAGACGATACAGCACTGCTCTTTTCGGGTAAAAGCTGGGATGAAGTAAGGGAACTGGTAAAATCAGGCTTGCTTACAATAAAAAATTGGTTGGATCATCACAAACTAACACTAAATTTAACTAAAACTAACTACATTGCATTTTCAATTACATCTGCTAACCGTCCTAGTTTTTCCAGCATAAAAAATTTTGATAATAGCATTAAAGAAGTTTCAAATATAAAATAATTGATAAGCACTTAAAATGGAAAGATCATACTTTTAGGTTAAAAAATAATATTAGAAAATTAATTCACAAATTTTACTTGTTACGCGGTATGATGTCGAAAAATCTATTAATAATGGTATATAGAACATTGGTGGAATCCTTAATTAGGTATGGTATAGAGGTATTGGGCGGTCTGTACAACAACGCATTAAGATAGTTAAATGTTATACAAAATTTTATTTTAAAGGTAATATACAATAAAGGAAAGCGTTATCCAACAGCTTTATTATACAACGAAGATATATATTTAATGTAAGATCATTATATATTCTAACGACATGTCTATATGTTCATAAAAAAAGAATTAAGAACTATGTAAATCATCAGCATGAAACAAGGAACAAAACACAAAATAATCTTCAAATTCCTATGAGCCATAAAGATATAAACCAACGATTTTTTATTTATCTTGGACCTAAGTTTTACAATTTGCTGCCAGTTAACATTAGACATATAAAAAATTACAAAAAGTTTAACAAAAAATGCAGAACTTATATTACTGAGAGATACAATGACTTCATAAATATTCTATAAATATATTTATAGGTAAATAATTTACCAGTATTAGTTTAATTTTAATTTTAGGTTATTGGTTAGTTAAGGTGTATTGATCACCAAGTTATTTATGTTAATAAATTACTGTTTATGGTTTTACAAAATATGTTATATTGTTATCATTTATACTTAGTTAATTATCTTTAAGCACATACAGCTGTTTAATCAGCTAGGTGCTATATCACAAAAAAATCCCTAAAATTAATGACAGTGTTGTACATTAAGAAATCTGTAATTATAATTGATTGAATTTTGAATTGAATAAATTGAAATTGAAAAATTGAAATTGAAATTCCACATCCATGATATCATTTTGCATAATACAAATATTATGCAAAACGCAACATGCTATTGTGTACTTAGGCATCCATTCTAAACACCGAACGTCAAGTAGATCTTTGAGACATCTAAATCGCTTTTGTAAAAGATTGAAGGCTCTTTCTATTATATTTCGTGTAGAATAAAGTAAGTAATTAAAATGTCTCTGCTCATTTGTTAAATGTCCATTATCCTTATAAGGAGGTATCAATTGAGGGAGACAAGGATAGGCTTTATCTCCTATCAAATGAGTGTCATCAGGAAATTTTTCTTCACCTGTGTTGATATAGGGCCATATTTCGCTTCGCTTCAATACGTTGGCATCGTGGGTAGAGCCAACTTCACCGGCGTATACATGCGTAAACTTCAAAATATGGTCACAGACACCCTAAAAAATATAAACCCATCTACATATAATATGACATTTTCATAGAATCTTCCAACTTTCTGCATTGTTCAATCCTATAATAAGGTGCATAATCATATAGCTAGTATGTAATTATTTTATCTCAGACAATTTTCCCATTAAATATGATTATTATTAGCAATACCTGTAATATTATGCTTGGAAAATTTTTCCGACATATATATGAGATTCCATGATCTCTCGGTTTTGGAATTCTGACATGCATTCCATCAATGCATCCTATTGTATTAGGGAATCCCATTTGATTAAACCCATTCTTCACTTCATGTAGATATTCTCCACTAGGCCAAGTGATAAAATTCTGAGATGAGGAAAACAAAGCCTCTGCTACCCTTCTCACCGTTCTTAATGCTGTCGCTTTCCCCACATTAAAGCAACTACAGATAGACCTGCATAAAATATATTGCGATTTTATTTAAATATCTAGACGTAAAACATTTTAATTTTCATCAACAGTCAAACTAAAATACGCTATTCACTAACCTAAACGAGTCTGGTGTTCCAAAATACCCCAAAGCAATCAGTAACTGCTCCTTATCTGATATTGTATGTCTACCTTTGTCAAAAATTTCTGATGATATCTTATCACTAATTAACACGAGAACGTGATTGAACGTTGTTCGATTCATTCGGAAGTTTCCCCTGAATTCGGCAGCTGAATATAGATTTTGTATTCTAGGTCGAAGAACCATATGACCTCGCATTGGAAATTCATCTTCACTACTTGAACTACTGCTACTGTCCAGAAGTTTTTCTTGGAAATAAAACGCTGCTGCAGCATCCATTTGTCAGAAAATTTATTAGAAATCTTAGGTTATGTTGACAAAAAATAATTCCAGTTCGTGTCCCGTTAATAACCTTTAACCGATTAACCAATATGCAACCGCTGTCAAAAACTTCTGGTTTGTGCTGGTTCTAATAGTGTATTAACGGAACATATTCTTTGTCTTCATAATTCTTAAAATTATTTTCTCGTTCCCTTATGGTATAGGGTCTCCTTTCATACTCTATAAATTCTATAATTTCGTCGTCATCATCACTAATATTCAGAATATTTTTATTATAATTCATGATTGGCAATAATATATTTAATATAAATCACAAATTAAAAACGAATATATCAACCACATTAGTTTCTAGGTTAGAATGTTTTAGAATTGTCAGAAATTGAACCAAATGCGCATGTGCAAATCCACTAACAATAGAATAAATCCTTAACTGGCACTTTCAACTCTCTGCTAAGTTTACTTTCAGATAGTGAGTTTAACCCTGCGGTAAATTTTACCTACACATTGAAAAACAGTTTATCTGCCAGATAAATTTTGTCTGACAGTTAAGCTATTTAACTGGACATTGAAAAACCGGCCCTAAGGGCCGGTTTTTCAATGTCCAGCTAAAAGTGCCAGATAGGTAGCTGCTAGTTACGCTTAGCTGACAGTTATATCTATGATAGTGTTTATCAATAGCAATTTAACTGCCAGCAACGTATCCATGAGTTCAATTATTACTTAGCTATGTTGGCGCTACTGATTCTACCGGAAGTTTATTTCTATTGGTCTAATTGAAATTGCGCCTGTGTTTTAGTGACAGTTTAACTAATTTAACCTCAAAATTTATTGCGTTGTGTTGTGTTGACTGATACTCCGATTTTGATTTTTTGCGTTCGTGTATGAGCAGTAATTGTAATGGAGAGCGTAAGAAGGAAAAGAGGTGCTAACTATACTGCAAGTGAGCGAAAAAATTTACTTAGAATTAGTAATAAGTGGAAACATGTGATAGAAAGTAAAAAAACGGATGCTGTAACTTGGAAGGAGAAGGAAGATACATGGAGGAAGATCGAAACCGAGTATAATTCTACTACTAATGGCATTGTTAGTAATATTAAATATTAAATACGAAATGATAAATTAAATGTTGCCTATAATAGTTGCACAACAAGCATCTAAACCTTACATAATTTCTTTTGTAGCCTCGCAATGCGAAACAATTGAAAATAAAGTACGAAACTATAAAGAAGGAAATGAAGAAACGATACAGTAGCCACAAGGCATATTTGCTTGGCACTGGCGGAGGGAGCCACATCGAAGAACCTAAACCAAGGACGGAGGAGGAAAAGGAACTATTTGAAACCATTGCACTAGCTGCAAAAGGATTAAGTTCGATAGTTGATTCAGATGCTTTGGCAGGTAAATTAACTAATATTTACAGTAGGTAATATAAATTTATGAAATATTCTTGATTTGCTAGGTGTAAGTGGGATCCCCATCTCAGATGTGGTGGAAACAAACAGAAGCCTTACCATTGCACACCGAGATGTAGATTGGAGTCAACCTAATGCAGGGTATCTACAAACACCTATTCACCCTGTCTTAAGACAAAGTGCGTCTCTTTCTCTTTGCGTTGAACCTACCACAAGTGCATCTAATATACCTACGATTCAAATGTATTAACCTGACTTTAACCGCGAATATCTCAAAAACGAGGGAGCGGAAGAAATTGATAAAATTATAATTATTTTCCAAGAATGAATTTAAAACTAGAATGGTCAAAATGTCCTTAAAAAGTAGAACATTTTTCAATATAACTTAGCAGAACTTCAAAACTGTCCAATGTTCATTATTCAAATTTCAGTGAATGATTTACAATAGATGCATAATGAACACATAATTTTTTAAATTTTTTCCGCTCCTACGTTTTTGAGATATTCACGGTTAAAGTGAGGGGTCGATACACTTGAATGGTAGCAGAACCATTAACCTAGATGACCTTTATAGTTGAAATCGAAACAAACATTGCAGAGTCCAACGCTGAGGAAAATAATAATGAATGTGAGGAAATGAATGCAAAAAAGCAGGAAACTCCCATCAAAAGTAAGCAACTATTTGTAATAATTATTTTTGGCCAAAATAGCTTATATATAATGAAATGCTGAGAAATAAAAACAAATAAGTACATGCGTAGTTCAAAAATAAGTTTAAAACACAACAATTATAACCATACTTAATTATCACGTCCTTAACAATATATAATTACTGAAATTAAACAATTTACAAGCCGAAAAACAGATTAAATGTAAATACACTTTTACGCATGTTGCATATAACTCAAGTCGAGATAACGCTTGCAATCTCCTGAAACATGGAACACGTCATGATTACGAGGCAATGACGCAAATTTGTATGTTTTGATGCGGTCTCAGAACTCTGTGAACTTTCTATAATGCTCATACCAGAAGTTTCCTAAAATCAATAAAAATTATTCTTTACTAGATATTTCAAAAACTCCAATGTTCTGAAGAAAATACCTATATAGTTCCATTTCAAATTTTGATAAAAAGTAATTTTACATACATATCTATTGCAAAGAATATTTTATGGAATTGAAACCACTACATATCTACATAGCTTGTTATGTTTTTAGATCCCTGGACAATCAGAAGAAGACCTGTTCTTCCAAAGAAGAAATGTATGTCATCAGCTAGCGCCAAATTTGAAATTCTGGCAGAGAAAAAACTGGAGCTAGTTCAACTCCAAATATCTGCTACAGAATATGCAGAAAAACGAAGTGAGAAGGAACATCAGTTGCGTGTCCAAAATTTAGAGCTTGAGCAAGACATCTTGCGGGAGAAGCTCCGCCAACTGAAAAGAAGTTACGGGGATGAAAGTCCCATTTAATTGAATATTTCTTAAAAACCTCTTTATATTTGCGTTTACTATTTTATTATTTAACAAAAATAATAAATAACAATTTTTCTTCTAAATTAGTTTTTATTTACAATACGTCTACATAGTTATTGAACGGGAAGATATATGTATAAAATATACATATAAGTAACTTATTAATTATTATTTAAAAGGTGAGGAAAATATTCAGACAGCAAAAAATCCCTTGCATTTACATAGTCATTATTTTCATTTGGTTCAAGGTAAATATCTTCATCGAAATAAATATTTCCTATATCTAGTTCTGGATCCTGTGGAGGTTGTTCTTCATTTTGATCTATTGCTATGTTATGAAGTACACCAGTAGCTATTATAACGGCTAAGGTTGTTTCTAATTTAAGTCGAAGACCTAAGGCAAGAACTGGGAATCTACGTTTCCATACTCCGTATTGCCGTTCTACGGGGTTTCTGGTTCTGGTGACTAAAATACAAATTTGAATTAACATAAATTTTCTAGGGAAAAAAAATAACTTACCTGCTTCATTATACAGCTGATGAACGTTAGTCCTTGTCTGCAATAAGGGTGTAATCACATGCATGGTATTTGCATAACCGCTGTCAGCTACCAAGAGAGAATTTCCAAATTCATTAGTGAGTAGCCTCTGTTTTATAGATGAATTATCAAAAATTGTCTGATCATGTGAGGATCCAGGCCAACGGGCTACAATATCTAAGATTCTTAAATTGGTTGATGAGATAGTCTGTACATTAATTGAAAAGTAGCCTTTTCTATTTCTAAACAGCTCTGCATTGTTTCCACCTAAAAAAATAATTATATCTGTGTACCATAATTGGAAAAATTGTACTTTATATATTAAGTACGTATTATTTACAATGAAAACAAAGTAACCATTATATCTGCGCCGATTTACTGTACTTTTCATATAATTGTTGCACATTCTTAAAAGCAAGTAGGTACTTGCCTGGCGATTGAATTTTAACATGAGTACAATCCAAAGAACCAATAATACGTGGTAGTGCAGCCTTTTGAAAAAACTTTGACTTTGCTTCTGTTAGTTCAACTTCTCCCATCGGCATTCTTATATATCTAGGTGCTAAGGCAGCTATTGCAAATGATACTTTTTTGACAATTTTACTGGCAGTAGTTTTGCTTACTTTCAATGTATCGGCAACAGTCAATAAAAAGTTTCCTACTGCATAAAATCGAAGTGTTAAGAGAACTTGATTGATTGGAGAAATAGAATGATTCCTGCAAGAAAATATATTATAAATAGTATTTATATACTACAGATAAATTAAGTGGAGTATTTAATGATGTGAATACTGAGTATCCCTACCTGTCCGTGATAGTTTCAATTTCTTCCTCTATCATCTCAACGATAAGCAAAACAGTTTCTTTACGCAGTCGAAACCTTGTAAAAAAATCTTTATCATCATAATTTTCAAACTGATTTTCCCGTTCCCTTATGATATAGGGTCTCCTTTCATACTCTATAAATTGTATGATTTCATCGTCATCATCACTCATATCTCGAATATTATCATTATAATTCATTATTGGCAATAAGAAATTTAATATAAATGACAAAGTAAAAACGCATTAGTTTTTAGGTTAGAATGTTTTAGAATTGTCAGAAACTTAACCAACTGCGCATGTGCAATACCACTAACAGTAGGATAAATCCTTAACTGGCACTTTCAACTCTCTGCTAAATTTACTTTCAGATAGTGAGCTTTAACCCTCCGGTAAATTTTACCTGCACATTGAAAAACAGTTTATCTGTCAGATAAATTTTATCTGACAGTTAGGCTACTTAACTGGACATTGAAAAACCGGCCCTAAATCAACTAATTTTGACAGGTAGGTAAGTAGATAAATATATTTTAGAATAGGATTATACTTGGTGAATTGATAAGCCAATCACTATTAATTATGATTCATTGTTTTTATTTTTGAACATAAACTAAATTTAAGGTTATCCTTTTGTTGGTATCGTTGACTATTTATTCATTGGAAATTAGGTCATGACTTTTTTTACTGCAATTTCTCTATTATTATTGACGAGAACGAATACATATTTAAATATTATAGCTAAAATTCGGAAATAGTAATAATAGCTGGGTACTGTAAGTCGTAGGTACTTATATATGCTAACTGTTCTTTGCAGTATAAAAATGAGTATGTGCTGTGCGTATGCGTGTGTGTGTGTGTGGTTCAATGTATACGTTTTTATTTATAATATGACTTTAATCTAATAATGTGATCTTTGTAGGTCATACCATGGATAATGATAATAATACCCGAAGCAAAAAATGCTAATGTTGGCGTTAAATAAATCCACAATAACAAATTTCAAATATCAAAGTATGAAACGTCGTAAACCTAATCAAAATAAACATTATGAGTAGATTCAGCCATCTTATATAAGTAGTAGTGATAGTTCTTGTTCTGATTTAAAAAATATTTTATTAGACACTGCAGATCTAGTTGCTCACACAACAATTTCTAATTTATCAGTTCCTAACAAATCTTTAGAAACGGCTTAATCATCCACTGGAACAGAATTTGTCGCTTTTGGGCTGGCTGCCAGTTAATCCTGCTACTACTACATTGATTTTCAATTAAACTACTTCTTCAAATCAAACAGAACCGCCAATAAATAAAATTATAGTTGAAGAACCTTCATCACTGTTACAACTTCAGCCACTTACTCCAGTTTTTTCTACTATCTCTGCCACTGATGGTATTTCACAAAGCCTGGTTGAGGGTGAAATAAATGGTACTAATAATGATAAGGGTGAAATTTTAAAAGAATGTGAACCCAATAATAGTGATGGTGCAGTTAGAAAGAGAAGAAAGTTTGATTTGTCTTTAGAAGAAAGAAAGAAACAAAAATTGCAATCAGTGGCAGAGATGCATGCAGTAAAAAGAGGTTGCGACAATGAAAAATATCCCAATAAGTGCTCAACAAAACTATCTAAAGAAAGAAGGCAGTTTCTGAACAAAGAATTTTGGAAAATAGAGTCCACTGGAAAGAAAATCTTTCATGTTACATCATGTTTCGAACGTTCCTGTCCTGTGATGAAAACGAGTTTAGGAGGAATAACTCTTTTCATTACAGTTTAAAATGGAGTGTCTCACAAGGTTTGCAAAACATTTTCTTAACAACTCTCGGATATAAGAAAAATAACAAAGTTCTTCGAACATCTTTTCAAAATAAAACAAACACTGTAGTGTCTCCCCAGAATCGGAGAGGCTTGAAAGAACCTCATAATAAGCTAGATGAAGAACCTATTGGCCAATATATTAACTCTTTTCAGCCTTCTTTTTCGCATTACCGCAGAGAACATGCACCTAATAGGTTATATTTGCCTAGTGACGTGTCGTTCACAGATTTGTATAAAAACTTTATGGTGAAAAATTCCTACAAATGTTCTTATGAAAAGTACCGAACAGTGGCAAAAAAATAAATATATCCATCGTGCATCTTGGATATGAGGAATGTGAACTTTGTGAAGAATTCAATTTGCACAATAAAACTCACACCAGAGAAAATCTGCAGCCGAATTGCAGTTGCCGCAATAAGTGGGTGAAACATTCAGCAGAAGGGTCTCGAACTGAATATCGTAATGATAAAGAAAAATAAGATAAAGACCGTATTATTTACTGCGCTGATATGGAAAAAGTTGTAATGCTGCCCAGACTTGAAATATTTAAGGCAGCGATTTTCACACATAGAATAACTGTATACAATGAGACCTTCATTCCTATTGGTAAAAATCAGAAGATATCAAAACCATTTGCAGCTGTTTGGAATGAAACTGTAAATGAGATATAAATAAAATAATATTGTGGCTAGATAATTGTTCGGCACAGAATAAAAACTGGTCACTCTTTTCCTTTTTTATCTACATCATAAACTCAGTGGAAATCACAGCTAAGAACATCACAATCAAGTACTTCGAGTCTGGCAACACATTTATGGCAGCCGATTCGTTTCACCATAAAGCAGAATTATCTATGAATAGAATGGGCAACAAACTATATGATTTCTCAGATTTTGTCCAGGCTGTGAAATGCACATCTGTTCACACTGAAGTGCTTGCATTGGAGCTGAACCATTTTTTTATTTGGGAAAACTACTCGTCTACGTATAAACTAAGCCGCATCGACCGAGACCTTATCTACTGATATGGTGGAAGTGGTGTTCAAAAGGGTCGCTAGCCATGCAGTACAAAAACGATTTTAATGAAAAACAACACATTGAAGTTAACTTTATGAATGCCAAAATTACAGAAACAGGGGTTCTGCCAGCTCCTAAAAAGCAAGTGACGGTAATGGAATACCGACAGAGAAAAAGCAAAATATCCTCAAGAATCTTGGTGGTGTGATAGCCAAAAATAGATCGTAATTTTGGGAGAATCTACCGTTGCAATATTAGATAGTCACACATTTTTTTAAGCATTGCAATTTTGTTAGGGCTTAGTTTTTTAATAATAAGATTGATGTTCATGTATTTATATTTTCTAAAAAGATCTGTAACCATAAGAACAGGAAGAGTATTTTTATATTAAAGGTCAGTTTTCTTACAATGAATTCTTTTTTTTTGCATTTTGTCTTTTATTACGTCGGTTTGTTTTCTACTATATTTTTAGCCAGTGTTTAGTGTGCAAATAAAGGATCAGTAGGTAAATAATAAAATAAATGTACATTTAAAAACTCCACAGATACAAGATAGCCTAAGTTTTATGGCTAATTAGGGACCAACTTTACTAAGCCAAATAGACGTATCTCAATTTTCAATCAAACTTTTTAGTTATCTCAAAATTCACATAATTTCACGTAATTTGTTCGTCAAGTAAAATTAGTCTTTTCATAACTGTTTACGTAAATAACTACAACTAACTACAAAATTGCCCATAGCCTAAAGTTACCATATCCTAGAATGGAATACTATGACTCCAACGAAATCGTGTACAATTAAACGATCTAAAAGTCGTTCTCTTTATTTTCGTCCCGCTCCAGAAATAACCGAGCCGCGAGCGGTCAAAGTGGAGGCCCATCCCGGCAGTGATGACGTCACAGCTGAATTTGTAGAGAAATTAATTTCACGGCATACGGGGTGTGCGAACAATTTACCGAAATTACATAATAAATTTAAGTTATTTTATATTTGAAAAGTTTAACTCATTTTATTTTAACGTGGCATTTACATTTTGCGACAGACAAGTCAGCGTTTAATTTTTTTAGGTTATTAAATATCTGACATTACGTCTGTCAGTTTAGTCCTATAGGTTATATGTAGCGCTGACATTATTTAACTCTGTCATAATTTGAAGGTGTCAGGTTTAGATACTTTAAATACAACTTTTAGAAAAAAGTGAAGAGAGAATCAGGGTGATGGAATATTTTTAGTTTTGGACAGGAGAGACATGAAATTTGAGAAGAAGTGAAGAAAAGTACATAATAATTAAAATAAGGAGAAAGTCCCGGACAGTTTTTTCAAGTAGGACATATACTTAATGAAATACGAAACAAAATAGATCAAGGGCGAGTTGTATCGATCAAGATTCATTAAAGGCAAATTCTATAACATTTATATCCTAACTTTGATCAAACTGATTTTAGTTGAGACTTATACTTAAAATAACCAGTTCCAAAAAAAAATTATATACAAAATTAGTTAGATATTTCTAATGGTTTCCCCATGTGTGTATAGAATTACATGTGACCATAGTAATGTTAAAGCAATAATGACAAGGAACTTCGTTTATAGAAATACGAAGAAAAATCAGTGTGTGCCGCAAATTTACTATGATATTAACATAATTAAGGACCCACCAATATACTTCACGGTTCTATTTACAGTTCTTCCACATTTACGATTCCCTCCGCCGAAGATATGATTCAGCATTATCACTCCTTCCTTATATTTCCACAATATTGTAAATACATGTTTCATGAAATAATTACACATGAATACGAGTGCATGTTATTGAAAATAAATTTACCGGAATTCACATAATCAATTTTAGTTATTTTATATTTGAAATGTTTAAGTCATTTTATTCTAATGTGGCACTTCCGACATGCAAGTCAAAGAATTTAATTTTATAGGTTATTAAACATTTGACATTACAAGTCAGTCAGTTTAATTTTATAGATTATACATGTAGTGTTGGCATTTAATTTAGTTATTTTATATTTGAAGTTTAAGTCATTTTATTATTTTAATGTGATATTTACACTGTTAGTTCTGATAGGGAGTTTATTTTTACATGTTTTTAAATATTTAACACTTTAAGTCAGTCAACTTAATTTTATAGGTTATGTCACGAGCGTTTAAGAAAAATCGATAATTTCATCATATACACGGTTTGTGAACAATTTACCGACAATTGATTTATTTGTCGTCCGATTGGGCCAAAATTCGGTACTCGGTTATCGACGACGTTGATAACGAATATGACGTAGCTGATTTTGTCATTTATGGACCGAAAAACTGATAACTGAAAAACTGAAAACTACAAATTGACTGCGTGTAAGCAATCAAACACCTCCGGTAGGAGCTAGGAAACGCGCAGCGTTTTCTAGTTAAAAAATAATGTTAAAATTATCATTGCACTTTACGTTGATGATTTTTTTGTTTACTCAAATGATAAGGTAGAGACTGAAAATTTAATAGCAAGTTCTAATTTTAAGATAAAAAATTTAGGACAAGTTCAACAATGTTTAGATAATGGTAGGTAAAAACAAAAAAGTTAATTTTCGTCCATCTGAACTCGAGATATTTAACTTTTAGCATTTTGGCCAATTGTTAATTAACAAATACTTATTTTTGGCTAATATTGAACTGTATCATTTCGAAACATATTTACTTCATATGAGATGCCCAAAATACATTTTTAACTTATAAAAACTAATTTTCAAGAATTTACGTTTCATTCCTAATTAGCCTGAATAGCTTTTTTAAATTTATATATCAAGATTACCTCTTGTTTTGTTCCACTGTACTCAATTGTTTCCGGCTTAGTTAAGTTGGTAGTTAACGTATGTACTTAGGGGAATTTGATATTCTGCTAACTTCTCTTTATAAAATTATAACCTTATTTTTCTTGACTAATATCAAATATTTGTTCTGTTCAGAGATAACTGTTTCTTTGTGTGTGTATTTTAACATGCGGAATGCTCAAGAGCATCCTTCGTTACACTGTTAAACCTCATTTTCATAGCTACAGTATTTACTGCTATTTATCTCTTTACGAGATTCTAAAAGTTAAATATCTCGAGTTCAGATGGACCAGAATTCACTTTTTTTTTAAATTAAAGTTCTTGCGATTACCTCTTGTTTTGTTCCACTGTACTCAATTGTTTTCGGCTTACTTAAGTTGGTAGTTAACGTATGTACTTAGGGGAATTTGATACTCTGCTAACTTCTCTTTATAAAATTATAACCTTATTTTTCTTGACTAATGTCAAATATTTGTTCTGTTCAGAGATAACTGTTTCTTTGTGTGTATATTGTAACATGTGGAATGCTCAAGAGCATCCTTCGTTACACTGTTAAACCTCATTTTCATAGCTACAGTATTTACTGCTATTTATCTTTTTACGAGATTCTAAAAGTTAAATATCTCGAGTTCAGATGGACCAGAATTCACTTTTTTTTTTCTAATTAAAGTTCTTGCGATTCTCTTCCTTTTCTGATAAAAACTATTCAAAAATGTTTTCAAAATGGTCGAGGGAACATTTATTTGTTGTCATTTGGTTTATAAATAAATGTCAAGATAGTGGCCAAAATGACTTTAATAGAATTTATTTTAATGTCATCGTAAAGCTGGCGTCCAGAACTACATCTGGAAAAAATGAGCCATTTTGGACTCAATGGCACAAAATGGCGGGCAATTTAAATGTCAGATAACACATTCATTTGTGTCCACAAGGTTCAATATTTGGGCACCAAAATTTCAGGATGGTTTCTTTTCAACAAAAGGTTTATTTTCTGAAAGTTTGAAGCCGATCGGAACTTTTGACGTCCCTGGGCGTTAAAATAAGAAAACGATCTTTAGGCAGTTTATTCCATCTTGTACGGTATGTACGTACTCAAATAATCCAAAATTTTAATTGCGAAGGTTTTTTGTTGTTAGTTTGTCTCGATCGGACCTCTAGAACCGGAGATATTCACCTTTTTACCCAAAAAATGTCCTTCAAAATTGTTTATAAAAAAACGCAATATGCTTTGGAACTTCAAAGCTCAGTTATATACTCCTGGTGATACCCCAGAAGGTATGAAATAATAATATTGCTGTTACAAAATTATAGACATCAATGTCCTCTTTTTACTCCACTAATTGGTAATTTCAAAAATTTTTAATGAATGGGAAATTTCTGAAAAAATAGTAACTGTGGTAACTGATAATGCACTAATATATAAAAAAGCTTTAAATGACGGTCTAGAAAAACGGTACCACCCATGTGTGGCTCATACTTTAAATTTAAGTGTGAATGACGCTATAAACGGGAATGTGATATTATTGGAAGTTTAAAAATGTAGAAAAATAATATAACTCATTTTAAACACAGTGTAGTGTCTACTAAAAAACTAAAAGATATACAGAAGCAAATGGGCTAAAAGTGAAACGAGATGTCACAACCCGATGGAACTCGTCCCTTATTATGTTGGAGCGACTACTAAACAAAAAACAACCTTTGTTAGCTGTTAAAATATTCGTTAATGGAAGCTGTTAATAGACGTTTCAGTATCACCGAATCAAACAAGCTGTGTTCAGCAGCAACATTCTTACATCCAGATTTAAGAAAACAGCTTTTGGTTTAAACGACATTGCAGAAAATTCACAAAAATGCATCATTGACGAGATATTTTCTATTTTAAAAACTAAAAATACATCTACAGAAACAGATCCGGAACCTGTCACAAGTGATAAAGAAACCAATTCAGCAAAATCTAAAGCGGTTGATGTAATATGAGAACATTTTGACCAAAAGGTGGCTAAAATCAAAACGGGTATAAGGCAAAATGCCTCAGCTACTTTAGTAGTGAAGCAATATCTGGAGACGAAAATTATGACTCGGAAAAATAATCCATTAGAATTTTGGAATCTACTCATTTTGTGTTAGGTTTTTTTTTAGTATTCCAAATTATAAATTGCTCTTTGTGATTGGCTGTATGGTCTATGACCCATAAACAAATTGGGAACAAGGATATTTTCTAAAGCGGGGCAGATTATTAATGGTCCTAGAAATAGGCCTACCGGCAAAAATTTAAACCATCCATATTTTTAAATAGTAATATAGGAATTTAATAAATAGTTCTAGTAAACTTTACTATAGGAAAAGTTTTGTTTAAATTTTCTATAAGTACTAGGTATAATAAAATATTAATTTTTTAAGAACTTCGATCCATTTTTGACTTTCGATTGTTTCCACCACTAGGCTTGTATCGGATTATTATAGAAACGAACGGGAAGAATTCAACAATTAGTAGTCGACCGCAAATATAGGTTGCCTAATATAATTGCGACTAAACAAAGTTAGTGACCGACCACTGAAACAAACCTCTTCAGATGAATTTCGTCTATCGTCGGCCGTCTTGAAACCACTATCAGGTGAGATAAACTTTTTCTGATAAGTTCTCATGTCACTAAAATCCAATTTTCTTTCGATATGCCGCCCAAAAAAAATCATCAGGAACCATCTCTCAGACTAGCTCTCCAAGAGATATGCGAGGGCAAAAGAAAAATTAGGCAAGTCTGTCGTAATTCGGTGTTCCTAGAAGCACTGTCCAGGACAGACTGAAAGGAAGAGTATCTGAGGAAAAACAACGACAAATGGGGGCGGATATTATTTTGTCAACAGAGAACGAAAAATAAATGGTAAAATGGATCATTGAAATGTCAAAATGTGGATTTCCTATAAAGAAACAAGAATTGCTGAACACAGTTCAACAAACTGTTGTAAGTGAAAAATTTGAAAAACTTTTAAAAATGGAAAGACGAGCCAGACACGATACTCTGGTTATTTAAAGTACCTCCTTGAGATATCCATTAGGACCCCTGAATCTTTAAATAAATTTCGTGCTAGAATCACCAATAAGCTGATAAGAAAATAGTTTCGTGACTTACGCAATTATTTGGCAGAAGCGGATGCTGTAAGTATTAAAAAGGAAAGGATAAGTAAAGGTTTAACAGTACTTTACACCTTTACAGATGATGGTAGAATTTGCCCACCAGTGATTGTATTTCCGTATGTTAAACCGCCTCATACCATAGTTGACAACATGCCACCACACTGAATTTTGGGAAAATGGAGACAGGCTGGATTGGAGTATGTTGGTCTAAGTGAGTGGCTTGAGCAACAAACTATAAAAAGACCCGTTCTATTTCTGATGGATGGTCAATGGTCATGGATCTTACATGCCAATGTAACCAAGCGAAGTTTGTGATAAAATGAAAATAACCCTATATGCCTTGCCACCAAATACTACTCACCTCTTACAGCCAGCTGATGTAGCTGTGCTTAAGCCATTGAAGGAATATTGGATAGATGCTGTAAGAAAATGACAAGATATTCCAGGAAACGGCTTCAAAATGTTAATGAAAGTCGTATTCTGTTCAGTGTCCCGCGAGGTTCTGAACCATTCGAAACTTCCAGAAATCTACAGGAAGGGATTTAAAAAATGTTGATTGTTTCCATATGATTCTAATGCAGTTGACTACACCAGCTGTGTACAGAACAGACTGGAAAGATTAGCAGAACAAAATGATGACCAATTTGTCGAACTAATAGTGTAATATTTAAAGCTGTGAACTTGATGAATCAAAATCACGACTGTGTAGTTACAGATTCTACAGTTGTAGAGATTCGAACTAGGGAATTTTAGGTAGTTGCCGAATATGTATTCTAACCTATAAGATTGATGTAATGTCGTAAATGTGTTTGGTACTAGGTTAACTTATTTGAAACATTGACTGACTATGGATAATTCTGAAAAGCAAGGTTTTGAAAATAGTGGATTGGAGAATATGAAAAAAGGAAGAATTCCGAACTCTACATTCCGTGAAAAATTGTTGCTGCTAAACACGGCTGCGAAGTATAAAAATATATTAGAAAATAAAAAAATTAACGATGTATCCTCACAAGATAAGGCCAGGGCGTGGCAGAAAATATCAGAACAGTTTAATTCATTTACCCCGAATGGATGCTACAGAAGCATAGAATGCCTCAAAAGATTATACGATAACGGGAAGAAAAAGTAAGGAAGATCGCAACAGAAGAAAAGAGAGCAAGGTTTAGTACAGGCGGAGGGCCCGAACTAGAAACTCCAAAAGAAGACCTTTGTCACGAATTACTTATGTCAGCGATGGATGAAAAAACGGTGTATGGCTTACACAATCCATTCGATAGTGATGCTTCTTCATCAAAAGAAATCAAAGATGAGGGTGACGAAATATTATGGGAGTTTCGAAACGAAAATAATTTAACTATTGATAAGGCAGATTCTATTGTTATTGTTCAGGATGAAGTAAGTTAATAGTAATTTTATTTGAGTTATTTCCAACATTTTGGAACACCCCTGAGAATACATTGTGATTCCGGACGAGAATTTGAAAATAATCTACTTAAAGACCTTTGTACACTGTATGATATTAAATTGACATATTCAAGTGTCAACCACCCTCAATTAAATGGTTCACTTGAAAGATTTCATGCAATTTTGGCGGAAATGATACGAGCACATACAACTGAAACCCCTAATGAACATCCCTTAACAATATTACCCTATGCAGTAATATGTTATAATAATTCAGTAAAAAAGACGCATGATTTACCACCTATGAGTTGATATTTGGGCACATCTCTGGTTGACCCCCAGAAACTTTATATAATCAACATGAATTAATCACTAAATATATAAGAGATTTAAATAATCGTATATCATATTATTATAAGTTAACCCGCGCAAGAACTAATTTGCAAAAAGAAAAACCAAAAAATCGATTTGATAGACATGTTTCAGAAAACGTCCCGAACTATAAAGAAGGTGACAAAGTACATGTAAAATCTAGTCACATTCAAGGTAAACTTGAAAATAAATTTAACGGATCCTACGAAATCAAAGAAATTTTAAGAAATTCAGCTATTTTGTATAATTCTGAAACTAAGCGAACTACTAAAATTAATTTTGATAAAATGAAACCCTATTATGAAAATTAATTTATTTGCAGGTTTCTGCTTTGAGCATTTCATCTATCCTTGTTATGGCCCTACCAACAAAGTTTTCGCTTAAACCAATAAATAATACAGTTGGACTATACTATCATCCAAAAGAATATCTTAAAGTGTCAAATGAAAAATGGATATTATTAGTATATAAGGATATGTTAACTTTAAAACAAAACCTTGACTATAACGATGTAATACTAAAAATTTTAATTCATTCAGTAAGTTTTAACAATAAACCTCGTGGTAAATTATTTTATTCAGAAGTACAAACTCATATAAGTCTATTAACTCATTTATCCGATTCACTTCAATTAAAATATGAAGAAGCTTTTACAGATACTAAACGTTGTAAACGAGGAATATGTCGGAACTATATGGAAAGCGATTACTGGAAAAATAGACGCATAAGACGGACAATTTTATACAGAGTGTATAAATAACTTATTATATGACGAACATCAACTGGAGAATTTAATGGAAAAGAAAATTTCAGTAACTACATCTGTTATAAAAAACTTTAATGAAACCATGCAAAAGTTGCGAATTGATGAGGAAACCTGTAATAAAGACATAAAAATAATTGAATATACCATTCATAATATTTCAGATAAAATTGGATTTATAGAATCTAAATTAAAGGTCATTGAAATATGTGAAAATCTTATTAGTGGACTGAAAAACGGGAAAAAAGTCGCTTCCTTCTCGACTTTTTTTTTTTTAGGGTACAACCACATGGGATCTTTACAAAATGATAGATAAGGTCCCTGGCCATCTGAAATCGGCAATTACAACATTTTTTAGTAGGGACAACATTTTTTATTGCGAAATTTGTCAAAAATTTGTCAAAACTATGTTTTATTACTTTTCACACATACCTCGCGATATCTCCGGAACCAATTTAGATATTTTTTTATTTTTTTTTGTAATCGATAAAGGAAGTGTGGGCGAAGATAACTGCGGTATTGTCGTTAGTATGAAAAATTTAGTTTTTTTGTGAAACTAGGAAAAACATTGATATTTACTTTTTTGCAGCACTATTTTCAGTAAGCGAGAAACTTTTTTGTTTTAAGAAATTTTGCTATATTATCTGTGTACCAAACAAGGCCAAAGCTTCAAAAAAGTTTTTTTAAAAAGAATCACTATTCTATGTCTTATAGTTTTCGAGTTATAGTCAGTTAAAGTTGAAAGTTTCCGCAGCCGCCTTTAATTATTGTGCATCGCCTTCTAAAGAACGCACCGCGCCGGCCGGCGAGCAGACATATCCGCATCCGCATGCTACTTATACAGTCTTGATTCACTTTGCCAATAAGTTACAAACGATCTTTGCGTGTTAATATTACTGCGATTATATATTATTGTGTATATTTGGAGGTGTGTCTACCCATATTTTTTTTTGTTAACAATGGAGTGTTTATTTTGTGAGCAGGCTCTACAAGAAAATGATAAACATGTGACACAAAATCCGAGATTGCAAGGATTAAAAACAATTATAAGTGCTGCAGAAAAAATAAAAGACATTTCTGCTCAAAAGATTTTACAACAAAAGGAAGACATTCTAGGAGGAAAGGTTAAAGTAAGATATTGGATATGTTTCCCAAAGCAGTGAAAACGAAAATGCGTCATCGTCTCGGGCAAGATACCATAAAGACGCATTTAATATTCGGAAAATGTGTCTAATATGTAACAGATCTGGAAAGAAAGTTCAAGAGCGCTTAAAATCTGTGCAGACAGGTAGGTTAATAATTTTTTTTGTGAAATTTTGTGAAAATATAATTCTTAGAAATATAAAAGCCAAATTACGTCTGCTTTAAAAAATATTGCTTCACTATATGAATTTTTATAAATTTTTAAGGGGTATTTATTTACTAAACGCAAAAATACTTGATCACATTTAGGCAAAAAACTTTTTTCCTCCTTTTTCCCTGTTTCGAAGTAAGTAAAATTAGAGGGCCAAAAGAGATGAAAAGACTAAATAGCAGTCAAGAAGAAGCTGACACAAGACTGATACTCCACGTTCTAGCAGAGCTAAAAGTAGATAATAAAATTCTGATAAAATCTGTTGATACCGACGTCCTGATCTTGCTGTTACATTTTTATTGTAAAATATCAGTTATGTCCCAAAGCAATATATACATACAATTAGGACATGGTAAAAATTCACATTTTGTGTCTGTTAACAACATTGTAGCAAATTTAGGGGCAGAAATGTGCAAAAAACTACTGGCAATTCATTGCTTAACTGGCTGCGACACAACAAATGCAATGTATAAGATAGGCAAGAAAACAGCATTTGATATGTTATCCAAAAATATTGATTATTTAAAAGATTTAGAAAATCTTCCCTTTTTATCAGAAGATAAAGCATTGGAAGTTAGTACTAAATATATACTTTACTTGTATATAAACAAAAACAAAAATATTGTTTCCTTGAATCAATTACGATGGTACCTAACAACGGAATCAAATCGCCCAGCATCTGAGTTGCCTCCTACTGATCATGCTTTTAGACAACATGTAAAAAGGTAATAATTATTTTTCTAAGTCGTTCATGCTTAATAGAAAATATCTACATACATCTATTATTGTTTTAGGTGTCTGTATCAATTAAAAATTTGGTACAGTAGCCACATTCAAGAGATGCCAGTAGAAAATCCGACTCTATACGGATGGACATTAGAAGAAAATACTTGGTAGGCCAATTTTTCTTCTCAAGAACCAGTACCCGATGATATAAGAAAAACTTTGTCGATACGATCTTCCGACAAAACTTGTAACAATAATAGGTGTACCTGTGTTTTACAAGGGTTAAAATGCTGCAGTGACTGCAAATATGCAAACTGCAGTAACAGCTTAATCAACGAAACCTCATCAGGTGGCGAAGATTGTTAATTTAAACTGAAGTAATAGCTATAATAATGACAAAACCAATTTGTTCATGTAACAAGATTTTACGGTTAATAAATTTATTATTATTATTATTATTTTTAAAATGTTTAGGAAGTTTTATTTACAGGCATAATCAAGTTGACGGTCCCACAATATCGCTGTACGCTGTACCAATAGTATTTACACCTAGCCGCACGGCCCGGCCGGCTAAACCACACCGGCCTGCAGTTAGTACTACATGCTTAAACGGAAGTGCGGGAACTTTCAACTTTAACTAACTATAACTCGAAAACTATAAGACATAGAATAGTTATTCTTTTTTTAAAAACTTTTTTGAAGCTTTGGCCTTGTTTCGTACGCAGATAGTATAGCAACATTTCTTAAAACAAAAAAGTTTCTCGCTTACTGAAAATAGTGCTGCAAAAAAATAAATATCAAAGTTTCTCCTAGTTTCACAAAAAAACTAAATTTTTCATACTAACGACAATACCGCAGTTATCTTCGCCTACACTTCCTTTATCGATTACAAAAATAATAATAATAATATCTAAATTGGTTCCGGAGATATCGCGAGGTATGTGTGAAAAGTAATAAAACATAGTTTTGACAAATTTTTGACAAATTTCACAATAAAAAATGTTGTCCCTATTAAAAAATGTTGTAATTGCCGATTTCAGATGGCCAGGGACCTAATATATCATTTTGTAAAGACCACATGTGGTTGTACCTTAAAAAAAAATTTTGAAACATTTTTGCTGCTTTTTCAGTCCACTATATGGAAAATTATATGTACTTAGAAAATGAATTAACTGATATTATAAATGCTATTACTTTTGCACGTTAAAAAATTATACATAGCTCAATCATAACACCGACTGATTTAGTTTCATCACTCCAACAAATTTCCCAAAGTCTACATAAAAATAATTTGCCTTTAGTTGCCTCAAGTGCAAAAATTGCTCAATATCGTGATATTATTGAACTTCAGGCTTTTCAAACTGAATCTAAATTGTTTTCGTATTAAAAATTCCTTTGATTCAACCAGAAGCGTACACCATTTATAGATTGTACCCAATACCAATTTTTGATAATAGAACAGGACTTTTTCATATCTTAAGTATATCTGAAAAATATATCGCTAAAGATGATGATTCGCTAATATTCATATCTTTTTTAACTTAAAAAATTGTAAGAACTTAAATCCTAGAATAAAATTATGTTCAAATATGGTGCCATATCCAATTGATAATGATACAATTTGTGAAGCACAAATTTTGAAAAATGCAACAGTGTTACCTAAAACTTGTCAATCTTCTCTTGTACTTGGTAAACATTATAATATTAATGAACTAGAAGATAATATTTGGTTAATCTCAATATCTGATCCATTAAGTATAACTATAAAATGTCAAAATCAAGAAGCTAAAACTGAAATTATTTATAACACTTCAATTTTACAATTAACAACGAATTGTAATGCTTATGTAGGAAATACGAAAGTACAACCAAAATTAAATCAAGAATCTAAATTAAATTCTAGTTTTCATACTGTAACAATACCTTATGATTGTTGTCAACATGTATCTGATGATGTAAAATCAAAATTAAATTTGCAACCATTAATATTAAATAATTTTAACACAGAAAATTTAGATATTGCAAAACATAAACTGGATCAATATTCTCAAGATTTAGATAATATAATAAATGAACCTTTTGTAAGAAAACATATTTCATGGTTCACATATTTTATTATCGTATTAATTGTAACTCTTATATTGTTATACTTGTGTTGTAAATGTAAAAATCGTAAAAAACTTAAAATAGCAATTCAACATTCTGGTGATCAACCACCTAAGCCACCAAGAAGTAATAAAACTTTAAGAAAAATTGTCAAGTTCCTTCCCAGTCGAAGACCCAGTATAGGAATTCACGAAGATTACGAAGAAGAGGACATTAAATTAAATACTAATAACTTCAATACAAATTATGCTTAAAAAGTTGTTGCATCAACTTTTTCATATAAAAAGGATCTGTTATATAGGAATTAATCCCTACATATTTAAATTATTATAAAGTCCCAGATAGTGCGTAGTTCTTATGTCGCATATAGTATTATTATTTTCTATTGTTTATACTTTAAATTGCCCTAATGTCAAACTTTTATAAACATTATTTGTTAATTTTGAAACTGCTGATTTATTACTTTGTTTTTTTATTATTTCGCAGGTCGATAATTACCTAAAGTCTATGAAATCTGAAACTTTTTAACAAGGTGTCACTTTATTTTTCAATATTAATTTATTACTCTGTTTTTTAGAACGCAATATTGTGTAATATTGCAATTTGTCATCGGCAGATTCGAAAACACAAATAGCCAAATTTGTAAATTAGCGTTATTCTATCTCGGTCAACGCTTTAACTTAGTTATTAATCCAAAACGTTGTACTAGAGAACTCCAAGCTTGATTTTCTCTCATATAAAGTTTTGTATACCATAAATATTAATCGAAAATAAATAAAAAGTTTTTAAAAAGTGTTTTTCATGTCAGGATCAAGGTCAAGTACTGGGAATCAATGCCTGGTCCTGTAATAACTGGGGTTTTATACCCCTAATTACATGATTTGATTAGACATTACCATTGGCAGAGTACGGAGTGGCCCAATCACTTTGCAAACTCCGTCGATATCATAGTATATCCATCGAAAACAAAACTGTGCTTACCCTTTGCTTTCTAGGTGATTTTATCCTTTTTGGTGTCCATCAACCAGGTTACTTCACAACAAACTTTACTGAATGTAAAATGAACTTAATTTCCTGACAAGCAAATAAAACACGTGATTTCTCAAAACACTTAAACCACTATGTTTACATAAGAAAATGAAAACAAATGAAATTGACAATCACAAACACTTAAAGACGATTAAATAAATTAACAAACGATAATTACTCTATATCAAGAAATAAAATGGTCCGCGGCAATTTCAAATCTTTTAGCTAAATCGCGACCGAATACTAGATCAATAATTACAACACATTAATTTTCTACTTATTAAAACCGGCAAAATACGAAACAAATGTACTTAAACTTTAAAATTGAAAAAGGTTCGCAAAATGAGAATTCACTATACCCCGTAGATAGATGATGACCGAACCGAAGTTAAACCAAGAGTGAAGATGTTATCTTAATAGAAAAAAGACGTTTCAAAAGTGGGCAGTAAACTTTAAAAGCTCGACCAATTAAAACCTTCTGTAGTTTAAACGGTACCCCCTATTTGAAATTACCTCACGGACCATGTTATTTATCATATGGCCTGTCTTTAACATTTTATAATACCAGTCCAGCAGATGGAAAAAAACCCCTTTTGTTCCTTGCTTTGCCTTTGTATAGGGGAAAAAATCTGCCTTCTTTGGTCTATCTATCTTAGTCTATTACATATGTTCCTGGAATCATATTTCAACTGCCTTAGTCTAGAAAATTTAACTATACCCCCCGTGGATATTTCAACAAGTGCCTTTAACTTCAAACGGGCAAAGCAAATTGGACATAAAATAATTTGGATGCTTATTTATTGTTTACAAGTGGCTAACGTCGACTACCTAATAAAGAGTAAAGTTAACAAAGCACGTTTCCCGGACTCTAAAGTTTGCTAGATAAAACAGATGTTTCTATGGCCAGTATCTTATGTTATTGTCCTAAATACGGTGATTCTAAGCGACAGGGTCGGACTTGGCTTCCCTTAATTTGACTTTTGTTACAGTCCCCACAGGGCCTCACACCCATAAATAATATTTATTATAAACATTGGTGGAAGGTATTGATTCCTGCTGACTGGCCTAAATGTACGAAGTATGTTAAAGTTGAAGAGTTAGTTAGAGATAGATTTGCAAACTGTTAAGTAATAATTATTGTGTGAATATAGTGTTGTTATTTGGACTTGCCCTATTTTAATTATCAACCCCCAATTTAACCTTGAAGTCCCACAATTGGTGTCAGAAGTGTGTTTGTGCCAGTGCAATGGATCTACAAAGTACCGACAATGATCAACAATTGGCTCTGGCCGCTGCGAATCCGGCGGGAACCGTATCTACTCACACCGAACGGTCTTTTACACCGCCGTTGAATTTTCAACAGCAATTGGCAAGTATGAGGCGTGAATTAGATGAATTAAAACAACAACAGGTATGTGTCTCAAGTGTAAATAATTTTACTTGGGAAAATATTCCAGACTATAGCCCGGCACAAGAACTTATGTCATTAAATCGGTGGTTACGTTTAGTGGACGAAAAAGCTTATTTCTCGCGCTGGGATGAAGTGACAACGTACCGGTTTATAATTGACAAACTAAGTGGTCGCGCACGTGAATGGTACTTAAACCGCGATTCAACTTTCAGCAATTTAAACGATTTAAAAAGTGCTTTGAGAAATACTTTTGATGTGGACAGTCAGTCGACCGGAAAATTATTTAAAGATGCCGCTTTGTGTCGATCTAATTATTTTGATAGTTTTGTAGACTATTATACAGGAAAACTGGAAAACTGCACAAATTAAATTGGCACATTCCTGTAAAAGACAAAATCAATATTATTGTTGACGGTTTAGACTCTGTGGAAGTGAACCGGTTAGCAACTGCTAATAATTATAGCGAATTAGAAGATCTCTTAACGTATTTACGGAGCTGTGACCGTAACTACGGGGGGAAAAGACGAGTTGAGTCACGTCGGTCCAACATAAGATGTTTTAACTGTGATGGCCAAGGACATAAAAGTGCACAATGTCCTAAAAGGCGTAACACTTCTCAAAATTCCTCGTCGTTTTCAGCCTCAAAAACAATACCGTGCAGTTTTTGTCATAAAATGGGCCACTATGAACGAGACTGCCGAAAAAAATTAAAAATTAAACCTTAGGCAGTTAACATTATTTCTAATCGTTGGGTAAATCTTTATTTTAAGACTGTAATTATAAACAATGTCTCCCTTGAAGGACTAGTGGACACAGGTAGCGAATGCTCCTTAATAAGATTTTCTGCGGTAGAAAAATTAAACATAAATGTTAAGAACACAGTAACACGTCTAATGAAGTCGTTTGCTGGTGATATTTACAGTTCAAATGAAGTAGTGGTGGTAGAAATAAGTATTGACTCAGTGATTATTTCAGGAGAATTAATTGTAGTGCCTGATTATATGTGTCCAACGGATATATTAGTTGGAAATAATTTTCTTTTTCAACCACATGTCATTTTCGTTAAAAACGGTTATGATTTGAAATTTTCACAGACAGAATCAGAAATAGAAAAAACAGTTTCATTAGTTTTGGGAACGTCAAAACAACCAATAAGTGATGCTTTACTTTCGTGCTGTGAAAAACAGTCAGAGGTGATACAGCTACTCAATAGTTTTCGAAACTGTATTTCATTAAATTTGTCCGAGATGGGAAAAACGGATTGTGTTAAAATGAATATTTTATTAACAACTACGAATCCAGTAGTTTATAACCCATATCGTTTACCCGAATTTCAAAAACTGAAATTAAAAGAAATGATAAAAGAATTACTGGACAATCATATTATTCGAGACTCAGTGAGCCCATACGCTAGTCCAGTTATATTAGTTCCAAAACCAAATGGTGACTATCGCTTATGCGTGGATTATAGAAAATTGAATAGTATAACTATAAAAGAGAATTTTCCATTGGCCCTGATTGACGATCAAATTGATAAATTGGTAAATTTTAAATATTTTACAGTCTTAGATCTATTTTCGGGATACTATCAGGTGCAAATGGCCGATTCGGCAATAGACAAAACTGCGTTTATAACTCCCGACGGGAAATATGAGTTTTTAAGAATGAGTTTTGGACTGGCAAATGCGCCCTACGTTTTCCAACGAATGATGAATAAAATTCTTCAAGAACTACCTGACAAAACTGCTATCGTATATCTTGATGACGTTTTAATACCTTCGACAACCACAGATGAAGGTTTGGAAAAATTGAAGCAAGTATTAACTGTTTTCCAAAAATACAATTTAACTTTGAACCTCGCAAAATGTAAATTTTTCTTAAAGGAAATTAAATATTTGGGACGATTAGTTTCTGAGGGAAATGTTCGACCTAACAAACAAAAACTTTTAGCTGTTAGTCGTTTACAACCTCCGAAAAATAAAAAGGAGTTACGACAAGTTTTAGGACTTACAGGTTACTTCCGCAAATTTATTAAAAATTATGCGTTAATAACACAACCTCTAACAAATTTATTGAAGAAAAAAAATGTTTGGGCTTGGGGGCGATTACAATTGGAGGCATTTAATTTATTAAAAACTGCCTTAAGTAATGACCCTGTATTAAAAATTTATGATCCCAAACTACCCACCGAGTTGCATTGTGACGCAAGTAGTAAGGGAGTAGCCAGTATTTTAATGCAAAAACATGGTCCAAACTGGCACCCGGTAGCATATTTTAGTAAACAATGTACGTACGAGCAGAGTAAATATCACTCTTATGAACTTGAAACAATGGCCATCTCTCTTTCATTACGTCATTTTCGAGTTTACCTACTAGGGATACCTTTTGTTGTATATACTGACTGTGCTGCCGTTAGAAGCACATTTACAAAAAAAGATTTACTACCAAGAATAGCACGTTGGTGGCTCGAAATACAAGAATTTTCTTTCGATATTTGCTATCGCAAGCAAGCTAATATGAGTCACGCAGATTGTTTAAGCCGTGATCCGGTGCTTAACACTAAATATGTCGACAACATCATAAATATCACCGAGTCAGAATGGGTTGAAGCGGTTCAGAACAAAGACGATAATATTCAACTTATACTTAATGTGTTAAAATCTCCACGAACAAAGAATAACAAACAATATTTCGAAACATATTGCGTAAAGAAGGGCATTCTTTATCGCAAAATAAATTCCGAATTAAAATGGGTGGTTCCGAATTCCTGTAGATGGCTTATTTGTAGGCTAAATCACGACGATGCTGGACACTTTGGTTTTGATAAAACGTTAGAACGAATTCAACGAAATTACTGGTTTAAACAAATGCGTCACTTCGTAAAAAAATATGTTGCAGCATGTTTAAATTGCATGTACATGAAATCCACCTCTGGGGTAAAGCCGGGATTTTTACATCCAATACCAAAGGAAGTGATACCCTTTTCCACTGTACATGTGGATCATGTAGGACCATTTGTACTTTCGAAAAAGAAAAATGCATATTTACTAGTATTGATAGACGGATTTACAAAATTTACTTTTCTCCGAGCAGTTCGAAACACAAAAACTACGCATGTTCTAAAATTTTTGGAAGATTTTATGTTTCTGTTCGGTTGTCCCTCCCGGATCATCTCTGACAGAGGTAGCTGCTTTACATCAAAGAAAATGGCAAATTTTTGCACAAAATATAACATTAAACATATTCTAACTGCAGTGGCTACCCCTCGAGCAAATGGCCAATGTGAGAGGGTTAATCACACTGTTGTTCAGTCTCTACGCTGCCTATCTGTCAATGATGATACCGAAACTTTATGGGACACACATGTTAAAAAAGTACAATTTAATATCAATTCTGCGGTAAATAAAACCACGGGTAAATCTCCGTTCATGGCATTAATGGGTATAAACCCAAAGCCTATACCTGATTCATTCATTCTAAATGAAGTGGGCATCGACATTGGTCAAGCTGATTTAATGACGTTACGTAATGAAATAGAAAATAAAATCACAGCTGAACAAAAGAAACAAAAATTCAACTTCGACAGAAAACGCAAACCACCGACACAGTACGTAATAGGCGACTTAGTCATGGTACGTAAAACAGCTTTTCCAGCTACGGGGTCAAGTCACAAACTTATGCCAAAGTTTCGAGGACCGTTTCGCATACTGAAAGTTTTACCACGTGATAGATTTGTAGTTAAAAGCCTAATAAGTGGTAAACCCATGACTACTATCGTTGCAATAGACAGCATTAAACCATGGGTACTGTTTAACGATGCTAAGTGCCAACCGAATTTTTAAAATAACATTTATTTGACAGACTGTTCGTCGTTAAAAACAAACCTGACCTCCGCAAAATTAAAAATTAAACTTGATCTCCGAAATAATAATAAAAAAAAAAAAAAAAAAACACCTCCAGACGCAACTGATTCGATCTCCGTTATGCTAATACTTGATCTACGGTAAGTTGTTTGTTCTCTGATATGCTATTTGATTTACGCAAATTGGTTTGATCTACAATTGGTTTGATTTTTGATATACTGTTTTGATCTATGCTAATTGGTTTGATCTCCGATATTGATTGATACTAATTGATTTGATCTCCGATATGCTACTTGATCTACGATGACGTACTTGATCTCCGACATTACCTTTGATCCCCGATAGAGCATTTGATATCCGACAAAGCATTTGATCTCCGAGTTAGCATTTGATCTCCGACATTACCTTTGACCTCCGATATAGCATTTGGTCTCCGATATGACTTTTGATCTCCGATACTTTGATCTTCGTTATTCCTTGATCACCGATTTGATTGATGTTTTCCGAAACCGTTATGATAACTCAGGAGGTTGCTCGAGGACGAGCACCTGTCAGGATGGACGAGCTGTCAGGATCAAGGTCAAGTACTGGGAATCAATGCCTGGTCCCCACAGGGCCTCACACCCATAAATAATATTTATTATAAACATTGGTGGAAGGTATTGATTCCTGCTGACTGGCCTAAATGTACGAAGTATGTTAAAGTTGAAGAGTTAGTTAGAGATAGATTTGCAAACTGTTAAGTAATAATTATTGTGTGAATATAGTGTTGTTATTTGGACTTGCCCTATTTTAATTATCAACCCCCAATTTAACCTTGAAGTCCCACATTCAATAAGATCCATATAATATATATACAGTGTGGCTACAATTTCGTGGACACAAGCCTGTATCTATGTTATTACTGGACCGATAATTTTCTAATTTGGGCAGGCCACATATACCATGGTAGTGCATATTTAGAACCTAATAGACTACATTTTAATCATAGGCGTGCGTTGCAGGAAATAAATAAAGGGGCAAATTTTTACGATTTTTTATTAGCGAATCGGATAGGAAAAAGCGATGTCATATTCTGATTTATCACCCTCGAAAACATATCCAAAACAAGTTTCATCCAAATCCTATACAGGGTTGCTCAGAAAATAAAGAAATATTTCAATTTTCTTTCGTTATTCCCTTTTTAGATAATCTGTTAAAACTAACTAGAAGGACGGTCAAGCATATCGGTGATTAACTCTCGCTGCTATTTTACTCTAATCATAAGAATTGTCATGAGATTTTTTAGCAACTAATTTACTTAGTACACAATGTAAGAGCAAATTAAAAGGGAATTCTAAAAATAATAAAACAATAATTTATCAATCTTTACTGCTTGCAATTATAATGCAAAATCCAATGGGGCCATGGAATGGCATTATTTGTCGAAATGTCATATTGTCACTTAAGCTAAGTAGTTTACATTTTAGTGTTGAATTTAGACTCCAAATAATTGTGATTTCTAATACAATGCCAGAAAATCGTTTATCTGTTGCTGAAAAAGTTGAGATTATTAGAATTGTAGGAGAAAACATAACAGCAAGAGAAGCAGCAAGAACTTTTAATGACCGACATCCTAACAGGCCTCCAGTAAGTTTTAGCACAATAGCTAAGATTAATCGAATTTTTAATCAAACTGGAAACGTTACAATATTAAGACCAACAAATCATAATCGGAATAATTTAAATGAAAACAGAATTTTGCAAGCATTCCGTAATTATCCAAAATTAAGTATAAGACAAGCTTCTTTGAACTTAAATCTAAACAAAGAAATAATAAGATGTCTAAAAAAAAATAACATAAAACCAGTTAAGCCTAAAATATTACACACACTCTTAGAAGGGGATATTGAAAGAAGATTGGATTATGCACTTTGGATGCAGGGTGAATTTTTGAACAACAGATTTTTTTTAAAATATAATCTATTGTGACGAATCTACTTTTACATCAAATGGTGTAAGATCCACCCAAAATATGAGATACTGGGCGTCAGAAAACCCACATTGGATAATTAACAGTAAAAATCAATACCTATTCAAAGTGAATGTTTGGTGTGCTATTCTAAATCAAGAAATTATTGGACCTTTTTTACTTAGAATTTGATTGCTCAAAATTTTCTGAATTTTCTAGAAACAGAAATTATGGATTTTCTTGATAATTTACCGTTAAACTTGACAGAAAACCTTTACTTTTTGTTAGACGGTGCCCCAGCACATAGTTCTCGTATGGTTAGAAATTGGCTTGACACCAATTTTCCTATGAAGTGGATTGGTCCCCGTAGCCCATTACATGAGTTTCCTCCAAGATCCCCGGATCTCACCCCGATGGATTTTTATTTTTGGGGTAACATAAAAAATAAAGTATACGTTAATCGGCCTCGTACTGTGGAAGAATTGCGGCAACGAATTACAGAGGCATGTCAACGTATCACAAGGCACGAACTGATAAAAGTGATTCGTCATGTTAGAAAAAGGGTAAAAGCATGCTCCAAATTACAGAAGTAATAAACTGTAAGTATGTTTATAAACTATCTACTTCATTTTTCTGCATTGCAAATGGCCGATGTCATAAACAACGTTTGCTAACGTATTTAGTTAGTCATGATCCTGTAGTCCCTGGATGTTCGGTAACCAGAATTTTAATTTCCGGACATTGCATCCCGTTATAAACATTTACTTTTTATCGATGGTCTCCCTGAAAACTAATTAGTGAAAACGTCGCAAGTGTCGAATTTAAACCTCGGCTTGTTCTAAAGACATTTATTTTACGCGGAACTGGCCAGACGCAAGTTTATATTTTGCATTTCCATCCAATAAGTTTTTGTATATGTATTTATTGTTTATGCAATATTGTTTTTGTATATTTAATGAACATGTTTTGTTATTCACTCACCCCTGAAGTCATTTAATAAAGTTATTTGTCGTTAGCTGGTTTCGTTTTTCTAATAAATTTTCAGGTATAATCAATCAGCAATTCTCTTAAGATATTATTAATTAGAGGCTTAAAATCTTTTAAGTTTCAACCTGGAAATATAGGGAAGGTGCACCGGTTATAGCCACTGTACCATTTATAGCCATCTTCGACATTTTTGTCCTGTTGCTAAGAAACTGACGCTAAGATAGTCTTTCATAAGGCTTGTCATTTAGCTTTCTATGTAATCTGGGCATACTCCCTGTGTATCTGTACCTAACCTAAAAGTTATGTGGCTGTGACTGTCACGTAACCCTGCACATTATGATTTCTTATCGATTTCCTTAAGGGACTCAGGGTGAGTAATGTGATTATATTGAACTCTATTTCAAGTTTAATACCGCTGGAAATGTTGCCAACGAATCTGTGTAATGTTGGGCTTGTTTCAGAGTACTTTTGGGTGTAATTCTTTCGCGCTATATATTATAATTGAGGATGGCTATAAATGGAACACTTAGGAGAAGGTTTTTCATTTAGTCAGAGAGATGGCTATAATAGGACAATATTGTGTTTCGTTTTTAGCCAGTTCATTTTGGAGCTCAGATGTACTTATTTTGATATTAGTCATGACGCCACCAAAAAAGCAAAATGCTGAGTTGAGGAAAGAAATAAAGGTCCTATACATCAATATACGCAAGAACAACTCAATTTTGCATTACAAGCAGTTAAACAAGATGGAATGCCATTAGCAACAGTTAGTAGGAATTTTCGAATTCCTAGGACAACACTGCGCGATAAATTAAAAGGTAGAACTTCCGCAACTATGGAACGAGTGGGAAATAAGTGCGTTCTTGGAAAAGACACGGAGGATGAACTTAAACGCTGGATACTAACAAATGCAAAAATGGGTTCCCGGTGAACGGGGAAGGCTTAATATATTCTGTTCAGCAGATATTGCAGAAGAGGAACCTAAATGTCTCATTTATAAATAACAAACCAGGAAGGAAATAGTTTCTTAAACGCCATCCAGCAATAAGTCAAAAGGATTCCGAATATATAAATAGGGCCCGCGCCCGAAAAAGAAATTAGATCATGGCTTTTAGAAGTAAAGACATATCTATCTGGAGACGTAGAGGTCTTCAGCCATCCAGAAAGAATCTGAAACTTGGGAAAGACAGTAATATTTTTGTCGCTGAAAGGAGCCTTAATTCTTGGAGGAAAGGGCAAGAGCGTATATGATATAACATCCACTTCAGAAAAAAGAATGTTACAACTTTAATAACAGTAAACGCATTGGGTATGGCTCCGCCAATTCCAATATTTAAATATGATCGTTTACCTAAAGCTGTTGTAGAAGCATCTCCTTTAAACTGGAGCATCGGGAAAAGTGACAGCGTTGGATGCAAAGTGAGAATTATTTTGAATATTTTGCAAATGTTTTTCACCCTTACCTTTCGAACAACAATATTCAACGACCAGTTATCGTCTTTCTGGGTGGTCATGTCATGTTCCTTTCACTCAGCACTTTTTGCCGTGAAAAGCAGATTATTCTAGTATGTCTGCCACCCAATTCGACGCACATAATGCAGCCCTTCGATTAAAACAGACAGATTGTGTGAGTTGCACCACGCTATGGCTACTTGGCTGCAATATATTTTCAACCACCAACTGGACGAAAAAGAATTGGACTCCTTACTACAACTTAATGAGACACCCAAAAATTTGAATGTGGTAGCACCGACTATAAATCCGGAGCTATTATTTACATTATCGTGAGTGGGAAAAATTCGAGATGCGGAACACAGGAAGTATCAAAATATTTTGGGTAGTGGTTTAGCAACATCCCTAAAGGCAGTGAATTATATACTAAATACTGAGGGCCCAATTAAAGGTGACACCTCACTGTCCAAACTTTAGCCGACCTGAAGATTAAAGAGGCATTACAGGGTGTATATCCCGATGAGAGACTGTTTAGGTTAAATATTGGCGACAAATTAAAATCGGTACAGGCAACAACGAAATAATTAAAATACGCCACCAAACCACAATATACACCTTCCTATAAACCAAAACTTGTTGCTAATAAGCAAATTGCAGGCAATCCAAAAACTAAACAGACCTCTTCAAACAGGTAGCGTCCCTCCCGTCGAATAGAACAAACGAGGAAGACGGGAATCTTCAAGGGGCGACGTACCTCGTACAAGGATCAAACCAACTATCACAGACACCGTCAGGCATAACCCAGGTAAGTAGTGGTAAAAATTCCGACCGATTAAGATATTTTTACACGAATTGGCAAAAAATAACCTACAACCCAGCAATTTTAGGGTGGATTAAGGGGCATAAAATGCCCCTATCCAAATCCCCGAAGCAGGCAATGATGCCCCGCAGACCCTCTTTTTCACAAACACAGTCAAAGGTCCTGCAAGAAACAATACAGGACCTTCTTGAAAAAGGTGCAATTAGAGTCTGCGAGCTACTAAAGGACCAATTTCTGTCATATTTTTTAGCTGATAAACCCCAGGGAGGCAAACGATTTATATTAAACCTGAAGTTCTTGATTGATATCGTTGTTAACCCTCACTATAAGCTAGAAGACATTCGAAGTGCTTCCAGATTAATGGTGAGGGACTATTATATGGAATCAATAGATCTACAGGATGCATATTTCTTAGTATCTATACATGACAATTTTTCAAAATATTTGAAATTTGTCTCTAATAACCAGCTATTTGAATTTTGATGCATCCCGTTTGGCCTATCTAGCGCCGCTTATACTTTTAACAAATTAATGAAGCCAGTGACTCAATTCTTACGTAGCACCAGTATCTTCTGCGTTAATTATTTGGACGACTTTTTAATCTTCGGACATTCTTTTCAAGAATGTCCGAAAAATATAAACACGTGCTTAGAACTTTAAAAATGTATTTTTATTGATCAACGAGAGAAATTTTTCTTTCTTGATCTTTACCGCAAAGCCAAAGGCGCCGACACTTTTTATGAGCCTTAAATATATGTAGAGAACTATACCTAGTAAAAGCTGTAAATTTTTAGGGTTCACCTTTAATAGTTCGAATATAGCTATTACCTTAATAGATGAAAAAAGAACTAATATTGCAAAATGGATTCATCATTTTCAGATTAACAAAAATCATAATATTCAGAAATTTGCAAGTTTTGTTGGCTTACTGATGTCGGCTTGCCCGGCTATTAAGTAAGGCTGACTGTACAGAAAATCCCTAGAAAGGGAAAAATACTTGGGGCTTTTAAGCAACAAAATGAATTATAATGCCTTAATTCACTTATCACATAGAATTAATAGTGAATTGGATTGGTGGTCAACAAATATTAAGCATGGCTTTGATGACATTAGGGAAGATTATTTCGAGGTAGAGATTTTGGTCAGGGAGGAGGGCATCTCATGGTTGGTGGTCTGATTCGGAGAGCTTGCTTCACATCAATGTTTTAGAATTAAAAGCCATTTTCCTAGACTTGAAAAGGTTCGCCTCTGAGTTCAAAAACTGCAATATACTTATTCGTACGGATAGTACTACAGCTCTGGCCTATGTAAATAGGATGACCAGTGTCAGATTCTCAGCTTTACATTTATTGCAAAACAAATATGGCAATAGGCGGAATTCAGAAGTCTATGGCTTCTTGGCTCATATATAAAATCAAAAGACAACTTTCTAGCAGATAGGGAGTCGAGACGATTGCCAACGGAAACAGAATGGGCTTTAGTCAATATAGCTTTTCAAAGAATCGTGGATACTCTTGGTCAACCCGAAGTTGACATGTTTGCCTCGCACCTAAATTTCAAATATACAATTATGTCTCCTGGAGGAGGTACAAGGGTTCGATGACCACAGATGCTTTTACTCTCAACTGGAAGATCGTTTTCTTTTACGCTTTTCCTCAATTTTCATTAATTTTACGTACTTTACAGAAAATTATCTCGGATAAGGCGGAATGTATTTTAGTTGTCTCTAAATGGTCAGCGTAACTCTGCTTCCTCATGTTCAGGGAACTATGCATTTCAGAATTACTTGTTTTCAGGCCTGACGTCAACCTTCTGTCTTGTTGTTTCAGCAAGGACCCTCACCCCATGGCATCGGACCTTTCCCTGGTAGCTGCGAGGTTGTCAGGAGAGCAGTTCGCCGAAAGGAATACCCAGCATGTGTATTAGACACAACAGTGCAGTCAATCTCTAAGTCAACGATAACCCGGTATGGAGTGAGCCTAAAACATTGGTGGGACTTGGGTGGGAAAAAAAATGAACAAAGAAAAATATAAATATGGCACTATAAATACCACGAGATTAGCCCTATTCCTGATTCTTCCAGACGATTTGGAAAATGAATTACGCATTAAAAGATGTACCATGCTACTTGCTAAGAAATTAATAACCTTACTAGTCTTAATACCAGGCCATCGGATGCAGACGTTATCTCTTATTAAAATTAGTAATATCTCCCAGAGCCCCTCAGGCATTCAGATTATTATACCTCTCGACCGGAGAAAAATAATCCTTGTCTACATGTTCCATTTTTTCCCGAAAGACCAAAGTTCTGTGTAGCTTCTGTTTTAAAGGAATATATAGAGTTTGCAAAGTCTATTCGTGGTGACCCACGAATAGACCTCTTATTTTTGACATGTAAAAAACCATATAAAGCAGTGTCTAAGGAAACTTTGAGTAGATGGGTTCGTTGTATGATGGAACTCTCTAGTATTAGTATAAGCATGTTCAAGGCACACTCCACACGGCATGCGTCTACCTCGGTCGCGTTTAGATAGGGTCTGTCGTTAGATGTTATTAGACGCATAGCGGGATGGATGGACAAGTCATCAACTTTTTCGAAGTTTTATAATATACCCTTGGCCAATGTGAACAAACTCGCCAAAACTATGATTTTTTTTCCCATTAGCTATGGCATTGTCATCGTCTTTGTCTAGTTATATATAGAAGTTAATGTTTTGAGTTACCAACCTTGTTACATATATTATAATAAACCCTTATAACAAAACGTTTGATCAAGCTATGGTCTTAATCTGAACGAACAAAGGAACTCAAATTAAATTTTAGAATCTTTAAACAACTACCTAGGTAAAGGATGTATCTTGCAAAGCAAATTGCTTAAACCCGCATCATTTGGGTTTTTCCTCATCTTTAAACTCAATGAGCTAGGCAAGCGCGGGGTAATGTAAGCAAGGTTAATAGAGTTGCTTTCTATAAATACCGTACGTAGTGAGTGCCGCAGGGGCGGACTACCTAGTTAAAGGATGTATCTTGGGACTGCATGCCTCGTATAACTACGATTGAACTTCACAAGTCAGTTCGTTTAATCTACTAATTAGAGCTGTAAATAAAAAGAAATCAATAAATTCAGTGCAATGACAACAAAGAAACGAACATAAAAAAACAGTTTTCAATATATATTTAAAATATTTGGAAGAACACCCGGTTTAATTAAACAGAAAACTACAACCACATAACAACATGTTTTTGAACCTCTGATTAGATTATTGTTAATAATATTTACAATTCTAGACCTTTACTGAGTGGAATAGCGCCATAGGAAAATAATCGAGGGGAAAAAAGTGCTGAATGAACAAGCAGATCTCTCAGGCACAGGTGCGGTGACTGGCTTGCCAGAAATGGTAGAATTAGGACAAAATTTAGGGGCTTCTGCAGTTCTAGAAGTAATATTATTTTTGTAAGCCTTACAAGAAAAAAATGCAAATATGCATGTTCATGCAGGATTTAAATAAATCACCAAATATAAGTAGTATATTACTTGTTTTGTAGGAAATCAATGAAGAAAGCAATGTTATTGAATGGGAGCAGGAGATCGAGGAGGCCAACTGTGCAGAAAATATAATAATCGAGGTGGTCCAGCCTCCTGCTAAATATAACTAAATATGTATTATGTGTGATAACATCAGGTTTATTTATATATCATCGCTAAAAACATGAACTGACGACACCCTCAATTTTGTGAATTCTGTGGATCAAGAGTTACGCCACTGCGTGATGTTTTGTTTCAGCTGAGGTTTCGGCATTTTTTAGCTATGCGAGATGAACTGCTTATTTTATGTATGTTCTCTAATTGACGTGGCTCAATTTTATTGGTTACTCCAGTTCATACTTTTAGCAATGATATGGTATACTTCACCACAACGGTATGAGAAGTATAAAAAAACATTGGCGTCTTCGAGGGATAGTAAAAAATGTCTATGCCTTCAAAGAATGCACTGTTTTTTATATTTCTTGTATCGACGAGGTAAAGTATATATGTAAAGTAATAACAGTATGAAACTGAGCTGGTTACTGGTAATCTAGCAGGTAGCGATAAAGAAACAAGCAACAGTGTAGGCCACATGGCATTTATTCACCAGCTAGGTGCGATGTACTGAATGCTCCCGTTTAAACCAATATATATTAATTTTTTATCACTACCTGCTAATCTAATAGCAACCACCTCAGATATTTAATGTTATTACTTTAAGAATTGGACCTAACGACATTATTTCTTTAAATATTTTGTATAAAATTATATATCAAATAGAAACAGTACTCAAACCAGGAGCATCATTTCAACAAGTCATAGAAGATATGAAGAATCTGGCAGGTGATTACTCTCTACATGATCATGTTATTGTAATAGCCGGTTCAAATAACTTCAATAGGCAGAATAAATATCCTTTATTTAAAGATATCGCCGATAAAATAAAAAAATATAATAAAAAACTTAACGAGTTTATGTTTTTTTTTGATAACAACTTAAATAATAATGTAAATGTACTTAATATAAACAGCAAAAATTTTAGCAATTTAAATAAAAATCAAATAGCTAATAATATAGCAAAGATAATCTTAAATAAAAAAAACTTAATAACTGTAAATAAAGTACAAAACTTGAATAATGTGGAAATACTTACAGCTGTTATAAATGTGAATGATAGTCTTGTTGTTAATGAAACGAACAACAAAAATTCCAGCAATTTTTTATACCCAGGACCAACGGAAGTCCTTCACATGACTTAGAAACTTTTAGATTGATTTCAAATCAACTCCAATCTGATATTTGTAAGATAAAACAAGATATATTTAGTCTTTGTCACATTAATGTACAATGTTTAAAACCAAAAATTCCAATGCTAGAAGCCTTTTTACTAGAAATAAATTTTCCACATATTTTATGTCTAACTGAACATTGGATGAACTCGGTGCAATCTTCAGTTACTTGTATTAGTAATTATAAAACTGTTAGCTCACAGTGTAGGTCAAATCACATTCACGGGGGTGTGGCTATATATTGTAAGGTTGACCTTATCAATAAATGTAAGGAATATTCTGTTATCAAATACCATATTGAAATCGATTTTGAAATTGCAGCTATTTCATTCAATGCAAATATGTGTATCGCCTGTATTTATAGGTCTCCAAACGGAGATTACAACAACTTTTTATTAAGATTATCTATGTTTTTGTCAGACGTTATTGTTAACTTTAAATATGTTGTATTAATGGGAGATTTCAATGTAAATAGTTTAGTTATAAGTACAGATTATAAGCTATTGTCAGATGTTCTGGCCTCTTTCACTTTAAAAAATCATGTAATTGAACCTACTAGATTGGACTTGCGAAATGGTGTTATAAGAGCATGTACTTCCATTGATTATGTAATTACCAATATAGAAAAGAGCAACTGCACAATTATTGATCCACTTATATCCGACCATAAAGCTCAAATATTCTCGTGTGAGATGGGATCAAAAAACCTAGATAGAAACAAGCTGACAAAAATCCGTAGAAATTTTTCTGAGCAGAACATGTCAAATTTTGAATTTGCATATTGTAGTCAATTACCATGCAGAAAGAATTATTATGATACAAATGATTGTTATAGTGAATTTGCAGAGCACTTCGAATGGTGTTTAAATCTAACATGCCCTAAAAGAGAGATAAAAATTACAAACAAAACAAATCCTAAGGTAAATCAAGAAATTTCTAATTTAAAGTTTTTGTACTATATAGCAAAAGAATCAGGTAACCGAGAACTCATGAAGTCATTCAAAAATCATAAGAAAACCATTAATAACAAAATAGCAGAAATACATATTCAAGATAACACAAAAGATATACAAAATTCTGATAATAAAAACAAATCTCTATGGACAATTGTGAATAATAGACTAGGACGCAACACAAAAACTAAAAGTGAGATCAATATAAGGTCAAATGACAACATCATAAATAATAAACAAGAGGTATGTAATATTTTTGCAAATTACTTTACTACAACTGTAGAAAGCAAATTAAAAGATCATTTTGGAGATAACTTATCAAACAATTGTACAGTATCAAATCAAGTAATGGCTAACTCTACATTTATAAATGCAGTTACTCCCGAAGAAATCATTAGTATAATAACAAATATGAAAAACAAATATTCTGTCGGAATAGATGAAATACCTATTCGTCTACTAAAACATTGTAAACACGCCATAGCGAATACCATTGCAAATATTATTAATTTGTCGATACAACTAGGCCAATTTCCCAATGCACTAAAATTAGGCAAAGTTATTCCGCTACATAAAAAAGATGATCCACTATTGACGCAAAATTATAGGCCAATAATTTTACTCAGCTAAATCGCTGAAAAAGCAATAGCCACCAGAATTTATAACTATCTGGAAACTAACATGCTGTTTACCAACTGTCAATACGGATATAGAACAAACAGATCTACTGAATTAGCCAGTCTAGAGTTCAGTCAAAAAATTTACAATAACTTATATAAGGGGAAAAAAGTAGCCGGACTCTTCTTTGATTTGACAGCTGCTTTCATAAAGCATAAAGCATAAAGTTTATGGAACTAAAATTAGAGACATTAGGTATTAGGGGCAACATTTTATATTGGCTGACGTCATACTTAGAAAACAGGAAAATTATCGTTTCATTGGACTTGCATACTTCTGATATATTCAACATAAATATAGGAGTAGGGCAGGGATCCATAATTGGACCATTGCTTTTTTTAATATTTGTAAATGACCTCCCTGCTTATGTCACTGAGGGAGAAATATTTATGTACGCAGATGATACATCAGTTATTATTAATGCAAGCTGCATACAGGAATTATAACAAAGAGCCAATGTTGTGATAAAGCAGTTTGAAGACTGCTGCCAAAAAAATTCTTTAATGATCAATATCAAGAAAACTGTCTTTATATACTTTTCAACTACCATATCTAGAACTCTACCCAGCATAAACTATGTAAGCACCAGCATAAGCACAAAATTTTTAGGAACCATAATAGACAGTACTCTAACTTTTAATCAACAAATTGACGGTCTATGTGTTAAACTAGCAAAAAGCACATTTGCTCTTCTAAACCTCAAGAATGAACTTAACCACCATGGTCTTTTAAACGCATATTACTCACTTGTGTATTCAGTCTTAAATTACAATATGGGGCCAATCAACCGATATAGGTAGAATTTTTGTAATACAAAAACGAATAATTACAATAATTTTTAACTTACAATTAAGACAGTCTTGTCGTGAAACTTTTAAAAAATATGAAATTCTAACGGTTCCCTGTATTTACATATTTAAATTGGCTTGTTTTGTGTATAAAAATTCCAACTTGTTTCATCTAAATAATGATGTACACAATTATAATATAAGAAGCGCCCGGGAAATTCACATTAACAATTATAATCTGAGTAAATTCAGAAAATCGCCCTATTGTGCAGGCAGTTTAATTTTTAACAAACTTCCAGTCCAAATAAAAATACAAGACAGGTTTCAACTATTCAGGAAGACAGGCTAAACAATGCTTCTATAGCTTGGAAGAATTCTATAACTACAATGAAAGTTGATTCTTATGCTCTTGATTTCTCCTATTATTTACATTACGTCGGGTGTGTTCTTAAATTTACGTAATAATTAATTGTTGGAAGCGGTTTTTCTATGTGTTGTTTTTACATTTTATGTCCATATGTGCTGTTCAATTTTATATGCATATATATTTATTTGTATCACATTTATTTTTGTATCGTTTCTATGACAAAACCTACATGTACTCTGTACTACTTATGGTGAATAAATGTTCTATTCTATTCTAAGCAGCACCAAAGTTTAATATTAGCATCAATTTTATTTGAAGCTGTTTAATGTTCTTGACATTTTAGATTTCTTAGTTCGGAAGTCCTTAGTCCTGGAAGGAGTTGCCACCTTTGATGTGATATGCCTCTGATGTAGATTTCACAAACATCAAAACAGTTGAACATTACACTCAAATCGGGAAATAATTAAAACAGCTTTAAACGTCTCCTGATGATGCTAACTAACATGGTTAGTAAAACACGCATCCAGTAGTGAGTGCAATGTTCATGTTTCAGTGTTTGTGTTTCATGTTATTTAGTGAAAGTTGTGATTTTATTATTCATCCTATATTAAAAATAATTTCATGTTTCGAAGTTATTTCGATATGCAAATAATACCTCCGTAGTTTATTCGTTAGGTGTAAGAAAAACCACCGGTGACATACTTACCGATGCTTATCAAAAAAGTTCTGCTGATTAGCGAAGTGGTTTGGAGAGTATTGCGTTGGCAATCGAAGAAGTTGCTAAAGCGATTAACAGATACTGTGATATTGTAGAGAAAAACAGTAACCAATATAGGCATATGCGCGGTATTGTGGGGGCTCTAAATTTTTTTTTCAATAAATATATGGAAGGAAGTAGTATTTTCATTAATACCTATAATCATAAACATCTATTTCAGATAAAGGATTAAGAGAGAATTATATCTCAGGATCAGTATGACTTATATCTTAATTATTTAACAGAAAAACGAGATTTTGAAAAGCTTTGCCAATGCCTCAATTTTTGTTTTGGTGGAAGAAAAACTGTTTCCCAATGGCAAATAGTAATTAATCTTATTTTAGATGTATATGCAGCAATATATCTCGCATTTTCCAATTTTTAGTGTTTCTGGAATTGGACGGTTTATGTAAAAAAAATGCTAGGGAGATTTACACACATCGGTATCAAACAGGGGGAAGCCCACCAATATCAGTTTTCTTATCCGATTTAGAAGAAAAGTTTTTATCGAGATTAGGGAAAATAAGTATAGAGGGCATGCAAGTCAAAGATCTTGGTTTAACACAATATTTGCAGGTGTCATCTGATTAAAATTTCTGGGCAGTATTTTTTAAAATGTTTAGTCGTATATCTTTTATTTTTGTGTTTTCTTACACTGTTTCTATTTTTTTTTTCACATTGCATCTTAAATATGTAAAACCGGAACATATGTGCAAAAAATAATATAGTACCTACTAGATTTCAAATTGCGGACATACTTTGAACAACATAATTTCAAACATTTTAGGCTTTTGGAAATTCAGCAAAAATCAAAAGGAAAAATAGAATCCGATTTTCGATAGGAAGGACCTACAGAAAAACAAGATTGGAAAAGTTTGTGGAAAATGTTTACAAGGTAATTCAATGGAATTTTAAACGAACATTATCACACGTACTTGAAGATGTAGGCCCCCTTAAAATAGCAATAATAAGATTATTAACTTTGTTCTTAGAGAAACCAAAATAAAAAAATTTATCAATAAGTATTTAATTTTTTTTTTGAAGGTTCCATTTTATATAATAAAATACAGTTGTTGAAGGGACTACGCAAAAACGTGATGCGTCGCGCGCACATACTCATTTTCCCGGCCCTGAGATATGGAGAAAGGTGAAAATTCGCCGGTCCGGCGCACAGTGCAAAAAAGGCCCTTTTTTGGACAAAAATCTGCCTACAAGTCAAATCTTAATCAATTTTGATCTACCTTGGCTTAAAATGTAGGTTATTGGCTACACTTTCAGAGTATACTGGCTAAATTGCAAACCCCGATTTTCTAACCACAAAAAAATGTATCAAACATGAGAGTAATCACTTTTTTCTATTTCTACAAGTCAAATCTTAATCAATTTTGATATACCTTAGCTTAAAATGTAGGTTATTGGCTACACTTTCAGAGTATACTGAAGAAATTGCAAACCTCGATTTACTAAAATAAAAAAAAATGAATAAAACATAATTACCCTACTCGAAATTTTATTAACATGTTTTATAAATTACTTTCAGTTAAGGTACGTTTACACTAGTAGCAAAACATGCTATATCGCAGAAGTTATAAAACATGTTACATAATTGTATTGAAAAATGTGATATAGCAAATGTATAAAACATAAAACAGCAGATTTTCATGCTATATAGCAGAATAAATGCTATCCATCTGTTGTCGGTAAGATCAAAGGATGTTAGAAAACTTTTGCTATATAAAAATTTTAGAGCATCCTGTAACATTGTTGTAAAGCACGGAAACGCATACATTTCAGTACTTCCAAGTCATTTAATACAATTTAGTTGCTTTGCCACAGTCGAAGTAGCGTGAGTGTCATTTGTTTAGCTCCGATTGAGTTAAAAAAGTATGGAAAGTGTATTAAGTGAAATTGAGTGGAACAGGGAGTAGATATGTAAGCTAATTGAACTATTCCGTGAGAAACCGATGCTTTGGGACCCAACATGCCGTGAATATAAAGATAGGAACAAAAAGCATGATGCCTGGATGGAGATCACTAGAGAAATGCGTAGTAGCAAAATCGAGGTTGAGAAAAAAATGAGGTGCTTGATAGGACAGTTTCAGCGTGAATCAAAAAAACAGAAAAGTGAATCAGGAGCAGATGAAATGAAGTCCAAGTGGTACGCTTTCAAACTTTTCATTAAAGATTAAAACTACACCACACCATTCCCGTGAAGCAGGTGTACCTAATGAATCATTGGAAGAATTTAACCAGGTAATTATATTATAAAATAAAATAGGTAGTAATAAATTTTATATTGACTGAAATAATGCATACATATCCAATATTCATAGAAAAAAATGTTTATCTAAGCAGTATATAGAGCATTCCTAAAACCTGAAATTGTCATTGTCATTAGGAGTCACATTTTTATTTCATTTATCATTTATTTTAGACATTATTTTGCCAAGGCACTGCTCCTTAATTGCTTGAAAAGTACATACTAAATTCGTTTCGTATTTCTTGAGCTAGTTTAGACGGTTTTTTCGGTATTCGCTTTAGCTTGAGTAAAGTACCTGTAGGCAGTCCATCGACTCTCCATTGTCCAAGTATCAGTTCATAAGTGGTACTGTTCTCAGTGTCGAACGTTCCTGGTGGAGTATACGTGGCACTTGATGCTTCACTTCTCCGTAAAAAGTTATGGAGATATACACAGGCCAAAACGATTTGCTCTGCTTTTTCAGGCTCAAGCAGCATTGGTTTCCGCAATACTCTGAATATAACAGATAGAATGCCAAACACGTTCTCCACTATTCTTCGTGTTCTGCTCAGACGGTACTTGAAGATTCTCTGTGTGGTACCTTTGTCATGTAGACCTGCATAAGGTTTCATAATCGAAGGTTGCAGAGGGAAAGCGTCATCAGCGACAAACACAAAAGGAGCAGGCAAATAACAGGGTTTCGGTATGTTTAGGGTGGATGTTTTTAATAAGTGCTTCAGGGCTGAATGTTCAAATACACCGCCATCAGATAAACGTCCTTGACATCCAACAGTTACATACGTGAAACAATAATTTGCATCTACAACTGCAAACAAAACAATACTGAAATATCCTTTATAATTAAAGTAATCAGTCCCACTGTGGATTGGTGCTTGCAACATAACATGTTTCTCATCCATGCTTCCAATACAATGAGAAAAATTCCATTTTTTGTTGAAGTCCTCTGCATGATGCAACCATTCCTCTTCTGTGCTTGGCATCTAAAAAGAAATAATCAGCATTATGAATCTTTCAGAGTGTATTGAGATTATGAATATAACACAGGGTTTCACCAATAAAATCAATTATTTGTATTTATTTCAGGAAGAGTACTCAGAACCGGCTGATGCAGAACAACCCAATACAAACGAAACACTTAAAGAGGCACTTGCCATGCAGAATACCAATCCGACGAAGCAGGTGAGTCTACCGAAGCAGGCATCAAGGAAAAGAAGAAGTAATGCAATGGCAGAAGATGCATATTCGGTTATGAAAAATATATCCGCAAATATGAAGGTAAAGGACGAATTTGACATATATGCAGAACACATTGCTTTCCAAATTAGAAATTTACAAAACAAAGTTGCTCAAGCTACTGCCAAACATCGCATCAACAACGTACTGTTTGAAATAGAAATGGGGCTGTTCAGCCAACAAATGCCTCTACATGACAACTATGTAGCTTCGATATCTACATCAAGTCAGACTTCAACATATAGCCAAGTGTCTTTGGACCATGGACATAATCAGTTAACGACAGATACTTTGTCACATGATAGCTTGGAAAATTCTGTGGAAACTGACGACACAATGTTGTTAAATCTATAAGTGTGAAATTAAATAAAAATAATTAAATGAAATAAATACTGAAATAATTCAATACTTACTTTTATGTAAGCCTTCAACAAATTTATGACGGTTTCACATACTTTTGGAATGAACAACGAAATGGCCGATTTTGATATTTTGAATAAATAACTCAGACTTTGGTATGAATCGCCCCTTGCTAAAAATCTTAAAGTTGCGGCCAATTTCTCTCTAACTGGTATAGCATCCCCGAATATCGTGTCTTTCTTCACTAACTTGTGGCCAGTCATTGTTATCAAGTACTCAAAATCAGAGCTACTCATTCTTAAAAAATTCTTAAAGCTCCCATCCCACCAAATTTCCAAATTTAAAGGATCACTATCGTCCTTTTTTAGATCATTTAAAAGATCACTGCCACTGTATCTGTATCTAGCTAATAACGACGGTCGCACCCAATATCTTCGCCTGCGTCTTTGTTTTGCTAAAACGACACAAGCTGCTGCTGCCAGAATCACTTCCTCTCTGGTCGACATATTATACTATACTGAATGCATCTGCTTTGCTAAAAATTTAAAAAGCAAATGTTTTCGTCGTTTTCTAACCGCCATTACGTGTGTTTTACTTTTGATCCTCTCCTCAAGAATCTCTCATGTTTCAGGTAGGTATTTCTTACATATTAATCTCCTCTCCATTTTTTTTGCTCTTCGCTCCTACATATTTAGAAAGGTGTCACTACAATATCAGTAAGTAAAATTATTCTCTTTATTAGTTAATTCCATTCTCTACGACTGTCTCGACTCACAATGGGCCTTTCCCGCGTAATTTAATTTGATATTTATTATGTCATAAATCATTTACTAAAACCTAAAAACCTAATAATTACAATATATACAATTCATATTGTATAATCTTTTCATTTTAAATAGATATTTTAGAAATAAAAATATTATAAGTCAAATGCATTTAAATATACGTCATCGGCGACACTACCAATCAAAATCAAATAATTGTCGGCTTCATATGAATTTAACCGAAGCTGTTGACTTATGTTTTAACGATGGAGAGCATTTCTCATCTTGAAGCCTGCTGATGAGATTATTTCTATGTTGCCCAATGTATATGAATGTTTAGGTTTAGAGGATGCTTTATCTATTTTACTAAGTTATGTTTACTATTTATCTTCGATTTTAAAAATAATCAAATTACATTCATACTTACCATCTACTTATATAAAAAATGATAATTAACAGAAGAAATGGGCTGTTAATATTTGCCTTTATATGTCGACAAACAAATAAGTGACACTTGGCAACACTGAAATGTAACTGGAAAATAATAAATAGTATTGTAACGAAGCATATCTTATTTTATAAAACCGCATATGTATTATATACTATTTCTAAGTACAGAAAGTAAATAGTTGTTTAAATTTAAGTATTATCCGGTTGGAGAGAGCTCCGCTAGATGGCGCTAGTTCTCCAACACCAATTAATTATGTTCCATCTGTATCGAATACTCTGCCGAGTCAATGATATAGCAAGGTTTCTGTGAAGAATTGGTTTTTCTACGAAAATTTTTTAAATCTTTAGTATTTTTGCTTAAAATTAATATTTGTCATCTGTCTACAATCTCAGTGACCCGCGAGTGTGCGACAGTTGATCAGTTTGCGCTATATTTCATCCATCTAACGATATGGGCCGACCGAAGAAGGAACGGCACAAACACATACAAAATCCACTAACACCGGCAAGCACGAACGGAAATCAGAATACACCTACACCTCACGCCAGCGATACATCAGACACTGAAACACAAACAGATAACACACTTAAGGTAAACACACCACATACACCTGGGCAAGATAACACATTAACCAATAACTTAGATAATACACTCACCCAATCCATACCCCCCCAAACTAATTCAACTAACCTAAATAACACTAACAACTCTAACGAATCTTCTGTAAAATCAACCTGTTCATTTAACAATTCAGCCCCGAATACACCATCAATCACAGCCAATACCAGCAATAGTCCCCCTATCTACCCTTCATATCTTAATCTCACCCTCACGTCTACAACCACTACTACCACCTACACAACTACTACATTTAATGAAATTTCTTATATACATTCTCCACCCATGCATACTTCTTCACCTATATGTTCGACACTTATACCCAATTACGAACAGGTTAGACAGTCAGACGACTCCGATGGACAAAGTGTCCACTCGGAGAAGTCTAATTCATCCTCGATGCAACTCACTCCAAATCCAACCCCCACTTCTACCCCGCAACAACATAAAAGGAAAAATTCCTCCCCAGACAATCAGTCTGATAATAACTCCGAAGAAGGAGAGTATAATTCTGAGTATGTAGCATCGAATGAGTCTACCCCCAAACCTTCCCCTAACTCAGTTATTTCACCCCAAATTCCAGCGGACGTAGTTATACATAGACCTAATACTTCCAGCCAAGCACACAGTTCTAAACAGATTAATATACAGACCAACAAAATTTTAACCACCCCCAAATCTGTAGTTAACCCTAATAAGCGTAAAAAAATTAAGCAAAAAGTCTCAACTGAGCAAGACTTAGATGCAATTCAACTTAGCTCTCAGCAACCACGCCAATCCACCCAGCCCACTCATCCCCCACCAACCCCCATGGACCAGCAACGGGCACCCTCACCATCGTCTCAGCCAAGCATAAATGTTACAAACACCTCTCAACCCCCACCCAAACGTAAACCCCCCCCAATCCATATATTCACGTCAAATCATAAAGGCACTGTTTCGGCTATTAAAGCACTAATTCAACCCCCTCCGTCTTTCAAATTAAATAACACCTCGTTAATATGTTATCCAACCGAAGCCCGTGACCATTTCCAAATTACCACCCTTTTGTCAAATAATAAAATTGAATTTTTTACACATGATATAGATTCGCTTAAACCCATTAAGATAGTTATTAAATATATACCCCTCGATGTTTCAACACAGGAAATAGAGGACGAATTGAATTTAATTGGCTTACCATTTATACGCATTGCGCGAATTATGTTACCCAAAGATGGTAAAAAAATGCCATCGAATTTATTACTCTTAACTGTCCCCAAACAAGCCCTCGAGGGGTATCAAAAGCTAACCAACCTCTGCTATTACAGAGTTAGAGTGTCTATATATAACCGTTATAATGTGCCACAGTGCCATAGATGTCAGCACTTCGGGCATTCGTCTGAAGTCTGCAATCGAATTCCCAGGTGTCTGAGATGCGGTAAAACGCACGAAGGCACGACATGTGTTGCAGAGGCATGCAAGTGCGCCAACTGCGGCAATGATCATCCGGCTAACTACAAAGGCTGCCCAGCCTATGTAGCTGCCAAAGTTCGGTATGCCCCTAAACAATCAGTTCCCAACACTAACACGCAATTACCCACTGCCGCTCAAAGACCAGCTACAAACATTAGACAATCAAACATACCACCACCACAGCCTTCAGCAATTATTAATCTACCTCCCTTATCTCAAGAAACCGCCGACGCCATAGCCACTCAAAATGTCAGAGCCTGGCAGCAATTTCGTAACAAAGATAAACAAGCTACGCAACAGACAAACGACTCACCTGACGATCAACAGACAGACGACAACCCACTAAGGGAAATTTTCAATTTTATCAAAAGTTTCAACATTAAACAAGTATGGGAAGACCTTAAAATATTAATCACAAAACTAAAAAATACACCGGATCCTCTTGAAAAAATTTTCACAATCCTTGAATTTTTAACGTCACTTTTCTAAAATGGCCCGTACAAAGCAAAACAAAATAAACAAATTAAACCTTTTACAATTTAACGCCAATGGCATTTTGAGACAAAAGACCGAATTTGAGTCTCTTATGAATACACACAATATCGATATCTGTTGCCTCTGTGAAACCAATTTGAAACCAAGTAAATATTTTAATATTCGTGGATATCACACCTACAGAACGGACAGACTTAACAAACCTCGGGGAGGGGTAGCAATTTTAATCAAAAATAATATACAACATTCACAGATCTTGCTGCCAATATTAAACTCAATAGAAGCATGTGCCATTAACATTAATATCAATAACATAAACACTACCATAATATCTGCCTATAGAAGTGATTCATCGCAGCTGGACGTAACAGACTTTAACAAATTGTCACAATTAAACAACACCTATATTTTACTTGGTGACTTAAATGCTAAGCACCCTACGTGGAACATTGTCTCCGGCACATACAATAGCTCTGGCATGGCACTATTTAATCATATCAACAAATCTCTTGACCTTAATATTATCTCCCCTCAGGAACCTACCCGACCTCACCCAGCTCTCACAACCATAGATATAATAGTAACAAAAAATATTAACTTACCATACGACACTCAAGTCATAGCCGAACTCGACAGTGATCACTATCCTGTGAAGACAGTTTTTTCATTAAACTACAAAATCCCTTTAATTGATAGAAAACCCCGTGAATCAGATTATGACTGGCTTAAATTTGTCCAACTTATTTCCACGAATATCCCATTACCTCCAGAATGCAACAATGCCAGCGATATTGACTCTCAGATCGGTATATTGACTGACCTCATTAATAATGCTCTAACTATATGCCAGAAAAGACTCCCATCCTCTTCCTACAACCTAAGTCTACCTAAACAGCTAGTTGACAAAATTAGGCTCAAAAATAAAATGCGCAAGCGATACAACTACTCACGCTGCCCACAACTTAAAAGCGACATCAATAAAATAAAAAAAGAAATTGACGCAGAAATTAAATTATTCAGACAAAACTATATTACACAACTAGCTGTTTCCCATCCTGAAGATCCCCATTTTGTCCCCCGTCTTTTTAACAGAAAATCCAACAAACTACCAGCCCTTGAAACTCCGCAGGGGGTAGTTCATACTGACGCGGAAAAAGCTGCCGCTTTTGCCCATCATCTTTCTACAGTTTTCCAACCCAATATAATCCCCAATGAAACTAAATTATTAATCAACCCACTTATAGATAGGCTCACCAAACTCCGGCTCATGCCGGAAAATGATCCCCAATTTTTCTCCCCATCGGAAATAAGAGCCGCAATAATCAAAGTTTATTCTAAAAAGTCGCCAGGACCGGACAATATTCCTAATTTTGTCCTGATCCATCTACCTCCCAAAATTTATTTTTATCTAACAAAAATCTTCAATGCCTGTCTCCAGCATACTTACTATCCAGCTCAATGGCGTACTGCCAAGATAATAAACATACCTAAACCTAACAAATCGCCTAAAATAATATCTAACTACAGGCCAATAAGCATTATTTCATCACTTGCAAAGGTATTGGACACCTTGCTTTTGCAAAAAATTCAAGTCCAATTAAATCAGGCGGAAACGGAAAACCAATTTCAGTTTGGTTTTCGCCAGTCACACTCTACCACACAGCAAATATTCCGCGTCAGTGAAATCGCAACCACTAACAATAACCGAGGTCTACTCACCGGGTTTGTCGCCCTAGACCTCGAGCGGGCCTTTGACAAAGTCTGGCACCCTGGACTGCTCTATAAACTCCTCATCGCAGGAATTTCTACTCGTATTGTGAAAACAATACAGTCGTATCTATCCAACAGAACTTTCCGAGTTTCAGTCAATCAGGAGTGCTCTCCTACTATCCCCATCTTTTCTGGTGTACCGCAGGGTTCTGCACTAGGACCGGTGTTATTTAATATCTACATCCAAGATCAACCACCCCCCATTGACCATAGAATTACACTATGCTTATATGCTGACGATACAGCTATCCTTGCGACATCCAAGAACTCGCAAATATTGACTCGACTTTTACAACAACAGACAGACGTAACGACCGAATTTTATCACAACTGGGGCCTGCATGTTAACACTAATAAAACACAAATTATGTGCCTCACTAAAAAATTTATCACACCTGTGGATAAAATTGTAATTAATAACACAAGTCTAGACTGGCTAAAAGTGGTACACTATCTCGGCGTATATATTGACCGCAGAATGCACTTCACGGAGCAAGTAAACCACATTAAACGCAACTTTTATGCTCGTTTTAAAACATTACATTCAATTCTAAAAAATACTCCTCCGCACACTTCCACTCTAATATACAAAACTTATCTTCGACCTGTTATTACGTACTCTTCCCCAGTATGGTACCCACTAATCTCCCCAACACAAAAAAACAGGCTCCAAGTATTACAAAATAAGGCCCTAAGAATTGCTGGCAATTTCTACCCTGGCACACACACAAAGCATATCCATAACATTACTGGAACCCCAGTACTGGAAAATTTTATCAACCTTCGTCTCATTCCCAATTTCATAACTTCATTAAAAGATTCGATAAATCCTACATTAATTGATCCGATGGTCCCCAAATTCTTAGATCCCCCCAAGCATCTCTCATTAAACTACCTATATGCCCCTGCCATCACTTAACGCCCTTACTAACTTGTTTTCTGAAAAAATTATACAACAAAAAATAATAACAAAAAACAAAAAATATATAATATCACTCAAAAAAATATATAATAATAAACTATATAAAACAATTAACAACCACAAAAAAATATTTCTCAACAAAACAAAATAATAATGCATTTCCAAAAAAAAAAAAAAAAATAAAAAATATAACACATCTGCTAGCTAACAGTATTCAAAACCACAAAAGAAAACTTGCAACACTCAAACACATAAAAAAGAACAAACAAAACACTAATGACAAAAGAGCCATCTGTCATACTAACCCTCTAACCCTTATTGTAACAAAAGATGCCAACAAAACGAGATTAAATGTATGCAAATCTTTCTACCCTTCACTCTACTAACATATCACACATCACCCAGGTGTATAATCCAACCTCAACATATTTACCTAAAGATTTTCCATCCAAACACATAATCAAACTACCAACAGCCAGCCCCGATGAGGGCAAGTTCAGACAAAACAACACACTATAACTTACGGCAAGCGCCAAAGAGGCGGACGCCGAGAGCATCCCACTAGCTGGGAGCGCAACTACGTTCACGATATAGCAAGGTCCAGTGAAGAATTGGTTTAACACGGTTATCTTTCAAATTTCATTATATTAGTCAAATTATCATATAATTAATTAAATAGTTATAGTTCATCTGTCTTATACCTCTGTGAACCGCGAAGAGCGACATCAACAAGTTCTAACGCCAATATTTTATCCAGCGAAAGCATGACTCGACGGAAGAAGGAACGGCACAAAGAGCCTGAAATGTCATCGGGCCCTAAGCCCAAGCTAGGAAAACCATAAAAATTTCTTAATTTTACTTAGGACCTAAGAAACATTCTCCCCTTGAATCTAGTATTAAAATTATATCTAAATGTGGCTAGCTTTACCACTAACATTTCATATCAGGCTCTCAGCCAAATTTAGCATAGTAATTTTATTTAACTTTAAGATTTCATTACTATTACAAGTGCATATTATCATAAACATTCATTTTAAGTCATAAGTATCCTCTCCGGTGTGCACCAGGAGATATAAGCTCCCTCCGAGCAAACATTGTAGATGTGCACAGGTCGAACGTCGACAGCCAAATGGAGAGGCACAGATCTGCGATTCATATTTATATGAATCGGCGCAGCCCGCTTAGGCTCCACCCCCTTGCAACTTTGCGCGCTCTCCATTGGCGCGACTCAAACGTATAAAATAAACACGTTTTGCACTTGATAGTCAGTCGATCGCCAGCAGCCGCCGCGGCATCACTCATACCAGTTTTCAAATTTTCACTTTTATTATTCAATTCCACTTTGTCATTCTGTCAGGCTGCAATTCATTTAATTTAATTTATCATTTAATCCCAGTTCCGGCGGTGTATCGTCAATACACCGCGACGGCCCAGTTTACCCAGTTTCGTGGTAAAATATAATAAATATTTTACACGACCCAAAACTCTCGAGATTTTGGTGTGACAACTAGACACACCAAAATCTATTCTGAAAGTAAAATCGTTATACTGATACTCGAAAACCCGAGGTATTCGGCTTAGCCTTTCTCAAGGTTGCCGCCATCACGAAGATAAGGAACAGCAACGTCTTCGAGGGATTCTACACTTCAAGTTGACACTCCGATAGTTACTACGAAATACGAACTCTCGTATAGACTGGTCAACCGCGCAAGACTTTATAGACAGTGTGAGAGAGTTCGTCGCCGTACAGGGACTAGGTAAGTGTCAACGAAAGTGCTCCGCTTCGCTTCGCTTCGATCTGTTCCCCTCACCACGGCAGAGTAAAAAGATACCTCTACCTGCTCGTGGCACCGATTCCAAGACATCAGCCGCTCCTGAATCAACTGTACTCCGCATCCAACATCATATCACCGCATGCTCCAATCATCCAGTGGCAAGTCAGTTCATACGCCACTGTCCATCCTGATCTCCACGAAACATTTCTGCTCCTGATTTCCGCTGTGTAATTCAGCACTGTTCGAGAAAGGCCGACTCAGGCGACTTCAACGTGGGCGACGTCCTCGTCCACATTGGTCTCTTGAGCCACTCGCCTCGTCGGGAATTCGGCAAGCTAAGGGACGCATTTCGACTCAACGAGCGTACCGGAGTGTTGAGAAGGAATTAGGCCCCTGCTCTTGTCAAGACGCGAATGACAGACGCTTCCTAAATTCAGACAAGGTATTTTATTCAAATTTTCAGTTAGGGCTGACCACAGAGTGCCTAGCTGCACGTCGGCAAACGTCCGACCTAGCCTCTCTGTTTATCTAGGACTTAGACTTGAAATATTAAATTATTTTATTTATCGACACACTGCTTTTGGCTCGCAGTTGTGTCGCTGCTCGCAACAAACTTTGCTTGCAGATATTGTCTCGTCTACGGACGACACCCAGGGGGAAATATTTAATTATTTTATTTATCGATACACTGCTTTGGGCTCGCAGTTGTGTCGCTGCTCGCAACAAACTTGCTTGCATATATTATCTCGTCTACGGACGACACCCAGGTGGTTTTGCTTTAAGTATTTTTCAGATCTAAATTAAGGAAATGGCACATTCTCAGTCGCCGCTTCCAGCAACGTGGGAACACTCCGCGCATGAGTTGGGTAACCCCGGCCGCTATCTATACAATGCCAGCACACACGGCTGTGCTCCACCTCTCACGGCGGCGTCGCTTCACGGCGTCCCCGTAGAGGCAGGGTTTGGTCTCCATTCAGGGGGCCAGATTCGTGGACATGTCGCCCGGAACGTGGGGCACCCGAATACGGAGGTATTCACTGAATTTCAAACGACCCAGCCGGCTTGTGTAAACAGTCAAAATTTAATAAACAACGATTTTATTAGGAGTACTTTCCAAACTCCTTGGCGCCCAACAAACCATCAAAATAGCACTCAAATCAGAAACTTGTCTGCAGGGCACTGCAGTAATATTTGTCAAGGGGAATATTGTGAGATTTTTGGACATTCAGGAGGGATTGAAATAATTGATGCGCCGGCTTTTCATACAAGTCAACAAGGGACCGCCGAGACGATGCTCAATCGGCGAACGCCCGCGCCTGAACAAATACAGTCACAAGCGCCCGTGTTAACCACCGGTCTTGTGAACGCTTTAACAGATTTAATTTCGAAGGTAGGAAACACTGATAGGCCGCGAGAGCCTGCACCTACTTTCGAGGGGAAAGATTGGGAAGATCCTTGCCAATTTATTGCTGAACTTCGGCAATATTTTTATAGAACGCGGATACCAGAAGCTGACCAGGGGTATGTAGCGGCGAGCTACCTGGGGGGCAAAGCCAAAGCATGGCACGATATTTACAGATACGAACGTTCTGACTTCAATACATTCAGCCAGCGTCTTATTAACAAATTTAACGACCCGGCGCTGTTATGTAATTTAAAATCGCGCTGGTATGGGGACAAACAGAAAGCCAACGAGGGGATCGCTTCATTTATCTTATACAAACATCAGTTAGGTAAAAGGTTGGGACTGACGGACGATCCGGCAGTAAAGTTTCGCCAGATTATAGAACTCGCCTTGCCTCAGATTAGGTCTTTCTTGAGGACTAGAACATACACTGATCTAGACTCCTTCGTACAGTTTGCGGAGGAAATCGAGCGCGATGTGTCAGACAGGCCATCGCAACCGCGTCAGAATGTAACTACGAGTCAAGAGAGGGGCGGGCAAACATCCCAACGCAGGGAACCTCAGCCGCAGGCAGCGAACCGCGCCGCGGCAGGCCAACAACAACAGGCCTCTGCTTCACAACCCAACAAGCCACCGTCGCCTTGCAGGCACTGTGGCGATCACTGGCACTTTAATAGGGACTGCCCTAACAGGGGAAGACAAACTAGCATTGCATATCAAAACCAGCAACAAAGCTCAGGCCGCCCCGCTCAAGTAGCGACCGCCTCAGCTAACAATAACTTAGTTGTAGATAATCAAATTGCCGGCCCATCGTCGGAAAACTAAAAGAGGGGCGAGTCACACTCCGCTCCTCGCCCCAGTCTCCACGTGCTCCACCAGCACCCCTCGCTGCTCCAAATGCGCAGATTAGCAGCCTGCAACATGCCTCATTGGGAAACACCGAACCTTCGCTTCTCAGCGTGCTTCTCAACGGCAAACACGCACTAGCTCTCCTCGACAGCGGGGCTAGTCACTCTTTTATTCATTCACGCATTGTAGACGACCTGCCGGTGCAGGCAGCGAGCCTCACCGTCAAACTCGCGGACGCGGCATGCGCCGTCGAGGCAACAGGCAAAGTCGTTTGCAACTTAAATATTATGGGGGTGGAGACGAACGTCTCTCTGCACATTTTAGACAACATGACAGACGACATTATCTTGGGCAGGGACTGGATGGCACAGGAAGGTGCCGTCCTTGATTTTATTAACCGGTGCCTCTATTTCGGTACTACCACCAGACACAGCGTGTTCTGGCACGCCCAGCGACGGCCTGCCGAGGTAGCCAAGACACCGGTTGTCTTGACAGACACCCAGGTCCCCCAACAAGAACGTGAAGTTTATCAAACCGCGCTAAACAAATTTTCAGACGTCTTTGCAGAGGGGCTTCGTCAACCCACTACTCGGGTCTGCACCCACAAAATTAAATTAAAAACCGACAAACCCTTCAAAATTCGACGAACGCAATTTTCTCAGACCAAGAGACAAATAATACAAGAGGAAGTGACTAAAATGCTAGCAGCGGGTGTTATTCGCCGCAGCCACTCACAATACAGTTCACCGGTTGTTATTGTGACTAAGAAAAACGGGAAGCCACGTTTTTGTGTGGACTACAGGCAACTAAACTCCATCACAGAAGACGAAGTAGCGCAGCTACCGCCAGTGCGGGAGACCATTAAAGAACTCGGCGACGCTCAAGTCTTCTCGAGTTTAGACCTGCGAAGCGGCTATTGGCAAATACCCTTGGCGGCTGAAAGTATCCCGCTGACAGCATTTAGTACTCCTGAAGGGGCCACATATGAATTTACCGTCATGCCTTTCGGTTTACAAGGCGCGCCTGGCACTTTCACGAAAATGATGGCAGAAGTACTCTCCGGTTTCTTAGACAACTTCGTCAAGGTCTATCTGGACGACATTATAATTTATAGCGACACCCACGAAGAACATCTAGTCCATCTGCAGATGGTACTAGAACGCCTCAGGCTACACGACTTGAGGTGTGCGCTGGATAAATGTATCTTTGGGGCGGATGCGTTAGATTATCTTGGCCACCGGATCACGGCCCGACATAACGAACCGACGGAGCATCACGTACTACAGACACAAAACTATCCAACTCCACGAACTATGAAAGAACTGCGGGGTTTCCTCGGCACAGCAGGGTGGCTTCGCGAATACATTGAGGATTTCGCGATCCTCGCCGCCCCGCTGACCGACCTCACGGGAAAGAATAGGTTTGTTTGGACTAAAGAGGCCGACGAGGCTTTCACAAAATTAAAGGAAGCTCTCTCTCGCCCTCTGAAATTGCACAGACCAGTCCAGAGTGAACGGTTTTACCTTCAGACGGATGCAAGTTCTCTGGGCATGGGCTGTGTTCTGTTTCAGTTGGACGAAGGGGGCAACCGGAAAATAATCTCGTGTAGTAGTGCGAAATTTAATGCCACCGAACGACGTTATCACATAAATGAGCAGGAGGTACTTGCCGTTATTTATGCGTGTAAGAGGTATCGCCAACACCTCGACGATAAACGTTTCACACTTATCACCGACAGTAAAGCTCTAGTTTGGTTAGACAAGTATAAAGATGATAGGGCAAAGCTCACACGTTGGGCACTTCTATTACAAGAATTCGCGTTTGACGTAGTGCATTGTCCTGGCCGCGAAAATCAACTGCCAGACATGCTCTCACGCTTCCCAGCCCAACCTGAGCGGGATATTACCGACGTCGTGGACGAAGAGCGCCTCTTGCCACCAGTCGAGCGAGACGCGGCCGGAGAGCTCCGAGTAATCAATGCGGGCGAACAGACTCTCTTCGAGGCCATAAAGCAAGCCCAACTCGCCGACCTACGCTGTCAAGAGCTCGTCGTCCACTGGCACCAGTATGTCGCCGGGGAACAGGGGAATTGGGACTTTATACAAAAATTCATTGTAGAAGACGGCCTTCTTTACAACATCGAAACAGACAAAAAGTTATTACTGGTACCCAAAGGTTTACAGCAGCGTGTTATAAGCGCATATCACGACTCTGTCCTCGCTGAACACCCAGGCAGGGATGAAACATATCGACAGGTGGGGCAACGATACTTCTGGTCAGGCATGTGGAGACAAATCAAAACACACGTACGTTATTGTATAATCTGCGCTTCGACTAAGGCTAGCGCGCGGCAACCGGCCGCTCCCTTGCGTCCTCGCCCGCCTACACGCCCTTGGCAAGCTGTCAGCATTGACCAAATGGGTCCTTACCCAGAAACGCTTAAACATAACAGATACATCATAGTCATTTCAGACCTATTTAGTAAGTGGGTGGAGGCTATCCCGACCGAAACGGCGACGGCCGCGGATATGATATATTGCTTAGAACAAGCTTTCTCGCGCTGGGGTTATCCGGAGAGCATCATCTCGGACAACGTCTCACAATTTTACAGTGACGCTTGGGACCGTTTTATTCAAAAATATCATATCGCCCATTATACTAGTCCAATATACCACCAGAGAGCTAATCCGGTGGAGAGGCGAAACCAGGAATTGAAGAAAGCACTGCGAGCCCAACTCATGCGCGCTCCACACACATCGTGGGACTCTCGTCTGCACGAAATTCTCTTCGCCCTCAGGCGCAGGAGAAACGCCGCCATGGGAATGTCTCCGTCAGAGGCATTACTTGGCGCCGACTTACCAATGCCCGGCTCTTGGCAACACCCGGCCGAACGAGAGCCCGTTGATAATCGCGGAGTAACACGCGAGCGCCGCATCGAACAAGCTCAACGACGACAAATCATAATCCAAAGAGACCTTTTTCCGCAACCACGTACAGCCCCAGTCCAACTGACCGTCGGACAAAGAGTGCTAACGCGAACACACGACGAGGAGAGACGCGAGTTCGGTAGAACCTGGTCAGGACCTCACTTAGTTGTCGCAGTGCGCGGGGATGGGGTGTACAGCATACAAAAGGGCGATCGTGTGGCCCTCATTCACATAGACGATCTTAGACCGCTACCGCCGGCTCGTGAACCGCGAGACGCGTTCCGCGACGACGGTGCCACAAGCGGCGAAGCAGATGATGAGGCCCAGGATTAGTTTTAAGAAATTTTGTATTGTTTCTATCTGTTGTTAGTTTTAAGTACCCATCCATTGTCCCATTCTACCTTATAACGTTTTTTGAAAAGATTATTTGAATAAAGAGAACTTAAACAATTATTGCACACTTACACACACAACAGATCTCGAGAGGGGCGTGTCATCGGGCCCTAAGCCCAAGCTAGGAAAACCATAAAAATTTCTTAATTTTACTTAGGACCTAAGAAACATTCTCCCCTTGAATCTAGTATTAAAATTATATCTAAATGTGGCTAGCTTTACCACTAACATTTCATATCAGGCTCTCAGCCAAATTTAGCATAGTAATTTTATTTAACTTTAAGATTTCATTACTATTACAAGTGCATATTATCATAAACATTCATTTTAAGTCATAAGTATCCTCTCCGGTGTGCACCAGGAGATATAAGCTCCCTCCGAGCAAACATTGTAGATGTGCACAGGTCGAACGTCGACAGCCAAATGGAGAGGCACAGATCTGCGATTCATATTTATATGAATCGGCGCAGCCCGCTTAGGCTCCACCCCCTTGCAACTTTGCGCGCTCTCCATTGGCGCGACTCAAACGTATAAAATAAACACGTTTTGCACTTGATAGTCAGTCGATCGCCAGCAGCCGCCGCGGCATCACTCATACCAGTTTTCAAATTTTCACTTTTATTATTCAATTCCACTTTGTCATTCTGTCAGGCTGCAATTCATTTAATTTAATTTATCATTTAATCCCAGTTCCGGCGGTGTATCGTCAATACACCGCGACGGCCCAGTTTACCCAGTTTCGTGGTAAAATATAATAAATATTTTACACGACCCAAAACTCTCGAGATTTTGGTGTGACAACTAGACACACCAAAATCTATTCTGAAAGTAAAATCGTTATACTGATACTCGAAAACCCGAGGTATTCGGCTTAGCCTTTCTCAAGGTTGCCGCCATCACGAAGATAAGGAACAGCAACGTCTTCGAGGGATTCTACACTTCAAGTTGACACTCCGATAGTTACTACGAAATACGAACTCTCGTATAGACTGGTCAACCGCGCAAGACTTTATAGACAGTGTGAGAGAGTTCGTCGCCGTACAGGGACTAGGTAAGTGTCAACGAAAGTGCTCCGCTTCGCTTCGCTTCGATCTGTTCCCCTCACCACGGCAGAGTAAAAAGATACCTCTACCTGCTCGTGGCACCGATTCCAAGACATCAGCCGCTCCTAAATCAACTGTACTCCGCATCCAACATCATATCACCGCATGCTCCAATCATCCAGTGGCAAGTCAGTTCATACGCCACTGTCCATCCTGATCTCCACGAAACATTTCTGCTCCTGATTTCCGCTGTGTAATTCAGCACTGTTCGAGAAAGGCCGACTCAGGCGACTTCAACGTGGGCGACGTCCTCGTCCACATTGGTCTCTTGAGCCACTCGCCTCGTCGGGAATTCGGCAAGCTAAGGGACGCATTTCGACTCAACGAGCGTACCGGAGTGTTGAGAAGGAATTAGGCCCCTGCTCTTGTCAAGACGCGAATGACAGACGCTTCCTAAATTCAGACAAGGTATTTTATTCAAATTTTCAGTTAGGGCTGACCACAGAGTGCCTAGCTGCACGTCGGCAAACGTCCGACCTAGCCTCTCTGTTTATCTAGGACTTAGACTTGAAATATTAAATTATTTTATTTATCGACACACTGCTTTTGGCTCGCAGTTGTGTCGCTGCTCGCAACAAACTTTGCTTGCAGATATTGTCTCGTCTACGGACGACACCCAGGGGGAAATATTTAATTATTTTATTTATCGATACACTGCTTTGGGCTCGCAGTTGTGTCGCTGCTCGCAACAAACTTGCTTGCATATATTATCTCGTCTACGGACGACACCCAGGTGGTTTTGCTTTAAGTATTTTTCAGATCTAAATTAAGGAAATGGCACATTCTCAGTCGCCGCTTCCAGCAACGTGGGAACACTCCGCGCATGAGTTGGGTAACCCCGGCCGCTATCTATACAATGCCAGCACACACGGCTGTGCTCCACCTCTCACGGCGGCGTCGCTTCACGGCGTCCCCGTAGAGGCAGGGTTTGGTCTCCATTCAGGGGGCCAGATTCGTGGACAGAAAACCCGCATACAGAAAACAACTCGGACGGGAACCAGAACACCACACCACATACATCTAACAACTCAGACACTGAAACACAAGCACACAATCTTCAGGTAAACACTCATGATACACTTGGGTCTAATAACACATTTACTAATACACTTTTACAATCCACACCCCTTCGACCTAACAACACTAACCCTAACTCTAATAATTCAAATAATTCATCTGTCCATTCAACCTGCTCATTCAATAACTCTGCCCCAAACACGCCTTCGATCATTACTACAAGCAATAGTCCCCCTATTTATCCTTCATATCTCAACTTAACTTTAACTTCTACAACTACCACCACAACATATACTACAACTACATTCACAGAAATAGCTTATATCCATTCACCACCCAAATACACATCTTCACCCATTTGCTCAATATTATCACCAAATCTTGAATTAATTAGACAATCAGACGACTCTGATAAGGAAAGTAACCATTCAGAGAGTTCAACCTCATCTGCAATGGAGATCACCCCAACTCCAACATCAACCCCTATCAAATCACACAACAAAAGAAAAATATCCACTCCTGACATTCCATCAGGTGATATCCCAGAAAATATCGACTATAACTCAGAATATTCCAATAATTCCAATCTACCTACCCCTAGACCCTCTTCTAGTAACGCTGTTTCTCCTGCCTCTGTTATCGATGCACAAATTCACGCTGTAAATCAAAAATATCTATCGCAACACGCTCAAAATACCAGTACAGTAATTTACACCACCCCTAAACAAACCAAAAATCCTAATAAGCGAAAAAAAAACAACTCAAAAAAAATTACAACAAGATTTAGATAAAATTGAATTAAGTTCCCAGCAACCGCAACAATCGACCAGACCAACACAACCAACACTAACCACAACAAATGCACAAAAACCAAACACGCCGCCACCAACTCAAACTCAAAATGTCTCTAATTCCTCTCAGCCTCAACCCAAACGTAAGCCACCCCCAATTCACATCTATACTGCCAACCACAGAGGAACTGTAGCAGCCATTAATTCTCTTGTCAACCCTCCACCATCCTATAAAATGAATAATACTTCACTAATTTGTTATCCCACCGAGCCACGTGACCATTTTCAAATTACAACCCTACTCTCTAAAAACAATATTGAATACTTCACACATGATCTGGACTCTTTAAAACCAATAAAAATTGTAATTAAGTACATCCCAATTGATACCACTACGCAAGAGATTCAAGACGAACTTAATCTCCTAGGGCTTCCATTCATTAGGATTGCTCGAATAATGCTGCCCAGAGACGGCAAAAAAACACCATCTAACCTTTTACTTTTAACTGTACCCAAGCAAGCCCTCGAAGATTACCAAAAATTAACTAACCTCTGTTATTATCGAGTTAAAGTATCAATTTACAACTGCTTCAATGTCCTACAATGCCATAACTGTCAGCACTTCGGACACTCGTCCGAGGTGTGTAATAGGATACCCAGGTGCCTCAGATGTGGCAACACACATAAGGGTGAGTCATGCATCGCGGAGGCGTGCAAATGCGCAAACTGCGGAGCAGACCACCCGGCCAACTACAAAGGCTGTCCAGCTTACGTGGCTGCCAAAGTCAGGTATGCCCCCAAACCCACTACCCAAAAAACAACACAAATGCCAACCGCCGCCCAGAGGCCACCTAATAATAACAATCAACCCAGATCTACTCAACCACCACCCTCGGCCGGCATAAACCTGCCCCCACTATCCCAGGAAGCTGCGGATGCAATATCCACACAAAACATCCGTGCTTGGCAGCAATTCCGCTCACAAAATAACCAGAACACACAACAGACCGACAATTTACCAAACACAGACCAAACAGACGATAACCCACAACAAAAAATTTTAACCTCAGAAAAATTTGGACAGACTTGAAAATACTCATAGACAAACAAAAAAATTCTACCGACCCCCTAGAAAAAATCTTTACCATTCTAGAGTATTTAACGTCATTATTTTAAATGGCTAATCCTAATAAAAACAACAACAACCATTTTAATTTGCTACTATTTAACGCCAACGGCGTACTTAGGCAGAAAACAGAACTGGAATTATTATTAACTACACAAAACATTGACATTTGTTGCCTCTGTGAGACAAATCTTAAACCTAACAAAGCGTTCAATCTACCTGGCTATTCAATATGTCGCTCGGATAGAATAGGCGCGCCCCGCGGCGGCGTCGCCGTTCTGATCAAGCGAAACATACAATTTACACAAATCTTATTACCCTCACTGGCATCTCTCGAGGCTTGTGCCATAGAAATCAATCTTAACAACATTAAAACGACAATTATTTCTGCATACAGAAGTGCAACTATACCTTTCGATGCAACAGATCTTGATAAAATATCCAACATAAACAAAAATTATATTTTACTCGGTGACCTCAATGCAAAACATCCAATCTGGAATCTAGTATCATCTCACCCCAACCCTTCAGGCACAACCCTGTACAACTATATCAACAGTCACCCTGATACTAATGTAATCGCCCCACTTGAACCCACCAGACCTCACCCCGCACTTACAATTATAGACATTGCCATAACAAAAAACCTTAAACTACCATATGACATACAAGTGATTCACGAATTAAATAGCGACCACTACCCGGTCAAATTTACATTATCCTTAAATCACAAAACACACATTTTAGAAAGAAAACTCCAGGAACAAGATTATGACTGGAAAATATTTGTACAGCACATGCAAACCTATATACCCCATAACCCTGACTGCACCACTACCCAAGACATAGACACTCTAGTAGACCGCATAACTGATACTATCACCGAAGCCCTATTATTAAGCCAGAAAAGATTTCCATCCTCATCCTATCACCTAAAATTACCCCGACAACTAGTTGACAAAATCAAACACAAAAACAAAATAAGAAAAAGATACAACCATACACATTGTCCACTTCTAAAAAGCAATATTAATAAATTAAAAAAAGAGATCACCTCTGAAATTAAACAATTCAGACAGAACTATATAACTAAACTAGTTGTCTCCCATCCCGATGATCCCCATTTTGTCCCCCGCCTATTCAACAAAAAACCCCATAAACTACCACCCCTTGAAACTCCGCAGGGGGTAGTTCAAGCTGACGTGGAAAAAGCTGATGCTTTTGCTGCACAATTATCAACAGTGTTTCAACCTAACACAATACCTCACTCCACACAAACTTTAGTTAATCCGCTTATTAGCAGACTCACCAACCTTAATTTACAACCCGAGAATGATCCGCAGTACTTTACACCGTCAGAAATAAGATCAGCTATCCTTAAAGTAAACTCCAAGAAATCACCCGGTCTAGATAATATTCCCAATTTTGTTCTGATTCATTTACCCCCTAAAATATATTTATTTTTAACTAAAATGTATAACGCCTGTTTAAATCTTACATATTATCCTAAGAAATGGCAACAAGCCAAAATAGTTAATATATTAAAACCTAACAAGCCAGCTAACCAGCTCTCTAGTTACAGACCTATCAGCATATTACCAGCCCTTGCCAAAGTACTCGATACATTACTCTTAAACAAAATTCAACTTCAACTTAGTGAGGCAGAAACCGAGAATCAATTCCAATTTGGTTTTCGGCGTAGTCATTCTACCGTACAGCAATTATTCCGCGTCAGCGAAATATCCACAACCAACAATAACCGAGGTCTACTCACGGGGTTTGTCGCCCTAGACCTCGAGCGGGTATTCGACAAAGTCTGGCACCCTGGACTGCTATACAAGCTCCTTATCTCGGGAATTTCCACTCGTATTGTGAAAACAATACAGTCATATCTAACCGACAGAACATTCCGAGTGGCAGTCAATCAGGCGTGCTCTCCTTCTACCCCCATCTTTTCTGGCGTACCTCAGGGGTCCGCATTAGGTCCCGTGCTATTTAACACATATATTCAAGATTTACCATCCCCTATAGACCATAGAACCACACTCTGTCTCTATGCAGACGATACCGCTATACTAACCACATCAAAAAACCCGGACCTTCTAGTACAACTTTTACAAGAACAAACAGACATCACTATACAATTTTACCACAACTGGGGCTTATCTGTTAACGCTAACAAAACACAAATAGTATGTTTTACAAAAAAATTTATAACACCAAAAAATAAAATAAAAATCAATGGCACTAGTATTGAATGGATCAAAACTCTACGCTATCTGGGGCTACAGATAGATAGACGCATGCACTTTATAGGTCATGTCGATAACATTGGCAGGAATTTTCATTCTAGACTTAGACAATTACATTCAATTCTACAAAACTCTCCTACTCATATTGCCACATTTTTATATAAATCATACATTCGTCCAGTTCTCACTTATGCCTCACCAGCATGGTATCCTCTCTTAACTAAAGTTCAAAAAACCCGACTACAAACTTTACAAAACAAAGCTCTCCGAATTTGCGGAAATTTTTATCCTGGAACACATACAAGACAAATTCATAATATCACCGGCACTCCCATGCTGGAAAAATACATTTTACATCGTCAAATTCCTAATTTCAAGGCTGCTTTAGAGCTATCAGAGAACCCTACTCTTATAAACCCAACTATACCTAAATTTTACTACCCCCCCAAACACCCATCAATAAATTATCTATATTTTCCCGCAATCACCTAACACCCTATTAACTTGTATTTTGAAAAAATAATAAAACAAATATAAAAAATATACACACAAACAAAAATAAAAAATAAAAATACAACACCTAAAAAAAAAAATAATTAAAAATCAGAAAACATACATTTAAAAATTATTCAAAACATCACACAAAACAACAACAATGAACAAATCAAAAATAAAACAGAAGATCATTAAAATACCACAACATGCAACGCAAAAAAAAAAACAAAATAAAAACGTGACAAAAGAGCCATACTCACCTAACCCACTAACATCAATTGTCAAAAAGATGCCACTATTCGAGAACATGTGTACACTACCCAAACATATACTAACCCACCTAATATTTCACCCAAGTGTATCAAACCAAGCCTGCAATTATCTCAAACTACTATGTATCAAACAATAAATAATACCACTCAAACAACAGTTAGCCCACGCCAGGGCAAGTCTAGAAAACACAACATTCTTCCCCTACGGTAAGCGCCAAAGAGGCGGACACCGCATACATCCCGGACAGGGAGCATATACTGGAGTAGATATAGCAAGGGAATCAGGAAGACCACCGGCAACGAAGTGAGTATATTAGGAACGTTGGTAAACAACGTGGCCAGTGTTAAGCACAGGCCTGCTAATCATACTTTCTTTTCCAGTTCCAGTAACTCCCGATTAACACGTTGGAAATTAAAGTTAGAGGAATTTGACTACGAAATCGTACATAAGAAAGGAAAACGTAACCTAAATGCCGACGCCCTATCAAGAATAAAAATCTACCCCCTTGAACATTCAATCATCGCCACCGCAGGAACCTCGAGGGACCTCAACACATCAACGCTTAGTGAAGTAAATGGCAACCTACGAAATGAAAACGATCAACGACCCAGAAATGCCCGAAATCGACCTAGACATACCCGAAATCAATATAGAGATACCTGAACAAGCAGAAGACAATATAACTGTGCAAGAGATGACGCACCTAGTATACCCATGGCAGAAGACGCTATAGAAACAAAGACAAAATAAATATGGTTTGTTACAACCCAAGATCCAAGCGAGTATACCACGAAAATTGCAGTTTGATAAAAAAAGGGTGTTCCTAACCTTTATTGCAAATGATAAAATACAAATACAAAACTGGCTAAAAGAACATCTAGTGCCAAAAGAAATATACTATGTTAATTGCAAAGATGATTTTTATCCCACGCTATGCCGAGCTTATTTAAATGTTTTTATGAGCTATAAACCGAAATTAATTAGCATACGTGCTTGAGGATAACGAAAAATTAAATATTACGAAAAGAATCCACGAAAGTCTTAATCATCGCGGAATCCTATCCACTTCACTACAAATTAAAAGAACCTATTACTGGCCGTCGATGGACAAAATGATAACAGATTACATAAAAAATTGCGTAATATGCAATAGAGCAAAATATGACCGATTACAACTTATATATTATAGCAAACATCAACTGAACGCCTAGAGCGAGCAAACCATTAGACCATGTATTTGTGGCCTCGTAATTGAAAAACTTAAGTTCGTAACCATGTTAAACTCTTTTACAAAATACGCTATTGCCTACGAAATAGAAACCAAGAACTCAACAGAAATCTGCAATGCTCTTTTGGACTACTTCACGCACTATGGGATACCAAGAAAAATTACTACAGACAGTGGGACCGAATTTGAAAACAACCTAATTAAAGATCTAACCACATTATATGAAATTGACCATCACTTGACTACACCGTACAACCCAAGGTCGAACGGAGCGGCAGAAAGACTGCATTCAACTTTGATTGAACACTACAGAGTAGCCAAATTAGCAAGCCCTAACATGAGGCTTGCCGTTAGAATAAAACAATGTGTAATTGCCTACAATAACACCATATATTCGGGAATGAACTTCACACCACAGGAACTGCTATTTGGACAAACCAATGCAGCAAACCCCTACTCTATAAATATACAACATAAAAACTACCAAGTTTTTGTCGACGAACTAAAAAAAGACCACCCAAGCTCAGTACGAGCTAGTAAAACAAAACCTAATAAAAACAAAACAAGTGGCATACCAACATAACCTAAGGAAGACGCAAGATTCGACAGATCAAGTCCCAGGGGAAGATCAAAAACAACGAATCCGTTTATAGGTCCTTATGTAATTCAAGAAATAAACCCAGATAAAACCTGTGTCTTATTAAACAACCAAACAAAAATACTAGAAAAATACACATGGATAAATTAAGACATTCCTATCTCATTCCAGATACGGAATCGAACTACTCATCAGCGGATGAATCGGAGGACTAAATATAGAAAAGGTCACCGAAAAGGCAGGACTTCTCCCACAACATATAGGAACTGCAAAAATCCAAAAATCTAAATGGACCCTAATCAAATAAATTAGCTTAGATGCTTTGTCCGACAACTATGACGCACTTAGGAAAATGTATAATAAACTAGGAGACTCCAATAATAATACCAAATAAGGAAAGACGTATATATTAGAAAATAAGATATATTTAGCCACAAGTGAACATATGCTAGATGTAATAGAACGAAAATTTAAACAATTGCTAATCCATAAAAGAACAAAACGAGGACTTCTTAATATTCTGGGAAAAGCAGTGAAATTAATATCTGGAAACCTAGACGCAGATAATAGTGAACGATATGAAAAAGAAATTCAAAAACTACAAGAAAGCCAAAATAAACTATCACACATGAGTTCAAATCAAATTTCGATACCGGAAAATACTATTAAAACATTCAACAAATCTATGAAGACTCTATAAAACAACGAATTAATTATAAACAAGTAGAATAATGCAAATTCAATCATTCTTACATACCACGCATAGCCAACTAATTATTGCCATGAACGAAATTATAAGAATCCTGGAAGAAATAGAATCGTCGATTACCTTCGCTAGAATAGGATTAATGCACCCTACTATAATCGACCCAGAGGATTTGCAGTATGAACTACATAAAATAGTCGAATTAATCAGTGAACCAAATAAACTGCCATTCTCCATAGATGATCTTATATCATTTGAAAAAATTATCGAAATTAAAGCTTATCAAAAAAATAACGTAATAAAATTTATTATAGAAGTTCCTATCATCCAGGATGAGATGTACAATATTTTTCACCTATGGGCCCTACCTATGTTAACGTCTGATAATAGTTTTAATATTATAATCCCAAGATCCAAATTCCTAGTTCCGTCCGAGCAATCATACACACTATTTCATGAACCCTGTATAGAAATAAATAACGAAAATTATTTTTGTAAGTTGTCAGAATTACATCATGTAAATAATAAAGTTTGTGAAATTCTAATCATACTTAAAGAGCAAACTCTAAACTGTAGTCAGAGTAAAATAAAACTTATTGAATCTAAAGTACAAGAAATCGATAAAAATCAAAATATAATTATTTCTAGAACGAGAAACGCATTGAAAATAAATTGTAATAATCATTTAGAAACAAAGGACGTTCTTGGAACCTATATTATCTCGCTTTTACCAGAGTGCCTTATTCAGTTTAATAACCATATAATAAAGATTTTTAAAACTGATTTAAAAATTAAACAAATTAGTAGGTTCCTGTCGAATGTGCAACATGACATTGAGAAATTATCTTTCAAAAGTAAAGCACTAGAAATTTCACATATTGACTTGGACGATATAAATAAATTAAACGATGAATTACATTTAAATAAACAGCTTGTGAAAAATTTAGAAATTGAACAGACGTCATATTTTGATTTTAAAACTCTTTTTATTTATATTGTGATTGCTTTGATAATAATTTATGTTATGTTCCCTAGACTGAAATTATTGTATCTCAGAATGACTTCAAGAAAAAATCAACTAGAAGACAATAAAGAGGATACCCAAACACAAAACATGTCCTTTCGCATAACATGAAGTTATGCTCAAGTTCGGCCCAGGAGTTAGCACTGTCCAGGTGCCCGATAGAGGATCAGGAACTGCTTATTCAACTCTGATAGCATAGTTTATAAATATGTGTCCTAGATTAATTATACTCACTTCTGTTATAATCTCGTTTGTAATAAAGTCTACTTTTAAAAGCATTTTGCGTATTTTTTGTTGGCTAAGTTAGCCTGTACAGTTGTAAATTGTTTTTAAACGGTTGTTACGGCCAACAACTGGCACTTTTTCTTCAAAAGACACTCAACATTCGATACTCATCATAATACGGTATTTCAAATTTTAGATCTAATATTAACTCTCTCATTACGGTTGAAAGAATGGCAAAAAGAAAGGGTGAGATTAGTCCAAAGGAAAGGTACCTCAATTTCTGGAAAATTCACACGATCCAAAAGTACTTCAGTTAGCCAACCTGGAGAAGGCATTCTACTTCCTAAAAAAATTAAGACTAACAGTCAAACATCCATTGATGTTTTCAATGCATCACAACCTGTTTCATTGGACGTCGCCATGGCACCCAGTCCACAATCGCATGTTAGAAGAATCAACATATTACAGAATATAGTGATTGTTCATGCTAAACACTTCCTATGATTTCAAAAAATGACAAACAAATTATTTCATTTTATAAGATTGCAGTTGATGATGTTACTAAAAAACTGATGGCTCTTATTTAGTTTCTAAACCTAAAAACTCGATCCAAAATACTGTTCATTTGATAGCTTACAATAAAAATAAAACATTCCAAATTTTGAACGAACTATCATTATCAAAAGAGACTCCTCTCATTTCAAAAATGGTCAAAACGTATCCATCTACAAGTTCTGACCTATTGGAAGCTGAACCATCTCTTATTAGTAAGTGATATTTTCACCTATTTCAGCAATAATTTCATTTCACATTTAAAAAGTACAATTTCAATTGGTAAAACTACAAATAAAATACAGTTTCAAGGTAATTTTTTCCTTAATTAACATCGTTGCAAATTATTTATCACAAATAAAGTTCTTCAGTTTTCTAAAATTATACAATATATCCTTAATTATTTATTAATAGATTCAATTTTAAATTTTAAATATTAAAAATTTAAAAAAATACATTGCGAAGTGTACAAGGGCACAGTTCAAATGAACCAATAATTACTTTGTTAATATATATTTTGCCTTCTGATTTATAGATGCAATTCGTTCCCAAGAAAAGATTCCCAGTGAATCAACTGTGCTTTCTGGTACACACATTGATGTACGAGTAATGGCCCATCATAATGCAGACTCTCAACCTGCCATTCAACAGCAGACTCCTCCACGAAGTAATCGTGCAGTACGTCTTTCATAGTAATAATTAGATGCTGTAACGATTGGTATGTTTCATGTAAATTTACCCTAAATCAAACGATTTCTTTTCATTTTTCAGAGCCAATTGAAGCTGTAGACAATTCGATTGTGATTAACGAACCAGGCAGGCAGGTATTGCTGATCTAGATCAACTCTTCATAGATCATCTCGAAAACGAAGAACGATTGAATTAGCAGAATCGTGCATGAGTACCCATTAAGGATCAGTGACGAACGATTGCTGACTTACAGAATCAGGTAAATCATCTTAGAGATGTAAATCAAACCTACCTCCTTGCAGCAGATCGTTTTTTAAGAGATAACAATCAATCTTGTTTAGGTAATTTAAATAATATGTGCCCATTCTGCTCCGCCTTGCATTTTATAGGAGAACGCAAACGTGGTTTTATACTAAATGTTGCAGAAAATGAAAAGTAGCAATGCCCCCTCTTCTACAGATGCCACCTTTACTGACAAATCTTTTCAGACGTCTTCACCCGGACTCTGCAAATTTCAAACGTAACATACTGAAATTTAATTATGCTTTCCAATTTATTTCTCTAAAAGCCAATCTGCGCCAGTTACCCGTAGGACGAGAGCCTCCATTTTATGCAATCCAAGGAAAAATTTACCACCATCTCTCTGATGTTAATATAAACGATCGTAGGCTACGCTTTGGCTCATTTACTTTCTATCGCCAGAGGAGGCTATCAATCAAAGGAATGGAAATAACAACGATCTGAATTTGAATACAATCAAAAACATTGAAAACCTATTGAGAAATGTGAATCCTTTCGCCCAGGCATATGTTCATTTACGATATCGAAGTGCAGATGATCGAAAGACTTCGAGAAGATGCTGCAAGAATGCACGTAGCTGCTCCATTGCAGATGTCCTTGGTTACTTGAGAACTGTTGACAATGCGGGGACCCCATCATAGACAACACGATACGCCCGCTATTCCAGAAGTATCAGCGGTATATAATGCGGACCTCAATAACCCTCCCACTCCAAATCTCAAGGTATACGTTCGGGACAATCCTACCACTTTCCACAACGCCACTCAAGAGAACAAAGTGTTGGATCCTATGGTGTTTCCCCTTCTTTCCACTTAGGTGATCGTGGCCGGTCATGCGTATGTCGCATGCTCAAGGAGTTCGACATGTCTCACTATGCTAGTACTACGCTTATTAACTTGCCATTAGAGTTCGTGACCAACGTTCCAGTATGGGGGTCTCAGCAATACATCGTCTCCGCCTTTACTAGGAATGAAGCCAATAACTTGAAATTCATTCGTACAAATCAGGACAAATTGTGGGCTGATCATTACGTCCGTCTTGTCGACTATTTGAACCGTAGGATAAGAGAAGACGATGAAGCAGTCACCTTGGGTAGTTTTATTTATGATTTCTATATTTTCCAAGTAGGTTACAGTACCTAAATTTCTAAGAACACTAAAAACAATTGTTATCAAATATTGTTTGTATGATTTCGTGTCGACAAGTCAGTGTCCGTGTGTAATTTATATAGTGCAGATTTATTGAATAAACGTTGCCTTCACAGCGACTTCCATTATTTTTAAATTGCTCTCTATCATTAATTTGTAACGTGTGTTTCAGGTAGGTATTTGTTATATATTAATCTCCTCTTTGGAATTTTTTTGCTCTTCGCCCCTACATATTTCGAAAGGTGTCACTACAATATCAGTAAGTAAAATTATTATCTTTATTAGTTAATTCCATTCGCTACGGCTGTGTTGACTCACAATTATTCCGTTTATAAAATAAATTACGTGATATTTTTATTTGCTTACGAAAATAATTAGAGTTAACATATTTAATAACAATTTTCATCACAAACATTACATTTCTGATATTTAAGTATAACTGTCTGTACAATGTTGTTTCTGTCTTAAGACATTTTATTATTTTCATAAAAACATCAATGACTTATTGATTCATGCATGTGTTCTTTACAAGTAAATAAAAAAAACCTATGGTTTTGCATTTCTATAGGTATATTCAGCGGAACGTCTGGCACTCTTTCTTCAAAAGACACTCAACATTCGATACTCATCATAATATGGTATTTAAAATTTTAGATCTAATATTAAATCTCTCATTACAGTTGCAAAAATGGCAAAAAGGAAGGGTAAGAGATTAGTCCAAAGGAAAGGTACATGGATTTCTGGAAAATCCACACGATTCAAAAGAAGTACCTCTTCAATTAGCCAACCTGGAGAAGGCATTCCACCTCCTAAAAAAATTAAGACTAACAGTCAAACATCCATTGTTGTCTTCAATGCATCACAACCTGTTTCATTGGACGTCGCCATTGCACTCAGTCCATAATCGCATGTTAAAAGAATCAACATTGTACAGAATATAGTGATTGTTCATGCTGGACACTTCCTATGATTTCAAAAAATTACAAACAAATTATTTCATTTTATAAGATTGCAGTTGATGGTTACTAAAACTGATGGCTCTTATTTAGTTTCTAAACCTAGAAACTCGATCCAAAATGCTGTTCATTTGATAGCTTACAATAAAAATAAAACATTCCAAATTTTGAACGAACTATCATTATCAAAAGAGACTCCTCTCATTTCAAAAATGGTCAAAATGTATCCATCTACACGTGCTGACCTATTTTACATTTAAAAATTACAATTTCAATTGTTAAAACTACAAATAAAATACACAGTTTCAAGGTACTTTTTTCCTTAATTAACATCGTTGCAAATTATTTATTACAAATAAAGTTCTACAGTTTTCTAAAATAATACAATATATCCTTAATTATTTATTAATAGATTCAATTTTGAATTTTAAATATTAAAAATTTAAAAAAATACATTGCGAAGTATACAAGGGCACAGTTCAAATGAACCAATAATTACTTTGTTAATATATATTTTTCCTTCTCATTTATAGATGCAATTCGTTCCCAAGAAAAGATTCCCAGTGAATTAACTGTGCTTTCTGGTACACACATTGATGTACGAGTAATGGCCCATCATAATGCAGACTCTCAACCTGCCATTCTACAGCAGACTCCTCCACGAAGTAATCGTGCAGTACGTCTTTCATAGTAATAATTAGATTCTGTAACGATTGGTATGTTTAATGTAAAATTACTCTAAATCAAACGATTTATTTTCATTTTTCAGAGCCAATTGAAGCTGTAGACAATTCGATTGTGATTAACGAACTAGGCCAAGGTATTTCTGATCTAGATCAACTCTTCATAGATCATCTCGAAAACGAAGAACGATTGAATGAGCAGAATCGTGCATGAGTAGCCATCCAGGATTAGTGACGAACGATTGCTGACTTACAGAATCAGGTAAATCATCTTAGAGATGTAAATCAAACCTACCTCCGTGCAGCAGATCGTTTCTTAAGAGATAACAATCAATCTTGTTTAGGTAGTTTAAATAATATGTGCCCATTCTGTTCCGCCTTACATTTTATAGGAGAACGCAAACGTGGTTTTATACTAAATGTTGCATAAAAGGAAAAGTAGCAATGCCCCCTCTTCTACAGATGCCACCTTTACTGACAAATCTTTTCAGACGTCTTCACCCGGACTCTGCACATTTCACACGTAACATACTTTCCAATTTATTTCTCTAAAAACAAATCTGCGCCAGTTACCCGTAGGACGAGAGCCTCCAGTTTATGCAATCCAAGGAAAAATTTACCACCATCTATCTGATGTTAATATAAACGATCGTAGGCAACGTTTCGGCCTCATTTACTTTCTATCGCCAGAGTAGGCTATCGATCAAAGGAATGGAAATAACAACGATCTGAATTTGAATACAATCAAAAGCATTGAAAATCTATTGAGAAATGTGAATCCTTACGCTCAGGCATATGTTCATTTACGTTATCGGTACGATATCGAAGTGCAGATGATCGACAGACTTCGAGATGATGCTGCAAGAATGCACGTAGCTGCTCCATTGCAGATGTCCTTGGTTACTTGAGAACTGTTGACAATGCGAGGAGCCCATCATAGACAACACGATATGCCCGCTATTCCAGAAGTAGCAGCGGTATATAATGCGGACCTCGATAACCCTCCCACTCCAAATCTCAAGGTATACGTTCGGGACAATCCTACCGCTTTCCACAACGTCACTCAAGAGAACAAAGTGTTGGATGCTATGGTGTTTCCCCTTCTTTTCAATTAGGTAATCGTGGCTGATCATGCGTATGTCGCATGCTCAAGTAGTTCGACATGTCTCACTATGCGAGTACTACGCTTATCAACTTGCCATTAGAGTTGGTGACCAACGTTCCAGTATGGGGGTCTCAGCTATACATCGTCTCCGCCTTTACTAGGAATGAAGCCAATAACTTGAAATGTATTCGTACAAATCACGACAAATTGTGGGCTGATCATTACGTCTGTCTTGTCGACTATTTGAACCGTAGGATAAGAGAAGACGATGAAGCGGTCACCTTGGGTAGTTTTATTTATGATTTATATATTTTCCAAGTAGGCTACAGTACCTAAATTTCTAAGAACACTAAAAACAATTGTTATCAAATATTGTTTGTATGATTTCGTGTCGACAAGTCAGTGTCCGTGGGTAATTTATATAGTGCAGATTTATTGAATAAACGTTGCTTTCATAGCGACTTCCATTATTTTTAAATTGCTCTCTTTCATTAATTTGTAACGTGTGTTTCAGGTAGGTATTTGTTATATATTAATCTCCTCTTTTCTTTGGAATTTTTTTGCTCTTCGCCCCTACATATTTAGAAAGGTGTCACTACAATATCAGTAAGAAAAATTATTCTCTTTATTAATTAATTCCATTCTCTACGGCTGTCTTGACTCACAATTATTGCGTTTATAAAATGGATTACCTGATATTTTTATTTGCTTACGAAAATAATTACAGTTAACATATTTAACAACAATTTTCATCACAAACATTAGATTTCTTATATTTAAGTATAACTGTCTGTACAATGTTGTTTCTGTCTTAAGAAATTTTATTATTTTCATAAAAATATCAATGACTTATTGATTCATGCATGTGTTCTTTACAAGTAAATAAAAAAACCCTATGGTTTTGCATTTCTATAGGTATATTCAGCGGAACGTCTGGCACTCCTTCTTCAAAAGACACTCAACATTCGATACTTATCATAATATGGTGTTTAAAATTTTAGATCTAATATTAACTCTCTCATTACAGTTGCAAAAATGGCAAAAAGGAAGGGTAAGAGATTAGTCCAAAGGAAAAGTACATCGATTTTTGGAAAATCCACACGATCCAAAAGAAGTACCTCTTCAATTAGCCAACCTGGAGAAGGCATTCCACCTCCTAAAAAAATTAAGACTAACAGTCAAACATCCATTGATGTTTTCAATGTATCACAACCTGTTTCATTGGACGTCGCCATGGCACCCAATCCACAATCGCATGTTAAAAGAATCAACATATTACAGAATATAGTGATTGTTCATGCTAAACACCTCCTATGATTTCAAAAAATGACAAACAAATTATTTCATTTTATAAGATTGCAGTTGATGATGTTACTAAAACTGATGGCTCTTATTTAGTTTCTAAACCTAGAAACTCGATCCAAAATGCTGTTCATTTGATAGCTTACAATAAAAATAAAACATTCCAAATTTTGAACGAACTATCATTATCAAAAGAGACTCCTCTCATTTCAAAAATGGTCAAAATGTATTCATCTACACGTGCTGACCTATTGGAAGCTGAACCATCTCTTATTGGTAAGTTATATTTTCACCAATTTCAGCATTAATTTCATTTCACATTTAAAAAATACAATTTCAATTGGTAAAACTACAAATAAAATAAACAGTTTCAAGGTACTTTTTTTCCTTAATTAACATCGTTGCAAATTATTTATCACAAATAAAGTTCTTCAGTTTTCTAAAATAATACAATATATCCTTAATTATTTATTAATAGATTCAATTTTAAATTTTAAGTATTAAAAATTTAAAAAAATACATTGCGAAGTATACAAGGGTACAATTCAAATGAACCAATAATTACTTTGTTAATGTATATTTTTCCTTCTCATTTATAGATGCAATTCGTTCCCAAGAAAAGATTCCCAGTGAATTAACTGTGCTTTCTGGTACACACATTGATGTACGAGTAATGACCCATCATAATGCAGACTCTCAACCTGCATTCAACAGCAGACTCCTCCACGAAGTAATCGTTCAGTACGTCTTTCACCGCAGCAATTAGATGCTATAACGATTGGTATGTTTCATGTAAAATTACTCTAAATCAAACGATTTATTTTCATTTTCAGAGCCAATTGAAGCTGTAGACAATTCGATTGTGATTAACGAACCAGGCCAAGGTATTGCTGATCTAGATCAACTCTTCATAGATCATCTCGAAAACGAAGAACGATTGAATGAGCAGAATTGTGCATGAGTAGCCATCCAGGATCAGTGACGAACGATTGCTGACTTACAGAATCAGGTAAATCATCTTAGAGATGTAAATCAAACCTACCTCCGTGGAGCAGATCGTTTCTTATGAGATAACAATCAATCTTGTTTAGGTAGTTTAAATAATATGTGCCCATTCTGTTCCGCATTACATTTTATAGAAGAACGCAAACGTGGTTTTATAATAAATGTTGCAGAAAAGGAAAAGTAGCAATGCCCCCCCTCTTCTACAGATGCCACCTTTACTGACAAATCTTTTCAGACGTCTTCACCCGGACTCAAACAAATTTCAAACGTAACATACTGAAATTCAATTATGCTTTCCAATTTATTCCTCTGAAAGCAAATCTGCGCCAGTTACCCGTAGAACGAGAGCCTCCAGTTTATGCAATCCAAGGAAAAATTTACCACCATCTCTCTGATGTTAATATAAACGATCGTAGGCAACGTTTCGGCCTCATTTACTTTATATCGCCAGAGGAGGCTACCAATCAAAGGAATGGAAGTAACAACGATCTGAATTTGAATACAATCACAAGCATTGAAAACCTATTGAGAAATGTGAATCCTTACGCCCAGGCATATGTTCATTTACGTTATCGGTACGATATGAAGACCACAGGGGAAAAAGGAGGAATGTCACAATATATCATAAAGTGAACTAACAGCGCCATTCGGTAGGCAAACCTCTATACTTGGTCATGAAAACATCTCCACTGTAGAAAGATAGCACAGTCCGTCAATATTCGTGTTTGAAAAACACACACCAGGGGAAAAACGGGGAATGTCCAAATTAAAAATGATAAAAACGGGGAAGGTCCATATATTTTATTTTTAAGGGAATGATGTGATTTGCTTTTAGTGTGTAGTTTGTTTTAAGAATAGTTGCACGTGGTGTTTAATAATATACGTTATTTCATTTGTATTTTTACAAGATAGGACTAGTTTTTAAAATTAAAAACGACCCAATGGAGAGAAATGAAGAAAGTAGTGATTGTGAATAGGACAGTGAAATGTTAAACAGCAGAATGTTTAAAAAAAGGAAAATAACTGGACGGCTTAAGGATGTAAATAAAAAAATGAGGTTAAGTACTCATGAAGCAGGGAACGACTGTGTATGCAAAAGATTAAAGTGCTTTGAAAAAATCAATAGCGAAGAAAGAAAGGTACTTTTGAAAAATTTTAACCAATTATCATCAAATAATGAGCAAAACTTATATTTATGTGGGCTGATCTCATGTAATGCTATTAAACGACGACGCCCCAGAAAAGAGGAAAATGTAGCTTTATTGCATGATAATTATTTTACATATCACGTAAAAATTGTAAGAAACACTGAGATTTTGGAAATTCCAGTATGTTTCAAGGCTTTTCTGTCAATACATGGAATTAGCAAAAAGAAAATGGAACACCTACAAAAATCCTTAAAAACAACAGGTAGTTTTCCTCCTGATTTAAGAGGGAAGCACTTAAATCGCCCCAGAAAAAAATCTGGACAGACTATTGAAAATGTGGAAAGTCATATAAGATCATTTAAAGGTTGCAAGAGCCACTATAGCCTTAAAAAAACAAATCGCTTGTATTTAAGTGAAGATCTTAATATTGCAAAAATGCATGCATTGTATGGTGAAAAATTTCCCAATCATCCCGTCTCATACGAGTTTTACAGAAATACATTTAATGCTAAATTTAATATATCTTTTGGGTATCCACGTAAGGATACATGCAGTTCTTGTGATCAGTTCACCGCAAGTAAAAAAGATTTAAATTTAAAACTTAAGAATTCACCGTTACCAACTGTTAATGCTGAAATATTGAAATCTTTGATGAATCTAGAAAATGAAAATCCTCCCACTCCAGGGGTCTCAGCAATACATCGTCTCCGCCTTTACTAGGAACGAAGCCAATAACTTGAAATTTATTCGTACAAATCAGGACAAATTGTGGGCTGATCATTACGTCTGTCTTGTCGACTATTTGAACCGTAGGATAAGAGAAGACGACGAAGCAGTCACCTTGGGTAGTTTTATTTATGATTTCTATATTTTCCAAGTAGGCTACAGTACCTAAATTTCTAAAAACACTAAAAACAATTGTTATCAAATACTGTTTGTATGATTTCGTGTCGACAAGTCAGTATCCGCGTGTAATTTATATAGTGCAGATTTATTGAATAAACGTTGCTTTCACAGCGACTTCCATTATTTTTAAATTGCTCTCTTTCATTAATTTGTAACGTGTGTTCCAGGTAGGTATTTGTTATATATTAATCTTCTCTTTTCTTTGGAATTTTTTTGCTCTTCGCCCCTACATATTTAGAAAGGTGTCACTACAATATCAGTAAGTAAAATTATTCTCTTTATTAGTTAATTCCATTCCCTACGGCTGCCTTGACTCACAATTATTGCATTTATAAAATGAATTACGCGATATTTTTATTCGATTACGAAAATAATTACAGTTAACGTATTTAATAACAATTATATTTCGCGTCCAGTCCTCAATATCATTCTGTATTAACCACGTAGTCCGCTCCTGGATACCTACCGTGCACCTAGTTTAAAGAAAAGCAAGCGCTGTATTCTCTCCCTCTCTCTCAGCTGCCCGCTCTCCTCTCCGGCGTATTTACTTCATTCGTTCCTCGGTGCATCTGCCGTGCAAACGTGTTTCGTACTGTCAACTAGCAACTAGCGTAAGACAAAAGCCTCTATTATAGGTGAGTAGCAACTAATAATTTCAGATTGTTCGTTTTAGTTCGAACGGTAAGAAAAGGTTCATTCTCAATCTCAAAAGGCTTAATGAATTTGTGGCCTCGCCACATTTTAAAATGGAGGACCACAGAACAGCGTTAAGATTGATAAATAAGGGTACGTACATGACAACTGTTGATCCAAAAGACGCTTATTTTTCCATCCCGGTTCACCAAAATCATCGGAAATACTTACGTTTTGAATTTAGCAATAATATGTACGAATTTACCTGCATACCATTCGGTTTGTCATCAGCCCCGTACTGTTTTACGAAAGTCATGAAACCAGTGGTGTCCCAGCTACGTCTCGAAGGGATATCATGTGTCAATTACCTAAACGATTTTCTAATTATCGGGAACTCTGCTGAACAATTTTCGGAATATACACTTAGGGTGATTAATTTCTTCAGTCGCTTGCTTGGCTTCTTTATTAACAGGGAAAAAAGCTCTTTATCTCCAAGCACATCAAAAAAATTTCTAGGCTTCCTTTTTAACAGCGAAAGTTTAAGGGTCGAACTACCCATACAGAAAAAAGAATGTATAAGAACATGGGCAACCTTTTTTAGAAATAAATCGAGGTGGAAGATCCGTGAGCTCGCAAGGTTTATTGGGACGTTAGTCGCAGCTTGTCCAGCCGTCAAGTACGGCTGGCTATACACCAAAGCGCTGGAACGAGAAAAAATCTTGGCCTTATCCCAGAATAGTATGAATTTCAACGCAATAATGTCTCTACCTGAGCACTTATCCCACGACCTTTCTTGGTGGGAACAGAACATTTTATGTTCTTCAAATGATATCAAAAATGATAGTTTTCACATGACTATATTCAGTGACTCATCCTTGACCGGATGGGGCTTGTGCTGTGGGACGGAAAAAACACACGGTTTTTGGGCGGAATCAGACAAAAAACACCATCTTAATTTCCTGGAATTAAAAGCACTATTTTATGACCTGAAATGTTACGCGAAGCGAATGTCTGGGTGTAATATCCTGTTGCGGTGCGATAATACCGCTGCCATTTCCTGTCAATCGTATGGGAGGCATACGATTTCCAACCTTAAACTGTCTTAGAAAAGATATATGGCAGTGGTGTGAACAAAGGAATATCTGGATATTCGCATCATATATTAGTTCCAAAGATAACTAACTACGAGGCAGACGGCGAATCACGTCAAATTAATACAGAAACAGAATGGTCGTTATCTCCGGAACATTTTGAGCGGATAGTACATTTATTAGGAAATCCCGAAGTCGACCTCTTCGCGTCATATATTAACCGAAAGTGTGAGAGATATGTATCATGGCACAGAGATCCAGCATCCTTTGCCATCGATGCGTTTACCCTTGACTGGAAATTTTTTTATTTTTACGCTTTCCCTCCATTTGCCCTTATTTTTACCAAGACAAGGCTGAAGGTATTGTAGTACTACCGCACTGGCCCTCCCAACCCTGGTTTCCTCTTTTTTCGAGGCTCAAGGTTGGCCAGGAAATAGTTTTCGAACCATCCTCTAATTTATTGCGTGGTCCTTTCAGCCAAGTCCACCCACTGGCAAGGCAGCTTACCCTGGTGGCCGCCAGGTTATCAGACAATCATTCATAGAGAGAAACGCCCCAGCTACTGCTATCGATACATTGATTGCGTCAATATCCAACAGTACCATAAAACAATACGATTGTACTTATCGCCTGTGGTGGACCTTTTGCGCTCGGAACAGCATTTCCTTCTTTGGGGGCGTCTTCAATGGATGTCATAATATTTCTACAGGAAGTATCGGAGGAGAATAATTACAAATATGGTTCAATAAATTCGCATAGGTCGGCTCTCTCTCTTATCCTGACCACGGACCTTACATCAGAAGCTGTCATAAAAAGATTTATGAAAGGTATGTCCCGGTTGCGACCATCCCAACCGAGATACGATCACACATGGGACCCGCAACCTCTACTACTATACATTGAGAAAATGCCTACTACTCTGACACTTCAACAGTTATCTCAGAAGCTGGTTACCTTGCTAGCGATCGTTACCGGAGGAAGACTGCAAACAACCTCCCTCATTCGCTTATCAAATATAATTAAGGACCAAGGGGAAATACAAATTTTTATTACCGATCCGATTAAGACAACTGGTTTAAATCAGAACCAACCTACTCTCCACATTTCATTTTTTCCCGAGAGGTCGGCTCTCTGCATTGCATCCACAATACAGACTTATATTGAGGTTACAAATTCAATGAGGAAGCCGGAATACGACTTCCTATTCCTTACAGTGAAAAAACCTCACACCCCAGCGAATAAGCAAACGATTAGCAGGTGGGTCAAGCAAATGCTTTCAATGGCTGGGGTTGACACCTCGATATTTAGACCACATTCTACACGTCACTCATCGACATCAGCTGCGCTTAGGCGAGGAGTTTCCTTGGAAGAAATTTGTAGAACTGCGAGGTGGTCACAGCGCACAGGGACTTTTGCTAAATATTATAATCGTCCTTTAGTCGATAAAACTGTTCTTGTCAAAGCCATTTTCAGCCTTGACAAATGATTATTCTTAAAAGAACTCTCCAGTATCGGGGGTTTATTTTTATACGTTATTCTTTTTAAACGTTTTTATAAGACCATGTTGAGTTTACTTCTTATCATAAGTTTTTAAATAAACTTGCTGTACCATATTACATTACATGTCGAATCTCATTTTTTCCTTCTTGTCATTGACTAATTTCTGTAGACCGCACTAAGAAATCTTTAAACAACTACGTGGTTAATACAGAGTGATATTGAGGGCTGGGCGCGAAATCTAATTATATGATCAAACGAACTTACCTCAAGTGAAGTTCGATCATAATTATATGAAGCGTCCAGTCCGAATAGATCACTACCCTCCCACCCCCCTTTAGTGCGGCTCTACCAGAAATACTAATTCTGTAAATAAGAATGAATTAAATACGCCGGAGAGGAGAGCGGGCAGCTGAGAGAGAGGGAGAGAATACAGCGCTTCCTTTTCTTTAAACTAGGTGCACGGTAGGTATCCAGGAGCGGACTACGTGGTTAATACAGAGTGATATATTCGGACTGGACGCTTCATGTAATTATGATCGAACTTCACTTGAGGTAAGTTCGTTTGATCATATAATTTTCATCACAAACATTACATTTCTGATATTTAAGTATAACTGTCTGTACAATGTTGTTTCTGCCTTAAGAAATTTTTTCTATTTTCATAAAAATATCAATGACATTGATTCATGCATGTGTTCTTTACAAATAAATAACAAATCCCTATGGTTTTGCATTTCTATAGGTATATTCAGCGGAACGTCTGGCACTCTTTCTTCAAAATACACTCAACATTCGATACTCATCATAATATGGTATTTAAAATTTTAGATCTAATATTAAATCTCTCATTACAGTTGCAAAAATGGCAAAAAGGAAGGGTAAGAGATTACTCCAAAGGAAAGGTACATCGATTTCTGGAAAATCCACACGATCCAAAAGAAGTACCTCTCCAATTAGCCAACCTGGAGAAGGTATTCCACCTCCTAAAAAAATTAAGACTAACAGTCAAACATCCATTGATGTTTTCAATGCATCACAACCTGTTTCATTGGACGTCGCCATTGCACTCAGTCCATCATTGCATGTTAAAAGAATCAACATATTACAGAATATAGTGTGATTGTTCGTGCTAGACACGTCTGTGATGTTCTTATGATTTCAAAAAATGGCAAACAAATTATTTCATTTTATAAGATTCCAGTTGATGATGTTATACTAAAACTGATGGCCCTTATTTAGTTTCTAAACCTAGAAACTCGATCCAAAATGCTGTTCATTTGATAGTTTACAATAAAGATAAAACGTTCCAAATTTTGAACGAACTATCATTATCAAAAGAGAATCCTCTCATTTCAAAAATGGTCAAAATGTATCCATCTACGGGTACTGACGTAGGAAACTGGACCATCTCTTAATTGGTAAGTTATATTTTCACTTATTTCAGCATTAATTTCATTTGACATTTAAAAAGTACAATTTCAATTGGTAGAAGTACAAATAAACTAAACACAGTTTCAGATACTTTTTTTCCTCAATTAACATTGTACGTAATACATAATTTATCATAAATAAAGTTCTTTAGTTTTCTAAAATAATACAATACATCCTTAATTATTTATTAATAGATTCAATATTAAATTTTAAATATTAAAAATTTTAAAAAAATCATTGCAAAGTGTAGAAGGGCACAGTTCAAATGAACAAATAATTACTTTGTTAATATATATTTATTTTTCCTTTTCATTTATAGATGCAATTCGTTCCCAAGAAAAGATTCCCAATAAATTAACTGTGCTTTCTGGTACACACATTGATGTACGAGTAATGGTTCATCATAATGCAGACTCTCAACCTGCTATTCAACAGCAGACTCCTCCACGAAGTAATCGTTCAGTACGTCTTTCACCGCAGCAATTAGATGCTACAACGATTGGTATGTTTCATGTAAAATTACTCTAAATCAAACGATTTCTTTCCATTTTTCAGAGCCAATTGAATCTGTAGACAATTCGATTGTGATTAACGAACCAGGCCAAGGTATTGCTGATCTAGATCAACTCTTCATAGATCATCTCGAAAACGAAGAATGATTGAATGAGCAGAATCGTGCACGAGCAGCCATTCAGGATCAGTGGCGAACGATTGCTGACTTACAGCATCAGGTAAATTATCTTAGAAATGTAACTCAAACCTACCTCCGTGCAGCAGATCGTTTCTTAAGAGATAACAATCAATCCCATTTAGGTAATTTAAATAATATGTGCCCTTTCTGTTCCGCCTTACATTTTATAGGAGAACGCAAACTTGGATTTTATACTAAATGTTGCAGAAAAGGAAAAGTGGCATTAGTGGCCCCCTCTTCTATAGGTGCCACCTTTACTGACAAATCTTTTCAGACGTCTTCACCCGAACTCTGCAAATTTCAAACGTAACATACTGAATTTTAATTATGCTTTTCATTTTATTTCTCTAGAAGCAAATCTGCGCCAGTTACCCGTAGGACGAGCGCCTCCAGTTTATGCAATCCAAGGAAAAATTTACCACGATCTCTCTGATGTTAATATAAACGATCGTAGGCAACGCTTCGGCCCCATTTACTTTCTATCGCCAGAGGAGGCCATCAATCAAGGGAATCGAAATAACAAAGATCTGAATTTGAATACAATCCAAGGCATTGAAAATCTATTGAGAAACGTGAATCCTTACGGCCAGGAATATGTTCATTTATGTCATCGGTATGATATCGAAGTGCAGAGGATCGAAACACTTCGAGAAGATGCTGCAAGAATGGACGTAGCCGCTCCACTGCAGATGCCCTTAGTTACTTTAGAACTGTTGACAATTCGAGGAGCCCATCATAGACAATACGATATGCCCGCTATTCCAGAAGTAGCAGCGGTATATAATGCGGACCCCGATAACCCTCCCACTCCAAATTTCATGGTATACGTTCGGGACAATCCTACTACTTCCACAACGTCACTCAATAGAACGATGTGTTGGATCCTATTGTGTTTCTCCTTCTTTTCCCTTTAGGTGATCGTGGCTGGTCATGCGTATGCCGCATCCTCAAGAAGTTCGACATGTCTCACTATGCGAGTACTACGCTTATCGACTTGCTATTGGAGATGGTGACCAACGTTCCAGTATGAGGGTCTTTCAACTCAGCAATACATCGTCTCCGCCTTTACTAGGATTGAAGCCAATAACTTTATTTATTAATAATAATTTTATTCGTACAAATCATGACAAATTTTGGGCTGATCATTACGTCGGTCTTGCCGGCTATTTGAACCGTAGGATAAGAGAAGACGACGAAGCAGCCACTTTGGATAGAATGGTGATTCTACATTAGACATTTATAGGAAGTCCAAGGTATCAACAGCAACTTTTCCAAGATCCAATGTGCGTCGTGGCACGGTACGGTACCCCCAGTATTTTCATTACCATGACTACAAATCCTAAATAGCGTGAAAATACCGAAAATATTCCTATAGGTACACAGGCAAGTGATCATCCCATGAAAATAGCACGCGTATTCTACGTCAAGGCAGAGGCATTCATGAGCGAGATTTTGACTAAACATATTTTCGGAGTAGCAGTTGCTGCTCTTTATGTGTGTGAATTTCAAAAGCACCTGCATTTGGTTTTAATCATTGAAAATAACGATAGACTGGATGATCCTGAAAGAGTGGACCTACTTATAAACGCTGAAATACCAGATCCAATTTTGGAACCCACATTACATGTGATTGTCATTAAAAACATGGTTCACGGCCCATGCGGCAACATAAATCCTAATTCTCCCTCTATGGTAGATGGAAAATGCTCGAAGAGGTATCCCAAAACTTTCTCCCGTGAAACTATCGTGGATGAAAGTGGTACAATGATTTATCGGCGTAGAGACAATGGTAGAAATTTACGCGTAATTATCAATGGCATGGAACATACATTGGACAACCGATGGATAGTTCCATATAATCCGTACGCTCTATTAAAATACATCTGTCACATTAACGTCGAGACCTGCGCTACAATGAAATGCGTTAAACATCTATATTCATACTTCTCCAAAGGAGTAAGTAAATAGAGCTCTGGTAGGAGTAGCCGTTGACTTCCCAGGACAATATGACGAAAGAGAAACTTTCCAGAATGGGCAGTATATGACGACGACCGAAGCTAGCTGGCACATACTTCAATTACCTTTAGATAAAAATAAATATAAAAAAATAAAAATAAAAAACTTTGTGGAACGTTTAGGCGTCTATTTACCTGACATGCAGGTAGTGCGATTTCAACCGGGATTCAAAGAAACGAAGTTAGAAAATTGATGGGCTGGTTTTTACTCAATGTAAACGACGAAGGTATAGAGGTATTGATTCATCTATACCGAGATTCCGTGTCATTACACCTGGAGCAAAGCCAGCAGACGTTGAACACGATGTGTACAACGCGGCGACAAGTTAGTAGTCCGTATATTTGCCATAAGTTTACGCAGACAAGAGCTGTACTATTTACGTTTATTGCTTCTGCATATTCGAGGGGCCCCTAGCTACGAAGATGTGCGTAAAGTAGCAGGCAGTGGGCGATATTTTCATGGAGGCATATCAGCGACGCAATTTATTGGCCGACGATGCCGAATGGGTACGCGCTTTAGAAGAAGCCGCTCTACGAGACATGCCCTCTCAGCTGAGACAAATGTTTGCTTACATGTTGCTCTTCTGCGAAATATCCGATAAGCAAGCTCTACTCATTAGGTTTCTCGACTCCTTCACGAAAGACTTCACCAGGCGAGATATTCCGCAACAGGAAGCAATATGCCTGGCGTTGAGCTCCATTCAAGATACCTTAATTCTACACTGCGCCGGACTATCACAATTTGGCTTGCCGTATACGTAGCCCCACGTTCCGAAATCATAGACTTCGACGCAGAACGATTGCAAGGCGAACAGCTCAGGAATCAACTAAATACTAGACAAACCGATGTATTTCAATCCATTATGGATTCCGTTCACAGTGACGACGTCAACGCCGACCGCCTCTTCTTAATAAATTCTGCAGCGGTAAGCCGCAAATCGTATTTATTTAAAACAATCATCACTGTTCTGCGAGGAGAGCAGATATTGGTTGTGGTTAGTTGAAAGACCTCTACGAGACATATGTTATAATAATCAAGCATTTGCTAACAAAACAGTACTCATAGCCGGAGATTTCAGGCAGATCCTACCTGTTTTACCAAAAGCCGAAAGGTCAATGATCGTTGATTCTTCCATTAAAGGCAGTCGACATTTCTCCCTCTTTGCACGACACGATCTACACGTCAACATCAGGGCGGGAGAAAACGAAGAAAGGACCCCGCACTTTTTCCTATATAAAATGGTTCTCGGTTAAATTTTCTGAATTTTTAGTATGTTATAGATCTCGATCTCCTGGTTAAAAGTAACGTGGACCCAATCTAATCATATGACTAGTTGTTGAGATACAGGGTGTTAAAGTTAAAAAGTGTCTTTTTTTATAAAATATATTCACGGCAATTGAAGTATATATTCGATTTTTCCACGAATATCATTCCTGTAACGTCAGATAATACATTATGATAAAAATATGCTCTTATATACAGGGTGAGCCACCAATAACACGAAGTGAATTTTTAATATCGATGTGCTTATGCTGAAGCAACACAATTTTGAGAACATTATTTTTGAAATGAAATGTACTGTTTCATAAATATCGAAATTTCCAATTTGTATACTTTATACAGGGCGAGTCAAAATTTTGAAAACACGTGTGACTTATTCTAATAAGACGCCCCTCGTATATTTTAATATATATGGATTGTCCATTGACAGCTGATTCGAAATATATATAATTTTAGAGGGGTTTACTGGGCAATACAAAAGATAAAACACAAAGAAAATGTTGAAAAACTTTTTTTTTACCAAAGTGTCCTGTATTTCAGAATTTCGTCGGTTAATTTCCGTAATTCTTTCAAATTGTGTTTATTGTGTATACGTTAATAGAGTACTAAAAATTCAAAATCTTACTATGACTAGTACTCGAGATTTAAACAATGTAGGTACGTAAGCCTAAGGAATAAAGCTTGTTTATATTCGAGTTATATCTAATCATTACCTAATACGAGTTTTCGGTGATGAATAGTGGAAAATGATGTCCATATGAAAAAAACTTTAACTTACCGACTATAAGTGAAATGAGCATTAGTATTCAAAGTACTCTAACAATGCTCGGAAAATGGAGGGTACATCGGACGAGACGACATTAAACTCGGTTTCCACTAACACTGCTTTAGGTATCCTTATGTTGCAGAATTAATAAACTACATTATGCAAGTAACTTAGAAATAATTCAAAGAGTAAACTCTTTTCCTCATCACCGCAGGGGCAGAGTTCCCGACGTGTTTTTTATAGTGGTATCCCCGTTAGGTCTAATCTACTGTACCATATTCCTAGTAGCCAAAATATTGATTTTAAGTAATTAATGAATAACATTGAATATGATGAAACTAGCAGAAAACCTATAATCTGGTATATAAAATTAATAGTGTCTTTTTCCAACAGGGCTGTTTAAAACAGATAATCAACTTTCTTAATAGCAAAAACTAATGAATGTGTAAGAAAAATAACTCAGAATTTTAAATAGCATTAGTTGATAACTGATGTAAAGAAAACATGTTGTGCAGTTTCTCAGTTTTCCACTATTTCAGGACCAGGGTCGATATTTTCTGACGGTAATCTGTTTGCCGCATCAACAATACAATTACGAAGGATTGTGATGGCTAATGAATATTTGGCTCATGTCCTGCGTATCCAAGGAACCACAAAACCCTTGCTACTATGCACAAGTGCCTAATGTCAGACCAGACTTACAAGTACAACAGTAATCAAGTATCGGAGAATCTTTGGGGGACTCTTCCATCATTGTAGACTACCCACAACATATACTTCGCAGTATTTCGAAATCTGGAATAAATTCGAAATCGTAGAAAATTGGATTATTCAATGAATTCTATTACGTTTAATTCTCCCCTTTGAAGATTATCTTGAATATATGCCACTGTTAATTAATAAAAGATACATGGTGCAAAATTATTAATGATTGCGATAATTTAATGTGGTTTTGTGACGGTTGTAAGAGAGACGTTAAAGAAAAACTAAGACAAGTGATTAATGTTGAGGATATTCAAACAAGTACTAGCCGCATTATGGAAAATACGGTAAATATGTTATCATTATTGCAAGTTAAACACAACTCTAATGTACAAAGTAATGAAAGTAGCCGCTTAAATTATAGTGATGTATTAAAACGAAGTAAAAATCCGTCCATTATTATCAAACCAAAGAACAACCAAGACAGTAAAGTAACAAAAACGGATATATCACAAAAACTTAATCCTAGTGAATTATCAGTCTCAGTAAATAAAATGAAAACTGTTTCCCAAGGAAGTGTTGTAATAGAGTGTAATGACAAAACATCGTTAGAAAAACTTCAAAACAAGGCGATAAGTGAACTTGGTGTTAATTATGATATAAAAGTACCCAAAATTATAAAGCCTAAAATTCTTATAGTAGGTGTTCGAGAAGAAAACCTGGAAGATAACCAAGCATTTATAGATAAAATAATATCGCAAAATCCTGTGCTGAAAGATTTAAGTAACGAAGACATTCGGTTTGTCCGTAAATATAACCCCAAAAATAAGGTACATTACAACGTAGTGTTAGAAATATCTCCGGATTATTTAACTCAAGTTCTATACAATCAAAAAATCTTTGTGGGATGGAACAGTTGCCCAGTATATGAGTATATAAGTGTCCTAAGATGTTTCAAATGTTGGAGATTTGGCCACAAAGCAAGCGAATGTAGGCAAGAAAAAAGTGTATGCCCTTTATGTAATGAAAGTCACCCAAATAGTACTGAATGTACTCCGGGTAAAGTCGAGTGTACAAACTGTAAGCATGCATGTGAGGTAATAAAGGTACCTAATATAACCTATAACCATACTGTTTTTGACAAAACCTGTAAGTCGTATTTAAGGGCCATAGAACAAGCTAAATCTAAAATAGAATATCAATCGTAGCAATTAGATGACAAAAAATACCCTAATAATATATGTCTGTGCATAAATATTCAAGGTCTAACCACACATATGCCAGAGTTATATCAATTTGTAATTGAAGAAGAACCATTTCTACTTTGTGTCACTGAAACTCACATAACTTCAGACATAGAGGAAACTGAGCTAAACATACCAGGTTACAAATGCATCTCCTGTTTATCACACAGTAGGCACACAGGTGGAGTAATAATATATGTTAAAAAGTCAGTAAATAGTAGCATAATGTATAATGAATTTTCTTTAGATTATTGGTCGTTATTTCTAAAAATCCAGTTAAGCAGTCAAACACTGATAGTGGGAGCAGTTTATCGTTCACCAAATGGAAACTGCGAAAGATTTTTAGATTTTTTTGGACAAAAACTTGAAGATGAAGATATATGTAAATATGATGTCTTAGTAATGGGAGACCTCAATATAAACTTTAATGACAAGAAAAACTACTCAACAAAAAATTAAGCAATTTAATACAAGATTCTGGGTATAAGCAAATAATGAATCGTGACACTAGAATTACAAATACCTCATCAACAATGATAGATTTAATTATAACAAATATGTATAAATTAGAGCCCTTAACAACGATATATCCCAATATTTCAGATCATATTATAATTGGCACAAAGTTAGACATTCGTATTAAAAATAAAAAAGAAACTATACTCTTTAGAAATTTAAACAAGGAGAATATTGATAAACTAAAAATGGATTTGATATATAAGGACTGGAGTTATGACTGCACTGATGTGGACACACTGTATGATAGTTTTGTTAATAATATTGCAACTTCGGTAAATAAAATTGCGCCTATACAAAATAAACTAGTGTATAAAGGAAACAAGTGGTATAACCATAAAATTAAATGTGCTCAGAAAGAACGTGACAAGGCATACGCAAAATATCAATTTACACAGATGGAAGAGGACTGGACAGACTACAAACACAAAAGAAATAATGTCTTACAAATAACTAGACAAGAAAAGAAAGTTCATTTTAAACAATCAATAGATATGTGTCGGGGAGACAGTAAGCAGATGTGGCAGACAATAAAATCTTTATTGGGTAATAATAATAAAGGGCACTTTGAAGGAACCAATATAACTTTTGAAACCGACATGGGACGTATTGAAGAAAATTTTAACAAATATTATGCTGATAGTATTGAATGTATTGCGAACAGCATTGATGACTTCTCTGATGATGATGATGATGAAATTCAAGATAAAGGACCAGTAGCGGTTAAACTATTTGAGTTTAAGACAATAAGCCTCAACAAATTAAGAAAAGTTATTTTTAGTTTAAAGAATAAAACTACTGGTGACGAAATATTAAATATTAACTTATTGAAAGAAATATTTGACAGCGTTGGATACCCATTGTTAAATTTAATAAATACGTCGTTGACAACCGGAAAAGTACCATCTGAATTAAAAGTAAGTGTGATAGTGCCAGTTCCAAAAGTTAAAAACCCAAAGCAAGCCAGCGAATATAGACCCATAAACTTAATTCCAATAGTGGATAAAATATTAGAAATCGTGGTGGCCGAACAGCTAAGGGAGTACTTTGAAGATAACAAACTTTTATGTAGTGGTCAATCGGGATTTAGACAAAGTCACTCATGCGAAACAAGTTTACAATTAGTGTGTGCGAATTGGAGGAACGATATTAATGACGGTAATGTTGTTTTAAGCGTGTTTGTAGACCTAAAAAGAGCATTTGAAACTATTGATCGTCGTAGGTTAGTTAAAAAGTTAAATGAATATGGTGTAACAGAAACAGCTTCAACGTGGATTGAAAACTATTTAGATAATAGGTACCATAAAACTAAAGTGAACAATAAAATATCTTCTAAAATCCCTAGTTCGTATGGGGTGCCGCAGGGCAGTGTGTTGGGCCCTCTTTTATTCATAATATATGTGAATGATATAAATCATGTCCTAAAAAATTCATATGTAAACCTTTTTGCAGATGACACGTTAATATCTGTATCTGGAAAAAATCATAATGAAATCACAAATATAATGAATAAAGAGCTTTGTATGTTATATAGATGGTTATGCACAAATAGATTAAAACTCAATAATGAAAAAACGAAATGTATGGTTCTTGGAACTAAAGCTAATTGCCGAAAATACTTTAATAATCAACAGTTTTTATACATAAATAACACAAAAATTGAATTTGTAAGTGAAATTAAATACCTGGGAATTATTTTAGATCAACAGTTGACATTTTCAAAACATATAGATTATTTATGTAAGAAACTTGGTAAAAAGATCTCTTTCTTCCAAAGAATATCTGCCGATTTAACACAATGGTCAAAATTAATTATATATAATACTATAATTTATCCACATTTTAATTACTGCTTTTCATTATTAATATCATGTAGCATATCAGATATTAAGAGGTTACAAGTGTTGCATAATAAAGGAATGCGTGTAATATTAAATTGTGATAGATACACACCTATTTCAAATATGTTGAACCAATTGGGTTGGATTTCTGTGGAGCAAAGTATTGAAAGAGCGAATTTAATCTTAATATATAAAATAGAGAAAAATCTAGTACCTACCTACCTTAAACCTTTCTTAGTTAAAAGATCGAAGTTGCACAAGTATTCGGTAAGGTCTGCTGAAAACTACAACATAGACCATACAAAAATATCGTTCTTAAAAAAATCGACTTTTAGCGACGGCCTACGCGCATACAATGCTTTGCCCAAGGAAATCAAATCCTCTAGAAATTTAAAAATGTTTACTAAAAATATCACTAAATTATATGTAGCTGCTAGAGCACAAGATAATGAATGATTCTGTACAAAATTATGTGTTTCTGTAAATAGCTTTTGCTAAATAAACTTTATTCTATTCTATTCTATTCTAATTGAATATAATAAATACCTGTTAAGTCTTTTAAACATTCCAACGTTAAACGGGGGAATTCAGGGACATGGATATGGCTGAGTAGAACCCAGTTGCCATTTCTCAATCGAAGATTTTCGGCTTCAACACGTGCCAGCACTATGTTTACCTCTTGCGATTCGCACCAGTATTTGTGTATGTGTAGCTAGTTCAAACTTCCCGGCATATTTATTAAAGGATGAAATCTATTAATTAATGCACCCGCAATGCAATAAAAGTCACGTAAATGAACAGCATGTATTATTGATATCGTATCGTTAAAAGATTTATAAATTGATTTGAAATTATCTATTTTAAACAGCCCAGTTGGAAAAACAACCTATCAGTTTTATATAACAGATTATAGGTTTTCTGTTAGTTTCATCATATTCAGTGTTATTCATTAATTTCTTAATATCAATATTTTGGCTACTCGGAAGTATAGTACAGTGAATTAGGCCTAACGGGTATACCACTATAAGAAAACGCGTCGAGAACTCTATCTCTGTGGTGATGAGGAAACGAGTTTACTCTTTGAAGTACTTCTAAGTTACATGCATATTGTAGTTTATTAAATCTGCAACACAAGGATACCTCTAGCAGTGTTAGTGGAAACCGAGTTTAATGCCGTCTCGTCCGATCTCTCCTCAATTTTCTGAGCATTGTTAGAGTACCTTGAATACTGTAGTCATTTTTATTTATAATCGGTATGTTAAAGTTTATTTCATATTTACATCATTTTCCACTATTCATCGCCGAAAACTCGTATTCGGTGATGATTAGATATAAATAACAAGCTTTATTCCTTAGGCATACGTACCTACATGGTAAATTCGCTTTAAATCTCGAGAACTAGTCATAGTAAGATTTTTAATTTTTAGTACTCTATTAACATATACACAATAAACACAATTTGAAAGAATTACGGAAATTAACCGACGAAATTCTCAATTACAGGACGTTTTGAGATAAAAAAAGTTTATCGGCATATTTATTGTGTTTTATCTTTTGTATCGCCCTGTGGACCCCTCTAAAATTATATATATTTGGAATCAGCTGTCAATGGACAATCAATGTATATTAAAATATACGAGGCGTCTTATTAGAATGAGTCACACGCGTTTCAAATTTTTGACTCGCCCTGTATAAAATATACAAATTGGAAATTTCGGTAATTATGAAACAGTACATTTCATTTCAAAAATAACTTTCTCAAAATTTTGTTGTTTCAGCATAAGCACATAGATTTCAAAAATGCACTTCGAGTTATTGGTGGCTCACCCTGTATATAAGTGCATATTTTAATCACAATATATTATCTGACGTTACAGGAATGATATTCGCGGAGAAAAAAATTAATCGAATCCTTCAATTGCCATGAATATGTTTTATAAAAATATCCACTTTTTTAATTTTAACACCCTGTATCTCAAAAGGTCAAAGGTCAAAGGATTAGATTGGACCCATGTTACTTTTAATCAGAAGATCGAGATCTATAACATACTAAAAATTCAGAAAATTTAACCGAGAACAACTTTATACAGGAAAAAGTGTGGGGTCCTTTTCTCACATTAGCTGTTACAACTTGGCGATGGAACGCTGCCTTCTTTTCATCGTTCATTCCACGGTAACATCATAAAATTGCCGTCTGAATGTATCGTCAACAGTAAACAAGCATTAATCGACTTCTGCTTTAGTGATTTACATATAGATGTAGTCCCAAGTGCGGCTTTATTGACACCGCTAAATGCCACATGCCAAGATGTCAATGAAATTATTCTCGGCAAGCTGAACGGTCCCACCAACACTTATTACAGCGCAGATTCCGTCAACATCACAGTTATAATGTATCATCAAGATAACTATTATTAACGCATCACGATTTCTCCAATAAATTCTAAATAACACCCCACAATTAGATATCAATTTGTACAAACACTTCATATTATTAAATTATTTTCCAATTTCTATATCATGCTTCTTCTTATTCCAGGACTAAATTATTCAAGCGGGGCAGATATCACCTGCTGCTCGCCCAGCGGCCACTGTTGTAAGTTCACTATCTTATTTTTATTTATTATATACCTTCAACTAAAATTTTTTTGTTTTCTACAAATTTCATAAAATATGCCTTAACCCTACTGCATTTCTTTATGTCATCCATTTACAATAACTATTATCGTAATTTAACATACAGTCATTTTATTCATCTAACATGTGTTTTATAATTATTAATTAAACACCTTTGGCAAATTCTTCCCTTCCCAATTATAAAAATATACCACTTTTACAACAAATATTTCAAAAACAAGATAGTACACGTTACATCTCTCATTGCAATTTTAATTTATTCATAATAATATTTTTATCCTACAGCTTTCGCCGGAGTCTCATCGGAAAAAAGACAAAAGTTATCTATTCACTCTACTTTTATATTTAAAACAATTTAAATACATATGTATAATCTTATATTCCAGAAAGGCCCACTTCAAAAGGATTCAAAAACAAAAGAATCGAGAAAAAAAGGACAAACAAAGAATGTTTGAAGCTGCTTTAAAAGCACAAATTCTGCTAATAAATAGCATGCTCAACAACCCCAACAATTCGCCCCAAATAAAAATCAGGTTTAAATACACAATTTATTATCGTACTTTAAACAAAATTTTCGTTCCTCTCATTTGGTATTAATTTCATAAAACACTGTCCAACATTTTAACATTGGAAATGTTTATGTTTTCGTATATGGGGTAGAGTTAACAGTTTTTGTTCAAGGTCAAAAGACAACGGTGTCGCAGTCGACTGAGACTATCATATGCAACGGCTGATATACGCAAATGTAATATGGGTTGCATATATCACAGGGGGTCAAGTTACCAGTTTTCATTTAAGGTGGAAATAGAGCGGTGTAGTGGATCGTGCTATTCCCGGACGAGGCGAAGCAGTCAGGAAAAAGTTGAAAAAGATTATGTTTTATGTATGGTGTTATCATTTCCAATATTCCGATGATTGGAAGGATTGCGAAATCTGTGAATTATTTTATCATCTAAATAATACTTTACTCTATTTCATGCCAGTCGAACTTTCCATAACAATTTCAACAAACCAATTTTTGATATTTGAGGTTTAAATCATTTTATTTTAATGTGACATTTACACTTTGTAAGTTCTGACAGACACAGAGTTTATTTTTATAGGTTATTAAATATTTGACATTTTAAGTCAGTCTGTTCAAGTCTCGGGGGGGGGGAGAGGGCTAACAGGTGCAAATATTGTGTTTCAATTATCTCGCCTTATATTTAAGCTACGACAAAAGCGATAATACCAGCATAGAGGGCGCTTCGAGCACCGAAACTTTGCTTCTTTTGACTTTCGTCGTTACAGCAACGGTTATCGATTGGGGGGTGGGGCAAACGTTTTCGGAGTAACAATTTTTTTTTGGCCATCACTTTTTTTCTTAGTACGTTTATTTAAATAAAGCTATAAGATTCTCTAAGTAGAACCATAACAAGACTATTTTTAAGAATGTTCACTCACTAATTGCAGTCATTTCCAAAATAATTTTATTTCAAACTACAAAATAGGAAGATTATGTATACTATTATATTATTATTTTTAATTATTAAATTAAGAATACATAACCCCTGAATAAATAATAATGAAGGTTGATATATGTATAAACTAGTAAAAGCTCGTTGCAAATAAACGATTTTATTAAAAAAAAAAAATTGCTGCTCCGTAAAAGATTGCCCCATCCCCCAATCGATAACCGTTGCAGTTACGACAAAAGTCAAAAGGAGCAAAGTTTTAGTGCTCGAAGCGCTATCTACGCTGGTATCATCGCTATTGTCATAACTTCAATAGAAGTCGAGATAATTGAAACACAGTTTTGTACCTGTTAGGCCTCTCCCTCCCGCGGAACATAAAAAAATATAGAATTTTGTGCATTTGGGATACTTAAGGGGGCCAATTTTTTGCATACGTTGATTTTTCAGCGAGGTAGATGATCTTGTCAAAATAATTTACCTACCGCTTGGACTTGAAGGGAAACAATTACTGGGTCATGGCACACGGGTAAGTGCTTTATTAGAGCTTGTGCATGCGAATATTTGTGACCCAATAGAGCACAGATCTACTGGAGGCTCCAAGTACTTCTTACTCTTCGAGGACGATTATAGAAAAATGGTATTTGTTTATTTTTTAAAGAATAAGTCCGAAGTTTTTGAGAAGCTTCAGGAATTTATGGCTATGGTAGAGAATCAAAAAGGCCAGAAAATAACTATTCTCAGATCTGACAACGGTGGAGAATTTTGTAGCAAGACATGTAGAAATTTTTATTAAAATATGGAATTATGCATCAGAAGGCTAATGCTCATACTCCGGAGCAGAATGGTGTTCTAGAAAGAATGAATTGTTAGATTGTTGAAAATGTAAAGTGATTGTTGTTCGATGCTGATTTGGATGGCATGTTTTGGGCTGAAGTTGTAAATACAGAGGCTTATTTGTAAAATAGGTCAGTTGCTGAGGATTAGGTGAAAAAACGTCATATGAGCTATGAAATGGCAGAAAACCTAATATTCAAAACTTCAGGATTCTTGGTAGTACAGCCATGGTCCACATACCAAAAACAAATAGAACCAAGTGGCAAAAAAATCAAGAAAATAGATGTTGATCGGCCTTGGTGAAAACACTAAAGGACACCGAGTCTACGACCTAGAGACTGATTCTATTACAATAAGCAATGTTTGCAATGTTGTAATCATTGAAAAGGCTGAAGAAGTTCCCATTATAATAAAACCAGAGCCAGGGGGTTGCTACCGAAAATTTGACTGGTATGAACATCTCAGAAGATACTGAAACTTGTTCAGAGTTGTAGCACAATTCAGTGAGAGATGATGAGGAAGAAATTCCAATTGAATCCAACAGCAGTGACAGTAGTGACAGCGATTTTGTGCCCAATGTCACCATAGTAGACTAGACTTTGAGTGAGTTAGTGCGTCAGTCCAGGCGAGTGCTCAAGCCGAAGAAATTCGAGGGCTTTGTCACATACATGTATGCATCCATAGATAGTGTTAATGAGGCTTTATCAGGACCAGAAAAAGATCAGTGGCGACAAGCAATAAAAGAGGAATGTCAATCATTTATGGACGATGAAGCATGGGACATTACGGAGGTTCCAGAACGCGGAAATGTCGTGGACTGTAAGTGGATGTATAAAAAAAACAAAAATGTTGAGTTAGATTAGCTTCCGACCGATGCAGTGATTGCGGATATTATGACAAAATGTTTAAATGTTACAAACAGTGTTTTATTTCTCCCGGTTCCTGCTCTACAGAAAGTGTGAAACTTATAATGATCGGATATTATACTAATGGTTATAGGTTATGGGAAATAAAAAGGAAACGTGTTGTAGTTGATAGGAATGTAATTTTTGATGAAATGTCAACTTAAAGAAATACGGAAAAACAATTTGTGGATATTGAATATGACAATAAAAATTATGTACAAGAAACAGGAGTAAGTACAGAAAATGAGATGAGAAAACCGACTGAGATAAAGAGTACTGAAAGTGAGGGAAATGAAATTTTAAACACGAATCGAGAAGAAATGAAACAAGAGGAGGAGAATGGAACGAGTGTCAAGAAAAAGAGAATTACAAAAACTCCCACAAGGTTTGACTATTATGAAATGAACGTTGCAGCGGCTCTCTCAACGGGTTGTTTACCATGAGAAGTGCCAGAAACGGATGGTGAAGCAGTAAGGATATATAATGGATGATAAGAAGTTATTAGTAAAGAAATCAGTTCATTAAATGAAAAGAATACTTGGGAGTTCGTGAGTGCAAAACTAAAATTTAAAATTATTGACTCGAGATGGGTGTTTTGTGAAAAAAATTATGAATAATAAAAGAGTGAAGAAGGCTGGGTTAGGTGCACGAGGTTATCAGCAAAGTTATATAAACGAGAGGTGTATACTCCGGTATAACATGACAACGATTAGAATGCTGTAATCATTCAGAGCTAGGCATAGTACTGCTCTAAATTACTCACGAGTATTTCACAACGAATACCTTTAAAAAGTACTCGTGAAAACTTGAGTACGAGTACCTGTTTTTGAAGTACTCTAAAAAAATTAGTACTTTTGCAAAATTTGGAGAGTACTCTTCTAAAAATCAGTTACGAGTACGAGTACTTCGAAAGATACCAAATTGAATAGGTAATAGACAAAAAATTAAAATACCACTTACACTACTATCAGTAAAAAAAGCAGATCGACATCAACAAAAACAGTTAAATTTATTAAAAATGTATAAGTACACAAAAACGAACACAACAAAAAATTTAAAATTCTAAGAAAAAAGTAACAAAAAATATATATAGTTTCACACGTCAAACGCTCACTTTTCACACCGCCTGACTGACACTTACTGTCCTGCATTCTTGTATGAAAAAAGACAAGCTGAGACTTGCCTGCGTTGCACGTCGGTACTCGTACTCGTTGCTCGTCAGTTGTGGCCGCCAAAAGCACTCGAGTACCTAATAATGTAAAGTACTTGAAAATTTCACAGAGTGCCATCCAAATAAAAGTACTCGTGAGTACTTGTTACTGAGTACTTTGGGTACCGAGTAAAATTACGAGTACAATTTACTAGAGTACTGCCCAGCTCTGTTATCATTATTGGTGGAATTTGACCTTCTAGTGATGCAATTGAAGTATAGTCAGCACTTTTATATGGGACGTTAGAGAAACCAGTGTATGTGTATCAACCACAAGGATTAGTTAATAAGTCACCAAATTTAATATCTAAAGTAAATAAGGCACTTTTTGGACTCGCCTAAATGCCAAATAGCAATCGCCTAAATGCTGGAATTCTCATTTTGAGAATTTTATGTTAAATTTAGGTTTTAAAATCTAGAAAAGATTCTTGCTTGTATTTTAAAAAGGATATTTTTATTTTAATCCATCCAGATTTGGAAAGTTCAGACGATTTATATTACGTTAAAATTGAGTTGACGAACAATTTCAAAATAAGAGAATTTAGTAATACAAAAATCTTATTTCTGGATTTGGAAATAGACAGAAGTGATAATGTTTTAATGATAAGTCAAAAAGGGTTAACTAGAAAAATTTAATGAACGTAAAACTCAAAACATACCTATGCAACCAAAATTAGATTTAAGTTCTGATGTAGCATCCCTTAGGACGTTTCACGTTGCTAGGCGGCAGCTCTCGTGTCGGAAGGCAACAGGTGTGGATAAGGATTCTTTTGCTGCAGAGCCGGGTAGTACTTGGATACTTCGGTATATATATATATATATATATATATATATATGTAACAACAAAAGATCCTACTGATAAATCAGCTTACAATAACATAGCGCAAAAATTATAAAATGCAAATAATGAAGGCAAAAAGATCTACGTACGATACTTTCATAGAAAATTCTGAAAATAAGTCTAGGGACAGTTGGAAATTGATTAATTTCGAAAGCAATCGTAGTAAAACCAATAATGAGGAAATTGATATCGACCCTGATACTTTTGTAAATTTTTTTGCCACAGTAGCTGATCACTTAATAAATAACTTACCGGAAACAAACGGAAACTCAATTCAATTTTTGGAACATACATCAGCACAAAATACTTAATTTTTTTTAGAGCCGGTCACAACATTAGATGTTAGTGATGCAATCAAAGCCCTTAAAAACTCATATAGCAGTGACATTTATGATCTTAATAGCAAGATAATTAAAGGAACATTAGATTTTTTTGGTTTATCCACTAACTATTATTATAAATAAATGTTTTAGTGAAGGATACTTTCCAGACGTTTTCAAGATTGCTAGAGTTATACCAATATTTAAAAAAGGCGATAAATGTAGTCCCGACAATTACCGTCCCATATCAATCATCCCGATTTTTGCTAAGATAATAGAAATTATTCTAAAGAACCGTCTAATCAAATATTTTGAGGAGTATTCGTTACTACATAAATTCCAGTTTGGTATTCGAACTAACTGCTCGACAATAGATGCAGTCTGCAAGATCGTGAGTGACATGGTTCAGGGCTTTGAGGAGGGCAAACATACAACGATCACGCTGTGTGACCTCAGCAAGGCCTTCTACTGTGTTCAACATAGTCTTTTAGTGGAAAAACTTAGTCTTTATGGAATAAAGGGAACATCATCATCTCTCCTTGAGTCTTATCTGCAAAATAGGCAGCAATGCGTTTCAATAAGAAATAATAAATCAAATCACAGAACGGTAGCGCATGGTGTGCCTCAGGGTTCTGTCCTGGGGCCACTTTTATTCATTATTTTTGTTAACGATTTATTTTATTACTTATTTTCTAGCCGAATCATTATGTTTGCTGATGACGCTACCCTACGCGAATCAGATAAATGTCTTGCAAATCTACATGAAACAATATCGGAAACTGAAAGCCGTATCCGTATCCGGATACTTTTCGCCTTTCCGCGGATACAATTCATTATTCCCGCACTTAACGTGAGATAGTACTGATAGTAATACTCTCCGGCCAAGAACTAGTTCTTGCATCTTGCTCTGCGGAGTTCCCCGTGAAACACAGTAGAAGAGGAAAAAATGCGCTGATGGCTGATGCGCGAAAAAACGCTCGGACAGGTCGATTCTTGATTTTTGCTGGACAACTTTTGATATCAAACTTGTCATTTACACATCAACCCCCTAGCACCAGCAACCACTAACTCAAGAATTTAAATACGGAAAGGGGGAAAGCAAAGCGCACAACGAAAACTTCTCCTGAGGGTATTTTCTTATCGTTTAGGACGTATGGAAGCATACTGGGTGACCCAGAAAGTACCCACCTCCCCCTCTCCACTATTTTCTACAGTTTTAAAAATTTGTGAAATCAAATATAGGTAATCGGTATCAATTTTTACCATTCGGTGGCAAAATAAAACACTTCTCATTTCTCAATCAATTTTCTTATTTTAAGTAGCACCCTGTATATTTAAGTCACTTTTCTCATAAAGCTGTGGCATTTATTTGCTATTTCTAGTTGGCTTTGGAATTCAGGAACAATGCCACTTTTTGCAGTGAAACGATGGACTAGTATGGTTTACAGCGTTTACACTTTACACCACTAAAATTTTAGTGGTCCGATTAGTTTGGCGGGCAGTGTACCTCCATAAAAATGTAGATATAATTATTTTATAAAAAATTGTAGGCTAAAAAGCAAGCCAATATGAACACGAATAAAACCGACAGTGAATCTGACTTGCAAGATGCATTGTGGCTAAGAAAAGATGGTTTACACTCGATGTTTAAATATTGCCCAAGTGTTCAAGTGTGGGCCACCCTACGAGCGACGTGGTTAGCGTCACTGGTGTAACCTGGCTAGCACAGTAAAGATACGGAGAGCAAAAGGGGGTGGAGTTCAAAGCTTGGGCGCCATTGATTACTAAGGGTAATCAAAGAAAATCAAAGATAAAGATAAACAAAAGACAAAAGTTACATATATACATAGTACTATATTACAAAAATATTATATTACAACAAATAAACTATCACAGCATCAACGATACTGTATAGCAAAATATCACACAGAAATATATACAAAATACTATATTACAATTTGCCCTATATTACAAATTTGCTTAACAGCAAAATAAATTTGAGGTGTACGAGAACCAAAAATATATTACAAAAGATACGTCTCGTAACTTTCACCTCAATACTAAAATCATATATTACACAACGTAGATATACTTGAGATCCTTTACGAGAGACAAAATACTATATTACAACAAATATGTCTCGTAACATTATCTCAAAGTTCATAAACTTAAACACTTTCGTTACAACCAAAAATTGAACCACGACTCGCTATATCATTAACAAAAATGCATTACAGTACTACAATAAGATATTAATCATAAGGAATCACGATAAAAGCAACTACGAAACAATACTACGGCGAACTATTTGCGACAACGAATTCAAGATATAAGGAACTACGAATTAATATACAACAATGGATTTAAAATGCAAATAGCCAAAATATAATAGATTTCACTTGAATATAGTATGTTAAATTTAGACATTTTTGGCTCTAATAGCTCAACAATCATGTGAAAATAATCCCTTTTATTGGTAACAATTAAAAGTACTTATCTTTTATTTTGTTATCCTGATGGAGAGAACTCCTAGATACGGTCCTATTCTCCGATGATCATGGGTTTAATTTCACACGTGGCCGCCTTAATCCCATTGTGAGGTTATGAAATCGTAGAAGATTGTCGCCAAGACAAAATGAAGAAAATCTCTTCGCCTAGAATGTTTTCATATATTCCGATTCAAAATGTAGTATAGCAAGATGTGCATAATCTCAAATCTTGCTTAAAGCAAATAATATAACGCCAAAATACTTCTACGTTAAATCATTAGACGTGAATAAGTTTTGTTTCATAAGAAATTAATTCTTAATTTATAAGAATATAAGAAAAACCTAAAACAATATTTCAAATGTTAGATGGCATTTACCGGTATAATTATCAAAACCTTACCTCATGTGATCATCACGAGGTTTTTCAAATTCTAACATCCCCCATTACAGGTCAAACAAAATTATAAATACGTCTAATTAGTGCAATGGTTCAACGAGAAAGAGTTTCACCCGGCGTTATTTAGTTGAAATACCATTGCTCTTGCGCGATCTAGTATTTGCGAACTTTAACTGCTGACAGATGACGTACGTTCATCATAGTCTAAGCAGTAAGGGACTCTATTAGTACTAAAGTTTGTGGGAATAATATTTCCGATAACTATAATTTTTCTAATAAATATTAACAGTGTAACGAAGGATGCTATTGAGCATTCCGCATGTTACAGCATTTGAAACAACTTCGGATCAAGACCCAGAATTTGTAGTTTCATGCCCTGATGAGGATGGCGGGGAATCAGATTCAGGTTCGACAGTCCAAAGAAAAAACCATAAACGAAAAAGTAACGTGCACTACATCCGCTGATGAATTTATTCACAAAAAAAAGGAAACCAATCGGGAACAACTATCCAATGAAGCTTCTTCCTCTAGGACCTCTACCGTTGACACTGACGTTAACGCTGTGTTCTTTAAACAAGTGGAGAGCAGTCCATGTTGGATGGTAACATTGAAGCAGCTTGCCAGCTCTGCCTACTCCTTATCAAGAACATTAAAGGACACATCAACTCATCATCTAATTATTTCAAGCATTTGAAAAGGGTTCACCCAAACAACATGAATGAATATGAAACCTACAAGAAGTCGAAAAAGAAGTCACGAAAGAAAAGAATTGATGACAAAACTGATACTAATGATGTGTCTAATCCAAAGCAGCCTAAGATGATTCAATCTTCAATCACCAGCCTAGTTAGAACTAAAAGTACATCAGTAGTATCACAATCTGTATTCGACGAGCGAATAACGACTTTCGTGGTAAATACAATGCGCGCTATATATATTATAGAACATAGAACATGAAAGTTTTTTGAATATATTCCATGGGATGAATGTAAAAGTACTAACAAGGAAAACCCCCGTGAAAAGAATTTCTGATGGACGTAAGCACAGCATGCAACAACTTAAAGGTAAAATCAAGGATCTGAAGTATGTTTGCAGCACTGCAAATATATGGTCAAATAAAAAACGCAGTTTTATGGGAGTTTCAATTCATTGGATCGAAGAAGAGATTACTCGAGGGTCTGCTGCTATAGCCTGTAAGAGGTTCAAAGGCGTGCATTCTTATAGAAATATCGCAGAAATGCTGGAACAAACAAATTTGAAGTTCCTTTTAATAGAAGATATACTGGTTGGTACCGTGACAGACATTAGAAGTAATTTTGTAAAAGCCTTCAAGGAGTTCGGACAAGCTGCAAGTAGTGCAGCTGAAAAGGAAGATGACTTATTAGAAGTAGAAGAGGATGATGGGATATTTAGAATTACGAATGTAGCCGACCAAGGTGGTCATACAGATGAAGAAAATGAAAATACGCTAGCTGCAGATACTTTTGTTTTGCCTAAGCACATGAGGTGTGCAAGCCATACATTAAATCTGATTGCCACAACCGAGTACAGAAATACAGTTTAAAAAAATCCTGTATTGAGAACTCGTGAAATGAACGCATTTCACAAATGTGGTTTGTTGTGGAAAAAAGCAAACAGACCAAAATCAAATGAAATTGTACAACAAGTGCTTGGTCATACATTAAGTAGCCCAGGAATGACCCGCTGGAATTCCATCCACGATTCAGTATCTCATATTTTAAAGGCGAAAGAGACACTCCCAGTTTTGTTTACGAAGTTAGGCCTGGAAACAATCAAAGAAACTGAGCTTCTTTACCTCGAAAAATATTCTGTTGTGATGAAGCCCACTGGCAGACATCCTTGATATTCTGCAAAGAGAAAACAACACTTTTCTCGGTCTGTTACTTCCAAGTTTGGTATCCCTTCTAAACAAGTACGAAAAATGGCGATTCAATCAAGGATGAAATACGGTGGAGAACATCTGATCAAAATGTGTATCCAGAGCTTCAAGACGCGTTTTTCAGATACCTTAAAATCTTAGTCGAGAATTGCTGCAGTTCTTCTTCCGCCATTTAAGTTGCGATGGTACAATGTCATAAAGAACCCTCAGAAAACAGTTGGCGACATCAAATTGACGATCATAAAACGTGTGGAAGAACTCACGGCGTCAGAATCATCATCAGATGGTTCAGATGAAGATGACCAACAACAAGGGAAGAAGTTCAACGAGTTTTATTTATTTCCGCCGAGATACCAATGACACCATCAGAGTCGAAGAGAACGTTAACGCGCAGAATGATGTTGGTGTGAACAGATCCAATTCCAATAATTCTACTTCTACTTCTAAAATTGAGCTCGAGCTTTTAAGATATCTCGAGGACAAGAGATCAAACATGCAAATGTTGAATGAGTACCCGGTACTCAAGAAACTCTCCATGAAGTACAACACATGCCTGCCATCATCTGGACCAGTTGAAAGGCTTTTCTCCTTCGCCACGATGATAGATTCGCCCCGGAGCAACGCCTTATCTGATGCCAATTTTAAAACTCTTGTGCTGACGAAAGCAAATTTAAACAAAAATAATACAGTTTAATATGTGGTTTCATTTTGCAATTATTATAATTTGACAAAATAAAGTTTTCTTGAACCATATACTTACACTTTCTCTTTGAATTTCGTGAGGCAGGGTTTTCAATAGAAAAAGTATCCGTATCTGTTATCCGGAAAAAGCATTCGGATACATGTATTTAGAATACATTTTACAACTAAAAGTGTCTGTATCTTGTATCCGGTATCCGAACGCCACTGCCGGTATCTGTATCCGATATCCAGGTACGTCCGAACCAGCACTGTTTTGCTGTAACTAATTGATGGTAAATGGGCGCCATATGATCTTGCTGGGGCTAAGACCAAGAAAAAATGCCAACTCTAGCTGCTCACGGAGCAGTTACAGTATTGTTTACTAAATAAAGCCTAGTGTCGAGTTCTCAACTCGTTTACTTCCTTTTTATTATTATTACATCACAATAGAAGGGTGTAGGAAATATATTATAAAGTAAGTATGGATAACTTACAAGAACCTTTATATACCCTCAAACAGTACTATTTTCGGTTTCCAAGTTATATTATTATGCTCAATTATTAATCTTCTTTTCAGTAAAATAACGTACAACACATGAGTGTAATACTTACCTAGTAATAATAAATTTGATTTTTAATTTACGAAAATCTCGACAAGAAATTGGTTCACTCTGACCTTAAGATGCTGTAGGCATCTCCTATCTATCCTTTGTTAGATCCTGGACAGATGAGTACCAAATCCTCCACAACTAGTTAACGTTACGTATTCGGGCGGTAGGCAGCAACAACGGGGAATAGGGTATTTTCATTAATCTGAGATGAAAGTGGAAATGCTTATATTTGAAAAATGCATATTTTTTAAACATTTTTGGCACAGAAAAAAATATGTTGCATAAAACTATAAAATTATAATTTTAATTACAAGTTTCAATTTTTCATAATGACGTCACTAAGCGAAAACTAGGTAAATCACAAAAAAATTATTGGCAACACTGACAGTGGTGTGACTCATTAATTTTCAACATTTTGTTTGTTTGGCTATTTGTTTGAAAACATTCTATACAAGCATACATATATGGAAACTAATTACGTAGAAGGTAGATCAGATAATTTACCTGCCATAGATCCTTTTATGATATCTGTGTTTTTTGTGAACAATATGAACTTTTTAAGTGCAGAAATTAAGGGTGTAAAAAATGTGAGGTTAGTATACAGTTTCTATTGACATATTTCCATTGCTTTATTTTCTAAATAGTGTTAAGTAATTAATTATATTATGTATGTAGAGTGATTTGATAAGACCTGTTATAATTATTTTAGAGCAGCAAGAATGTAATATGGAGATCAAACTGTAGGTTATGTACAGCTGAAAAGAGAAGCAAATATTTGCATTGTAAAAGGCAACATTACCCCTGAACATAAAGTTAGGAGCAAGTCGTATGATGTAACTATAAAAGTAGATGAAACAAATGATAAAATTTTGTCTTCAGAGTGTCATGATTGCACCGCTAGTTATGGTAAGTTCGCTACAGCTAACAAGTTAAATCTCCAAAACAAATAACATGTATTTGTAGGTGGATGTAAACATGCTATTGCTTTTGTATATTGGCTATTACGGAGATCGGAAGAACCTAGCCCTACATCAGTTGCATGTTATTGGAAAAAAGTAGCTCTGTCAAAAGTAGGCACAACTATTAAAATTATGAAAGCCTCGGACCTGAAAACAGGTGAAGCAATGAACTTCTCTGAAAAAAAAAGGTTTTCTTGATAAAGTAGTTGAGAAAGGAAAAGAACAACGTTGTGGTGGAAATTTATTAAATTATTTTACACCTCAAACATCTATTAAAAAACTTTCTCTGCATTATCTTTGCTTCAATTATTTAAAAACTCAAAGTAATGCTGATGTCAACGATTGTATAGAATATTGTAAAAATGAAATGTCTGAAGCAGTATGTAATGTTGCGGCTCAAGAAACAATGAATCAGTACAAATATCCATTTTGGTATGAGTTACGTTACGCAAGAATAACTGGATCGAAAATTTATGAAACATCGGTATGTAAAGTATCTAATGGTGCACTATTTGAACAAATTATGGGAGCATGTAGCTTACCAGATACAGAAGCCATGAAACGAGGACGACAACTAGAAGATGAGGTTCTTCAAATCGTTGCACAGAAATATAAAATAAAATTAAAGAAAACAGGATTATTATTGGATAAAAGTAAACCGATGTTAGGGGTTTCACCTGATAGTATTTGTGAAGGTTATGTTATCGAAGTTAAATGTCCTAGTTCGGAGAAAAGTGTTAAAAATTATATTAATAAGGAGGGAAACGTAAATAAAAAATATTTGGCACAAATTCAGTTGCAAATGATGTTATGTAAAAAAAATTATGGATTATTTTGTTTTGCTGCAGCAGATTTTGAAACAACAAAAAACGTCACCATATTAGAAATAAGCTATGATGAAATTTTCATCCAAGATATTATTTCAAAATCTATTACGTTTTGGAAAAATGCAATATATCCTGCTCTTGTGAAATAAATATTTTTAATGAAATTCTGGTGTCATTTAAAATCATTTTAATAGCCTCAAATTATATTTGTGGTGTAACTTATAGAAAATAAAACCAATTTTTTTCTACTCATTTCTACGAAAATGGTAATTTTTCTAAGTCCATATGAACATGACATTTTTTTACTGTAAAAATGAAAATATTTTCAGAAGTGAGAATGAAATTGTCAAATTTATAGTTCTAATAATGGATAGATGAAACACTTTCATTTAGTAGCTTACACATCTATTTTACCTACCATAGCAACGACTAATTAAACAATTAACAATTTACATTGTGATAATAATTGTATATTCCACGTCTATACAAAAAACAAATAGCTTTTGGACTCAATGTGAAGGACGTTTTTGTCAGTACTTAAATACATATTATAGCTAATATGTATTGTTCAGGTACTGTCAAAAACAAATAAAGTTTTGTAAATTCTAATCCAATATTTTATTGCAATAGAGTAGAAAAAACAGCATTTCCTACTCGAGACGAAATACGTTTCTTTCATTCGTGACGTTGCCCAAATTCTCATCTTACGAAAAAAACAGTATTTTCGTCTCTTGTAAAATACGCTATTAATATTAATAACGTAAGGTATTTAGGTATCTTCATATAAGTAAGACCCTATAGAATATGCAAATCAAATTACTTCTGATAATTAAGATTTATTTTATTAAGGTCCTTGAAAATTTATTATACCACAAGCAATATGCACAACATAATCTAATTTCCACGTGATTTTTAAATGAATACATGCATGTGGCTTTAACATTTCAAATTCTCTTAATCTTCTAATGACCTGTTCAATATGAATCCTTAGGCTAGCTATCCGTTTACTTAATTTTATATCTTCCTTGGTGCTCTTGGTGCCGGTTTCAATGCTCGGTGGTCTAAATAACGTACACTTTCTTACAGCTAACTCTGAATCTATTTGCTTAAACCCTCTATCTGCAATTACTCCCGAGTTTTTTGGATATCTAAGTAACCACAGTTTCTTACTATTTCAGAATCAGTAACTCTTCCACCATATCTTTCGGAAACAAAATTAACAATGCCGTCTGGTGTAGAACTTATTAAATATTTTAAAGTATTGGCTTTTTTATATTCAGACCAGGTTAAGGACTGATGTAGACTGTTAATTGGTTGTTCTATTTGAATTTCAAAGCAGTCGATGATTGACTGAACAGTACTATATCGTACCCTAAAACCAATTGGAAGATTAAATTTAATCAAATCTGATTGTGGCCAGTATATCAAATTCTTAAAATGTGCAGCCAAAGTTATTAGGTATTTTCCAAATATTTTAGCTACTGTTGAAACACTTATACCAAAGTCCAAAGCTAAGCGGTAGAATGCATCATTTAATCGTTTTTTTAAACAATTAAAATATTTCTGTACGTGACTTGAGCTTCACATTCCAGTATTTTAATCATAAAATATGTGTCCTCTGGGAGACCTAAATAAAACCTGGAATGTTTCTCAACTATAATCAAAGTTCTTTCGGCACTTAATTTCCTTACACGTAAGTCCATATCGAAATGTTCATCAGATGAATCACTACTTTCTTCCAAAGATGTACTTGTTTGTGATAAAGCAGAATAAAGCGAGGATGAGGATGACGACTGTTGAAACTTGTATTTCTTTGGAGACGTGTCAGGTGACGATATCTGTGCAGATGTACTAGGTTCTTCAAAATGAAGTATTTTCACAGCTTTCTGGGAAACCAGCTGAATGTTTTCACGTTTCCTCTTTTCAGCTGAACCACTAAGCTGAGAATATTCTTTAATAGTATGTTCACTGTTACCAATTAAATTTATATGAAGAACCACACCTCTTTTCAAAATAATTTTGTCGTGCATTAATTTGTAATGAATCCAGTTTTCACAATCATTCTCCAACTAAAAATGAATATATTCATTATTTATTCTTAACAGTCAATCATTTACCTTACATTAAAATGGTCTTCACAACAAAATATTCTTCCAGACGAAGCTTTTGGTACTTTATCACGCTTTACAGAATTACACCAGTCCCTTCGTATATCCTCATTAAATGGCACAGTTATAAATATTTCCTTGGAATTAACGGATGTATTCCCACAATCAGGTACAAAACAACTCTTATGCATGCTAAAATAAATTACTGATTAACAAATTTTTCAAAATAAATGCAGTTCATTACTTACTTATAATGGTTTTTTAACCAAACTTACACACTAACAATTAGGTATTTAAAAAACCAAACTAAACGTCGTCTTTAATGAAATTTTACACTCATTCACAGGTCGATATTAGGTGTTACACAAATCTGAACATATGTTTATGAAACAAACAAAAAATAAGGTTATAGTTACATGAAATGTCAAATCACAAATCACCAACTTGAAACTCCCTAGAAATAAGTACATTTGGCGCTCTATTTGAATTATCGCTTAATGACGTCATGAAAGCTTAACTAATTGTTATCCGGCTTAAATAAAAAAGTAAAACAGAAAGAAAAAACACGCATTCCTTATTTTTATTTCTAGTTTTCAATTTTTAAATTAAAAAAATATGGGAAAATACCCTATTCAGGCGGCTAGCATGCAGCACACGTGCGGATATACAGACGGCATTTATTTCCTTAATTCCTCGATTAACAGCGACGACAGCAAATAAGAGTTTCGGTTCCAAAATTTATTTCTCCATAAGGCAGTAGGGGCCAATTTATAATACATACGTTTAGAATACATACATGCCTGGAATATGTACGTCCAGAATATATTCGACTAAGATAAATTCGTCTAGTAGGCCGTCAAATCTAAAAATACACAAATATCTACAAGCGTCCAACACGCAGAATTACTCCCAAATAATCGCCTACACGCAACAAATTTTAAACATACCTCTCTCTAAGAAATGACATTTTCGCTTGATGGAATATCGTAACACTACCAAATTTAGTACGGGGGAAGTTACCAGTCACTATTCGGCATGCTTTGCAGATTATAAATGGCTGCTAAAATCGATCATATTCCTGATTTATTGGAAATCGAATCCATCTTACTGAAAAATCTGTATTGAAAAACAGGCTGCAATGGTAATTTGTACTTTGCGCAGTGACGTACTCAGGAGCAAGGGTTATAGTCAAACCAGGCGTTATTCTTGGACCGTAGATGACCCACATTACTTATTGTGAATCGAGAAAGATCGACCTGAACAGGCGTTTTACCTAAATATAGTGGGAATGCGAATTGCTTTACATCATAACGCGATGTGTTTCATTGCACCAACAAAAACAGAAATTCTAACATATACAGTCCCTATTTGTTTAATTTAACAAACGATCATTAATAACCATCTTGTGTCCTTGTTGTGTGTTTAATCTACTGACCAAAAAATAGCCATATATAAGGGGAGCACGAGAAAGTACGTTACACTGAAAATTGTAATTGAAATGAAATTTTACCGTACAATGAATTGATTGGATCTGTTATACCGGGTGAATCACGAATTGCGCTCGCCCCGATATTTCCTAAATTATTTGGAATAGATAATTGAAATTTGGAGGCCTTATTACACGACTAAAATGCCATCTTCTCAATAAATAATCAAGTTTGGTGCACATCCGGTTTGACCGGAAATGCCCACAACTTTCGATTTTTAAATGGAACACCCTATATATTTTTACATTTTTGGAATCTAGAGGAAATTTTGAATACAATACATCCATTTTGGTTACTTTTTGATAAACATTAAAAATTTTATTAAAAAATCAATTTCTGAATCCAGAGTGCTGTGGTGCCCAAAATATATTTTAGTTTGTGTGCTACGTTACTTACGTAAAAATAAAAGGAGCAATATGATTGCATTACTTAATTCTCTAGAGGCGTTTAAAATTTTTAAATGTGATTTTTACCCACTAACTCGGTTTTTTTAAATGGGAATTTAATCGTTCACCAACATTTTTAAATACCTTATTTTCATACGAATCTAATGATACCAAAATTTTCAAAATCCGCTCAGAAATATTTGAGATTTCAGCCAAAATACAACGCAACCAAGCTTTTAGAAACATGCGGCTAATAGATAATAGATTAGTGGGCTTTGGAAACTAAAATGGCACATTTCTGTGTAAATCTGGTAACCTAATAACATTGGAAAAATCAGAGTAGCCATTGAATGTAATAAAACAATATCAGCTGTCAGACAGATACAAAATAAACCGTTGCGGAAATCTCTTTCAGTAAAAATTCAAGAAAATTAATAATTTTAGTAGAAATGAAAAGGTCGATATGTTACTGATATATGGAGAGCGTCTCAAAAATTCAACTGCAGCTGCAGAACTGTATCAGCAACGATATCCCAACAGACGTCATCCAAGCAGACATTTGTTTGCCAGAGTGGAACAAGAATTAAGAAACGAACCCAATCAACAAGATGACCATCAAACATTTATTGTAATTGAGGACAAAGAAATTGATGCATTAGGATTTGTGATGGTACACCCAACAACACCAACAAGGGAATTGTCAATGGAATGCGACATTAGTCAGTCTTCGGTTTGCGGAATTTTAAAGAAACATAAGTTTGGGTCTTATAAATACCAAATACACCAACATCTTTATGGAGATGATAACGACAGGAGGCTAGTATATAACTGGTTCTTAAATGCAGTACAACAAAACCCAGGTTTTCCTTTTCATATTTTATATTCAGATGAAAGTAGATTTACGAACCAAGGTATGTTTAACAGAAATAATACTAGGTACTGGGCTCAAGAAAATCCGAGGTTGGTAGGGCGGGGGAATATTCAGGAAAGATTTGGGTTTAACTGTTGGCTTGGAGTACTTGGAGATCGAATAATTGGACCCATATTTTTTGATGGAACACTTACTGGCGAACGATATTTATTCTTTTTACAAACCCAGACAGCAGAATTTCTTGACTTACTTTCTCTTGCCTATTTACAAAATCTGCTTTTCCAACAAGATGGTGCTCCTCCACATAATTCCAGAAGAGTGATGGAATATTTAAACAACTTGCATGGCGAACGCCTTATCGCAAATCAAGGTCATATCAGGTGGCCTCCTAGGTCACCTGACTTAACATCCCTCGACTGTATGGGGCACTCTCAAAAATAAAGTTTATAAAACGTCTTCAAATACCCGCGAAGAGCTGCAAAATAAAGTTGTACGGGCTCTTAATGAAATAACGCCGGCTGAATTGCGTAGAGCCATTCAAGCAACTGTACGCAGAGCCGAATTGTGTATAGAAAAAAATGGTGGACATTTTGAACAATATCTATAAATGTCAATTTATGGTTTAATTATATTAATTATTTTAAAGATACTTACTGTTACCTAGTTTAAGTTTAATTGTTCAAACGGAATTGATTTTTATTTATTTATAGGCCCGATATTTATGTTCATTTAAATAAAACTCTGAAAACCGAACTGATGTCGCATTCTATTGCAAATGTCCTTGTGGATGTAATTGTGTTTACCTCCACATACCTATGCTAAACTTAATTGTAACGTTCTTTGCGCTCACAATTATTAAATGTTTGATAGCTCAAGATTGCCTATAACTACACGAATCTGTCTGACAGCTGATATTGTTTTATTACATTCAATGGCTACTATGATTTTTCCAATGTTATTAGGTTACCAGATTTACACAAAAATGTGACATTTTAGTTTCCAAAGCCCACTAATCTATTATCTATTAGCCGCATGTTTCTAAAAGCTTGGTTGCATTGTATTTCGGCTGAAATCTCAAATATTTCTGAGCGGATTTTCAAAATTTTTGTATCATTAGATTCGTATGAAAATGAGGTGTTTAAAAATGTTGGTGAACGATTAAATTCCCATTTAAAAAAACCGAGTTAGTGGGTAAAAATCACATTTAAAAATTTTAAACGCCTCTAGAGAATTAAGTAATGCAATCATATTGCTCTTTTTATTTTTATATTAACGTAGCACACAAACTAAAATATATTTTGGGCACCACAGCACTCTGGATTCAGAAATAGATTTTTTAATAAAATTTTTAATGTTTATCAAAAAGTGACCAAAATGGATGTATTGTATTTAAAATTTCCTCTAGATTCCAAAAATGTAAAAATATATAGGGTGTTCCATTTAAAAATCGAAAGTTGTGGGCATTTCCGGTCAAATCGGATGTGCACCAAACTTTATTTTTTATTGAAAAGATGGCATTTTAGTCGTGTAATAAGGCCTCCAAATTTCAACTTTCTATTCCAAATATTTTAGAAAATATTGGGGCGAGCGCAATTCGTGACTCACCCGGTATATGTTATGTTAGGCAGTAGGCCAGATTTATGCTTTGCAATTGTTAAAACAAAAATAAGTTGGCAAACCAAATTTTATTTTTATGAATATGGCAAGTGTTTATGTTAAGAAAGTTAAGACGCGTGTACTGTTTGCTCTTTGATTGAAGCATATTTTTTATTTCTATATTCTACTAATAAACAATTAAACCGCACTTTTAAATTTGCACTTTATTTAACCTATCATAGGTTATGGGCCCGTGTAAAGGAGTTGTAGTGAGAAGTAGAAGATTTTAAAAATACGGTGAAAACAAGCATAGAATAATCCCATTCGCTGGAAATGGTTTTGATAATTGGAAATTTAGACTGCAATCAGTGTTTAAAGCACACGAAGCGGAAGAAGTTTTAAAAGCTGCAGTTGGTGAAAGAGATCAAAACTAGCATAAGAAAAATAACAAAGCTGTAATGGTAATAGTACAAAGTATACCAGATTCGCATTTAGAGTACATCAAACGAATTGAAGGTGCCGCAGAAATGTTAACAAAATTGGAAGGAATTTTTGCAAAAAAAGGTATATGTTCGAAATATTATTTATTCAAGGAGATGATACAGCTGAAATATGAATGTAACGCTGACATACAAGATCATTTTGCTAAATGTGACAGACTATTCAGGAAACTTAAAAATCTAAAGTAATTTTGATGGTTTAGATATGGCATGCTTTCTGTTATTGTCAATGCCGATAGAGTTTGAAAATGTTGTCACAACAAAAATATTTAAAAACTGAGTTTCTGAAAAGTAGACTATTGAAATTCAATACAAATAAAAACAAACTGTCAAAAAATAGTGCATCGTCATTGGTTGCTCAAAAGACAACCAAAGCGATATCAAGCTGCAGCAACACTTTGAAAACAAGAAAAGATGTAAACATATTATGTAGAAGTACATTTTGTCCTAGATTTGATAAGTGAAGAAATTGTAAAACTGTTATTATGTCTATACCGTTAGTATAGTGTTTGCTCATTGTTTGGAGTATAGCATCAAAATTGTTACTCAGTAGAACATTGGAGTTATTTAAAAAATGTTTTACGTTATCTCAAACTGACAGAAAACTGTGTATTATATTCTGCCTCGTCTCATAAATCAATGATAGTACCACCGTAGAATAACCTCACGTTTTAAAACACTGAAATCTCCCCCACCTCCATATTCACCTTATCGCGGCTTCCTAAGTTCGAAGTTCGTATCAGTCTTAGCCTGTGTGCAAGAATATCTGCACGTCCTTTCGCATAAATCCAAAGTGCGTAGGTAATTTAATTTAGTTGTTAGAATCTAAATATCAACTCCGCCACGAAAACGTCGTCGAAGTAGCAGCTCGTCGACAGACAGGTATTCGTTGGGAGTTTATAAAATATTAAAGCGAATTGACTCTAGGTCAGCAGTGTTGAGAAACAATATCAATGTTTCCATTATAAAGAATAGTTCAATAGAAAAGTAGTTTAGTTTAAGAGTAGGTAGTTGATAGACTCGACTTTTACTTGGTGAAAATCCATTATCACTAATGAAATACAAAACACTAAAATGTTTTTAAAGTTTTCACATATATTACGTCAACATGACGATCGTTTAGCTAAAACATTACCTTCATCAGATGAGCGCACTACCACACTACTTACAAATTGAACTTATTGGACCTTAAATACATTGATTACCTGAAAAGTAATTTGCACACAATTTTAATTAATTACTGATAATATAAAATGACTACTAGGAAATGGAATTAAACTAGACGAAGAGTTTAGTGTCTTTTATTTCATTAGTGATAAAGGATTTTCACCAAGTAAAGGTCGAGTCTATCAACTATTTAAAAAAAGCCGATATTGGTTTTTTTCACCCTATGGTACTTCAGACTACTTCTGAGATGTAGAATAGCTGTCCAAAACATTTGGCATTTTAATCTGTATCTGAAGAACGATGTGTACCCTAGATACGTGAATTTGAAAACAAAAAACGAGAGTAATTCAGCCCAAATAGGTAGAGAATTAGGGATGAAAAAATGGTTAAAAGAAGACAGAAAACTTCAGTTCAAAAAACAGGATATCTACAACATTTATCTTAAGGTCATATACACTCTGAATTTGATTTTATTGATTCTAAAGTTAGATTTCAAATAGGACAAATAATTAATTCTAAATTCTTGAGACAAGAAAAGAAACCTAAATCATTAATTTTCAAAAAACACGCGATAATAAATAAACAAAATAATAAATATTCAGACCATGTCCCCTTTGACAGATTTAAAATTTTTACAAATGTTGAATTCATTACAAGAAATAAAATTATTAGAAAAAAGTTTTCAACATAACATTCAGCCAAATTATTCTAGAAAAACTTTTGAATATTTATTTGTTGAAAGAGAAGTGGCGTTAAAAGGTTTGGATAATATCACAACTATTAGACATATATCTTCACAAATTATTAAATCTCAATTCACCCCAAATTACAAACATAATATTATTAAGCGGAATGAACATTTTACGGCATTATCTATAAGAGAGAAAGCTAGAGAAAACAACATCACATTTACGCGAGCGGATAAGGGAAAACAGTAATAGCAATAAATACAGAGGAATATATAGACAAAACAGAGTCTTTTCTAGACCCTTCGAAATATAAATTATTGAAATCAGACCCAACCGAAAAATCCCAAAGAGAAATTAAATTAACGATTAATAAGAGTTTTTTATTTGCGAACTGGATCAGTTCATTTCAGTGTAATCCTAACTGAGCCGAGAGTGAACAAATGAAACGTGCATTTAACAAATAAGGTGATCCCCCAGTCCAGGTTATGTGATCTGTCAAAACAGTCGATGCCGAGTAGTTTTGGACGTTTTGGTAGTTTTGGGTATTTATTTATTTTAATTACACAATGCAACAAGTGGAAATTCAAGATCCTTTAAGTAATATTACTTACAAATGTTTCATACCAGCAGAAGACATAGAAAGATTTCAAACTGGTAAATTATTTTTAGGTATAACAGCATTGATAATATTAATAAAACTTTTTTTAGATAATGAGTATGTTAATGCATTATTACAAAGATTCGCAAATGATGAAGTGGAAAATGACTCTGAAATCTTCCCAGAAGTATGTACACATACAAAGAAGATCTGGGGATATGAAGAAACACTACTATTTGTTGCTGTAGTAGAGGCTCATTACGATGAATTGAACAATCCAAGGCTGCGAAAACATATATGGGAAAATGTGGCTAATGATATGATAAGTCACGGGTACAAAGTAACTGCTATTATGTGTTCAGTAAAACGGAAGAACCTTATACGCAGTTATAAAAACTGTTACGACAATAAAAACAGAACAGGTCGAGGACCAAGCAGGTTTTTATTTTTTGATCGTATGAATGAATTTTTATGTACTAAACCTAACATTTCAAGTCCTCATACAATAAATGTGTCTTCAGTAAATAAAAAGAACTCTGAACTCAGCGAAGAAGTTAATAGGACTGAAGCTGGACCATCAACAGAAGAAACCTCCATTGACCTAGACATTAGTGAATCAACAACTGAATCAAACGAGAAAGACTTAAATATAGGTATAAAAAAAGACACAAAAAGACGAACAAACCCTAGAACTGAATATTATAAGGTGAAAACAGCTTTCTTTAAGACAAAAGAAATGGAAGTTAAGAGGAGTTATTCGCAAAGAGAAAACTATAGACAGGAAAAATTAGAGCTGGAAAAAAGAAAAAAGAAAGCTAAAGGTATTGGAAGATTTACTAAATGTTAAAAGGAGAAAACATGAAGGGAATGATTAAATTCTAAAATACTTTATTAAAATGAGGTGGTATTAAAATAAATTTACTTTTAATATTACGAATAAGTATATTATTTCCGTTACCATCATTCCTAACCATAATAACATTAAGTAGTAACTCTTACTAGCTAATAAAAATTACACATTGGACAAATTTTTTTTACGAACTTATTAATTGTTACCAAACATATCCACCATAATTGTTTCTCTTCTATCAAAATCAGTAGGCTTTGTAATTGTTTCATTTAGAGAGTTATATTCTTCTTGCATATCTCCATCTTTTATATTCATGTCTATCTCTATGTCCAGGTCATCTAGTGTTACGCAAATATTGTGCAAAACGCAGGCAGCAATAACTGCTTCAACTATAAAATTAATATTAATATGATCAAACTGTTTCAGCCTTCTAAAACGCCCCTTTAAAAATCCATACGTATTCTCAATAACAATACGTGTTGACGAATGTTTATAATTAAATACTTTTTGTTGTTCAGTCAGATGACCATTATCTTTAAATGGCACTACAAGCCAGCTACAATTGGGATAGGCACTATCACCCAATAAAAATTTATCATTTGGTAAACCATTTTGTGATGCATTTTTATACAGCTGCGATCGTTTTAAAACTCGAGCATCATGCAAAGAGCCTGCCTCACCACAAAATATGTCAATAATTTTCTTATTATCATCTGCGACGGCTTGTAAAACTATACTACGCCGCCCTTTGCGATTGCAGTAAGCATTTTGATGTTCTTTTGGTTTTCTGATGTAAATATGGGTTCCATCGAGGGCATGCCTTGTCTCTTCTTAAAATTTTTGGCAATTTTATTTCCCTCCTCTTCAGTTGGCCACTTTATGTAGGTGCCACTACTCACATTAACAAAATACCTTGCAATTTTACGAATGTATATCATCGCTGTGCTTATACAAACATCAAAGCGGTCGGAAATTTGACGATAGGTTTCTATGTTTGCCAAATACCACAACGTCATCAGCAAGCCTTTTTCAGGAGTTACGTTTTCCCTACCTGCTTTGTAAGAAGGCATCACATTACATGTACTAATATCATGCAAAATGTACTCCATTGTAGTTGGCGAAATTCTAAAATGCTCTTTAAACTGGTGATAATCAAATTTTGGCACAACTGTTTCTACAAAACCCTTTGTACGTATTACCGTTCTCCGCTCTGGTCCTTCCCCGCTTGACGAGCTCTCTGAACATAGATTCTCTGAAGAAGAAAAAGAACTTGAACTACTTATATCATCATCAATTAAAGCTCTCTGAAACAAAGGAATAACAAAAATTAAAAAAACATTGAATAAGAAAAGAAACAGTACAAACCACTATTTCAATCTCAGTATCACTTGATGAACTTGACTCCATCTCATCCGCCGATAATACAAATTATTTTTTAGTGGTTATGCAATTCAGTTTATGTGTAAACAAAAACAAAAATGCCTGCGAAATACAAGATCGCTAATGCGAATACGCTACTGATTATTAACTGATTTAGTGATCGAATGTTGCGGGTGGAGCAGCATCGGTAAGGGGGGTACTGAACTGCTCATTTCATAATCAGATTAGATTGTCAAATAAAACACTTCAATTACCTGATTTAAATGATTTGTTTCAATTTGAACTGATCGAGTCTGCAAATAAAAAACAGCTAATAATTCCCTTGGCATTTTAGACAACAGGTTATATAAATATGTTTTGATGAACCCCCAAGCACCTAAGTTATACTCTTTAATTAAATTACACAAAAATAATCTGTCAATACGTCCAGTTGTTTTCTTTGTAAATGCCCCTACAGTTAGGATTTCCAAATTTCTTATTAATATTATTAAAGAAAAATGTAATTTCTCTTCAAAGTATGGTATAAATAATTCTTATGAACTCATTTCAAAAATTAAAAACGTGACAGTACCTAATAATGCACAACTAATTTCATTTGATGTGCAAAACACATTCCCGAGCATACCTCCTAAAGACGTTATTAATATGGTAGAAAAATTATTAGATAAAAATAGAGTTAACATAATAGAAAAACAAGATATATTAAATTTATTAAAAGTTCGTTTAAATCAAAATAATTTCCAATTCAACAATAATATTTATACCTGTACATAAGACTTAATTATGCCCACTGCTAACGGATATCTTTAAGGATGATCTAGAATCTAGAATAAATATTCATAAAAATATGGTTCTGCATAAAGGCTTTTTGTATTCGTATAGGTATGTAGAATTTTAACCTGTTTTGTGGGCACTACAAGACAACTGGATAGTTTTTTAGATTACATTAATGTATTACATTCGAATATTAAATTCATTACGGAAAGAGAAAGTGGTAATAAACTTAATTTTTTAGATTTAACAATAAATAGAGTTGACAACACACGCCAATTCTCCATTTACCACAAACCTTCATCTACTGATACCACGATAAATTACATGTCATTACACCCTAGACAGCATAAGCACGCAGCTTTTCATAGTATGTTACTAGGCTATTAAATATTATCAGATTACGAATTTAATAAAGAGTTTAACTTAATTAAGCAAATCGCGGTTAACAATGGATTTCAAGCCTCTTTTATAGATAACTTATTGCACAAAAAATGATACAATAACGCGATAAATAGTATATTTAACAGGGTTATGAGCTCAGTCGGACGAGGAATCCAGGCATAAGGAAAAGTTTAGAAAGATAAGTTGTATGAAAGAGACGCGATGTTATCGAAAGATATAATGCCCTTTGTAGGCGATAATTTTGCAGCTTTGGTCATTCAGACTTAAAAGCATATTGCGGAAAAGCAGTGATAGGAGCTAAGTATTGAGGAAGAAAAATTTACTGAAACTCCGTCCAATGCAACATTAGAGGCAAGAGCACAAGCCATGTTGCAGATAGTCTCCTAGAATATTTGAGAGGTAAAACTACAGCATACTTAATGTATAAAAATCTTGAGGATAATTTCAAAAAGAAGGGCATTCGAAGCCGTTCATTTCTGAGAAGAAAATTAAACGAAATAAAATACAATGAGAAAGAACTCTACTAAACCATTTGGTAACATTGGAAGAAATATTTTCACAGCTGGGATAGTGAGTTATCAGAGGAAGATAAAATAAATTATGTGTTAATGTCTATGGGTAAGTCTTACGAAAGAATAGTAACAGCATTGGAGACTGTGGAAAAGATTAAGGTGGATTTTGTTAAGGATCGATTGTTAGGCGAAGAGGAGAAACAAGAGAAATCTAACTGCAGTAACGGAAACACAGAATGTGGTTTTTTATGCTATACATGTGGTAAGCCTGGCCATAACAAATGTCAGTGTCGTGAACGGAAGTACCAGGTGACGGACCAATACAGTAACGGGTAAGCAGGAATAAGTGGTAGTCAGAATATTAGGAGATATGAAGGACAGCAAGCATTACAACAGACACGAAGGTAGTAGAGGACAAGTCTATAGTCGTGGAAAAGGCCAAAGTCGTGGAAACGGATACTGATCATTTGTAGCGGAAAGTGAAGAAGCAGAAAAAACATTTTTCATGTGTTAACAGTCGAGTGAAGTGTATGACTGAAATAAACATAAGCAATATAGACTGATGTATTGACTCAGGGTGTTCAGAGCATCTTATAAACAATAAAGATTTTTTCAGTGAATATACTGAGTTACAAACTCCTAGGAAAATCTTTGCAGCTAAAAATGGTATTGTATTAGAAGCAGTTGGAGTAGGTAATATTGAGGCTAGGTGCTCTGCAAATAAGGTAATAACCATAAAAATGTTTATTTTGTACCTGAATTAAGAAAAAAGTTATTGTCTGTCTCAAAAGTGGAAAGTGGTGGTCCAAAAGTTATATTTACAAATGGTAGAGTCAGAATTTACAACAGAAAACATTAATAATGATAGGTTATAAAATTGGGTCCTTATATACAATTAATATGGGTAGAACGGTCTGATTTTAACTATTTAAAATCTAAAAATAAAAATTACTTATTACAAAGATGGCACAGACGTTTCGGTCATTTAAGTATATCAAATATTAACATGTTAAGTAAAAATAATCTTTTTCATGGAATGAATGACATTAAGAGTAGTAAAATTAAAAATACTTGTGAACCATGTTTGTTGGGTAAAATGACACGGCAGAACTAATCATAAATGAAACTACGGCGGTGAAAATGGTAAACAAATTAAACTCTATTTATGAACCAACAAGCCAAGTGATGATCTGAAAGAGTTTATACCCATATTTGAACAGCGTATCAATGACGTAATAAGTACAGGAGAGAAGTTAACGGAAGACGATAAAATGGAACCGCTTGTTGTGTTTACCCGAAGATTTTAGTCATATTGTTGTCATAGTAGATGTACTACCTGCCGTACAGTGAAATGTAGGATCTGTGAAATCAAAGTTGTTCATAGATTTCAAAAGGAACACAGACAATAGGAAAACCCATGAAAGTTATGCCTTCAATTCTGGCTCGTCCAGAAGATATGTGAGAAACCAAAACCAGAAAGAGTGTTGTGGATGTGAATGAATAGGTCACATACATAGATTTTGTAGAAGAAGAAATGAAAATAGAGGCGGAAGTAGCGAGAGAGGAAATAATATGCAGGGATCGATATTTCAAACAAATTTACAAGGAACAAGTGAAAAAAATTTTCAGCAACCAAGGAGGCAGAGCCACAGTGTAAGCAGAGGTCATGCATCAGGAAATTCAGTCGAGGTGAGAGAAAGTGGAAGGGAGAGCAACGGAGATAGTCTAGATAACAACACCTTACATGTCACTGTGATGTCACCGCAAAAGTAAAAGGCTGACCAAGAAAAGGAGATTGCTAGACAGCGGCTTCTCCGATCACATTGTGAACAATGACAGTAATTTCTCCAAAATTCATAAATTAGAAAACGCTGTTAATATAAGAGTAGGTGATGGATATTTAATTAAACCTCTAGCGATGGGAACGATAGTAGTAAGATTTAACGCAGGACAAAAAAAAAATAAAGACTAAGATTAAAAATTGTTACTTTGCTTTTTGAATATGTCCAAGATTACAGATAATAAAAATAAAATTTGGGCGCAAGATAATAATTTAGAAATTTTTAATAGAAAATATGAAGTAATAGCATTAGCAAATAAGAGAGATAATCCGTATGTGTTAAAAGGTGCAATACTTGATAAAAAATGTACTGAGTCCAATGAGGCCAACATTTTTTTATCCCCAAAAAAACAGTTAAAAAAATGCAATTTTTTGCTGAGGGTTTTAAAATAACGGCGCCATTCAAGAAATGTTCAGATTTCCCTAGAACACCAGATGAAGTAACCCCCAAAAGAAAAAGAATCATTTTCCCTATGATAGTTTCAAGTGAAAAATATAGGGAATTTTATGAAAAGGAAGAGAATAGGGCTATTTCATGTTAAATAAAAACATTAAAATATTTATCAATTTGAATAGTAAGAATATACAAGAATAATGTATTGGTAAATACTATTTCTTTATTATTTGTTAATTATTCATAAATCAATAAGAAGTATCGCCTAGGGGCCTAAAAACTCTCTTCCCCCAAATCCTCACAGTACCAACCACGGTGACGTACAAGATGAGGACATTAACACTAATTCACTGACAAATTTTATAATTTTGACCAAAGTGTACTAACTGACATTGAATCATTTGAAGAATTAAAACAAATTGACAACCAATACCGCAACAATAAAATTATTAATTTTTATACTCAACCTATCGATGGATAGTAAACCTAAAACACCCTAAAAATTTTGCAGTGGAACGCATGTTCTGCTGTCTCTAATAAAAATAGTTCAATTAAATGTTTAAATGAAAATGATGTTGACTTTGTACTAATATCTGAAACCTGATTTAAACCTAATGTTCACTTAAATTTTACTGGCTAGAATATAGCATTTATTCAACACTTGCAAAATTTCAATGAAGTCTTCATCATCCGTTGATACCTCCAGATCTTGGTGAAATTGTTCGGATATTTCTTGTTTGACAGAACCAGAACAAAAACAAAATATGTGTGTAGAAAAATCAAAATAGGAAATAGTTCTAGGAAATAATTATCTTGAACTGGGTTTAAACTCAGAAATTTAACAGCTTACATGAACCTTCAAAAATTACAGGAAATGAACTAGGTTTAAAGCTGAACTCGGCTTCTACAACTCAACATTAAATTTGAGTTTAGTTTAATCTTGAACCGGACACGAACGTGGATTTTACAGCCGGGCTTTAAAGTAGGTACGTTGAAAATTAATTGCGCACGGTTTTAACGGTTTGGAAATGTTTATGTTCGTATATAGGGGTCGAGTTACCAGTTTTCGTTCAAGGTCAAAAGATAGCGGTGTCGCGGTCGAGTGAGACTGTCGTATATGCAACGGCTGATATATGCAAATGTAATATGGGTTGCATATATCACAGGGGGTCAAGTTACCAGTGTTCATTTAAGGCCTAAATACAGCCGTATCGCAATCGAGAGTATATCGTAGCTGTTTATGTTTTATGTATGGTGTTATCATTTCCCATGTCCCGATGGTTGCAAGAATTGCGAAATCTGTGATTTTTTTATTTCGTCTAGTGATGGGCATAATCGATTAATTTCAATAACCGATTTCTAGGTATTCGAGTAATTTCAATAACCGGATAATAATCATTCGAGTGATGGTCACCTGAATACTAGAAATAATTTATAGTGGCAGCACTAATTATCTGACATGAATCGGTTCGAGTTATGAGTACTGAGTTATACGAATTTCTTTAGTGTTCAAGTTGGTCAAAAAAATAATAGGTGCATATTTGACTTTCGCTAATTTTACATTAAATTTTTATTAATTCCTTTAATGTTTAAATTGAACTAAACAACAAAATAGTAGGTACATATTTCATTTTTAATGGCTTTATGTTCAATTTACACTTTCATGAACAAGTCGAAGTTTTATTTTTAATTTAAAAAATTCGCGCTGCGCTTTTATAACACAGCATCTGACTCACACGCAGTATTCGTATCGTGGGGCTCATTTAAAGGTCTCCAACGAGCCGGTAAATCACAGAGACGGCTCCCTGAAATGTGCAAGTGCGTCATTATTTGTTTTGGCGCTTTAATTCGACATTTCTGCTGTTTCGTTTTGGTTATGAACCAGTTTCATTGAACAGGAATACGCTGTTATTTGACATTATTTCTTACGTTTTCACAAAGTGTTAACATGCCAGTGCCACTGAAGTGTAAATATTGTGAAGCTGTATTTACGGTGAGAAAAAACTTAAATCATCATTTAAAAAATATTCATGAAATAAAGAAAACGCCTATTATTTCTTGAAGCAAATGTTTACAACAGTAAATGCTTAGATGGCTGCAATGTCTCTTTTAAGAACATCGGGGACTTACGAACGCATTTAAAAGAAGGTCTCAGCTTTGATTTTAAAACAGATAAATGGACTGTCAAATTTTAATGGTAATAAATTTCATTTTTTTTTCAATTTAAATTGATTTAAGTATTTTTAGAATTTCTAATTTGGTTGGATGACACTCGAAAGAATATAATGTGCAATATGCCTTCAGTAACGCATCTAAAATGGCAGGTAAAGAAACGTTGTATTTCTACTGTAATCGCAGTGCAAAATATAGATGTATGTATAGTATTTTATTTGGCTTTGTAATGTAATTAACATTTTTTCAGCTTCTGATAAAGATCATCAGACAAAAGTTGCAAACAGTATCAGCCGCAAAAGGAAATTAAAAAGTCAGGGATCTTGTAAATTAAACAATACTTGTACAAGTTCAATCACAATTGAAAAGTGTAATAAGACACAGCATTGCTCAGTAAACTATGTTCCAACACATTATGGATATCCTATTGAATTACAGCATGTTCGTATCTCTAAACGAGACCGTTTAACCATAGCAGCCAAACTTACTGATGGGGAGTCTTAAAGTAAATACAATTTTTGTAATGTACAAGTTATTGTCAATGGGTATTTTTCAGAATCTTGCATATAAAAAGAAATAACTTATCAATAGAACTTTAAAAAGGGATGATTTATTAACCGGAGAAGATATAAAAAAATATAAAAACTTCGTATAACATTGGAGTACGTCATAGAAATGATGTTGTAAGTGTAGAACTGTGGATTGAAGAATATAAACAAGTTGGAAATGCAACTTTAATTTACAAAAAGCAAGGATATGACCACTTTATTTTAGAAAATAATGACTTTTGACTAATTCTTTTCAATAATTCTCAGGAATATATGTTAAAAACATTTGGGAAGAACACAGTTAGCATTGACAGTATCATGGTTTCAACGGTTATGATTTTGAGCTTACAACGGTTATGATCATAGACGAATTTGGTGAAGGCTTCCCCGGAGCATGTATGTTCACAAACAGGAAGGATACACTTGTTCACGAATTCTTTTTTAAGCAAATAAAATTAAAAATGGGGATAATTTCGTTTATTTTGTTCGTGGCATATAGACCATGTATGGCGAGCAAATTTAAACAAAATCCGCAATTTAGAGAAAAGAGGTATAATTTATAAGTTATTAAAGGTATTAATTTTTAAAAGAATTAAACAAATTTGTGAAATTGTTAGATGATGATGTTGAAACTAATATGTTTGGCGACTATTTTAAAAGTTATTACGTTAGCAATGTCGAGCAGTGGGCTTACTGCTATCGAAAAAAATGTGGAATAAATACAAATATGCATATAGAGTCCATGCATAAAGTTGTTAAATATATCCATTTAAACAGTAAAAAAATTAAACGACTTGACAAAGGACTTCATGTAATATCGAATTTTATCAGAAATAAAATTGTTGATAGGTTAATAAAAAATATAAAGGGTAAAAACACATCTCATATCTCGAAAATTGATCAGACATCAAATTGCAAAAAAGAGTTCATTTGTGCTCAAACACAATGAGAGTGATAAAATTTGGATGGATAATAATGAAGAAAATAGCTAATGATTTACAAAGTACTTGTTGCCTAATGTTCATTCTGTGATATACGTTTAAATATCTATACATGTATGTGTGTTAGAACTACAATTGCAAGCACATTCATTATATTCATATAAATTGTCAAGCAGATCGTAATAATGATGCTATTGAAAGTGCTATTACATCAAATTCTAGGTAATCACAAATTGGCACTTAATGAAGAAGTAGAAACTCATTTAAAAACTGTAGCGAGCAAAAATGTAAATAGTGATAGTAACAATAAGACTTCAAATTCAATTAAACAAAGATGTAATCAAATAATCCAACTCGGCTTAAAAAAAAATAAACAATTAACATTTCTCTCAACAAAAAAGAAGAAGAAGAAACCAATGGCTATAATTTCAAAACCACATAGATTGGAAACCACAAATTTAAAAAAAATGTTTACTAGGTGAACTTTTTGTGTCTAATGATTCGGCGAACGATCACAATTATAATATATAATTGTAAACAAAACCAATAAAAAAATATAAATACTACATATACTTATAGCATTTTTTTCTCCGTTTAACCCAATAAGTTTTATACTTACTGTAACCCTAACGACTTAACTTTATCTACAATGTTTCAATCACGACATTATTTTTCACTCTCATTACCACCCCTTCGAAAATTACCACCTCGTCTGAATTATACGTCCCCTCAGCTCCGACGACTGTCAAAATGCGTGACGTCACGTGCACACGATCTATTACCATTTAATTAGTTGTTTACATTTGACTACTGTAGCGTTGAATTGTCGGATAGGTATCTAGCGGATTCAAATATGCGTCCCGGCAGAAAAATATCTCCTATGTGGAAGTATTTTAAAAAAGTTGACGACAAAATAGCTAAATGTAAAATGTGTAATAATATAAGTCTACTACTACTACTAATTTAAAACAACACTTGGTTCGGATTCGTCCCATATACTTCTCCCAAAATGAAAATATTCCACCTGACGACAACAGTAATGTTGAAAGATCAGGTGTAAATAGTAATACTCCATCACAACCCCAACAATCCAAATCTGAAAATCAAGAGGTTGTGCCAGGGCCATCAACTTCCAGAGTGTTACTAGTAAATAAACAGCAAGAACGCCCATCTAAGCAATTAAAACTTCATGGTTCCAGACAAAAGAATGACCTTTCTGATTTAGAAATTTCTAAATTTATCTAAAAATGAATAAAACTGATAGTGAAAGATTTCCAACCACCATCGATTGTAGAAAATGAAGGGTTTTTAGAATATTCGGACATTTGACAATCGATATATCAACCCCAAATAGAAAACAATTGACAAAAGAAATTCTACCGAAATTTTACACAGATGCGGCGTTCGTCCTGAAAAAAATATTGAATTGCATTGAATATATGGCCATAACCACAGACATTCGGACTTCTGATACTGACAGCGCATACATTATAGTCACCTGTCATTTTATCCATGAAGATATACAATATTAAATGAGTGGAACGTGTCTGTTAAAATCGTAACGGTTCTGTCAGATAACGCAAATATTTAGAGTGCTATAAATTATCATCTCCATCGTCGGCACCATCCTTGTGTGGCCCTACGTCAAGCCTATCAGTGAGTGAAACTATTAACAACAACGAGAAATTAACTGTCATCTTGAAAAATGCAGAACTTCGATAGAACATTTTAAATATAGTTTTCTCGCAAGTGATTAACTTCAGTCCAACAACAATGGCTTTACATTTATTAAAGGTAAAATAAGACGTTCCAACAAGATGGAATTCATGTTTCATTGCTGAAGAGACTCTTGAAAATAACAGACCTACTATGCGGTTGCTAATCTACCACATCTTCAGTGTTCAGTGTTTTTGAGGAATGGACCATCATTGAGGACAGTGTAAGAATTTTGATAACAGCCAATGACCTGACAGTTATCCCTTCCGGAGGGACATATCCAACTATCTCTAGCACTGTGGCTTTCAATTCACCACAAAAGGTATTATTTTCAAAACCGAAGCAGGTGAATTTTTAAAAGGCACTTTATACTCCTAAGGAAATAAGGTTTCAACCTCGGAATAGAAGGAAATAAGCTGTAATTTTGTATGAAGCTTTGTTTTGGCATTATAAAGGCTCGTAGAAAAGTGATGTATAATCTCGTGTCTGCGTCGCAAGATATTCAAGGTCAAAGATCACGAAAATCGTTTCATGATTATCTCGTTTCCTATGCGAAATACGTTATTTTAGATTGTAGATCCTAACATTATCTACAATTTTCATTTCAAGCATGTTTTCGTATCATTAACCATTCTCGAGACACAGCGCGAAGAGCGGCAAGCGCGCATCCATATACCAACTTGCTTATTTTAAATGGAACACCTTATATATTTTTGACCATGGTATTCACACTATACCTAAACCCAGTAGTTTAAAATACATTTCACATTTTATAGAAAATGTGACAAGTGCAACGGTTTGCAATATCCGGTATAACTTTCTTCATGTAGATGTAGATCCTCATTTGTTCTTTGGCAGTAGAAAGAACACAAAAATTTTTTTATTTCAAATGGAACACTTTGTATCTTTTTACATAAAATTATGTAGTAGGAGTTAGAGTTATAACTTTTTGAAATATTGTCGATTTTCTGAAATGTGCTTCGCTTGCCACTCTCCGCGTTGTATCTCGAGAATGGTTGACGATACGAAAAAATGCTTAAAATATAAATTGTAGACAATTTTATAGTCTGTTTTATAATAGACTTAAATGACATATTTCGCAGACACGATATTATATGTGACTTTTCTACCAGCCATCAGAATGCCAAAACAAAGCTTCATACAGCTTATTCTCTCCCATTCCGAGGTTTACCCCTTATTTTTCCTTATTTTGCTGGAGTATTAATGAATGTGATTTCTGAATCCCAGATGCAAGAAAATAGGAATCGGTAGATAATGCAAATAATGCTGAAGAATGGATAACTGAAGAAGTTCGGCAACTTTTCTCGCAGCAAAAAACTGCTACATCCCATTAAAAATTATTGAAGAACATAATAATGAGCCTAAATCCACCAACATTTGGTCTTCGACCAAAAATTAGCAGAGGTTAAAAATTATTCAACTCCACCTAGTATGGTAATATTAACAATTAGACAAAATTTGGAAATGACAGAAAGAAGGATCCTTTTTGACCAACCATAGACAAATTCTGTTCGAGTTATATAAATTAGCTATGAAATATTTGTATACCTTCAGAAAGCCTCTTCTAAAGTAGGACAAATTACGAATTTAAGACTCAATAGACGTCATCCAAAGAAATTTAATCAAATTATATTTTTACGTACTATTCTATGATTTAGTGTTTGTTAGTTACATATCTTGTATATATAGTTTATATTCAAAAAAATGCGTACCGAGTTGAAGGTATGCACCAAAGAAAATACGTTAATTTTTTATTGGTTATTTATCAAAGAATATATATTTCTTATTTATATTTTTGAATACCTATTTATTTTCCTAGTAAATTTTATTTATTTTTGATTCTGCAGTTTTTAACCTCTTAACAGTATTGCACCTTTCAATTATTTCTAAGTTAATTATTCGATTTTAATAATTTATATTTATGAATAACTGTTTATATTATATGTTAAGTATTCTAATAGTCTAGCCCTGAATTCCTCTTTATTCTGTAATTCTGGGGTATTACTATGCGGCGCAGCCAATACGACGAAATAGAATACCCTACTTTATAATGAATAATCATGCCATGAATAATGTGCAAAACAAGTAAGTGATGGTACCTAATTCAATGACTGTTTGACTCAATGACTTCAGAAAGCTAGGATAGACAAAGCATCCTCGTGGTTTGTTATGTATCATTTTATTTGTTTACATTGCTTTAAAAATAAATATTGGTACGCAACATTCTATTGGCTAAGGGCAGGTGGGTATATGCGCACGCAGTCCCTCTCCAAACGTTTTGTTTACGATTCAGTTGTAGCATTTGCCGCCATTAAAGTGTTTGTGATAAACCGAGGTTAAACGTTGTAATTGTAGTGTCTTTGAAGACTGAATTTGTTATTGTGAATAAACAATGGGAAAATATTATGTTATATGTAGATGTCCCTTTAAAATTGAAGTTAATCGATCTTTTCACAGGTAGGTGAAATTATCTCATAAGCGTATCCTTGGGTTGGAACGACAAATAAGCAAAATTGTAAATGTTCAGTACAATAATATTGGAAGTATAGAAAATGTTTTTTCATGTTTTAAAATTGAGTAATATAGTTAAATGAAAATAAAGTTGAAGTGCAAATGATATTATTTTAAAAGTGCAATATTATTTTATTTGTAGAATTCCTCGAAATATTAAACGCCGATAAATATAGGTCTGTCGCATTTTGAAACATTTGGGAAAGGAAAATATACCCGAAGATAGTGTTCTGTGCTCAGATCACTTCTCGTCAGGTGAATTCACAACAAGTCCCAGGAGTCGAGTTCTTAAAGAATTTGCAGTGCCTGAGTTAGCAAGCTCATGTAAAGAAAATGTACAAGTTGGGTAAGTTAGGTACCTAGGTAGACAATATAAAATAGTTCTGATCATATTTTTGTCTTATTCTCTAATCTCTACTGCTAACAATTATTATTTGCCACAGAGCATTTCTTATATTTATCAAAAAATTATTTCAATATATTTTTACTGTTTCTATATACTTATTCTTATATAAGTTTGTAATAGTTGGTTCATTTCAGCATGATACGTGAGACATTAAAGTATTGTGAGATTTCTGAAGTCATTGATTCTCAGGATGTCCACGAAGATGAGTTATTTGAGTCGTCAAGAAAAAAGTAAGTACCTACTTATCTACCTGAAATTATTTTTTATTGTTTCAATAATTAAGGAGGTTATTATTTTAATAAACTATAATAACTTGTAAAATTAAGTTGAAAAATCAATATTTTATTACCTATTTATAATTTTCGCTAAATCATTTGAAACATGTCACATTTTCTAATTCAGAGTCTAAGTTTTTCTTATAACATTCTTTAATATCCTGCACAGAAATGTCAGTTTACTTGAGAACACTTTTATTTTTAAACTATTACCAGTGTCCTCTATAAATTTTAAAGCCCTAACGTATTGAAAATAGGTTTTGTGCCCAACAAGATTACAAGACAGAAAATTGTGTGCATAATAATAAAAAAAGTCAATAACACCATTTGCCTTTTATATACTTTTATATTTTCTGTAATTTAAAGGCATTATTACCTGGGCTACCTGGTGAAATTGCAAGAATAATTGATTCGAAATCGAAAGAGAAGTATTATGTAAGGGAAAAATTGTGTCATGCTCTTCCTCACCCTGCCACCATCACACAAGTTGTGTGTATTATCACTGAAGTCAATAATTATGTATTATTAAACATACCATTATTCTTGACATATGTACTGTTTTCTGTTCTTGTGTTCATAATATGTAAATAAATCATTTTGAATTTAATACAAAATAACAATGTTATTCATATTACTTTGAAGTCAAACTAGAAGAGAAATCTATATATTAATTATACAAAATTATCACCCTATCTAACATATACGCCACTGGCAATGAGTACCAAAACATAAACAAAACTATCTCCATCCTTTTTTAAGAATAGAATGTATCAGATCATAGGGAAACACAACAACACTTGCATTAATGTATAGGGAATGTTTTGTCTATCCTAGCTTTCTGAAGTCATTGGTTTGACTTCGTTGGCGATAACCGAGTGGTGCAGGTTATTTCAATAACCGGATAACCGGTTATTTTTCATTCGAGTGAGCCCATCGCTAAGGTCTTCGTGTTGCGTGCTTCGTATAGAGTTAAGGCGAGTTCATATGCCAGCTTTTAGTGTTTCTGCTTTTGGCGTATCGTTTTCTAATTGAATCTTGTGCGAAAGAGCGCTGATCAAGGCCAATGAGCAAGAAGTTGAAACAATTTCAACCTTTCTTCGTAAGAACGCGCAGTTTCTTGCTTCTTATTCTTATGTCTGTCACAGGTCTATGTGACTTGTGCTTCTGTTTACATTGACAAATGTAAATAACCTCGTCGTGGCGATTACTTATTTAAGTCGTTGATTAGATCAAGGACGATTAGATTTGGCGTAATGGAGGGAAGCACGGAGCAAATAAACATGAACATATTAACATTTGCTGTAGAGGTTAACAATATTCGCGTGGAATTTTCTGTAACTCAGGTGGTCATAATTCGCTATCAAGCGGTAGGTACCTATATGCATGTGCGGATTTTCTACGATGTTAAAAATGCAATACCAAGATCACGTTATATGATATTGTATGAATTTATATGCATCTTTAAAGAAATATTAAAACTTAATTACACTATGGTAACATTAAAATGTGTGGATGGATGGATTCGTCTTTACACATTTGTGTTTTTAAACGATGAGATTTTACTAAAGTATGTTACTGAAGCTGTTCTAATTATGTCTAAACCGGTGGTACGACAGCAGTATAACGGTGAAGATGAAAGATCTTTTGGAGAAATGTTAAGATCATTGGTATCAAAATATCTTCCTTTACAAAGTAGAACACTAAGCGTGAGGAATGAAATTTGGAACAAAATTCTTGACCACTTAAATGAAGCTGGATTTAACATGTCACTAGAAATAATAAAAAGCAAATGAAAATATTTAAGGGATCGTTATTTGAAACTTAAACCTGTAACACAAACATATTAAATCAGGAAGAGTTAATACAGAAATAAAACGTAATATTGAAAAAGCGAAGTCATGAAAATATTACGAGAGTATGTAATTTTTACAGGATACATTAGAAAGAAGGGCAACAACATCAAATTTATCGTTAACAAATAATACGAATTGTCAACACCACGGAAAAGTACAAAAAATAAAAAGAAAAAAGAGGATGAAGCTTTTCTGAACAAATTGAAAGAAATTACTGATAATATTAAAGTGCCAGAAATTCCAAAAACTGATGAGATAGATAATTTTTGCCAGCATAATATAGTCAGTATATGCTTCTAATAATTAATGATTTCTAAATAAATATTAATATATAGATCTTAATTTATATAGGTAGGGTAGGGTTACCAAAAGTCGACCGGTTCCAATAGTACGGCATTGGACTTTTTCTGGCTGTAACTAGTTTAAGGAGTAATGTTTAACAAAATGCGCCAATTATCTACTAGTTGGACAAATTCGTTACAAGAGCAAAGCATTGCAGCAACAGAAGATTTGCAAATGGCAGTATTAGTTTGGCGCTGCCAGTGAACGCGTGGTGCAAGGAAAATATTTGCAAAAGTTAGTAATTGTAGTGCCTCTAAATCTACAAGCCTAACCAGGTTAATTTTGTAAATTGATTGGTAGGTACCAATTCTTGACACTTTAGATAGTTTAGTTTATACAGGGTGTAATTAGTTTCATGTCATTAAAAGAAACTGGTAATAGGGACTGACTAGACAAACAAAAAACCTATTTGACTTTTTTCTCTAGGGACACTGAAAAAAAACTGACCTAGGTAGAACATTTGAATGTTAAAGTAGGAAACATTTGAGAACTACTGTTTTTCAGGGTCAATGGATGTTATAGTTCCGAATATTAGAAATAATAAAAAACTGTAATAACCGACTTGTGTTCCCGTCGGAAGAAGTGCGGCACTTTGATGGGATTACTTGCACCGAAATTTTTATACCACTAATTATGAAAATGTAAATAATTCCTTTCCTTGTCTTTTGGCACAACGCAAGCATAGCATGGCCGCAGGGGTTTAAATAGGATTTCTTACCAGCAGGCGATCACTTTCAAATAAATCTGTATGCAAGATGTCGAGCACTAACTTCTTATCCTAAAGTCGACCTACCTACGATCTCATTACCTAATTGAATTTTTTTATTTTGTATAGGGTAAAATATCTAGCCAGCCTAACCCCAGTACTCAGCCTTCTTATCTCTATATTTCTGTAAATAGTGATCAAAATCGAATTCTGGTACAAAACCAAATCGATACTATTTTCTAGTCTCTAATTGCACAAGGCCAGAGTAGTACACTTCCAAGCAACCAAATAAATAAAGTTCAAATCTTGAGTGATGGTTGTGATATACGCTTGTCTATTACGTGCTATTTTTTTATAACGAGGTTGTCTGCAAAGCATGCGGCTATTTTAATATGTATTTTTTGATTTCATTGTATGTTGGGGCTAATTATTTTTTTACATATTTGTTTCTACTCTCTAATATAAACAAAAAACATTGTTAGTATTAAGTAAAGAAAAAATAAGGTGCCTGACTACTGGAGCTATAAAAGTATGTATAACTCGATAGTCAGCCACACACGGTTAACTAATGCTAGGGTTAGATAATATTAAATTGAATAATGTGAATCCCGTTTTAGTATTACAAGTAGTGATTTACCAGTAGTCAGACCCCTATTGTATGGGTGGATGACTTTTGGAATAGTGACTACAGAACTTAGTTTTGGCATAATAGGTAGTAACTTTATTTATATTTTTTGATATATCTTCGTTATTTATAGAGCATTAATATGCCATGAAGGCCAATATTCCGAAGAAAAGTTAACCGAACCGATGGCGACAATAAGGAATCGGAACAAAATCAAAGAAGCGAGTCGGGTGTACGGTGTACCAAGAAGCACCCTTTAGAATCGCTTACATTCGAGGGTGCCAGAAGGACCAAGAAAATGGGTCCAGATTCTGTTTTGTTTAAAGAAGAAGAAATAACTATTGCAAATTGGTGTATTGATCTCGCTAAGTGTGGGTTCCTACTGAAGCCGAATGATCTTCGAAATACTGTTCATAATATCATTTTAGATGACAAAAGGCCCAATCTGTTTGTAAACAATCGACCGGACAAGAAATGGTATACGTCTTTTTTTTTAAAGAAACCCTGCTCTAAGGTATCGGACTCCAGAATCGATATCTAAAGGACGTGCGGTGGTAACAGTAGAGAGCATCAAGAAATGGTTTCAAAATTTTAAAAATTATATTGATTCAATAGAAGCTAGTGATATTTTAAACGACCGGAACGAATTACTAATGGTGATGAAACAAGTTTCATCTTTTGCCCAATAACTGAAAGAAGAGTTTTAGCACCCAGAGGATATAAAAATGTGTACAAAACGACACAGGCTAAAGAGAAAGAAGCTATTACAGTTCTACTTTTTCTTCTGCAAATGGTAAAATACCTTCTTGTGTTGTTTTTTCTTAGGTCAGATCACCAAAGGATATAGTCAATAGCATGCCAGAAAGTTGATTTTAGGGAAATCTGACACAGGTTGGATGAAGGCCGACATTCTTTATATTACATTAGGTAAGGGCTGGACAAATGGCTTGATAATCAGAATACAAAAAACCAGTTCTCACGTTTCTCGAGGGGCATAAAAGTCATTTAACTATGAACTTAAGCAAATATTGCTATGACAACAACATAATTCTCTATGCACTTCCACCAAATGCAACCTATATAATGCAACCTGCCGACGCGACGTCGCGTCGGCGTACTTAAACCACTGAAGTCGGAATGGAACAATATGGTGCACGAATGGGCAATACAACCAGAAAATGTTAACAGCACATTAGCGAAATCTAAATTTTGTCCTCTATTATAGACAGACAGCTTTGATTAAAGAAAATTTACCAACGACAATTAAAAATGGCTTTTGAAAATACGGATTATTTCCATATAATTCTGATGCCGCAGATTATTCTAAATCTACTTAAAACAATATCGAAAAACTAAAAGAAAAGTCCGATATTGCTACCACGATACGACAACCCGATTTTCGTAAAAATGTCCGATGCGACCTACTTGCTTAGCACGGCAGTATTATTTTTAGCGTTTTCAATTACTGTAAGTACAGTTTGAACATTAACACCTAAGTTAATCAAGTCCTGTTCCAAATGGTTTATTATAATTTCGTAGTGTCTTTTTTTATCGTTTTAGGTTTTTGTAACGAATTTTCTCTGCTGCCATCAGCAGAGAAAATTCGTTACAAAAACCTAAAACGATAAAAAAAGACTACGAAATTATAATAAACCATTTGGAACAGGACTTGATTAACTTAGGTGTTAATGTTCAAACTGTACTTACAGTAATTGAGAACGCCAAAAATAATACTGCCGTGCTAAGCAAGTAGGTCGCATCGGACATTTTTACGAAAATCGGGTTGTCGTATTGTGGTAAACAAACACTTTTTCGATTTTTCGTGGTAGGGTTAAAGGTCGCAATTGCAGAATTGGTAAAGTAAAAATGCTAAAGAATATTGTCATATCTGCAATAGAGAGGTATGGGGCTAATAAAAGTAGTCGTATGTAACATCTACTATGAAATGTCATATCAGTAAAACATTTTGTTAGATACTTTTCCTTTAGTAACTACGCATGATTCTAATGTCATATATGACTATTCTCGTTGTAAACAACAACATAACCTCAATATTTTCCTCATGCAAGTAATAGTTTAGTAAGTACATAGTTAAGACTGTGCAAACTGCTAACAATTCATTGTTATTTGTTAAATAACGTGGTAATAAGTGTTTATTGGATTTGTTAGATGAAGGTAAGTCTCATAAACAATGTTTTATATACTTAATAATAATAGTGGTAATTTGCATGTTTGACAAATTACAACGTTAATAATACGAGTACCTATATACCTATAATAATATATTTTGTGGGTATTATCATTACCAAAGTAATGATCTTAATAATAATAATAATAATACCCATTAGCGCCAACCGGCCTGACATCGTGGTCCACAACCGGGTGGAGAGGACATGTCTGCTCATCGACGTCGCTATCCCTTATTACCAAAACATCACGATTAAAGAAGCCGAGAAGATATCTAAGTACAAGGATCTGCAGATAGAGGTACAATGGATGTGGAACGTGAAAGCCAAAGTCATGCCACTGATAATGGGGACACTGGGAACCATTAAAAAAGGGTTTTACAAACATCTGGAGCAGATTCCGGGAATACCAAGTGCTTGCGAAGTGCAGAATATCGCGCTGTTGGGGTCTGCATATATACTTCGGAGAATAATAACGTGGGGGGGGGGGGAGGGAGGAAGCAGCAAACCGACACGTAGTCGAGAAAACAATGAGCTTCTTTATTGAATAAACATTCAACGGCAATTGACCGAGGTCTTTCAGCCCTCCGATCTTAATAATTTAATAAAATTAAATGATCGTTTAATTGTCATTGCAAAGTGCAAAATGGCGTAGTGGCATACAGTAATTATTATTAACTTTCTTGTTAACTTTGCAATGTGTTGAAGGCATTCAGATTTTATATTATTTATTTTAATTATTATTTTGTTAAAAATGATAGCTTAATGGATAGAAGAAAGCACATTTCAAAACTTGGATTTGAACTTTGAACAGAAAGATCTGGGGATAGTTGTAGCAATGAGAGAAATGAAAATGTCCCACAAACAGAAGTAGAAACTGATTCAAATGACCAATTTTCTGAGGATGACGACGATTCTGTTAAAGATATGGACTTCCATCCTTCAGAAGGAAATGATGAAAGTTCAGTTCAGGTACTGGTTTACCTTTAACAAAGAAGGGTACAATTAATTAGGAAGCGAAAACGAAATAACACATTTTTGGCTGAAAGAAAGCTTATAAAATTTCAAAACATGGTGTCAAACCATGGGATAAAAGAAAATAATAGTGAAAAATGTCCTAAGAAGTGTTGTGAAAATATTACTATAGCTAGACAAGTGAATATTAATAACCAATATTGGTCAATGGATCCACGAGGAAGAAAAGCTTTTATATATTATGACGTGACTGAAGGATCAAGAAGGAATTATTCTGTGAAATATTTTTTACATGTTGAGGGTCGCGTAAATCACTCAGTTTGCAAAAAGTTCTTTCTGTCTACGCTAGGATAACATAATAGAATGGCCGAGTCCTTAGAACTATATTGAATAAAGTGGACAATCGTGGAAAGAAAGCAAAGGAGAATGAATTTGATGATTAATAGAGGATCATATAAAATCATATAGTCCACAAATTTCCCACTACAGAAGGGAATGTTGACGGACCTTTTGTACAGCTCCATCAAGCCCCTACGTTTTTGTAATATAGGCAATCCAACTAACCCCAACTTTAACTCCGAAGACGCTAGCAAGGTTGCCTACGCATCGGGCTGTAAATTTTCCCGTGGCAGAGTGGCAAAGCCAGGCATCATTTAATTAACTTCGTCAAAATAATTATAAAACATAATCACACCTAAATGAAATTTTGCACCAGTATTCATACAACCTTGATCTAGAATAACGTTCAAACCGTAATTCGATAGCTTGCTAGGTATTGCCTCTAGAGCGTCTGAAAGAGGTAACTGAGAGAGTCATTACAATTAATAATTAAAACCGCGGCCCTATCGCACATATGTGGGTTCTAAACAAAACTCATGATGTCCTTGCACAAATGCATGGCGCCGCATACAAGTAGGATGAGTTCGCGGCCGTAATTCAGGAAAAACACCTGAAATCGACCGCGACAAAAGCATCCGATGAAATAATTAATCACGGCCAGGTCTATTATAGAAGAGCCACCAAAATCGTACCACCCATAGAATCGATTACACACTATCCAACGAAGGTAGTTTCATCTCGATCCGACCAGGAATTATCGAGAAATTGATCAAAGCATTATTGTATTATATTATACATTTTAGCATCATATAAAAAGTGCCTACGTGGCAAAACGAATGCAAGCCAAATAACCGTTACAAGCCTCTTCAAATCCAGACGCAACGGCAACAATACCTAGCTTATATATTCAACTTCAAGCCAGATTTTAAGGGAGTTCGTCAATTTCTCGAGGGCAAAACACACGCTTTTGCGAACCGTCGCCGCGCACGGGTTTTTCTGGTGGAATTTTTATTTAGGCCATTACTTCCAAATTTTAAAATCAACCAGTAAATTCTCAACGTCGCGTTATTATATTAAATAAATCCAGTCAAATTACCTTGTCTTCGGCCGTGCCGAAATTAATTTAAATTCAATTTTACATGTGGCGTCATTTACAAGCATTTTCCAAGCGACGCTAAAGTGGTTAAATTTATTGTGGCCATAGATTTTATTGCTGCTATTATAAAGCCCTTCCTGTCGATAGGTAAATAAGGGGTTGTAATCTTTCGTACGCAAATATTAAAAAAAAAATTAAATAAATACTCGACTTGTATGTGTAAACTAAGAGTGATTAGTGAGTGCAATCAATTTTAGGATTACAGCGCTGGAACTTGGTGAGAGAATTCCAATTTAATTCGACGCTCGTAGCTAGGTCGTCGGCGCGAGTATTACCATATAAAACACCTGCCCTAATTTTAGTGTTTAATTAATAATTTTGTTTTTCTCATACAAGCCATTAACCAGTCACTTATTTTATTCTGCATTATCGTTTACCATTATAGATAATAATTAATTATCAATTATCTTAACCTCATCTGTTTTACAAATCATTTTTAAATTTTTACCTGTACCTTATCGTTGAGAGAAATTAATTTAGCTTCTATGTCTAAGCGATATAAGGCTTTGTAAATTAATAATCTCTTTATTTTCGAACAAAGTTCATGACTTAACCGAGCATTGAAAGATCCTTTATTAATTTTATCCTCAACGACAAATACGCTATAAAGGGCTAAGATTTATAAGATAAATTACCATTGTCAGGTAGTTAAAGTTCTATTTACTTCACTAGTTTAATTTTTACACGATCAGTTATCATATATTAAATTCTTGATAATTGTTTCTTGTCCAATTTTACACTAATGCTATTGGTTAAGAGTATTGCAAAATACTACTCATAGGAAACAATTAGATCACAGGTTTGAGTGGAAATCCGTACACCTGATTAAAACGTACAGGTACGGACTGGTCCATTTGGGGCCCACACTGTTTGGTGTAATAATTATTACTGCCTTATAAGTTACCGGACTCAGTGGTCAATTGCTTTGATTTTTAGTTCAGTTCCGTTCAATAATTTTCATAATAATGGTATTCAGTGAACTACATACCGGGTGTTCAACAATTCCGGACCTAGTCAACTAAGTCCGTGATTTAATTATTAGTATCTGCTAAATATATTTTATATATATATTATGACTTACGTAAATAAAACGAAGGGTAACACAGGCACCGGGTTAATCACTCACACGTGGAGACGTTATCTGCCAAGTGATATCACCATAAGAAGAATGCACCAAGATTTTAACGAAAAATACTCAACAATGATTTCCTATGAACTGTACCGACTAGTAGTCTCCAGAAAAAATATATCATTTGCTCCATTAGGAAATGAAGAGTGTTCCACATATGTCATTTTACTTACATGGTAAACCTACAGCTCGTACCAAGGAAAACCAAAATGAGGAGTGTGTTGACTGTCAATCATGGAAAGATCATCGCAAAAGTTACAGGGCAGCAAGGAAGGGATACCAGAAAGATAGTGAAGAAAAAGAGGGACTTCAGAAGGTAATCTAAAGATATTCTAAAACTACTTATTATATAATTTTCACAATATTGCCAAGGTGCAACATGTTTAAGAAAATAATATTGGTACCTCGTATTGTCGCATTTAATGAAAGTTTCGTGCCACTTGGCACATCGGGAAAGAAGTCCCATGCATTAACTTGGCATGAAGCCATATCAGGACGAAGCAATCATGATATAATTTCAACGTTTTACAACTTTTTGTTAGAGTCTAGTGATGCAGAATCCATAACTATTTGGCTTGATAACTGTGCCGCCAAAAATAAAAACTGGGCCCCGTTGTCATTCTTTATTTATATTATTAACAGTGATCTTATTTATAACTTTGAAAACATTAACTATTAAGTATTTACAGCCAGGGCATACGTTTATGTCGAGCGATGCTTTTCATCGCCAAGTAGAGCATTGCTTAAAAAAAGAAGAACGTTTATTAGTATTTTAGGATGGCTCTAATAACTCCAAATCATTTAAGACAAAATTAGAACAATCTCACCTCAGCGATGTCAAGACGGAAAGTGCCGGTTTTTAATCACTGTTAGTGATTCTTTTGATATTCCGTTCGCGCATGCTCAGTTGCTTTAAACTTGGAGTCTATTTCAGTTATTATAGGACGATCGCTAAACATGAGTTTTCTGCAACAAATTGAATTTATTTTTAGTACGGGTGCTGAATTGAAGATATTTGGCAACTAAGTAATTGACAACAAGTTAAATAAAAACTTGTTACAGTACAAGAAAGCAGACCCATGCATTCCCAAGAATGACCTACTGAACACGAATTCGATGTCCGTTTTGCCCGATTGGCTCTTGCACTTTTCTTAACCTCAAAAAACCCTGTACACTATGGCTTTTTTTGTTTTAAAAAAAAAAACAGATTTTTTCCTTCCGGTGACTTTGAGCTGCTCGATCTTGGAAACGAAGGACCGCAGGAATGCCTGGTTTGCGCCATTCGATTTCTCTCACCATCCTACGTACCCCAGAGTGGCCCCACTGGCTCTTGCATTTTTCCTAACCTCAAAAAACACTGTAAGAATACCCACGAAAATGTAAGTGTAGCTAAAAATCTGAAAAAATTCAGGGGTACGTAGAGTGGCGAGAGAAATCGAATGGCGTAAACTAGGTCAATTTTGTCTGGAAAAAGTAAAAAGACCGATTTTTAGCTACTTCCGAAAACGGAAATGAGATACAGAGCTGCAGTTTGCGCTATTCGATTTCTCTCACCTACCTACGTACCCCTAATTTTTTTCAGATTTTTGTGGGCACTTTAAATTTTTTGGAAAAACCATACAATAGTATTAAAAAATGTATGCGATATCGACATCTCTTCGCATAAACCGGTAGAGATATTTCTGTTCAAAGTGTAATAGCGTATACGGGTCTCATTTTAGAAGAGCTGATTACGGCATTTCAAACTCACCCTGTCTATATTCACAATGTTCCTCAAGTTGAAATTATCAATACAAACGGAGTTGATGCTGGATTTGATACTGGTGGTACACTCCGTGATTGTTTAAGTGAATCTTGATCGTCATTTTATGATTGTTTACCAGGTACTAATTATCGGGTATACTTTTTAAGGCATGATATGGTTGGAAGAAGTGAACAGCAGTAGCCACGATTTTATATAAAGGATGGAAGGATGAAGGCTATTTTCCTATTAAATTTTTCCTACGTTTATTGAATATTATTTATATGGAAGAACTATGTCTGTCATCAAGGAGAATTTTTTAAACTTTTAAGCGTAAATGTAAGAGATACACTCATTGCCGTACTGAAGACTTTTCCCGACGATGAAGAAGATTTATTAGAGATAATGCAAAACTTATAATGTAAAAGTAACACTCGAGAATCTCAAACAAACCTTGCTTGATATTGCATATAAAGAAATCATTCAGAACCGAATGTATATAATTGAGAGTTGCATTTTAAATAATCTTATGGCATTTACACGTCTATAAAATGTGTATGGAAACCGTTTTCTTTCTGCCAAAAATAGAATTGCAGTACTAAATGTTGGGGGGAACATTGACTCTGAATCAACCAGAGTTTATGGATATTTAAAAAAATACATCAGAGATAGCAATGAAAGACGTAGAAGTTCTTTCTTGCAACACAGGAAAAAAATTGTTGTATCATTTAATGAATTAAAAGGAGCAAAAAATGCCAGTAGCACACACTTAAGGCTGTGCAGATACCTAAAACCGAAAATTTTTCTGAATTTAGAACTGATTCCAATAACTTGTTTGATGCAAATGTTTGGGTGTATACAAATATTTTAAAATACCTTTATTATATCAGCAATCTTTTTGAGACACCAGGATGTATTCTATAAAAAGTGTTAGTATATTATGGTACCTCACAAACTGATTCACAGATTGCTTAAAATTAAATGTTCCTCGTTTCTCAAAAAAGTCTTATTAAAGAGGAATAATATAAAACAGATATTTTTTGCAGAATAAAATTATGCATTTTTTTACATAATAGCCTTTTTTGATTGCTCACTGAATGCGTACTAGTTCAACAAACTCTATTTGTTATAAATATGTTTGTTTTCTTGTACCTGACTGGGGCTTTGGATACAAAACTAATGTAGAGAATTATAGTTTAGTCTTAGAAAAAAGTTCATTTCTTCACTTTGTGGATAGTAATAACGTATAATATAGGTAGTACACCGTGAGTTACAGTTACTTCAGAGATTAATAAAAAATTCCAAACTTTGGGAATTAGAGGAATACGCGATGTGCATGCCTCTCTCCCCTGAAGAACGAACCGTTGAGGAATATTTTAAAACTACTACACAACCAGGTGTAGATGGTGAATCTATCGTGCGACTCCCTCTGAAGCAATCACCAGAAACTTTAGGTGATTTCAAACAAATAGCTGTCAAGCGTTTATATTCAATGGAACATAAATTAATTATAAACGATAACCTAAAATTTCAATATGTTAAGTTCATAAAGGAATATAGCGACTTAAATCATATATTAAAAAAATATCTGATGTAGATAATGACAAATTTCACTATTATTACATACCGCATCATTTTATAAAACGGGAAGGTAGTTGAACCAGTCAATTAAGGGTTGCTTTTGATGCATTGTGCAAAACTACCACCGGCGTTTCAGTTAATGACGTAATGTTGGAACCATGGTTGTCTGAACGACGTTTCGGCGGAATCTCATCTGCCATCTTCAGGTTCTAGCTGAAGCTCCTGCTGCTGCCGCTGTTGCTGCTGCTGCTGCTACTGCTGCTCCTCGTTGCTCGAACTGAACCGACGTTCTCTTCGTAGTAGTGCTCCCATCTAGTGGGATGCTCTCGGCGTCCGCCTCTTTGGCGCTTGCCGTAAGTTGTAGAATGTTGTTTAATCTGAACTTGCCCTCTTCGGGGCTGACTGTTGTTGGTTGTATTGTGTGTTAGGGTAGAAAATCTTTGGATAATTGTGTTGTGGTTAGATTATACACCTGGGCGGTGCGTGATGTTGTGTTAATAGGGTGGAAAATTTGCATACATTTAATCTCGTTTTGTTGGCATCTTTTGTTACAATAGAGGTTAGAGGGTTAGTATGACGGATGGCTCTTTTGTCATTAGTGTTTTATTTGTTCTTTTTTGTGTATTTAGACTGTTGTAAGTATTCTTTGTATTTTAGAGTGCTGTATAGCTAACAGATGTGTTTTATTTTAAATGTATTTTGTTTTGTTTTATTGATATTTTTTTTTTTTTTTTTTTTTGTGATTGGTAATTATTTTTTATTGTTTATGGTTGTGTGTGTTTTTTTTTTTTATAAATGATTTAATGTATTTTTTGTTTTTATATGTATTTTTTGTATTGTGTAATTTTTTCATAAAACAAGTTAGTAAGGGTGTTAAGTGATGGCAGGGGCATATAAGTAGTTTAAAGATAAATGTTTTGGAGGATCTAAGAATTTGGGGACCAACGGATCTACTAGTGTCGGATTGTCAGATAGTTTTAATGTATTAATGAAGTTGGGTGTCAATCGAAGTTTGATAAAATTCTCAAGACTTGGGGTTCCTGTAATATTATGAATGTGTTTGGTATGAGTGCCTGGGTAGAAATTGCCTGCGATTCTTAGGGCTTTATTTTGTAGTATCTGAAGTTTGTTTTTTTGTGTAGGAGAAATTAAAGGATACCATACAGGTGCAGAGTAAGTGATAACTGGACGTATATATGTTTTGTAAATTAGTGTAGATATATGTGAAGGGGTATTTTTTAGGATATTACGAAACTTTTTGAGACGTGAGTTAAAAATACGACTAATGTGATTTACTTGGTCCGTGAAGTGCATTCTACGGTCCATATATACTCCGAGATAATGTACCGTTTTCTGCCAGTCTAGATTTTTATTATTTATTATAATTTTGTCTGTTGGTGTAATGAATTTTTTTGTGAGACACATTATTTGTGTTTTATCAGTATTAACGTGTAGACCCCAGTTTAAATAATATTCTGTTGTTACGTCTGTCTGTGATTGTAATAGTTGGGTAAGTACTTGAGAGTTTTTGGATGTTGCGAGTATAGCTGTGTCATCAGCATATAAACATTGCGTAATTCTGTGGTCAATGGGGGGTGGCAAATCATGGATGTAGATATTGAATAGCACTGGCCCTAGTGCAGAGCCCTGCGGTACACCAGAAAAGATGGGGATGGTAGGAGAGCACTCCTGATTAACTGCAACTCTGAATGTTCTGTTGGATAGATATGACTGTATTGTTTTCACAATACGAGTGGAGATTCCTGCGATGAGGAGTTTATAAAGCAGCCCAGGGTGCCAGACTTTGTCAAAGGCCCGCTCGAGGTCTAGGGCGACAAACCCCGTGAGTAGACCTCGGTTATTATTGGTTGTGGCGATTTCACTGACGCGGAATAGTTGCTGTGTAGTAGAGTGCGATTTACGAAAACCAAACTGAAACTGGTTCTCAGTCTCAGCCTGGTTTAATTGCTGTTGAATTTTTAGCAGTAATAGGGTATCAAATACCTTAGCAAGTGACGAAAGAATACTAATCGGCCTATAGTTAGATACTATTTTAGGAGATTTATTAGGCTTAGGTATGTTAACTATCTTAGCAGTGCGCCATTGGACAGGATAATAAGTGTATAAGAGACAAGCATTAAATATTTTTGTGAGATACAGATACGTACTTGGAGGTAGATGTATTAGGACAAAGTTAGGAATGTTATCCGGACCAGGTGACTTTTTTGAATTTACTTTAAGTATCGCAGCTCTAATTTCCGATGGGGAAAAGAATTGGGGATCATTTTCCGGCATCAGTCTGAGTTTGGTTAGCCTATCTATTAATGGGGTGATTAATGCTACAGTGTCATTGGGAATTGTATTTGGTTGAAATATTTTTGACAAATGGTGGGCAAAAGCGGCAGCTTTTTCCGCGTCAGTATGAACTACCCCCTGCGGAGTTTCAAGGGATGGTAGTTAATTAGATTTTCTGTTGAAAAGACGGGGGACAAAATGGGGATCTTCAGGATGGGAAACAGCTAGCTGTGTAATATATTCTTGCTTGAATAACTTGATTTCAGTATCAATTTCTTTTTTATTTTATTAATATCGCTTTTAAGTAGCGGGCAACGTGTGTAGTTAAATCGTTTGTGGAGTTTATTTTTATACTTTATTTTATCAACTAGCTGTTTGGGTAAACTTAGGTTATAGGAGGAGGATGGGAGTCTTTTCTGGCTTAGTGTTAGTGCGTTCTTAATATGATCGGTTAGTATGCCGATATGAGTATCTATATCGGTAGTGCTGTTGCACTCTGGAGACTTCGGGATATTTGTGGACATGTGTTGGACGAATTTAAGCCAGTTAAAGTCTGATTCTCGAGGTTTCCTGTCTGTTATGGGAATTTTGCAATTAAGAGAGAAAACTGTTTTTACAGGATAGTGGTCGCTATCGAGCTCAGCTAAAACTTGTGTTTCATACGGTAAATTAATATTTTTAGTGACTATAATATCTATAGTTGTACGAGCCGGAAGGGGCCGAGTGGGTTCCTGCGGGGAGATTATATTAAATTCAAGCGAGTTGTTTACGAAGTTGAATAGTGTGATGCCTGAACTATTATGCGTTCCAGAGACGATATTCCAAGCAGGGTGCTTGGCGTTCAAGTCGCCGAGTAATATGTAGGTATTATTTATTTGTGCAATTTTATTAAAATCAGTCTCATCAAGAGGTTTAGAATCGCTTCTATAGGCTGAAATTACTGTAGTAGTTATGTTGTTAATATTGATGTTTATCGCACAGGCTTCGATAGAATTCAGTGTAGGTAACAAAATATGTGAATGCTGAATATTATTTCTTATTAGAATTGCAACCCCTCCCCGAGGTTTGTCAATTCTGTCGGTTCTGTATGTATGATAGCCACTTATATTAAAATATTTGTTAGGTTTTAAATTCGTCTCACAGAGGCAACAGATGTCGATCTTTTGCATGCTCAAAAGGGACTCAAATTCTGTCTTTTGCCTTAAAATACCATTGGCATTAAATTGCAAAAAGCTTATTTTGTTAATTTTGTTTAAATTTGTAGGAGCCATTTCAAAATAGGGACGTTAGAAATTCTAGGATTGTAAAAATCTTTTCTAGGGGATCAGGTGTGGTTTTTAATTTAGTTACTAATATTTTTAGGTCTTCCCATACTTTTTTAACATTAAAACTCTTAATAAAGTTGAATATTTCCCTTAGTGGGTTGTCGTCGGTCTGTTGCTCGTCAGGTGAATCGTTTGTTTGTTGGGTAGGTTGAGTAGTATGTTTGTCCTTATTGCGGAATTGCTGCCAGGCCCTGATGTTTTGGGTGGCAATAGCGTCGGCGGTTTCTTGGGATAAAGGAGGTAAATTAACAATTGCTGAAGGCTGTGGTGGTGGTATATTTGTTTGTCTGTTGTTTGTGGGCTGTCTCTGAGCGGCGGTGGGTAGTTGTGTGTTGGCGTTGGGAGGGGGCTGTTTGGGAGCATACCGTACTTTAGCAGCTACATAGGCTGGGCAGCCTTTGTAGTTAGCCGGGTGATCGTTGCCACAGTTGGCACACTTACATGCCTCAGCAACACATGTTGTGCCTTCGTGCGTTTTACCGCACCTGAGACATCTGGGGATTCTGTTGCAGACTTCGGACGAATGTCCGAAGTGCTGGCATTTGTGGCATTGAGGTACATTATACCGGTTATAGATGGACATTTTGACTCTATAATAGCACAGGTTTGTTAATTTTTGGTAGCCTTCCAGGGCTTGTTTAGGAACTGTAAGAAGGAGTAGATTTGATGGCATTTTTTTGCCATCTTTTGATAGCATGATTCGTGCTATGCGAATAAATGGTAAGCCTATTAAGTTTAACTCGTCCTCTATTTCTTGTGTTGTGACATCAAGGGGTATGTATTTTATTACTATTTTTATAGGTTTTAATGCATCAATGTCATGGGTAAAAAATTCTATTTTGGTTGGATAAAAGGGTGGTAACCTGGAAATGATCCCGAGCTTCAGATGTATAACATATTAATGATGTATTGTTTAATTTAAAAGTCGGAGGGGGTTGAATAAGCGCCTTAATGGCTGAGACTGTACCTTTGTGGTTAGAGGTAAATATATGGATTGGTGGAGGTTTTCGCTTGGGTGGAGGTTGGGAATTATTTGTGGCATTTAAGCTTGGTTGTGCAGAGGGTGAGGGTGCACGTTGCTGATCCATGGGGGTTGATAATGGTTGAGTGGACTGGGTGGGTTGCCGAGGCTGTTGAGAGCTTATTCTAATGGCATCTAAATCTTGTTCAGTGGAGGCTTTTTGTTTAATTTATTTGCGTTTGTTGGGGTTGACGATGGATTTGGGGGTGGATAAAATTTGGTTTGACTGAATGTTAACCTGTTTAGAGCTATGCGCTTGACTTGATACGTTGGATTTGTGTATAACTACATCTGTTACAATTTGGGGTGAAATAACTGAGTTAGGGGAAGGTTTGGGGGTGGATTCATTTGATACTACATATTCAGAATTATATTCTCCTTCTTCGGAGTTGTTGCCAGAAATGTTATCTGGGGAAGAGTTTTTTCTTTTATGTTGTTGTGGGGTAGAAGTAGGGGTAGGATTCGGAGTAAGTTGCATAGAGGAAGAATTTGACTTCTCAGAATGGACGCTTTGTCCATCAGAGTCGTCTGACTGTCTAATTTGTTCGTAGTTGGGTATAAGTGTAGAGCATATGGGTGAAGAAGTGTGTTTGGGTGGAGAATGTATGTATGAAATTTCATTAAAAGTGGTTGTAGTATAAGTGGTGGTAGTGGTTGTGGACGTGAGGGTGAGATTGAGATATGAGGGGTAGATGGGGGGACTATTGCTAGTAGAAACTGAGATTGACGGTGTGTTCGGGGCTGAATTATTAAATGAACAAGTTGACTTAACAGAGGATTCGTTTGAATTATTAGTGTTATTTAAATTAGTAATATTAGTTTGGGGGGGTATGGGTTGGGTAAGTGTATTATCTAAGGTGTTAGTTAGCGTGTTATTAAGCCCAGGTGTATGTGATGTGTTTACCTGAAGAGTGTCAATTGTATGTGTTTCAGTGTCGGATGTATCGCTGATGTGTGGTGTAGGTGGATTCAGATTTCCGTTCGTGCTTGTTGATGTGTGTGGATTTTGTAAGTGTTTGTGCCGTTCCTTCTTCGGTCGGCCCATATCGTTCGATGGATGAAGTATAGCGCAAACTGATCAACTGTCGCGCACTCGCGGGTCACAGAGGTTGTAGACAGATGACAAATATTAATTTTAAGCAAAATACTAGAAATTTAGAAAATTATCGTTAAAAAACCAATTCTTCACAGAAATGATATGATACCGACGTTCTCTCTGTTGTGCGGCTCCTTATATACGTTGTGGGGTGGGGCGCACCTGCGCACTTGGCTGCGTGTTACTGGCCCTCTTCTCTCTGTTGAAGGCGTAGCGGGCGCCTGAGCTAACCCGACAAGAGGTCTCACTGAAACGTCACTTTTCACGTGACTTCTCGTTGAAGGTCGTGTATCCTCGAATCCAGTCGTCGCTAGCGCTTGTCGTGCTTCACTCAGGTTTGTCAGAGCTTGGCTCCGGCTCCTCGTGATGGGTCCCCTTGTGGCCGGCTGTAATGTCTCCTCGTGAATTGTCGATATTTGACGGTGCCTCGTTGCGATCGGATCGTTTACTATGGGACGTCGTGTGTTTTCCGTTATATCTCTTCCTGACAGTGCAGGCTTCCATGCAGTGGGTAATCTCTGAGTGTCGTCTCGCTTGTTAACATTTTGCGGTCTCTTTTCAATTTCATTTGCCTCCCTAGTAATTCTTGTTCTCCAATGCTCGATGTTGGCTACTGTCCTGGTGTTGTCGAAGTCTATTTTGTGTCCAGTAGTTTTTGCGTGCTGTGCTAGGGACGATGTTTTCTCCTCTTTTTGCACTGAATTCCTATGTTCTTCTCTTCTTACACTTATACGTCTGTTGGTCTGAACTATTATATATTTTAGATAGGTAAGCACATTAGGAGAACTAGGCTAAGATATTATTGTAAGTATTATTAGCTAACGAGTCTTCTGACGAACACCAACTATGTACAGTATATGTAAATAAAATATAATTAAATATTACCTATTGGCTATTATTTTGATGAAAGAGAGAAGTAAGAACCTGTGAGTACATTGCACTACAGATTGTTGAACTTTCTGTAATAATGATGGATTTATTGGTGTTACAGCTCATTTCATTGTCAAATATTTCGAATAAAAATCAATTTCATTGGAAGTTAGTTCATTTTTTGGAAATCACACTGCCGTTAACTTAGCAAACGAACTAAGAATAATTAATTTCAGACTGGGGGTGTAGAAAACGACATTGTTTAGCATTGTCCAACAACGCACTTAATATAAAAAAACATGTGGTGAACCTCACTGGAAATATTTGGGTTGCTTAGCACATACAATCGATTTAATTGTACAAGATGCTTTAGAACTAGTTGATCCGCTAGTGAAAAAGTGTTTCGCCCTGTTTCCTATTTTAAAAGAAGTACAATTGAAGGGGCTTTTTGAGATTTTGAGGTGAGTACGTTTTGTTGAAGTTAATGCAAATATCTATTCGTGTACAGAAGATTCAAATGAATACTGTTGTTTTAGTGACATCTTACGCCCAGTATAAATATCTTGTAACTAGAAGTGCAAAATTTATGGGAGTAGAGAGGATTGTGAGGTCAGTGATACGCCCGCCTATCGGCATCGGTCATTGAAATGAATCCGCCTAGCGCGGCAGCTCTATAAACCATTCTCGGCTGACGTCACGCCGTCGGCGTGGAGGGCTCACGACTCATTATTTTGTTATCTAGGAATGCCCACACAGCACAGAACATTTATTTAATGCGTCAATATTGATAAAATAATTTTAAGTTTATAAAAACATTTTGAAATTATTTAATAATAATATTTTGCACCCATCTACCTCGAAATATATTTTAAATATTTTAAATTGTTTACAAAATATTATTAAATTAAAATATTTCTTCTGACTGCTTACCACTTTAATATGCAAACATTGTTTCAATAGGTAGGACCCTACTTACCAAGAAAAATCGCTGTCTAAGGAACCACTACTTCCACATCCAAATTTTTCATCTCAGTCACTTTAAAGGAAATATGAAAAATATTACAAATAATCTGAGATCTTGGCTTCTAGTACATACACCGAATTTCAAGTTTCTGTACTCTTACCAGCTTGCTTTACTTATTTTGCCCTATTTACCCCGATTTAACCCCCAAACCTTCAACGAAATCATATAAAATATAATGCAATTCCAGATGTCGTTATATCACATACGTGTATCAAATTTTAAATGAATATCTCAATTTTATTTTATCAATCCCTTTAATAATGGAGTAGGGTTTGCAAAATATTATAAAAAAATCTGAAGCTTTAGTACATACACAGAATTTCAAGTTTCTGTACTCTTACCACTTTTTTTAATTATATTCCCCTATTTACCCCCAAATAACCCCCAACCCTTCAACGGAATCATCTCAAAATATAATCTAGTTCCAGATGTCGTTATAATAAGTGTACCAAATTTCAAGTGAATGTCTCAATTTTATTTTATCAATCCATTTAATAATGGAGTAGGGGTGGTGGGGAATTGATACTTATTATAAAAAATCTGAGACCTTGGTTTCTAGTACATGCACCGAATATCAAGTTTCTGTACACTTTACCAGCTTGCTTTACTTATTTCCCCCTATTTATCCCTATTTAACCCCCAACTCTTCAACGGAATCATCTCAAAACATAATCTAGTTCCAGATGTCGTTAAAATATATACGTGTACCAAATTTGAAATGAATATCTCAATTTTATTTTATCAACCCCTTTATTAATGGAGTAGGGGTGGAGGGGGTAGAAAAATATTATAAAAAATCTGAAGCTTTGGCTTCTAGTACATACACCGAATTTCAAGTTTTTGTACTCTTGCTTTACTTATATTCCCCTATTTACCCCTAAATAACCCCTAACCCTTCAACGGAATCATCTCAAAATATAATGTAGTTCCAGATGTCGTTGTGATACATACGTATACCAAATTTCAATTGAATATCAATTTTATTCTATTAACCCCGTTGATAATGAAGTGGGGGGGGGGGTGAAAAATATTATTTAAAAAAAATTGATGCTCTGGCTTCTAGTACATACACCGAATTTCAAGTTACTGTATTCTTACCAACTTGCTTTACTTATTTTCTTCTATTTACCCCTATTTAAACCCCAACCCTTCAACTAAATCATCTCAAAATATAAACTAGTTCCAGATGTCATTATAATACATACGTGTACCAAATTTCAAGTGAATATCTCAATTTTATTTTACCAACCTCTTCAATAATGGAGTAGGGGGTGGTGGGGGGTTGAAAAATATTATAAAAAATCTGAGGCCTTGGCTTCTATTACGTACACCGAATTTGAAGTTTCTGTATTCTTACCAGCTTGCTTTACCTATTTTCCCCTATTTACTCCTATTTAACCCCCAACCCTTCATCAGAATAATCCCAAATTATAATCTAGTTCCTGATTTCATTATAATATATGCGTGCACCAAATTTCAAGCAAATATCTCAATTTTATTTTATCATCCCCTTTAATAATGGATTGGGGGTGGGGGGGATGAAAAATATTATAAAAAAGTTTGAGGTCTTGACTTGTAGTACATCAAATTTCAAGTTTCTGTACTCTTACCAGCTGTCTTTACATGTTTCCCCCTATTTACCCCCTAACCCTTCACCGGATATATACAAAAAACAATCCAGTTCCAGATCTCGTTATAATATATATGTGTACAAAATTTCAAGTCAATATCTTAAACCGTTCCGGAGAAAACGTGCAGACAACAAAAGTTACAGACAGACAGACCGACAGCCAGAAAAATTTTTTTTGCTCAAATTTAAAATCTCGGCATTTCACGACATTCTAAACCTATTTAAAAAAAAAATTGAAATTTTGTTTAAGATTACTATACTTCCAATCCACTACGTGGATGTTAGGCGAGCGGTTCACCATAAAAACAGCATGGACCGACTAAATTTTTTTAATAAAAGACTTCTACTTGAAACTTTTTCAGCATTGTAGAGCATATTTTTCTGACAATTTACGTATTTTTTGCATACATTTTTAGGCGGTCCTTCAATAGTTATAAACAAAAATGTTGTAAAAAAAAGAAAACTTAATAAATCGTTTTCTATAATAAAAACCGACCAAAATAAACACTTTCTGTCTCTTGACTTTTTCTCGAAAAATGCATGGTTTCCGAGATATGGCTAATTTTTCAACAAAAAAACGCGACCTTTCGGATTTTTTTTTTGAATAATTTCTGAATACACAGTAATTCTGCACACGCCAAAGTAAACGGCAGTTCATCTACTACAGGTGTGATATTTTGTGTGTGGAATTATGCTCATTACGATTAATTAAAATTGAATTTAGAAAAGTACCATTGAAAATCAAAACAATAACAAAGCAAATAACATGGCGGCCGGGGGTTAGAGAAGCAGAAGCCGCGCGTCTGCGCAGATGACGCGCACGCGACCTATTCAAATTAAACACGAATCGAACAAGTTTACAAACGACGACTTTAGTCCTTCCAGTAAGAGTAAACATTAAAAATTATTTAAAAATTATGTAGCATGCAAAAATACATAAACTACCTCTGAGTCTTTTAAATGTTTATTAGTTTATAAACATTATAAAATTATTTTAATACAACCAGTAAAAAATAAACGTGTTCTTTCAATTGTCTGTTACTGTGCAGTTGCAAAGGTAAGTTGGGTAAGTTGTTTTGAAATTTGATTTGAATAGTCTATAAATATAAATAAAGTAATTTATGTCTCACATAACTGGCTAATTATGGACATCGACAAAATTGTTTCAGACACTAAAAAATCATTGCAATCCACCAAAAGTTCGTTTGATTGGCAAAGTTTGTGCTTTATTTGTGGACTAAAAAAAAGCGAGGTAACAAAAAATTAACATTGGTAGATATTAATAGCAACGTGAAAAAAAATGTTCTTGAATCTGCTGATATCAAAAATGATAAAAAAAAGACTTTCTTTACCACATGATTTATCAGAAATAGGTGCACGATACCACAAAACTCCTTGTTACTACAGCTATATCGCGGATTTGCATTCGAAACCAAAGTTAGAAGAACAAATCAAAGTTTACGAAAAAAATTCCGAGGAGATTTGCGATAATCCAACAAATATTACGAGTATGATAAATGCATCGACAGATTGCGAAACTAGTACTCTTTTAGAGCCAAATATTATCAATTTAAACGATAGTAGTGAAAGTATACAGAAATTTCATATTTCCGGATTTTCTAATACTTCAAATTCCGATGACTGCAATTCGAATATAAAGACTGAACATTTAGAATCTGCAAAGCGTACATTCAACTATTATAAGGATATTATAAATTCTGGAGAAATCGTATCTTTATCTGAAATTTGCATAACATACAAGAAGTACTTAAATTATGAAAAAAACAGTTCGCTCCAGCTTTATCAAAAGCAAACTTAAGGAAATCGCTGCTGAAAATTGGATATTTTTATCTGAAAATGGTCTCGAAGATTTGGTATATTGTAGCTCTAAATATAGGTTGTTTCACTCGCAAATTACATAATTTAAAGCAAGAATTACTGGAAATTCAAAATAATTTTGATGAATATAAGAAAAACGTACAAACTTTAAAATTAGACAATAATTCAATACTACACCAAGCCATTGGTATACTTCAAGAATGAATATCTAATATCACAATGCCCGAATATTACCCTTTACCTCATGAAGTTACACTCAAGTATTCCAGTAATTTTGTTCCAATTAAACTTTAACAATTTATGTCTTGGCTTTTGTGCAAAAATTCTTTTTTGAAGGGATCCATTATAAATTACAACAACATGCCACTCTACTCCCAAATGTTGTCTCTTAGTGAATGCATTATTTACTGCTCAAAAAAAGGTAATGCAGTCATGAATACACCATTTCATTATCTACTTGCTATGCAACTCCATCACTAATTCGGTAGTAAATTTCTCATTGAAATTTTACATTCTTTTGGATTTTGTGCATCGTATGATGAATTGAGACGTTTTCTTACAGCTATGGCGAATGCAGAAATTCAAAGAAGTACCACAATTTACATTCCTCCTCGTATAAAAAATCGTCAGTTCGAAGGTAATTTGATACACGAAGGCAACGACAATGTCGATATTAATACCCAAACTCGTGATGGAAATGACACCTACCATGCAATGGCAAGAGTTATTTTTCAAAATCAAGTACCTAATGAAACCGTCGAAAAATTAACGCCGATAAAACGTCAAAATCTTTAAAGCATTGTCAATGTTGACTTTGATTTTCTCAAATTATTGCAGTATAAAAAGCCCCGTGCAAAGCCAAATCCATTGAAATTCGAAAAAGCAAATGCCACTGTACAAAATATTTTTTCAGACCAAAGAGATTTTCATCCGAAAGATATTGTATTTGTGCTTTTAAGATCATTTGGTCGGGGTTTATATTTAGAAGGAAACCAAGATAAGCAAAATATTCCCAATTGGGTTTCTTTTAATACTCGTTTTGGAGGAAAAAAAATCACCGTTACCATAGCTCAATATACACCTGCTCTAAATGAAAAGCCCAGCGATTTGGACACTATATACACCACTATGAAAGGGACAAGAGCTTGCGCAAGCTTGTGGCCAAAAATATTGTATAGACATATGATCAGCAGCTATATGCTAATGTCCAATTGGTTAAATTTGATTTAATTGAAGAATTGAAAAATGTTATACCTGAGCTAGGTGGCTTTCATACTTGCTGTTGTTTTATCTCATGTATAGGAAAAATTTGGGGAAGTGCTGGTTTACGAGATTTTTTGGCAGAATCTCGCGTATTTGCTGGAAATACGGTAGATCGAATGCTCGAAGGTAAGCAATTTCATAGAGCTATTAGAGGCTTGACTTTAGTGTACGAGTTATTCATGCACTTACTAATAGAGAATTTTTTCGATTGGTTGAGTGAAAATAATCACCAAGAAAAATATAAACCTTTACTTAAAAAAATTGAAGAGCTAAAAAACGAATATTCAATTAAAAATGAAAGTAAAAATGTTTTTGAAAAAATATCCTTGGAAGTGAATGAATTATTTATGTTTTTTTTTAAGAATACACGGAAGAGAATATTATAGAATCTGAAACGTTCAAATTTTGGTTTCAATGTTGTAAAAGCATTCAAATTCTGCTGAATTTTATTCGAGCCAACAGAAGGTGACTGGAACAAGAATATAAACAATCTGGTATTTATGCTCCCGTATTTTTTTGCTTCTGATAAGCCCAATTATTCAAGATGGGGTACATATTTTGCTATCGATATGCTCATTTATTTGCCACCAGAAGTAAAAGAAGAGTTTTTAAAGGGGATCTTAATGTGAATTTTACGGGCCAAGCTTTTAGAGGATTATTTTCGGACATGGCGACTGAAATGAGTGTTATTAAAGACACAAAAAGTGAAACTGGCATTAAAGGTTTAACTCGAAAAGAAGCTGCTGTTTTGAGGTGGACTATGACCACAAATATCTCGGGAATTTATTCTGAAAATATGAAAAATAGAGCAGGCTTAAAAGAGTCTAATACCTACAATATGTTCGTTCACGAAGGAGAAAAACCATCTCTTTAGGCAAAGATGAAAAAGATTTAAAAAAAAATGTATAATTATATTAAAGCACACATGCATGATCCATTTTCACCCGAAACTTGTTCTACATTGATAAACATAGGTACTGGACAAGTGGCCTCTCAAGATGTACGAGATAGTTTATTAAATTTCGTAAGTTCTGGCAGAAAACAAATGTATGGCTTCATATCTAATTTAGACTCCAGTAAGATTGAAGATTGTGCATTTCACAATGCAATAAAAAAAACAACTTGAAAACATTTTCTGATATGCAAAAACCTTCTGTGGTGACCGTCAATGGTAAAAAAATAACCAAAATTGTCAAATCAGAGGCTGTTTATCAACGAGCGTTCACAATTTTTTCTACTCGTCAAATTAATTTATCTGAAATATTAAGCGTTCCATTAACTTCCATTCCAAGCTCTTTATTTAAGGAAGATGGCTCAAAAAAAATTACAAAAAAGTCTAATTTAATAGCTGTGTTGGAAGATGCTTGCAAAAATGAAATTATTGCAAATTTGGAATCAGGTGATGAGTACACTATTTTGGTAATTGATGGAATGGCAGAAATTGAGTGTTTAAATGAAAAATCAGCGACAACGTATAATGATTTAGCTAAAAAAATTATGACCGGATTAAATCGGAGATTTCAGTCTGTTGATGAAATTCATTTGATTTATGATAGATATGACAATACTTCTATTAATCCTAAGCAGTTAGAGCGTGTTCGAAGGTATGGAAACAACGGTCAGAAGAATTTAAAATTACAGGTGGTCAATCTACTCAAAATTTAAAAAAAGTCTTGGGTAACTACAAAAGTAAAACAAATTTATTAGAATTTATTGGCATTTATTTGAAAAAAAATATGAAGATTCCGAAAAATAAAAAGCTTATAGTTTCTGGTGCTTTGCAACCCCGTGAAAAATCGTACGTTCTACTAGAAAATCAGCAGCATTTTGATGTAAACTTTACCAGCAGTCATATAGAAGCTGATACTAGAATTATATTTCATGTATTTGAGTTACAAAAACAACACAGAGATAAAAAAATTCAAGTAATAGTCAAGTCTCCAGATACTGATGTATTAGTCTTACTCGTAGCACATTATCATTCTTTTTTGATGGAACCTCTTTTATGGTTTCACACAGGGAATGTTGTCAAAAATGTTGATCATTCGCGATATATACCTGTTATATGAAAAATACCCCATATTCTTTAGAATATTATAAGTCCAAATAAATACGCAATAAACCCTTACTAAGACGTAATTCATGCATGAGATCATCATGATTTCATTGTTATTGTATGACACTATTGTTTATACTCTAAATTGCCACTAATGGAACCTTTTATAAACTATCTTTATTTTGTAAACTTTGAAACTGCTGATGATTGACATTTTTGGTTGTTTTTCTTAAACGCATTATTCCAGAACATTGCACAATCCTGAATCAGCAGATTCAAAACATATAAAAGGCAAACTCATGTCAAAATGATCATTCTGTTTTACTCGGTTGCAAGAGTAACATTCTATTTTAACATTATATTTTATTCACTTAAATTCTCATGTTATAAAGTTGTACTAACCAAACGAAATAAAGTTTTTAAAAAGTAAAGTTTGTAATCGGTGATATAACAATTTTGGCGCAGTCGGTAGGATCCTCACAACATTAATAAAAAATTAATTGTGGATTCCAATCCTTCAAAGGAAGAAGAACCAACGTTCAAAATTTTTGAAGAGAAAGAAACAAGTTTTAAGAAGACAATTATTGAAGAAACAATTACTAATGAAACAATTCGAAGAATAAAAGAAAAATATAATTGGCCCGGAATAACTAAAGACGTAGAAAATTTCATTAAAAAGTGTGAAACTTGTCAAAAAATAAAAATGTGCCGTAAAAATCTCGATAGACCTTTTGTAATAACAGAAACACCTAAAACACCTTTTGAAAGAATTAACATCGATGTTCTTGAAATACCAACAAAAAATTACGTTCTAACCATTCGGGATGAATGAACAAAGTTCACACAGGCATACCCTATGCAAAATAAATCAGCCAAGTCAATTGCAAACACCCTGTTACTCTATTTTCAGCATTATGGCACTCCTCTCCGAATACACTGTGATTCCGGAAGAGAATTCGAAAATTCATTACTAAAAGACCTTTGTAAATTATATGATATTAAAATTACACATTCCAGTGTAAATCATCCACAATCAAATGGCTCTTTAGAAAGATTCCATGCAACACTAACCGAAATGATAAGAGCACATAAAACAGAAAACCCAAATGAACACCCTCTAACGATTTTGCCCTATGCGATTATTTGTTATAATAACTCTATGAATAAAACACATGGGTTTACCCCGTATGAATTAATTTTTGGGCACACCTCTGGTAGACCTCCTGAAACATTATACAATCAACAAGAATTAATTACAAAGTACATTAGAGATCTAAACAACCGAATATCATATTATTATAAACTGGCACGTTCACCAACAGACTTACAGAAAGAAAAATCTAAAATACGCTTTGACAAACACGTCTCTGAAAATATTCCAGAATATCAAGTAGGTGATAAAGTGTACATCAAAGAAAGTCAAATAAAGAGTAAATTACAAAACAAATTTAATGGTCCTTATGAAATAACGCAAATACTTAAGAACTCAGCAATTGTTTATAACCCTAGAACAAAACATAGCACTAAAGTAAATTTTGACAAAATGAAACTATACACCGAAGATTAATTAAAAGCATAAACAAATTTAATTTATTTATTTTCAGGCTCGTTGCGGCTATCGCAATAATAACAACTAAATGCTCCTCATTGCCGGACCGATACGTCCTTAAAACAATAAATAATACACTTGGAATTTATTACCATGAAGAGGAACATCTCAAAGTGTCGAATGACAAATGGACTTTGTTGGTTTATAAAGACATGTTTACCTTAAAACAAAATCTCGATCATAATGACAAAATATTGATACTGTAAACAGTAGGGATACATTGCGCACACAAGTATTTTATTCTGAAGTTCAAACGCACATAAGTTTAATACAACAATTATCGAATTCTTTAGAATTGAAATATGAAGAAATTTTTGCGGACACAAAACGTTACAAACGTGGAATTTTAAACGGTATTGGAACAATTTTCAAGGCTATAACCGGAAATCTAGATTCATCGGATGGCGAATTTTATACCGAGTGTATCAATAAATTACTGAATGATGAACATCAATTAGAAAACTTAATGAAAAATCAGATTTCTGTAACAACTTCTGTTATTAAAAAAATCAATGAAACAATTCAAAAACTGCAAGTAGATGAGCAGACTTTTAATAAAGACATTCAAATTATTCAAAAAGCAATCTTCAATATATCCGACACAATAGGACTTTTAGAATCAAAATTAAAAGTACTTGAAATTTGTGAAAACCTAATGGAAAGTTACATGTACTTGGAAAGCGAGTTGAATGATATTCTAAATGCTATTACTTTTGCTAGATTAAAAATAATACACAGTTCAATTATAACCCCAAGAGATTTGGTTCTGTCATTGCAGCAAATTTCTCAGAGTTTGCAAAGGAATAACTTACCTTTAACTGTATCTAGTACAAAAATTGCTCAGTATCTTGACATAATCGAACTTCAAGCCTTCCAGACGGAAACAAGAATAGTTTTTGTTTTGAAAATTCCTCTCGTAGAACCAGAACTATATGAAATTTATAAATTATACCCTATACCAATTTTAGACAACAGAACCGGACTCCATCATATTTTAAGTATATCACAAAAATATATAGCAAAGGATGATGACTCACTAATGTTTATACCGATGTCAAATTTAGATAATTGTAAAGATTTAGACTTTCGTACAAAACTTTGTTCAAATATATTGCCCTATTCAATTGATAGTGATTCGATTTGTGAAGCTCAAATTTTGAAAAATCCTGTTATCTTACCTAAAACATGCCAATCAAATTTAATTCTTGCAACAAATTATAATATACAGGAACTAGAAGAAAACACATGGTTAATTTTAGTATCAGATCCATTAACTGTTACCATTAAATGTCAAAATTTAGATGTTATCACTAAAATAATTCAAAGAACTTCAATTTTGCAACTCACTATAACTTGTAGTACATACATAGGAAATACAAAGGTACAACCAAAAGCACAACAAATGACAGATTTAAAAATCAATTATCATGCCGTAACTGTACCTTATGATTGTTGTAATCATTTACCCAATAGTGTAAAAGAGCTAGAATTAAAGCCCTTAAAATTAAACAATTTTAATACTGAAGATTTAGATATTGCTAAACAAACTTGAGCAATACTCCAGAGACATTGATGACATAATTAATAAACCTTTTGTATCCAAACACATATCGTGGTTTACCTATTTCATTATTGTTTTAATTATAGCTCTTGTGTTATTGTATATTTTCTGTAAATGTAAAAATCGACGAAATATTAGGATTGGTATACAAACTGCAAATGATCAACCACCAAAACCACCTAGGGATAATAAAGCTTTTAGACAGATAATTAAATACTTCCCAAGGAGAAGACCTAGTGTGGGTATTCAGGAAGATGTTGAAGAAGAAATTGAACTTAACACAAATTTTAATAAAACCTATGCTTAAAAGTTGCTGCACATATAGCACCAACTTTTTCAATAAAAGGGGAGTTGTTATATGAAATATACCCCATATTCTTTAGAATATTATACCAAACGAAATAAAGTTTTTAAAAAGTAAAGTTTGTAATCGGTGATATAACATACCTGAACACACTATAGCAAGAAATAGTGGACCAATTAAATCTGCCAGTATTTTGGTAATGCATGCTATTAGTGGTTGTGACACGACTTGCTCAATATCTAATATTGGGAAAAAAACGGCTTACAAGGCTCTGAACAAATTAACCGAAGACGATTTGAAAAGTTTTGCAAATTTAGATAGTTTACCTTTGGAGGACGCAATTAAAACTCTAACTTTATATTTATCGAAAATTTTTGATCCTCAAAGTAAATGGAAAGTTTGCTCGAAATCTATAAATAAGTTAAGATATACAATCGCACTGAAAAAAATGCCACTAGCGAAAGACTTCCACCGTCGTCTTATCCAGCATTGTTGTAACATTTTTTGAGAGCAAAATGGCAAATAAGTGAATGGAAGCAAGCTACAAATTGTGAAATAGTATCCCTTGACCCGTTGATTCACGGTTAGAAAATTGAAAACGATTGTTTGGATTTCAATTACTTTGAAGGAGACATTGCATTGGACATGCTTCAAAAATATTTTTGTTCATGTAGTGGAAAATGTGCGACAAACAATTGTAATTGTGTATCATTAAATCTGAAATGCTGTTCTGTATGTGCATGCACCGATGAATGTCAAAATGTGACACCAAACATTAATGAACAAACTTAAGCTTTAGATATTATTGAAGAAGAACACGAAGATATTATTTAAACAAAATTTTTAAGTTCCTATAAATTTTTTATGACTTTGGAAATATGAAAAATCTTTTTATTAAAAATGTGGTTTATACAACATCATTAATTAATAATATATAAAGCTAAAACGCCTTGTAACTTTATGAATTAAAATAATGAATATTTTTAATTAAAAACCATTCAAACTTCATTCTATTGATGTATAATATAATTTTTACATTTCTTATTCAATTATATTATATTATTATTATTATTATGATCAATGTGCATATTTATAAATGAAAATGTGAAATCAATAAAAAATAAAAAATATTTGAATTGGAGTAGGTCCTGTGCGCGTCATCTGCGCAGGCGCGCGGCTTCTGCTTCCCTAACCCCCGGCCGCCATGTTATTTGCTTTGTTATTGTTTTGATTTTCAATGGTACTTTTCTAAATTCAATTTTAATTAATCTTAATGAGCATAATTTCACACACAAAAAATCACACCTATAGTAGATGAACTGCCGTTTATTTTGGCGTGTGCAGAATTACTGTGCATTCAGAAATTATTGAGAAAAAAATCCGAAAGGTCGCCTATTTTCGCGTTTTTTTTTTGAAAAATTGGCCATATCTCGGAAACCGTGCATTTTTTCGAGAAAAAGCCAAGAGACAAAAAGTGTTTATTTTGGTCGGTTTTTATTATAGAAAACGTTTTCAGAGCGATTTATTAAGTTTTCTTTTTTTTACAACATTTTTGTTTATAACTATTGAAGGACCGCCTAAAAAATTATGCAAAAAATACGCAAATTGTCAGAAAAATATGCTCTACAATGCTGAAAAAGTTTCAAGTAGAAGTCTTTTATTAAAAAAATTTAGTCGGTAACTCGCATTTCTAAGCGTCTTTTTAGGGGTGAACCGCTCGCCTATGTGGAAGTAATACAAAAAACTAGATACCCAATTTTTCCTTATTTTAGTCTCGCGGCAGCTGAAGATAAACAGTATTTGGGGCTGTCATACAAGAAAAAACAAAAAATAAACATATTTTTTACTACCAAATGCGTGTATATAAGTAATATTTACATCTGGTTTATATAGCCCTTAGCTCGTTATAGTACTTTGGTCAATGTTTTTTAATTCAAGGATTCGAAATTACGTACGGTTGATGATAAATTTTTATTGAGCGTTTGCGGCAATTAGCTATTACATACCAATATCACTGTTTGTAGAAAAGAGATCTATGAAAAAGCAGTTGGCAGTTCTGCCTGTCAGAAGTAGAAGTAGAGTTAGTTAAGGATGTCATGTCATAGAATGTTATGAACTGAACCTCATGTGAAAGATATGAGAAATTAAGGTTTAAGCTGGACTAGAAATAAAACAGATTGTGTTACAGTGCTGCGTTATTAGTTCCTACCAACACATTATAAAATAACAAGGTTATGGACTGCCTAGATTGCCAGAATAATTAAGGATAAGAAAAGTTGATGAGGTTAGGACAACGTGGAATAGAGAAATGATGTCAAAAGAAAAGTATTATAATCTTACTCCGTTTGCAGGAGATAATCTTAGTGCGTGGTCTTATAGTTAGCTATATTTTATTATCGACGCCTAAGTCATACGAGGCAATTATTGCAGCACTGGAAACATTAGAAAATCTAAAGGTTGATTTCGTAAAAGGCAGACTATTGGGTGAAGAAGAAAAACGCAACAAAGTATCAAAGGTAGGAAACCAAAATGTAAATTATGCATTCTTGTGCTTCGCTCATGGGGTAAACCAGGACACAAGAAGTGGCAATGTCGTGAGAAATAGACAATATATTCAAGAACAAAGTAGCAGTTGTTTGTTCTCCAAGAAACCAGAATTATTCAGGAGGAGGCAGTCAACGACGATATAGAGGAAAAGGACGAGGGAAAGAGACCAACATGGTAGAAGAACAGAGTGACGACGCAGTGTACGTGTGTGAAAGTGAAATGTACTAATGTGAAAATGTAAACAAAAGCAAGATAGTTTGGTGTATAGATTCAGGATGCACAGATCACCTAATAAATACTAAAGAATGGTTTATGGACTATATAGAATTAAGAGAACCGAGACAAATAGCAGCAGCACAGAATGGAGTTAGTCGTAAGGCAATAGGTATAAAATAATATAATAAATATAAAATTAAGTTGTATTGTATGATTGGTAAGAAAAAACAATTTTGTACCATAACAAATGTATATCATGTAGGTACCTGAATTGAGAAAAAAATTACTATCTGTATTTAAAATTGAAGCAGATGGTTTTAAAGTAGTATTTACTAATGGGAAAGTAAAAGTTTTTAAACATGAAAAATTAACAAAGATAGGGAATAAAAATGGTAGCTTATATAATGTCGATACATATTGTGAATTGATAAATTGTAATTATTCATCAAAATGGAGAATGAAATATTAAATTTGGGACACAGACGATTTGGTCACTTAAGTCTAAACAATATAAAATTATTAGTACAAAAGTTTGGTTGAGGGAGAAATTAAAAATAAACAAATAGAAAATACTTTATGAGAACCATGTACATTAGGTAAAATGACAAGACTTCCATTTAATAGGAAAGTGTATAGGGCAACTAAGCCTTTAGAATTAGTACACACTGATGTTTGCGGACCAATAACACCTGTAAAAATTACTTCGTAACATTCATAGATGATTACATTAATTTTGTCATGGTGTACCTAACAAAACATAAGTCCGAGGTATTCGAGAAGTTTAAAAAGTTTTACTATTATGGAACTCATTTTAATACAAATTTGTTAAAACTAAAATCTTATAATGGTGGGGAATATCTGTCAGGTGAATTTCAAAAGTTTTGTGAAGAAAATGGTACAAAGTTATTATACACGGTAGCATATAACCCCGAGATGAATAGTGTAGTCGAAAGGCTCAATAGAACTTTAATTGACAAAGCAAGAACACTACTCATTGACTCGAACATGCGAAAAGAATTTTGGGAAGAAGCAGTACTCTATGCAAATTATGTAACAAATAGAAGACCGGTAACGGCTAGTGAAATGTGGGAAGGAAGAAAACCGAATGTGTCAAATACCTGAACAATTAAGAACGAGATTGGACAAAAGAAGCCAGAAACTGATAACAATAGGATATTGTCAAGGTGGATATCGGTTATGGGATGAAGAAAAATGTAAAGTGGTCACTGCAAGAAACGTGATATTTGATGAAAGACAAAAAATAAGGAAGAATTGGTTTCTTTTTGCCAAGTAATGAAGAAATTACTATCGACATGGACAATGAGGATAAGAAGGATGAAAATGAAATTAAAGAAAAGGAAGAAGGTTTACGAAGAGAGAAAATACCATTTCAGAAACAAAGCGAAAGTGAAGACAAAAGTAATTAAAACAGAGTAGAACAAAGACTAGAATCAGGAAGAGCAAAAAGAATGATACATAAACCTAGATGGCAAAAAGATTACGTAATGGACTTAAACTATGAAGATAGTGATGAAGCATTATAGGCTCTATTAGGAAGTCAAAATGATGTACCGATGAATTATGAAGAAATTGAAGAAATAGAAGATAAGAAGCACTGGAAGGTTGCTGTTAAAGAACAAATAAAAGTATTAAAAGAAAGTAAGAAATGGATAACCGTTCCAAAACAGGAAAATGTTAAATTGATAGACTGTAAATGGGTATTTGCAATGAAAGACTTAAAAAACACAAATGGCTGTAAGGCAAGATAAGTAGTAAGGGGCTTTCAAGAAGAAAACTTCAGTGACGTTTATAGTCCAGTATTAAGACTACAAACATTAAGAATATTGCTATCGGTAGCTTGTTATAGAGATTATCATATACATCAAATGGATGTAAAGGAAGCTTTTTTATATGGCAGAATTGATGAAGATGTCTATTTAAAGCTACCTAAAGGAGTGACTGCTGAAGAAGGATATGTTTTAAGTTGGAAAAATCTCTATATGGGTTAAAGAAATCTCCAAAATATTGGTATGAATGTTTTAGTACAACAATCACTGAATATGGGTTTAAGAGATCGGACAACGATTATTATATGGATAAGAAAGGAGAGTTGTATTTATTGCTGTACGCTGATGATTTGTCAATCATGGGTCAACAAAAAAAAACTTTTGCTATTAGTAAAAGGTCTGATAAGATTGTAATCGATCAATCTTAACTTTTAATAAGTGTACTTAAGAAATTTGGAATGAATGATTGTAAAGAATGTACTACTCCTATGGAAGTTAGGAGGAAGTTAACTTTAAAATCGATGATACATGTATTATTAATCAGTATTATGAAAGAGGCATACTGTTGTTATATTTTGCATATACTAAAGCATAGTTCACAATATGTATGACATATCTTAAATTTCGTCTAAGAGCTAACCACAATTCTTGGATTGGTTTTGATTGAAATCGACTTAAGCAATATACTGACGTTGTTAAATCAGGTCTCGACCCAACAGTTGCATACATGAGTGATCCTTCTGTAGTACTTAAGCTACTGCGGCTTGTTTTCTGGATTTCCATACAACAGAGTTATTATATATTTTAGACAAATACCCTGTAGTTGATTTTCTATCACAATCTCGAGCCCAATCGGCATCTGCATATGCTAATGCCGATGTCGATTGGGCTCGAGATTGTGATAGAAAATCAATTACAGGGTATTTGTCTAAAATATATAATAACACGGTTGTATGGAAATTCAGAAAACAAGCCACAGTAGCTTTAAGTACTACAGAAGCTGAATTTGCATCCTTGTGCGAAGCATCTGTAGAAGCTCACTGGATACAAAAATTATTATTAGATTTAGAGACTGATGTTAAATGTGTTACAATTTTTGAAGATAATCAAAGTACGATAAATGCTGTTAAAAATCCCGATCAAAAACATTCAAAACACATAGATGTTAAATTTAATTTTGTAAAACAAAAGGTTGAGGATGGGATTATTAACGTTAAATATTTATGTACTAAAGACCAGTTAGCCGACGTGTTAACTAAACCATTATGTAAGAAATAAACTAGGTTTAGTAAAAATAACAAACAGTGACATTGAGGAAGAGTGTTAAATACCAACATCACTGTTTGTAGTAAAAAGATCTATAAAAAAGCAGTTGGCAGTCCCGTCAGAAGTAGAAGTAGAGTTAGTTAGTTAAGGATGTCATGTCATAGAACGTTATGTACTGAATCTCATGTGAAAAATATGAGAAATTAATATTTAAGTTGGATTAGAAATAAAACAGATTGTGTTACAGTGCTGAGTTCCTACCAAGACATTATAAAATAACATTAGCCTCTTCCGTTCAGCGACGACTCGATCGGAAAGCACGGCCATGGCATGAACGTAAATAAAAGACAAACTGTAAAAAGTAAACGCACATCGCACATGTCGAGTCAGTCACACATTCCGCATGCGCGCGCGAAGCTTCCGGCATTTTAGCCATTTTGATTTCATTCGTTGTTTGGTCGAGACCAGTCGAGACCGTAGAACTAGTATTGATTATCGGCTGGCCGCCATTATTGATTTATTTATTATAGAATCGGATTTCATTGTGTGTGAAGTGTAACGCGTTGACTGTCCGTATTATAACATAACGGGAACCGTTTGACGTCCACTGCAACTAAATGAAAATCTGTAATTATATTTTCCATCAATCGATATTTTTGTTTTAGGTAAGTTTGAAATTTTGAATAGTTTTTGTTTATTTTAAAGCACGAAACAAGGAGTACAGCAAGGAGAAAAATATGTTTAAAGTCCTGTGACCCATATATGGTTCACCCCCCCACCTTCCGCATACGAGTGGCGCACGGCGGAGCGTCCTGATTTCAGTTATTGTTATTCGGTCAGTACTAGTTCAACTTGCCTGGGTAAACTATAAGGTGTCAAATTATCTTAACAAAATGGCAACCAGTTCTCGGCGTGCTTTGTCCAGTGACGAGTTACAGCGTATTGCAGAGGGGTTATCTGATATAGAATACGATAATGACTCTAATGACATCCCCTACGACTCTGACGATAGTATAATGGACCTAAATTATGAGCTGGATGATTCAACAAGTGAAGAATCTGTTCGAAGTTTTCCAGATCGAAATGAAGATTGTGATAAAAAAATGTGGTATTCCTCGGTACGCTTTATATTCAACGGAAATTTTGGATTGCAGAAAGACATCATAACGAAATCTAATGAAATCCATCCCTATGATGTATTTTGTATGATGATAACTGATAACGTGATAAACATGATGGTGGTCGAAACTAACTAACTAACATTCAATTTCCGACTATAGAGTCCTACTGGAAGAAACACAGACTTTATTATCACAAAATATTTCATGAAATTGGCATAAGCTATAATAGTTTTACGTTGCTTCTGAGAATGGAGCATTTCGTGGATAACAGGATCGACGGAGAGCTATCCAACAGAACGTATAAAATTCAACCATTATTGGATAAAATTTTCAACAATATCCAAGATTTGCATTTGCCTGGAAATACAATAGTAATTGATGAATCCATGTTGTCACTTAGAGAATGCCTAGTTTTTCGTCAGCATAACCCACAAAAGCACACAAATATGCCATAAAAGTACACAAATTATGCTCGATAAAGGAATTTGTCTGGAATCTAACAGTGTACATGGGAAAAAATATAAAACTGCCTGAGCTGGATCACCTAGGAAGTGTAGTAATTTATTTAATGGAAAAGTTGCTTGGTAGCGATTGGTTGCTAATTACTGACAACTCCTATACTAGCATACCCTTAGCTCAATATTTGTATGAAAGACAAATTAACCTCTGCGGTACATTTCGAACAGAGTTGGAATTTCTCAAGAAATTCTCAAAGCGAATCTAGCACCAGGAGAAATTAAAAAAAAATTGTTACTGTGTTAAAATGGCATGACAAAAGGGATGTGATAATGTTGAGTACATGTCACGACGACCGCCCTGATTCGGTGGGAAAAAATAGAAAATACGGAGCAGAAAAAAAGAAGCCACGTATGGTCATAAACTACAATTTCGCTAAGCAGGGCATCAACGTATCAGATCAATTAAGCAGTTATTATTCTCTCGTCAGGAAATCACTCACTTGGTACAGAAAAATTGCAAATGAAGTTTATTCGGAGTTGTAGTGGTAGAAATCGAATACTGAAATTATTTCTAAGGCAAGGGCCTCTGTCACCGAGGAAAGTATATGGGAATGGTTTTCAGATCTAAGGGCTTATTTAGTTAAAGAAGGAGCGTCTGATATTTTAGAAAACCCATCAAGGATATTCAATGCTGACCAGATGGGTGTACAAACATATCCAAAGACAGGGGGTCCTAAAGGGGGGGTCTTAGGTCCTAAAAAATACCGCAATTTCTACGAAATTGCTTCCGGTTCTGAAAAAGAGTCAATAACAGTTCTGTGCACTTTTTCCGCAAGCGGTGAGGCTGTAACCCCAATGATAGTTTTTCCTTTTAAAAGAATGCCAAGCCATGTCGTGCAATCTGTTGATGGGCCTGGGGGAGGTCAGAATCCGGATGGATGGTCTCAGCTATTTTCTATGAATATGTAGCAAATGTATTCTACAAGTGGCTAGTATACCATGGTGTCAAGTTTCCGGTTTTATTTTTCTTAGATGGCCATAAGTCACATTTAAGCATGGAGATTAGCGATTTCTGATCCAAGAAAAACATTCTATTGTACTGCTTACCACCGAATGCGACGCATATTATGCAACCTTGCGATGTAGCCATTTTCAAACCAATCGAATTATACTGGAAACAGGCAGCTAGACGTCACAAACAAGCAACAAGCAAGGCTATCAATAAAGGAAATTTTGTGCTAAAATTTAAAAAGGCATTTGAGGTAGGGGTCAAAATGCAAACAATTATAAATGGATTTAGAGTCTGCGGTCTGTACCCTTTCTCCGAAGATGCAGTTGACTATTCAGTTCGACGTAAAGAAATTAATACTATAGGTGATAGACAGAACAGAAATGAGCCAATTGAAGAGCAATATGAAATTGCGAAAAATGTTATAGAGTTTATAATAGGAAAGGAAAAAACTACTGTATTTAATAATTACTTGGCAGAAAACAAATATCCAAAATTATCACAATCTTGTCTATTTAATGTTTGGTTCACGTATCAGAAAAAGAGTGCAGTATCTGAGTGTATCTCTAAGATAAGTCAGACTGAGCCAAGTCTACAAGAAAATAGTTCTGAGAATAATGATCTATTTGATATTTCGTCGCTACCTGTAGACTAGATATTGTAACAGAATTAGAAAGCAATTATCCAAATTGCTAAGAACATTTCGATTATGAAGTTATTGTCCCTGATAGAGAAATCGAAGGCGAATGTCATACTGAAATTGTGAATACTACGTATAACCGAGACATTGGCTATGATATCCTAGATATAGAAAAATGCACCACTGATAGCTCTGATATTAATAATATTCGTAGCAATAATGTTTACTTTAAGAAAAGTACCAAAGAACTTCTAGATGATAAGGATAAAATAGAGGAACGTGACAATGCCAAAGAAATTATAGGAATAGATAGTGGTAAGATATCTAGTATCAGGAATCAAAACGAACATTTGAAGAAATTAATAACGCAAAAGAAACTGATAGTACGCAATAAACAAAAAAAGCTATAATAGAACTGATGGATATTAGCAAGGAAATTATAGAGAAAATTGGTAAAATAGAGGAAACTGATGTCTCAAAGGAAAAAGAAAGTACGGAACTTATACAAAATAATAAAAACAATCTAGGATATGAATATGTTGGTGAAGTACAAGTAGTTATAAATAGAGTGGAACAAAATGATGAAATAGAAACTGGAATAGAAGGGAAAATGGATAAGACAGATGATGTTGAAATATTTCTGGAGTTGCAAGAACAAGAAATTGCTTTACACAGAGATTTATTTAAACGAGGAGTCCCAGACCAGGCAAACGATGAATTTATAAATATAGAAGTTGAAAAAAGAAAATAGGACTATAAATATCATCAATATGACAATATTAAATACGGGCACAGAATGCGACAAGGGAATAGTGAAAACTGTTACAGTCGCAAACAGTAGTGAAACTCCTGACAAAGTATGGGATAAGCATTTGACTTGGCCTTAGTCAGTGAATAGCGGATAAAAAAAAAGAAAACACGGAAAAGCTACCATTTGCTATTGTTTCTAAGGAATGGAAGGAGATGAAAACCTTAGCAGAGAAAAAGCAAAAAGAACAAGAAGAACTAAAAAGTAAGAAGAAGAAAGCAAGATCAGAAAAGAAAAAATCTGTGAATACAGTTCCACTCGACACAAAAAGGAAGAGGCGCAAGACGGAAAGTAAAGAAAACATTAGTCAATCCTATAGTATAGGAGAATACGTAATGGTGTTGTATGAGGGGAATCACTATCCAGGAATAATTATAAATAAAAATGAAAACGACTTTGAGATTAGCGCTATGGAGAAAAGTGGAATTAATCTTTGGAAATGGCCTCAAAAGCGAGACCAAATGTGGTACAATGTCAAAGAAATCATCAACAAAATCAATCCTCCAATTTTGGAAAATTCTAGAGGTTTATTTACACAAGGTGAATGAGGAAGGTCTGGTACAAGATACTATTTGCTGTTAGAAGTTTACAGGTGTTCATTTGCTAGTTGGAGAAGTTTCATTTACCAGACTTCTATGTTCATTTACTAGTAATAGTAATGTTTCGGTTTTATATTAGACAAAATATTTGACAAAATAAATTCATTTTCTATAATTAATTGAAGTTATTAAACCTTTTCCTAACTATTTTATGAGAAAAAATAGTTATAAATAAATCTTTTTTAGAATACAGTTTTTCTTCAAACTAGAACTGCTAACTGTTCATTTACTGGTGGGTTGACCCTATATAATTATTCGCCAGAAAGACCACAATTCCCAAAGCTGCAGAATAAACGCTTGTAAGTAAAATTGTAAATTGTATAAAACTTTATATCCTTTGTCTCATCATACTGTGAGCTCCAAAGTCCTTGGTTTTTAGCTTAGCCCTACCACCCTACCACCGATACACAACCTTATCTCAGTTCATCTATCTCCTCATTGGTTAGCATTTCAATGCATCGTGGACGAAGACTAGCAATTCTGGTTATTTTATATAATATGCATTGACTTACCGTTGATTTATTGATGCCATACAAATCACCAATGACGTGTAAAATGGAGCCATTAGCCAAAAATCTTAAGGTAATAAAAACCATGTCTTCCGCAGATACAGCATGACTCCTGAAATTTATTAAAAAACATAGTTTATAATAACAGTTTTTTGTAACTTTACATTACCTGTTAGTGTTAGTAGTCGGTGCTATTTCCCCATATATGAAGTTCCAGAGAGAGCGTGCTACTGGTTTTGATATCCTATAACGATTTCTAAATCCATCGGTCTTTTTCGAAACATAAGTAGAATTCGAGGGTGCAAAAGTAGTTCAAGAAGTTCTAAAAAGTCTTCATCGTCTATCAGATCTTCTAACTAGTTTTCTTCCAATATTTATTGTAATAGAGCAAGAAATTAAAGTGAACAGTCCAGCTCAGCCTTTCTTATTTAATGTTCTGTAATATTAGTTTTCAGATGATAATGTGACGATTGAAAAGAATGTGAAGTTAGTCCGACTGATCCAGTTTTAACCTGCCGCAAGAGTAGAATTAGGTGATCTACGAATTAACTATCATTAAAACGCCTATCTACGATAGTACAACACCTTTGGACTACTGATAGAACTGATCCTCGTTTCAGCCGTTGATCCGAGATTCAAATTGTTAGTACAACATAGTACAATGCGGCCTTAGATTATTAGGAAACCCTGTATTATCGACTTCGAGAAAATAAAAAGTTTAAACCAGATCATGCAGAATATGCACTTGCCGAAGAAATTGATGACATTTTATTTTTAATTGGAATAGTTAAAGATTTGTAAGTTAAAATAAATGAACCGATTGAAATTTCCGAAGACAATTCTTCTGCAGAGCATTTAGCTATAAATGGTAATTCATGGAAAAATTGCAAGCATGTTGATGTAGGTTATCATTATGTACATGATTATGTTGTATTTTCAAAGAAGGTTGTAAGGGTGCGAAATAAAGGAGGTGTGTTGAGATTGATTTCAAGAGCGACACTTCATTCTATGCATGTTTATCTATGAATGAGAGAAAATGTGCGATCTAGGTATTGCAAGTCCGTGTTGGCAGTCGCGAATGGAACAAGATGTGCGGAGTTTGCGCAGATGTAACAATGATAAAACAAACAAGAGGTTGAGAGTAGTGGCTGTTATAAATTCAAGAATAATTACTTTCTAATTTTTCTCAACTCCCTTATATGTATATACCATAATTTATTTAACAGATTTGTAGGAAGAAAAAAATAAAGCTAAAACTATCCCTCCAATTCGTAAGAAGGAAGACCAATCAGAACCCGCTAAAGCATTCATTCACTGTGTTTCTTTTAAAGACTTACTATAAAGCGATGCCGAGGATAAAAATATAGGGTGCGATTACTGTCCTCGATGGTACCATATGAAGTGTACTGCATTTGTTAGGACCCTTTACTAAGAGACTGCCTGCAAAGATTATAAATGTGATTATTCTACTTAATTTTGATTTTATCTTTGTTTTTAGAGAACTTGTGTTTGTATTATTTTTATATTTTATTTCGTTTTTATTTTGTTCTTAGATAAATTATTTTTATTTGTTTTATATATTCTAATTAAATAAACACAGCTAAAAAGTTTCACCGTTTCATATATTTTTTTCAGTATTAGAAAATAATTTCAGATGTAGTATTATACCAATTATATAAGTAACTAAATAACAAAGTTTCAAAATTAAAATTATTGGCCGAGAAGTGTCACATTGCTGGTCGGTAATTGACGGCTCTGTCCGACAACCAGTAAAAAGTGCATTGTTTTATGTCTTCCCACCTAACTTTTTTTTTTTCAAACCAAAATGGAAATTCCTTTTAGAATTGGATAACGAAAATTATATACTTTCGCCAATAAGGGCAGTGAGACTTGTTAACCACCACTACTTTTATTAGGAACCCCTTATAGCGAAAAATTCGCTTAACCGTCCAACAATCGACTATTCACCCTAGTTACAAAATATGGGTAATTTCGAATTCTGTCAACCTATTTTTTACGTTCAGATTTTATAACGATGGAGTTTTTTCAGAGCAGAAAATCACAAAGACAAAACGCAATTTTTGAAAATAAAGTCTTTCATACAAATCGTCAATAAGTAACCTAAAACAACATATACTGAGGAAAAATCCAACTATTAATCTTAAAATATATCAAGGTGAATACAATAAAGAAAAATCCCCAAGAAAATCAAATCGAGCCAGCGTCAGACACAGAATTATCACAACGCTTTACCTCTTCGGCATACAAAGAAAGTAGTAAAAGTGAACCAAAAAGGAAGATAACTACCCACCAAATAACACTTAGTGTACTAAAGAAAATCAGATCTTCGTGAAAAAAGTTACTGACGATAAACTGTTCAAATTGATAACTAAAGATTTCCAGCCATTCTCAATTGTAGAGGATGTTCATTTCCGAAAATATTCTTATGTGCTAAATCCTTCCTATACATTACTAAGTAGAAAAACATAATCATAAACATTTTACTAGCAAAATTTGAGGAAGTATTAGTAAAAATACAAGACATGAAAGATGCAGATTCAGTAACTATTACTACAGATTGTTGAACTTCCTGTAACAATGATGAATTTATTGATGTTACAGCACATTTTATTGTCAAAAATTTTGGAAGTTAGTTCATTTACTGGAAATCACACTCATGTTAACTTAGCAAACGATCTAAGAAGAATAATCCCGCAAAGCGGGATTCCACGTTCCCGCGGGATCCGCGCTATTTTATTGAACCACAAAAATGTCAAATCAGATCTTTGCGGGGTTGCGTGCGCAACGGGTGGCGTGTGAAAATGTACGAGGTACGAGCTGGCACGACCGCTGTTATAGGCAACAAGATGCATGGCCAAACATTTGCTTCCTCAGTGCTTTGTGTGTTTCATGCGTGTCTATTCTTGTTCCAGCGTACTTCGTAATTGTATTTTTACAATTCATTGTGTGTTGTTTGTAGTAGTAGTACTAGTACTAGTACTGAAATAAATATGTTTAATATAGAATCAAATAGCGCAATTTGCAATGATGAGGAGATAGTGGAAATAGACACTGATACCGAGAATGACAAGCCGATTACATTTTGGAAGTACTTTGTGAAAGGGAAAAATTCAGAAAACGCTAAATGCTTACTGTGTCCTGCGGTCTTAATATTAAGCCAACGGTCAAAAAAGGGTTAGTGAAGCACATGAAAAGTAAACATTGTATAGATATAAAGTCATTACGTGAGAATCAGCAGAGTGTGTCCCAGTCACAGAAAATTGTTCAAATACCTTCTACTTCGTCTGACAACGATGGCGAAAATAAAAATGTTATACCAAAGAAAAAGTGATTACTTTTTAAAAGCTAATTCCGTGGAAGTAATGATATCACGAATGACTGCCAGAGACGGGTTTTCCTTTAATTCCTTCTGCAAATCTTTAGGTATCTTTTTATGAAATGTGGCCATAAACTTCCATCATGTCCAAACACAATAAGATCTATAGTCATTATATTCTCAAATTCGGTAAAAGCCGATGTGGTAAACGAAATTACAAAACTCCAAATACAAAACCGAAAGTTTTCATTAACATTTGATGAGTGAACATCTCGAAAGAACCGAAGATATTTAAATAATATAAATCTACACTATAGCAAAAAACAGCAATCTTGGATTGGTCCGAATCCAAGGTACTTGCACAGCAGAACATTGCGTGAGCATGGTTGAAGAGCGTCTCAAAAACTGTAACCTAACTATTAAAGACGACATTGTTGCTGTAACCACCGATGGACCAAATGTGATGATAAAAGTTGGGAGACTTATCCCATGTTCTCAGCAACTTTGTTATGTGCATGGCACACAGCTTGCCGCTATCGATGTTTTGTACAAAAATTCCACAAATGAACGAGATGAGGATGAAAATCAAAAAACAATTCAAGAAATTTGTGACGATACCAGCGACACCGCTCAATCTGAGTTTGGGATATCTGATGATGACGACAGTGAAGAAGATGGTTTCATAGTAACTTCTATTCATCCATCAGTAGAAGTAGCTTCAAATTATAAAGACCTCATTACAAAAGTTCGAAAAGTTGTGAAGATTTTCAGGTCACCTACAAAAAATGATCTCATTTTGCAGAAATACGTTAAAGAAGAGCATAGTAAAATATTACAATTAGTTGTAGATTGTAAGACTCGCTGGAACAGTCTGGCAAACATGTTAGAACGCTTCTACAATCTAAGATTATGTATAAGTAAAGCTTCGATCGACTTAGATTTGGAAATCGGATTCACGGAAGAAGAGTGGTCCACTATAAATGATTTTAAGACCTGTCTAGAACGAATAAAGTTAGGTATTAAGGTATCATGCAGAAGATATGCAACTCTTATTACAGCGTAAACAACATTGCGCTTTATACTGGTGAAACTATACAAGCAATCTACTCGTCTGAGTACTAACCTATCCATGGCACTTCGTCGTAGGATTGGAGCATTGCTTCCAACAAAATTTGAAAATTACTTGAAAAATCCAGAGGATAGTACATTTAAAACAAAAATAAGCCTAAAAAATAGCGATACGCAAAGAAATAAAAAACCTATTAGAAAGAGTTCTGAATACTCAACACGGAGAAGAAATTTTAAGTACGTCCGACACTGCGTCATATTCCAACCATTCCAACATTTCCAATGAAAGATAAGAGCAACTTCCAGAGGAATTAAAAAATAAATTACAAAATGAATACTCCGACTCCGAAGTAACTGAATTGAAGGTCCTTTCCAAAAACTTAGATAGCTTATTAAAACAAGAAATGAGCGATTTTGAAAAAACGAAGGTATTAAAGGCAAATATCTTCGTATTGTATATGAGTATTTATCGACAATTCTACCGATAAGCGTAGAGGCAGAGCGAGCATTTTCAGCAGCAGGATATTTGTATAATAATTTAAGAATCAGGCTAGGGAATGAAACCATTAAAGTCCTTGCTTTTTAAGTTCCAACTTTCAAAATTCTACTCCATGAAAAGTACGATAGTTTCACTATTCTCCTTTCATTTTTAAAAATGTTTCACTTTATTTTAACACGATGAATTACATTTTTCCTTTATTGTTATATTTGGCATTTATATAAGTCATAAGGCCGATAAGTAGCAAATAACAAATAAAAGACAAGAATGAAGTTTGTAAAATCGAGGCAAAGCCGAGAATTTACTATCAATCCCGTCTGTTATTTGCGTATCGCTCTGTGTCGTTCAGTATTTTTCATTATACCATAACTGCTTTAATATTTAACGATGATTTGTAAGTAAGCCTTGCATTTTTCTTCAATTCAAATAACTAAATGTACTAGGTAGTCATTTGTGCCTTTGCCGTAGCAACGGTTGTTTACACAGTAAAATTATTTGAATCATTTTGACACGATGGAAGCAAATGGAACATTTGTGGAAATTCCTCAAAATATTGTTCTCATGCTAAATTATTTTAATTAAAATGTAATTTTTGTAAAAACATGAATAAAAATTTATTTAAAAAATATGTCAAAACTTTCAAAATAATAAAAATGAAAAGAAAATAGTGAAATGTTTTATGATTTTAAAAATGAATTATTATTTGTTTGCTTATAATTGTATTGAAAAATATTATTTATAGGATTTTGCAAACAGCAGAAAAAATAACTACCTATAACTAAAAGAAAAATTTTGTGTAAAACTATTAATGAAATCTTTGCATTCTTTCGATAACCTGAATTCTGGTTATGCTAGCAAATTAAAATCCTAAAATGAATTTGTCTAATTTCTTATTTGACAATTCTCATTCTAACACTAGCATCCACACAGTCCCCACGGCCATGCAGATTAAACTAGTATCTACATAACCCCCTACGATCATGAAGATTCAGTTAAAAATGAGAACAAAGGCCTAAAATGAATTTATTTATCTACCTTGTCCTAAAAAAAGTTGTTTCTAATGGATTACATTTCCAGAATAAGGGCGAAAAACGTTTCAAAGGCTAAGAATTTCCAAGAAACAGAATGATAGATTTCATGAAAATGTAATCCATTAGAATGAACTTTTTTTAAAACAAGGTAGATAAATAAATTCATTTTAGGCCTTTATTCTCATTTTTAACTGAATATTCGTGATCGTAGGGGGGGTATGTAGATACTAGTTTAATTTGCATGGCCGTAGGGGACTGTGTGGATGCTAGTGTTAGAATGAGAATTGTCAAATAAGAAATTAGACAAATTCATTTTAGGATTTTAATTTGCTAGCATAACCAGAATTCAGGTTAGGTATCCAAAGAATGCAAAGATTTCATTAATATTTTTATACAAAGTTTTTCTTTTAGTTATAGATAGTTATTTTTTCTGTTATTTGCAAAATCCTATAAATAATATATTTCAATGCGTTATGATTGTTTTTATATATAAAATAAATATTGCTTTCAGTTCATTTTCTTTATACATATGTATATAGAATAAAAATTTTACTTGTGTAAGTTGTTTTTTTTTTAATAGCTAATTTTACCTTATATTAGTTATATTATATTGCAAAAGTTTCCTTTATTAATAATATATATCACATATTTGAAAAATGTACTTATTTCAAAAGAATGTGCGATATATTGATTCCTAAAAAAATATTGCGGGATCCCACGGGATATCGCGGGATTGAAAGCAATCCCACATTATTCCCGCGGGACTGCAATTGGTGCGGGATTGCAACCACTATATTGGAGCTAGTTGATCCGCTAGTGAAAAAAGTGTCTCGCTTTCTTTCCCATTTTAAAGAAGTACAATTGAAGGATTGAAGAATAAAAAGGGCATAAGTGCACCTTTTTGAAATTTTGAGGTAAGTGCGTTTTGTTGAAGTTAATGCTAATAAATTATTTATTGGTGTAAAAAGGATTCAGATGTGTGTGTGTGTGTGTGTGTGTGTGTGTTCAGCTTTGTTGACTACGGATACAAAGACCATTCGCCAAGTTTCCTAGTATAATAATAATTTTTTTAATTTTATTTCTTATCACATCATTCCTTGGTTATTTTTCTATTGTATATAACAACTGGATTCAGATGAATACTAAGATGTTTAGTGACACCTGACGTCCAGTGTAAGTACATTTTAAAATCGCTGAAAATTCGCAAAGTTCTAACTCTGTTGACTTAAAATTATTGATTTTGATCGTTTTCTTTTTTGAAATTTCAGGAAAAGTGCATAGAAAGTTCCCTTTAGGTAAGAATGTGTGCCTTTTATTTTTTCAGTTGTTATTAATAAATAAGTATTTTTTGTATACACTATTCATTAGAACATGTATAACTCTTTTATTTATTTAAACAATTCCCTGAAATTCGACAACATAAGGTTCTTGAAGGCGCAGACTACGAATCAGGAACCAAAATCGTTCTAAAAATAAAACGGCGTCGAAAATCTAATTTTTTTTATTTATTTTTTTTTTAACTTTTTATTAGATCTCTGGGGGTTATTGGGGTCGCTGATTATGAATTTGACATTAAAACTCAACTAAAATAAAAAATGGCGGAGTCAAAATGGAACACCCTGTATAATAATAAGATTTTATAAATAACTAAAAATACATAGGTGATGTGACTAACGCACATCTCGTCAAATCAAGGAAAATATTAGTTTGCCTGTGCTTCCTGAGTTCATATTGGGCCCGTATAACCTAACTTACCTTATTCCAAAAATGCATCCCTGGGGAAGTACATTCTCTTAAAGTGAGAGAGACAATTTTTTTCCAATAATTTCCGTTATATTGAAGATAAAATTTTCAAGTTTTTATGGGACCTGTATTTCTGTAAGTACTCTATGTAAGCTAAATATCTTCTGTGTCTCAAACACGACAGGTTTCCTGTTTCACCAAGCACCTATGACCTACAGAGAAAACATGATAATTCTTAATTTTTTGTTGATATTTCGCAAAATTTTAAAAGTATTAAGTGTACTGAAATAGGTGGATGTCAAATGGAGAATTTGTTATTAATGTATTTTTTAGAATAAACTGTGATTTTCTGTTATTAGAATATTTTATTCTAGAATTGTAAATAAATGTTAAATACAAATGAAGGAAAAAACGATAATTCCTTGCATTTTGATTAATATTACAAGCAATTTTAAGACCTTTTTGCGGTCCTTTCAATGTTCTGCAAAATATTCAAATATTCCGTAATTTTACAGGCCGATTAAAAAATATAGTCACTCAAATATTAATTATTATGGAAAAAAAATGAGAAACAAAAGATATTTGGTTGTCGACAAGTTTACATAGAGTACTTATGGAGACCAACAAAATTTGATCATTTTATCTTCAATATAACGTAAATTATTGGAAAAAATGTTTTTTTTCGTCTCACTTTAGGAGGATTTACTTCCTCACGGATGTACTTTTGAACTAAGGTAAACTGGGTTATACGGGCCCAATATGAACTCAGGAGTCACCGGTTCCCGTACGGGAACTCAATTCTGGGAAACTCTGCATGTAATGAAAACTAAATTAAAAAATGTTTATTTCAATAGCTGATAGCACAGGAAAGTAAAAAAGCAAACGAAAACTGCGAATTTCACGTTAATTACTTTAGAAGATTGAGGTTGTGTACCCTCCAATTTCGTCAGTTGTCAAATTGCGCAGGCGCCTTATTAATAATCTAACTTTATAATGCCCATTCTAAATGAGGTTATATTATTTCCATATACTCAAAAAACAGCAATTGTGTCAAACTATCTGAGATTTTAATGTTTATTTCTTGTTTTCAGATCCTCACTAAATAGATGAGGAGGAGGAATACCTTCCATCTTCGGATTTTGAAGATTAAGAAAATGTTGACAATTTTGAATAGTTTTCTATTATTTGATGATATGCCTCATGTTACCCCTGGTAATACTAGGAAACGGCATTTCTGAATAGAAAGTAAACAGAATAAAGCAGCTAAAAATCCAAGGAGTAAGGAGGAGTATCTGTCTAACAAAAAACTGCATAAGAGTAAATTTCTGCAAACATATCAACATATAAACACACCTGCAGATACAAGTGTAACCAAAATGTTTTTGAAGAGCAGAGGCAAGAGCTTGTCGGGACTTATTACAATCTACCAACGTATGGTCATTAGGTAGCCTTCTATCATCTTGTATAAAAAAAGCAGATGTAAGCAGGAAGAAAAATATTAACACTATTCAAGGAAAATTTACCACACAAATCACCTTGTTAAATAAACGCGTGTGCAAACAAGTTTTCTTAAACACCTTTGACACCTCGAATAAACGGTTTACTATAATGTGTAATAAGACTAGGCACTGCTGAACCAGACAAAAAAGGAAAAGGACAAACCCACAGAAAAATGAAAGATGAAACGCGAAATTGTGTCATTGATTACAAAAAAAACTCCAAGGTATAGGAGTCATTATACTAGAAAAGATAATGTACATACTAAGTATTTATCATCGGACTTATACATCAAAATTATCTATGACATATAAGACTGCCTGCGAAGAAGAAAACAAAAGTCCAGCGAAGTAGTGTTCAGTTTGCTGCTCATCCGAGAAAAACTGAGAAAGCTATGACAATGAAGAAAAAAGACATTGAGACATATAATCTGCTACAGACGCTATGGTTGTATGTTCAACAGATCTTCAACAAACCTTAGTAATGCCGTTATTAACATGTGAAATATTTTATCTTAGATAGCTGTGGACTTAACAATCGTTTCGTCTATGATTTATAGAATGAAGCACATATGCACCAAATAACGCATTTGCCTTCCACTTTTAGGACTCATATATACCGACCGATGACCTGGCTGACCCAACGGAAGATAACTCTATAACAGACTCATTTCATGTTGAAAGTTTTACAGAGTCAGAAGTATATGACTGCATAAAAAAATTAAAACCGAAGACCACATCGGGGCTTGATAATATACCCGCATTTATAATAAGAGACTGCGCTAATGTATTTATACATCCATTAACCATAATCTATAATTTAGCTCGAAAAACACAAACATTCCCAAGTACTTGGAAAATGTCTAGAATTACACTAATCTTTAAAAAAGGCGATCGCAATAACATCAAGAATTACAGACCTATCACTATTATAAAAAAAACTTTGCCAAAATTCTTGAAAGGCTTCTTCATGAACATACTTCTAATTATATGAAAAATCGCATCAGTCCTTATCAACATGGCTTCACGCGTGGCAGGTCAACTGTTACTAATCTCTTATCTATTACTCAAACTCTAGCTGACTCATTAGATGCTGGCATGCAGACGGACGTAATCTATACAGATTTCTCCAAGGCCTTCGAAAGACTGGATCATAACATCCTACTGAAAAAACTTGCAAAGAATGGATTTTCTCCAATACTCCTTGAATTTTTCAAGTCTTATCTTACCGACAGAAAGCAACTCGTGCAATACTGTGGTTACCAGTCTGTTGAAATAGCCTCTACCTCTGGAGTTCCACAGGCCTCCAACCTGGGTCCAGTATTGTTTAACATATTTATAAATGATATTAGATCTGACTTAAATGTCTCGTTTATGCTCTACGCTGATGATATGAAAATCTATTCCACTATCAACAACGCAGCTGACTGCGACTGCGATAATTTACAAGAAAATCTTCTCAAGCTAAATCTATGGTGTTCAGAAAACAAATTACCATTAAATGTTCAAAAATGCCATGTTATGTCCTTCACAAATAAATTGCATAGAATAAATTACAACTACTCAATAAATCAATCAAAGTTATCTCGACCTGACACCATCCGAGACCTGGGAGTCACTTTCGATAATAAACTCACTTTCAAAAATCATATTAACAATCTAACATCAGAATCCTATAAAACGCTAGGCTTTATCGTCAGGAATTGCAAAGACTTCACTAATGCTAGTACATTAAAGTTGCTATACATCTCGTTTATAAGATCTCGTGTTTAATACGCTTCAGTAATATGGTGTCCTTATTATGACCTCCATGTGAATACTGTAGAAAACGTACAAAGAAGATTCTTAAAGTATGCCTGCTATAAAGAAGATGGTGTATATCCCGCTATTGGTTTTCCTAATGATCGAATGGAGAACAGGTTATCCAACGAAAGCCTCGAGAATAGGCGTACGAAATCACAAATAATCTTCTTATATAAGCTACCGAACAATAAAATAGACTGCAGTGATATTCTTCTTTCAGGTACCTAGAATTACCTCTAGGCGTTCACTAACTTTTCATTTGCCAACGCCGAGAACAAACATCAAAAATTTTCTCCTATTAATCAAATGTGCGACAAATATCATAAAATTCAAGATAGAATGGACATATTCAACTGCAGTGTAGCCTCCATAAAAAACTGTGATAAGCTGTTTTCTGGCTTATTTTTATTTTTAATTGTTACTTATGTTTATGTGCACATAATATCGAATTACTTTGTAAATTGTATATTTAATGGTTGCATTACTTTTGTACCCATTCTGTAATTGGGTTAACACCTGTTGAATGGTTGTATATTAAATAAATAAATAAATAACCTACTGCATATACAGGGTGATTCACGTAGGCCATTCATTAGAAGTTTTTCAACTTGCAGTTGGATTAGTAACTTGAAATTTGGTATGCAGCCATAATCGATCATGCCCGTTCTATCTAAAATATTTTCAGTCCTCCAACTATACAGGGTGTGCCAAAAATTGGTACCAACTTTCTTATTTTAAATGGAAACCTATATTTTTCTTTACATGGTTCGATTGGTCTTCTAATTCTGAGTTTAGAGAACCTAAGTTATGTTAACTTATCTATTACAATTTTTGACATATGTCCAATTTTTTGAAAAAAATTGCCGCTGTAGTAGTTTACGAACAAATTTGTATCTCGCAAACCTTTCAAAATTATGAAACCAAATTTGTGAAGCAGTTAGCTGGAAGTCCATGCTAACTTTTGATGTCCCATCGGTGGTCCCATTTTGTACCATATGGGCGCAGTCGATTTTTAAATGTCGCAATCAAAAATTGTCAATAAGTCAATTTTTTCAAATGGCACCTACTATTTTTTTTCACACTATTCGAAAGAAAATTGAATTTTAGGGTGTTACTTAAGCATTCCCTATACCTAACTTCACTCCATATCGAGTTATTCAATAAAAATCAAGAAATACCTTATCTTGCCGAGAGATTCCTTACTTCATCAGGTATGCCATGGAAATAAAAGACAGTTGTAATAATTTTTTAAGAAAAATATGGATTCTTATTTAATTACACACAACACCAACAAATTATTATTGACGAACAAGAACAATGTTGACGAAATTCTGACGTAAATGTTCAATGTGACCACCATATTTTTGTTCAAATATTCTATTATTCTACTTTCAACAGATTGCGTAGCACATCTTTGCGCCTACCATTTCTGATGCCAGAAATCAATGCAAAATTGAATTTTAGGGCCACTTTTATTAACATTGTGTATGTCTATCTACAGTCGTTTTTGAGTTATTGGCATTTTTTGAAAAAAATGGTTTTTTTTTCTCAACGGTAGTAGGCTTTGGAAACGATCATTTCATTTAAATTTTTATTCAAAAATCGTATTGCAATAATAAATAATAACAACAAAATAACAACAAATAGACAGATTAACAAAATAATTATTTCAATACAAATGCTCAATGTGTGCACCGTTTTCACTGACAGACAGTTTTCGTTAACATTGTACTTGTTCGTTAATAATAATTTGTTGGTGTTGTGTGTAATTAAATAAGAATCCATATTTTTCTTTAAAAATTATTACAACTGTCTTTTCTTTCCATGGCATACTTGATGAAGTAAGGAATCTCTCGGCAAGATAAGGTATTTCTTGATTTTTATTGAATAACTCGATATGGGGTGAAGTTAGGTATAGGGAATGCTTAAGTAACTCATCCTAAAATTCAATTTTCTTTCGAATGGTGTGAAAAAAAATAGTAGGTGCCATTTGAAAAAATTGACTTTTTGACAATTTTTGATTGCGACATTTGAAAATCGACTGCGCCCATATGGTACAAAATGGGACCACCGATGGGACATCAAAAGTTAGCCTGGACTGCCAGCTAACAGCTTCACAAATTTGGTTTCATAATTTTGAAAGGTTTGCGAGATACAAATTTGTTCGTAAACTGCTACAGCGGCAATTTTTTTCAAAAAATTGGACATATGTCAAAAATTGTAATAGATAAGTTAACATAACTTAGGTTCTCTAAACTCAGAATTAGAAGACCAATCGATCCATGTAGAGAAAAATATAGGTTTCCATTTAAAATAAGAAAGTTGGTACCAATTTTTGGCACACCCTGTATAGTTGGAGGACTGAAAATATTTTAGATAGAACGGGCATGATCGAGTATGGCTGCACACCAAATTTCAAGTTTCTGATCCAACTGCAAGTTGAAAAACTTCTAATGAATGGCCTATGTGAATCACCCTGTATGTGATGATTCAAAGTATTTTGGAACTTTGGATGAATATAGTGCCTTCCCTTTCGAAAACCATATGCAGTCACTTTTAAAAGTAATTCGTAAAAAAGAAAAACCCTTTGAGCAAGTAGTGTTTCGTAAAATAGAAATTGAAAAGATGTTCAAATGTCATATTACTAATATTGGAACACCCAGTGAGCCAAAATGCTTTCAAGAACATAATGCAGGTCCTACGTTGAATTCTAAATATTCTAAACAGTTTCAAAAATTAGTGTTTCCCAATTTCACTTTGAAAATATGTGAACCAGATAACTGCCGTGGCCTTAAAGATGGAAGTATTGTTATTATAAAAAATATTTTGGTCAGAAATAAAACTATAATAGTTCTTGGGGTGAAATTCAAGAAACTAGACGATTTTTATTCTGAGCCATGTCCATCCTCAAATATTGGAATATATTGTGTGAACATTGACAATATTGGCATATTACAAGAATGGAATTTAGAAGAAATTGGTATCAAATATATAAAACTGAAATTAAAAGATAGTATATTTGTGGTCTTTCCTCTTCTTCACATTTAAATTTACCTAATAGTAAGTAATAAATTATAGTTGATAAATTTGACATGTACTTTGTAAAAACGCATGCTAGATAGACAAATAAAAACTAACCAGTTTTTACATAGCTTTTACAATTTTATTACATCAACATGACAATTTTTTCACTAGGTTAGATACGTTAGATTAGGTTAGAAAAGTGAACGGACTTATAATAAGACCCTCCACTGTGAACATTATTAGATCTATTGTGGTTCACACCTAAGTAAGGTATTGAAATTTTCCACAATAAGTTAGAATACGATGTATTTTTGTAAAAGCCTGAAATTATTAAAAAATTGACTTTTTCGGGTGTTCTTAATTACTAAAATTAATTTTATTTATTATAAAAATTAAATCTAAATATGTCTTGGACGGTTGTCGAATTTCGAGATAGCATGAAGCTGTTCCAACGTCTTGGATAATAAATAACAACTGTTATTGGCCCCCCATGGCCAAAGACAAAATTATGTCTGAAATCAGAAAAACTCACCTCCGAATACCTGTTGGCCGGTACATGCAGTTAGAATGTTTAAAGATGGCACCTATGGTAAGAATCTGTCATTTGTTTATTATTAACACTAATAGGTTTGTTGTTTCAGATGACCACTTGGTTGCAAGGGAAAAAGCAAAAAAGGCAGAGGATACATCTGATTTGAACTCCGATAACCCTGATGAAAAAAGGAAAATTACAAAGAAGATATTGTCTTCATCATCAGATGATGAAGAAGATCTAATTTCTATTTCATCAAAACCACCAGTAATGACTTTGCAAAAGAAACGTGACTTGGGTAAGGCAATGACTTTCATATCTAAATTACATAATACATCTATTATATAGAACTCCAGTCACTGTTGACTCCTTACTGTAAAATTACTATTTAAATAAGTAATTGTCTGACATTAATAATTGTTTGGTTTAAAAATATTTAGAGACCACCAGTTCAGAACATCTCGATCAAAACAGGAACCCTCTGAACAAAGAATACAATGCAAACAGCCAGCTAGACCCACAAACTAACAATCAAAGTTCTTCCAACAACTGCATTTGCTGCAAAATACACAAAAAAAAATGGTAAGTATCTACATCATACATACATCATTAACATTAAAAATGTTTATGAAATTAAATGAATTTGATTGATTAATGGTGTAACACTTATTGAACAAATCAGTCAATAGAATTTGATTTGATTGATTTAATCAAATAGGTATATTATGACAAAATTGACAAAAATGTTTAATAATCATCATTAAAAAATCCACAAATATTCTTCTAGGAAATAATAATAAAAACCCTTCTAACAATTAAAACTAAATTTATCCCCTTCCGAAATCCACGTGAGCAAGGCTTGCGGGTAACAGCTAGTAGGCAATATTTACATACGATCATATTACATTATTGTTTATATTTTGAAGCCATTTTTATATGCATTGTTTTAGAGTCTTCTATGGTGGAGCCTATGAGAAAAATGACTCTTATGAGGGCTCACCTTTTACAAATAAGTGAAGATATGCCAAATCTAATGACAATGACAAGATAACCTGCTCTTGAGGATTCCACTGAAGATAAATTTTTGAAATGTTTCCAGTTTCCAGTGAATACGGTTGAAAATTTAGAAGTTGATGTAAATCAATATCTAGAAGATGACACTAAATTTAAAAGGGCGGTAAGTTGAATATCTGTATAATATATGTAGTTTTTTTTGTATACATATTAGTTTTGTTCATTTGATGACACTATCGGCAGAATAGTCTTAAAGAACTAATATAGTATAACTTTTCAAATGAACGCTTTTCAGACAAATTCAGTAACATGAGCATGCACATTGAAATTCTTATCTTACAATTATTGGTAAGATGGCACTTTCTATTTCATCATCGCCTACAGAACAATGTAACAACAGAGGGGCAAAAAAAATTTCATTTGATGCTATTAATATTCTTTTTATTATATATATATATTCTTTTTGCAACCTCTACTTATATCCGAACTATATTTACCTTGCCCTAAACTATATTTCATTCTAATCAAGGGTAAATATTGCAGTTTTAGTGTAGGCAAATTTTAACAAATGAACAAAATGCTGACTGGTTCTGATTAACAAATGTTTGTATCGGTAAGTGTAGCTTTCTGGGAATTCTAGGCATTAAATTAACAGACATATTTTGAAGTTCTAAACAGTAATTTAATCCCAGTATTTTAGAGTAATACAGTATGAAAAAATACATAGTTAATAAAATTTCAGTAAAACGTTTTTACCACTTCTATTTTAACTCTTTAAATAATGTTATTATTATTTTTTTTAAGATGCATGGTTTTAATGATGAAAAAATGAGGATGTAACATTTTGCACATTCTAACAGAATGCCCTTTGTATATACATTAACCAAAAAAATTCTGTTATGCTACAAGTATGTGAAAATTTTGGGCTCATGAATTGTCAAAATTGGGTGGGAGTAACACATATGACTTTGTGAAACGATGCCTAACACTACCTCGCTACGGAATATTCGTACTATGCAGCTAAGAAAAAACGAGTGTTTAAGGATTTGAAGATTAATGAGGCTTTATTATGTAAGTTACTTTAGTGTAGTTAACCATAATTTATTAGGTTCATTAAAATAATAAATGTTCTACTTTTTGTTAATATTTTGAAAAGTTGAAATATGAATGATCAGCTGCGACATTTCATACTCCAGACAAAATAGACATTTAGGTTTGCAGTAAATTGGTACAGGCCTTAAACACACTATTACAAATGAAATATCAAAAATCCCCACCGATCCGACTTTTAATTCTGAAGACATCGACGTCATTATCAGCTTGTTTTACTAAAATATTAGCAGCTATAAATTCTTCACCCAGTATATTCATTCAGAATCATATAATTTGTACGTATTTTAGTGTGTGAATCACACAAACCAATACTTCGTATACAGGCCGGGTATGAGTGCATATTAGCATTTTTGATGTTTGAAATCGCGATATCTCAGGAACGGTGATTCGCAGGAAAAAAAGTGTTTGAACAATTTTTGTAAACAATTGCATGATCTACAATTTTTGTCTGACCTAGATTTACGATAACACTTACCGTTTAAGGACAGGATCGAAATGTCAAAAACTCGTAAGCTAGTACTTATGTTAATCATAGATGGCACAGTGTGTATCTTATTTTATTTTATTGGCAAGTTTCAATATTTGTCGGAATGTTGTCCGCATTGCCACATGTACAAAAATTTCTTTAGTATAAGATATAATAAATGTTACAAATTATAATTATAAATAATACCCAATTACATAAATAGTCGTAAAATAGGTAGTATCTGGTTAGGTAAATTCTAAAATGTAGGTGTGCATAATTTATGCCATGTACAACTAATATCATATAGGGATATTGTTTAAATTTTAAAATGAAATAGTTAACCACATTATTAATTTCGAATTAAACAGCAAGAACCTTTTATCCAAATTATGGGAACATATCAAAGTTTTAATTATTGCAAATGGCAAAGACAATATGTATTTAAATTTGGCAACTGTGCATCATCTAATTTTTATTCTACCTAACAGTTGTAAATATGTCCTTGAACGTGTGAGAAGCGTTCCTTGTTCTAGCGTTCAACGTCAGCCTAGTGGCTAGCGCGTAGATAAAACCATGGAAGGTCCCTGGTTCAAACTCCTACGTCCGCTGATTTTTTTTTCTTTAATTGTGGATAATGATTAATATATTTTTTCACTAATTCTTTTCTATGATTTCTTTACGTTAGGTTAGAGGTTTTTATTCTGCTTAAAATAATTTCATTATTTCGTGTGATTTCTTTAGGTTAGATTAGTAGGTTTTTATTCTGATATCTAATCGTCATAATAATAATTATTAGCGCCGCAGGCAGTATAATCGTCGCTGATAAAGAAATGGGGGGTGCGGCGGTGCCCCCCGCCTTGTTTTCACAAAATAACACGAAATACTTCAATTTCGAAAATTTCTCGATTTGTAAGTAGAATTTATTACACATTTACAAGGTAATGCGCATGCTCGAAGCTCCGGACTTTCGGCAAAGATTAAGGAATTAACAAGATAGGACAGCCAACGGAAAACCTTGTATCTTTTAGCAATAGCGCCATTGACGTCGACATTTAAATTGGAGTTTTCGCGCCAATAATGAAAATTGGACAACACTGTCTCCTGATAGAACGACCGAACACAGCTGACTGTCAGTAGCCAAGGTCACTAAAAAACAGGTTGCTTAGTAATATATGTCACACGAAGTATTTCTATGTTTGTATGTAAGGTATCTATTTGGTTAGGATAGAATTGTACATTGAATAATACAGTACAAGAATAATTTTGAAACTTTTTTCTATAAAATGAGGAAAAAACAGCCACACGCAGCTGTCATCGAGGTCTATAAGTGACGTAGCACTTGTCGATTTCGATAAGCCAACCTATCTTTTAGTAAGCTAGGTCAAATTCGTTTAATGCATAACCGACAAATCCCGAAACCGCTTCCGCTGGATGTCGCGTCCCTTTAAATTGGAGTGCACAACTGTCTTCGTCTATTTCGTCTTTTCCGTCAGACTGTCCTATCTTATTAGGTCTCTAATCGTTGCCTGACCTCTAGATATAGTGTATCATTATCCTTTTTTCCAAAAAAATTAACATACTTTTGCAGATATATAAGAAAAGAACATAACCAATATCCGAGTAAGTATATTGGGTTAATCATTCTTACACAATAAAAATTTGCCAAAACTGGCTGATTGAACCCGTAACTTCAGGGTTTAGGTTACACGTTGTTTCCTCTCGGTGAAGCAGTCACCCAATGAAATATAAGATACTCTTTTCTGTGGAAGCATAAACGAGATAAAGTTATGGACAGTTGATTAAAACACCAATGCCATGAACCATATTCAGGGTTCAAACATAATTTATATATTTACATTCATTGAAAATTCACCTAATTTTTGACAAAAATGAACAGAATTTTTTGTGTATATTGTATGCTTGGAATATAGTGCCATTTTAGTGCTTGAATACAGTTGCAAACTGTTGACCATTTAATAATACTTTCATTGTTTAGTTTATTTAACAAATTTAAATTTGCCACTTTTGATTTCATTCATAAATCAAAATCATTACCCCTTTCCATTCATAAGGATATTGGCGCCATCTTCTAGTTACATGATGAACTTATTCTAAATATTCTTTACAATTATTCTGATGACTCATCGATTTGTGTTAAAAATCAGTTTCATACATTAAAATGTACAAAAGCAATTTTATGCAATTTTTTACACAGATATGAGATAATGACAGTAATATGCATCCAAACGACCTAATTAAATGTACCTAAATAACTCTGATTATCTAATATAGCTACAAATGTATCGTCTGATAATAAGGCAATTTTAAAAATTTATTCCGAATTTATCGTGCACAAAGAAACAAACAGGTCAGTTGTCTTTGGCCGACTTCTGTTATAATACTGCCCACTTTAAAACTTCGTTTCAATTACTTATAAAAAAGTTATTTATGAAATACCAAGTGTCGATTTGACGGGATTTTAATGATTATTAGGCAACCACATATACACTTTATGACATTTCGATCCTGAGAAATATGCGAAAATCCGATATTTTTAACGTTTGACCTTGAATAAAATTTTTAGCAGAAGTCGGATCGGTGGGGACTTTTGATATTTCATTTGTAATAGTGTATTTAAGGCCTGTACCAATTTTCAGCTCTATGCGAATTAATGCAAACTTTAAATTTTATTTTGTCTATTTTGACTGGATTATTGTAAGAAAAACTTGAATTTTCCAAAAATTTTGATAAATAATATTAATGATAATAGGTTTTTATTGGCATAAAATAGCAATATACAAAAATAAATAAAATAGAAATGCACCATTTTTCTATCAGTTTAATTTGGTAAGGAATTTGCATGAAATTATTTTGATGTAGTTCTTAACCATAAAAATAGGTTTTATTTCATTTCTGGTTAGACAAACAAATATTTCTGCAACCGACATGCTGATTCGAATAAATTTTCCATTATTGAGTAATTTTCAAAGTCAAAGCTTTCTTTGTAGATGAGATACTTTATTGATTGAGAATTAAAAGGGTGTAAATGTGTATGCACTATGTTCATAATATTTCATCATTTACCTTCATGAGAATTTGAACTGCTGGTTACTGTAATTGGTAAATTTGAGATTGAAATATAAATAAATATTGTAGAAATAAAACTCCTACTCACTTGATATGCATTTTACAGAAATTTATAATCTTTAAAAATTTACGATATAATCGCTGCATGAATAGAGCTGGCGGATGACCATTTATATGGTAAATGTGCAAATTTGTCATATATAATATTGAGACTTACATGCAGTTTAGAATAATTAATTATTATTTTTGCATCGAGCTTTTTTTGGTTATGAATAAAAATTATAGATTACTAATAACTAGTAAAGCATTGATGTTTATTCTGTCCAAGGCCTATAACTACTAAACTATGTGAAATACAAAGAGTTATGGAGTGGAAATTTTGATATTTTAATTATATTAAATTTTGTATTAATTAAAATTAATAATTGCAGGCGCATCTGAAAAACGAGACAGTGCTGTGGATCAAAAGGCCACAGAAGAAGCAATAAAAAAAATGGCTACGAAGGGCCAAGGAACGGGACAACAGTAATATAAATAAAGTGCACAAATAAAGAGAAGAAAAAAATTACAATTTAACATTAGAATTGTTGTTTTTTTAAATGTATATACACTATAAAAGTTAAAAATAAAGAATTATATATTTTTTTACATCATAAATATTTATTAATTAAAAACTTATTCCTTCCAGTATTTTTTGTTTTTGTGCGGTGAGAACAAATCTCGTCGCACTTTTTCACGTACAATTTCCATACACTATAAGTATCGTGTGTGAAATTGAAATATTAGGTATATACAGTATTGGAGCTTCATGCTTTTGCTTTACTCTGCAATGTTGCATCACATTTTAACCTAATTTACAAAAATCTTGATTTTTTTAAATATTTTTTTCATATTTCAGTATTCATCTTGATTTGTGAAATTAAATTTTGGATTTGGACAGACAATATAATTTGAACCAATTTTTTATTTCACATTTTGTTAGAAAATAAAAAATAGAACCAGTTTACTCTTACGGAATTTTAAGTTTTTGTAATTTTTGATCACCCCTTACAAAAAATATAATTTTTTCAACGTCATTACTATTTTTTATGCAAACAAAAACTTTTATAAAGAATAACATTTTCGCGAAAAGTTAAAAATTTTAGCCTTTACACTTATTGTAAACCCCATCCGCGGACATACTTTATACTGGAGCTTAATCTGGACAAGCCATGGATTCCCCCTACTAGACTAGCTATGGATGTCCAATCAGGAACAGCTATGGATGTTCATTATGGAACAACCATGAATGTCCATAGTGGAACAACTATGGATGTCCATACTGGAACAGTTATGGATGTCCTTGTTTGTGACAAATGTATAAGCTGTTGGACGTCCATTGTAGGTACATTTGTCAAATGTGGATGTCCATTGTTTCTGTTGTTTGAATGTCAATTAGACTGGTCATTTTGGATCTCCCCACTGGACTAGTTACGGAAGTCCGTACTGGCCTATCAATGGACGTCGGTGCTGGCCTACCTATGGATGTCTGTGCTGGCCTACCTATGGATGTTCCTACTGGACAAGCTATGGATGCCCCAATTTGTGACAATTGTATAGTCCAGAGGACGTCCATTGTAGGTACATCAGGAAAAATGACGACATCCAGTGGACATCTGCTATGTCCATAATATACATCCAGCGGATATACATTGGACGTGTTTCTGTTGGGAATAGTAATCACTCCTTACCCTGCATATAGAGGGTGTCTCACCGGGAATTGAATCGATCGAGACAGAGAAAGTACGCATCAGAAATTTTTTATTATTTAGATAGTTACTAATGTCGGTATGGCGAATCCCACTAAAACAATTAGAAGCATGGGGGGGCACTTCCGGTTATACCGGAAGTCGATACCAACTTATTTTTTTATTTTTAATGCCTTAATGCCTTATTTATATTAACGTCCTGGCGGAGTTCAGCTATTGCTGCTCTACCACTCAACCAGGACACGTACACATAGACATCAACACAACAACCATTCCCTGCGATATTGCCATCTACCGCAGCTGAGACTCGAACTCAGGAGAGATAACAGCGACTAGACATGTTGTGCCACCCAACAGTGGTCTAGGTCACTGCTACCGTCTCGGTAACACATGTAAAAAACGCCACTAACATCCATACCCTGGCCAGGATTCGAACCCGGGGCTCAGTGGTCGCAAGCCAAACACCTTCAGCATTGCACCACCGAGCTGGTTGCTTACTTTAAATGGAACACCCTATATATTTTCGACTTTTCCAGATGAAAATAAAATTCAGGCATGTAGCACACCATATATCTAAACCCAGTAGTTTCGAAGATATTTGACATGTTATAAAGAATTTGACAGGTGCAACGGTTTGCAAGAACCATTATAACTTTTTCTGTGTAGAACATCCTCATTTGCTCTTTGGCACGGAGAAAGAACACAAGGAGAACTACGTTCTACAACTGAAATAAGTTCAATTATGTCATACCAAGTGTTCCGTTTTTCTCGTTACAACTTCAATCCGCGAAAACTTGTTTAGGTCAAATGTATTTTGTATTTTTTTACGTCAAGTTGTGTAAAATTAAATTCCCCTTTTTCTGATATTAGCATTGAGGGGTTAAAGTTTTCAACTTTTTGAAATATTTGCGATTTTATTAGAAATTCATGAATTGTTGTAATCATTTCATCAAAATAGCCTTGATTAGAAACAATCAATCATTATCTTATGTCAAAAAATGCCAGCACGTTTAAATTACACCCACGAAGACTTTTTAAATTTGTTTATTATTTATGGAGAATGTGATAAGGTAATATCAAGAACTTGCAGCACATTTGCTACTCGATATCCAGAAAAACGGAAACCGTCACCAAACATTGTAAAACGCATACTGGAAAATCTTAAAAATTATGGCCCTGTCAAGGCAAAAATGCAAAGAAGAAAGCCTATTGTTGATGACGAAAACATTGAAATAGTCATTCTGGAATATTTTCATGCCTTTCCAAGGATGTCATTAAGACAAGCTGCTTTGGAATCGGGACCATGCAAGGATTCAATTCACAGAATCTTATTAAAACATAAGTTTCACCCGTTTTCATTCCATATGGTTCAAGGATTAAAAGAAACAGATTTCCTAAGACAGAATTTTTGTGAGTTTATTCTAATAAGGTCTGAGGGTGAGGATCCTTATTTGGGAAATATCATATGGACAGATGAAGCAAAATTTACTAAAAATGGACTTTTTAATAGACACAATTCGCATTATTGGAGTGACTCAAATTTTATCAGGAAAATTTAAACGGTAAATTAAATTTTCTCTTCTGTTAGTATGTATAGGTAAATTTTTGTTTTTTTTATGGTGAAAGATATCTGAATATCTTACAAAATTTGAATAATAACTATTTAGAAAATTTACCTCTCGCCGAACATAGAAACATTTTTTATCAGCACGACGGTGCTCCCCACATAACGCATATTTAATTAATAATTATTTACAAGAAACTTTTTAATGTCAATGGATTGCCAATAATGGACCTTTCTTATGACCTCCTCGCTCGCCCAACTAATCAGTTCTGGATTATTTTACTTGGGGACCTATTAAGAATAAAGTTTATGAGAGCCCATTAACAACCATTGAAGATTGTATGCAGAGAGTAAGAAATGCATTTCAAAACACATCATAGGATTCAATTAGAAGAGCTACCCATGAGAAACTAATCCGAAGGTGCGAAAAATGTGTCGAGGTTCGAGGGCGGAATTTTGAGCAATTATTAAATTAAAATGGAATCATGTTTTAAATTGATTTTATCTCTGCTATTTTAGTTCATGCCATATCTTCAATTCGATTAATACGCATGTTGCAGTGTTAGTGTTATTTTCCGTTTTTGTGGATATCGAGTAGCAAATGTGCTGCAAGTTCTTGATATTACCTTATCACATTCTCCATAAAAAATAAACAAATTTAAAATGTCTTCGTGTAATTTAAACGTACTGGCATATTTTGACATAAGATAATGACTGATCGTTTCTAATCATGGCTATTTTGATGAAATGATTACAACAATTCATGAATTTCTAATAAAATCGCAAATATTTCAAAAAGCTGAAAACTTTAAGCCCTCTATGCTAATATCAGAAAAAGAGCAATTCAATTTTACACAACTTGACGTAAAAAAATACAGGGTGTTTCACCTAATTTGACCTAAACAAGTTTTCGCGGTTTGAAGTTGATAAAATGTAACGCGAAAAACGGAACACTTGGTATGATGTTATTGAATTTATTTCAGTTGTAGAACGTAGTTCTTCTTGTGTTCTTTCTCCGTGCCAAAGAGCAAATGAAGATGTCCTACACAGAAAAAGTTATAACGGTTCTTGCAAACCATTGCATTTGTCAAATTTCTTATAAAATGTCAAATGTCCTCAAAACTACTGGGTTTAGATATAGGATGTGCTACATGCCTGAACTCAGAATTTTATTATCATCTCGAAAAGTCGAAAATATATAGGGTGTTCCATTTAAAACAAGCAAATTGGTATCGACTTCCGATATAACCGCTTCTAATTATTTCAGTTGGAATGGCCTCACCGACATTAGTAACTATCTAAATTTTCAAAAATTTCTGATGCGTACATACATAATTATTTTAATTTATTTCAGAATTGTGGAGCAAACTCGAGAGAATATCATAGAAGACACGCTTAAAAGAGTTCATCTGCTGACACGGAAGGATGTTACAAATATAAAACATTCATTAGGAGTCCATAATGTAAAAGACGATGGGCGACGGAATATTAACGATCCCATAAGTGTTGATATGTGGGTGAAGGAACAGAAAAGCCTAGGAACAGAAAATTCAGTTTTGTTTTACAAAAAACAGGGACATGATTGTGATACACTGGCAGCTAGGGATTTTTGCATAATCGTAATGAATCGTAATGAATAAACTGTAAGCGTTGTAATTTGCATTGATTCCACATATGGTTTGAATAAATATGATTTCGAATATACTAGATTAATAGTACTGGATGAGTATAGGGAAGGATTTCCATGTGCAACTATGTTTACCAACAGGAAGGACCCTGAAGTTTTCAACTTATTTTTTACTAAAGATCAAGAAAAAGTTGAGTAAATTGTAACAAAAACATTTATGTCAGACATAACTTACTTCTGTTTTCTTTAATGCCTGGTGCAAAGTAATGCCTCGCTTTAAATACTAGCTTAATTGTGCTTGGCACGTAGATCGTGCCTGGCAATAAAACCTAAATAAAATTAAAAATGTTGAAAAAAGACAGCAAGTTTATAGGATGGTAAAATATTTGCAGAATTTTGAAAATGAAAATAAATTCGAGGAAGAATTAAGTAGAGCTGTAACCTTTTTCTTGGGTGATCCTGAAATCCAAATTTTTGGAAGTTACTTTGAAGTTAATTATTCGCAAAATTTTAAACTGAGGGCATGGTGTTACAGAAAAGAATGTAACATGGACACTAACATGCATCTAGAAGCGGCTCACAAAACTATAAATATTCCTACTTGAACGGGACTAAAGTTCAAAGATTCGATTGCAATAATAAAATATGTAAGGGATAAAACTGTTCTACGACTAATAAAAAAGGAAAGACTGTCTTAAAAAAAAGAGGGGAACCTATACGCATCGATGAAGATCATCAGGAACTTGATATACATATGGGCATCTTATGAAGAAGTAATTCAAGTGAAGAAATTGAACTACTTAAAACAGATTGTTCAAAAATTGTTAAGAGAATATTGTGCAAGTCGCAAGAAATTAATGACAGTAACATTCTGTCACAGTGTCGACAATAATTAAGAAAAATGATTTACTGTCAAACATTGATGACGAATAACTTATGATTGGCAACTGAATACTTCTTCACGTAAAGTTGCTCCAAATGAAAAAATAGAAAAACAAAATTTTTTTCACTATAAAGAAAAAGCAAAAAACTAACAAAAACCCACAAAGGAAGAATCTGTGATTACAAAAATTTTTATTTATAAGGAATTATTACTTTCACGGGATGCCTGTCACGACCAAGATTATATTTAGTAATGAGTTAGTTGGTTCTTTATACCTAAAATAGTACATAATATTATTCCCTGTTATATTGATCTATTTAAAATAAAAGTTGTCGTTTTATGAGATTTACATATTCCATTTTTCACAACGCTTATATTAAAATGAGAGAGATGTGTACGTATAACAGCGATTATACTGAGTATAACTGAGAACTATTGGCTCACAAAACATATAAAAGATATTTACATATTCCATTTTTTACAACGCTTGTATTAAAACGAGAGAGATCTGCACGTATAACAGTGATTGTACTTGACAACTATTTGGCTCACAAAATAAGTAAAAAAAAATATATACACTAATAAGTATTCTATATAAGCCTTAAACTAATAACTTATATTTAGGAATGCCCGATGAAAACACAAGCACTTAATCCTCATGTAGTATTGTAAATTATATAAGGTACACCGGGGTAAGTGGAAATATGGGGTAAGCGGAACCTACGCTTGTTTTAGCAAAAACTATATTCTGAATAGCGGCTCCACCTATTGCAAAAGTTACCTATCTATTTATGCCAGACAACGTCTATAGTGAACGCAGCCGACAGCGCTTCACTTGTTGGTCGGCCTCAGGCGTGTTTGATATTGTATCGTATTGTGCTCTCGAAGTTTTGTTTATAATTATTGTGATTTACAAAATCGGCGGAATTTCATAATTCTTAAAGTAAGTATTTAGTAATCATTAGTTTTTTGTCTTTTAAGGTTATGGTAAACGTATATATTCAACTTTTTATATTTTAATTCACCTTAAGTATTTTTATTTGGTATAGACATGGTTCGTACATATGTAACGAAGAAGCAGCCACCTTGTTATTCTAAGGAGGCTCTAAAAACTGCAGTACAGGAGGTAAAAGATAAAACTTTGACTTTATATAGAGCAGCAAAATTGTATAACATGCCTAAGGCAACACTGTTTAAGCATGTTAAAGATCAACGGGGTATCAAAAGTTCAACTATGGGTAGAACTGCTATTCCCTATGAGGAAGAGCTTAACATTGCCCAAAATATTAAGTTAATGGAAAAATGGGGTTTCGGTCTATCAAAAAACGAAGTTTTGACACTTATAGGTTGTTATGTAAAGGAAAACAACATCCAAACTCCATTTAAAGAAGGAATACCTGGTAATGACTATTTTATATTAAAAAAACATTCGAACTCAGTCAGAAGGAACCACAAATTGTTGAAGTAGCTAGAAAAAAAGCATAGACCCATTCATCATCAATGAATACTTTACCCTGTTGAAAGATGTTGCAAAAGATATTCCTCCGTCAAGAATTTATAACATAGATGAAACGAGTTTTTGTCTCGATCCGAGCAGAATAACAGTTGTTGGTGAAAAGGGAACAGCTGCTCATAGGGCAACAAGTGGATCTGGAAGAGAAAACATCAGTGTCTTGTTAGGCTCAAAAGCTGCTGGGGAAAAGTTACCACCGCACTTTGTTTTCAAAGGAAAGAATGTATGGGACTCATAGCTCGCAAAGAAAAAAGACGAAAATGAAGGAATAACTTATTCGACCACAAAAAATGGATGGATGGAAGGCGAAACTTTCGGAAATTATTTCAAGAACAATTTTCTTAAAAACAAAAAAGAGAGGTTGTTCTTATTTACGATGGTCATAATTCTCACGTTGGCTTATCAATTGTACAAATTGCAAGGCAAGAAGACATAGTTATTTTAAAGCTACCACCACACTCCAGCCACGTCCTTCAACCCATGGACCTTAGTGTGCTTCGGCCCTTGAAAATGAAATGGGATGAAGAACTCATTAAGTGGCAAAGAAAAAACTATGGATATAAGCTTCCAAAATCTGTTTTTTCAACTATAATATCAAAAATATGGACACTAATAGATCCAGTTATAATTAAACATGGATTTCAGAAAGCTGGAATCTTTACATCTTGTGACTGTAATACCTATAGAAAAATACGAGCCGCAAGCTTATAGACGGTGGTGCTCTCTCAAAGAAAAAGAAGCTGACTGCTGCAGCTGCTGACACAGTAACCAGTGAAGCAACTACAGGTATAGCATCTATAGGAACCACCATCGTAAATGAAATTCTTGCTGAACCATCAACTTCCAGGGCTGTTACAGCTATAGCATCTACATCTACAAGAACCTCCGCCTCAGAAGAAATTTCACCCATGCCATCAACATCTAGGGTTATCACAGATATAGCATTTTCAGCAACCACCATCTCAGAAGAAATCCCACCTGTACCATCAACATCCAAGGATTTCATGATCAATGTGTCAGATTTTGAGACTTTCAAGCATTCCAAATAAAACGTTTGATAATTGCTTTTGGAACAAATAAAACAATCACTGGAAGAAAAAGAATTTGTGGAGGTGGCGAAGTAATTACGTCAGAAGAAACTATTGTCAAACTTGAGGAAATTGAAAAAAAAAAGATTAGAAAAAAGAGGCAAAATAAAAAAGCGTAAGAAAAATATACCTGAAGAGAATAGCGTCGATGATGAGACGTTAGAAAAACTAATGAAAGCCAAAGACAAAACCATAAATAAGAAAAAATCAAAGAAAAAGAAACCTATGCTGGAAGAGGACAGTAGTGATGACAGCAGTTTAGAAGACATGCAGACCCTTTCAAGTTATTCTGGTGAAGATGAATTTGAAGAAATGAGTGATGAGAATAATTTTACTAATTCAGTGCAGCAAGACTTGTCTACAGTACAGGTTGGTGATTGGATTGCTGTAAAATTTAATTACAACAAACAGGTTAAAATGTATGTGGGCCAGCTCACAGAGAAAGAACCATGCCTGGAAGTAAAATTTTGCAGAAGAATTGGAAATACATCAGCATTTTATTGGCCATTTGTTGAAGACAGAAGCCTCGTCAATGCAGAAGAATTTTTTATGTATTTACCGAAGCCTATTGTAGACAAAAGACAAAACATATTATTTAATATTGCATTCGACTCTTATAATATTGGTTAACATTTTTAAAAAATGTCTGAAAAAAAATTAATTTTGCAGCACAAAACTATAATATTTTTTACACTTACCCGAGCAAACTTTCTTATACTCTCAATGCAAAAACATGTCTTAGGTTACAGTTACCCCACATCGCGGGGTAAGTGGAACCCAAGTGTAATAGAGGAAAGAAAAATTTGTAGAAAAAAACGTAAAGCCACAATCCACTTGTACATTGGTATACTCCTAGAAAACTGTCTTTTCGACAAATTCGTAAAAACTCAACAAAGTCCAGAGCCAATTTCCTTAGTTAAGTTAAATCAAACTGGAGGTCATGAAATTTTAGAATCCACTTATCCCGGTGTACCTTATCTAATTTGTTTGAAAGGTGGATATCAGGAATAAAAAATTAAACCAATATCCTATTACTAAATGAAATTGCATAACTATTTATTTTAATTTTAACCATAGTTTGAATTGAAAACGCACTGAAAATACATGTAGATGTAGAACATATGTTATACATACGTACAAGTACTTACAGCAATTTGCCGCAGTACCATTAAAAAATATTTACCCTAGTGAAAATGCACCATAGATGTTATATAGATACATATAAAAAAAACAAATATTAATTTATATGCTTGTATATGTTCTATATGGAAAAGCCAAAGTGGCCGGATAAAACGGTATCTGGATTTATATAGATTGTATACGGCCCAATAAACATATAAGAACATATTAATTCATATTAGAAACCAACAACATGCAATTTTATATGTATTTTCAAGGATTTATATGTGTCCGAATCATACATAATGTTTGTATCTGAATGAATATGTCTTTATGTATCTATATGGAAAATTCATCAACTTCCATTTAATTTATTGCAGGGAGCACTTAATACATAACAGGTTGGTAGTCTTATTAATACTGTTCAAATGTTGGTAATACTGTTTTTTCGGTCATCGTTGATTGTGTTTGTGTGAGCTAGTATAATGTGTTTTGTGAAAAGTGTGTTATATATTTTCCACAAGTAATATTTTACATAATGAAATTCGCTTATGTTAGTTTTTTGGACGATAAGGTTGAAAAGATAGTAAACTTAAAAAACATAAAACGTGGAACAAAAATGGTACAGGATACATCATTTTTATTTTCTTGTCTTACTTGTAATGCGTCTGCAATATTTTTTAAGACCAAATAATAAACGTTTATATATTTCCTTGAATATTAACCTGACATTTTTTGGAGTTTGTTCCCAACGCCACTGAGTTTGTCTACTAATATTTTGAGATGTATGTTCAAGTATTGCTTATCTTCTTATCCATCTCGTTTATAATTTAAGTGCTTTTTTAATTTTAGAGTAAGGTACTATAAATAAAAAAATCGTGGGAATTTTTCTTATTTCTAGTATTTAAAATTGTCTTGGATATTTACATGGAATTAAGAGAATGGATAGTAAACATAATGCATATATATATATATATATATATATATATATATATATATATATATATATATATATATATATATATATATATATATATATATTGCTATGTTATTACTATGTTTCTTATATTTTTAATTTTAACCATGCCTGGACACCAGTCACGCGACAAGGTATTATTCGCTAGCTCAATCAGAACATGAGAAACCTACTGCTCGTCTGCCTCTTACCTCAAGAGTAAGTTCTACGGTGTTCTGAAATAAAGGTTAGTCTCTATATTTTTAAAAGGAAAGGCCCATTCAAATTTACAAATTTAATAAATAAAATATGGGAAAAGTATAAATGAAAATGTGAGACAATAACTATTCTAAGAATTAAATCTAATCGGCCTTTTTGATTTGAGAATTTATTTTGTTGCAACGTTTAATGAATTTAGTTTTCCCTTTTATTTGCGAATTTAAGCTTAAATTTGATCAATGTTTTATTCTTACTCCGTCCTGGATGTAGAGATCGCTGCTTCCAACTTTCCGGCCTGATATGTAGACCCGCTACTCTGTCAATACTGCAAATCTGTGAATGGCTGCTAGATTTCTTGCGTTTATGTGAAATTTGTTTTACGACGAATTAAACACTGTGTTTTAACGGATACACTTCCGAACTTTACTTAATTTGTTAAGATAAGTAACAAATTACCAATATTATGTGAGGAACTGCTCACTTGTATAAAATTTACATAAATTATTTATAAAAAGTAGGGTTATGTCTTCAAATTCTACGAAAGGTTATTTGATTAGCTTTGGATGCCTTTTTGCTTCAAATTTTATATTTGACGTGTTCCACGTACTTTATGGATACTTTTAAACATTCACTTTACATTTGATTTACGAAAATTTATGTAAATTTAGTTTATTTTTGTAAACTTTTGTGGAGCTCAATAAACGGCGTCCTTTTCGTACCCACGCTTCAACAACTCTCTTTTTTTCTTAATACTTAAATTCTATTGGCTTAGATATGACTTTTCTAAAAACCAAAGCAATCTAGTTTTGACATATTTAAAATTTAAATTTTTTATATTGAATTTTCTAGCAATTTACTGAATAAATCTTTACTCTGATTATGTTTTAATCTTTCTGACCTTCTTCTGAACATTTTGATACCCCATACATGTCTCTAGTGCTACAGCGGTAAAGGGTGGAATATAAAAAAAATAAATAGATTTATTAAATTTATAATTCTATTGTTATCATTAGTTAATAAACGATGGATGAGTAGGCTTGATGGATGCCTCTCCGGTACTTGTAGCAAATATTTATTATAGTGTGCAGTTCGGTAAAAAAAAAGCAGGAAATACACACTTGCTAGCTAGTCGGGGGGGAGCGGGTAAGACAGCTAGGTGGTAAACACACAAACAATAAATAATTAATGGCTTGGAGTGCGAAATAGTATATTATACCAAAAGAATTCTGTATAAGTACATATAAATTGTCAAATTTACCAAATATCAATAAATGCTTAATAACTAAAAATTGGGGAAATATATATACCTATACTACTTAAATACTATCAGCGATGAACTTAATTTAAAAGAGATATTATGTATGTACCTACTTATATATAAAAAGTGAGTAGCAGGCAATATATACATATATCGAAGGAAATCGGTTAAAAAAAAATAATCATAGGGCACTTATCTGGGTGAGCAGTGGAGAGTTGCCAATATCCTGCACTGTAGGGTGTTTCCGCCGGGTGGATGCTGAACAGCAACGCTCAGAATTGGACACTAACCGGAACCATACAAATACTGCTTGGACCATGGACAAGCAAAGCCCCACTTAGGGAATGGAACGCAATAAAATGCAATAAAATAACATCCAAGGAAATAAAATCCAGGAAAATAGCATAAAATAAAATAAAATAAAATAAAAGCCCCGCAAGAGAACAAAAATTGTTGACGAACATGATACAAAAAAAATGAAATTGTACAAAAAAAGAATTGTCAAACTCGCGTGGATGTTGTGTGGCTTTAATGTAGCCTCCAAGCAGGACAACACTGGAGGATTTTCCCAAATCCCAAAATTAACGAATAAATCCCAACGGAGTAGTGTGACAAATAACGAACTACCACAAAATCGTCACAGAACTGTATTGCGACCAGAATTAATCCTAACACTTAAAAAGTTAGCTAATCTTACAAAAGACACAACTGGTTGCAATAACTACTCGATTAATAATGGCTCTCCCGGAAAATTATAAAAACCAAACATTTAAAGAAAAACCACCAAAAGGAGGAAATGGACGTACCACGTTAATCGTTGACCAGCAAAATTTAAGGAAAGTATATAAGTGATAGAAATCCTACTGCATAAAAATAGTACCACAAAATGTGACAAATATAGGTTTTCTATAAAGTGGAAGACCAACTAAACGAAATATTATTTAATATAAACAAATTCAAATTATATTAGAAAAATTATCCCAACCACGTAAATCATGTAAACATCTGTCCAAGTTCATGATCAGGGTCACGGCTGGAGAGACGCAGGGCCGAATCTGCCAATTGTGTCGAGCCTACTAATTTTAAACCATTTAATAGTTCATGTTTCCTATGGCACTATGACAATTGTACAACCGGGATGCTCATGCAATAGATTATACTAATATCTGATGAGGCAAATAAGAACTATCGTATAATTAACAGGTGATTTGTGGGTTAATGCGGTCCTGTTACCTTACTTGCGCTCTTGCGATATAGCGTTGCGAGTGTAACTTCACGTATCTACGTACTGAGTGAGCCGTAATGTGTAATTTCCGTTTTGACAGAAAGACAACACAATAACCTAACACAAGAAATAGGTTGAAATGTTTATTAATACATGATTTATGACGATAAATCTTACGGGATCATCAAATTTGTCAAGGTAAGTCCCTAATCGTATCTTTATATCGCAACAAAAGAAACGTGATAGGTTTTTATGTTTGTTTACTTTCATAGGTTAAAAATGCTTTATCACATACAATTTATTTATTTCTAGGTGCGATTATTACCCAACAGGGAGCATAATATGTGAAATGGGAACTGAAATTCACTCTAGACAACATTACAACAATAATTACTTTGACCCTAGGCTGAACTATGTGATAAACAAGGAAAACGGAACAAGTTAACCATAGACACAAGTTAGAAGAAATTTTAGGATACCACTAGCAATGGTACGTAAATATTAACACATAAGTAGTAGGTAATTAGGCGACAGAAAGATTCTTATGTATTTGCTCCTGTGTAAGTTATAATTTAGCAGAATTAAGTGTCATTTTGGGTTCATAATATTAATTTCTGTTTGTAGATTCCTACTAAGCGAGATGGGCTGCCTAGGATGGTGCGAGAAAAGAAATATAAGGAACCAAACCTCAGATTACACGGTGGAACAATAATTTTCTAATAATAAAATATTGCATATGCATTGTAATTGATGTACAATAAAAAGCTAATATTTTCGAAAAGAACGATGAAATATGAATTTATATTATTTCAGGCTTTGCAAAATTTTCAAGTGTAACACTAGGTGTCTTGTTAGGAATTTCGATAACTTTTCGTAAAATTGTTCACAATTGTTTAAAACTGCTAAAAATACTTTACTTTTCCCATTTTAACTTAAAATCTAATCACCTACTATCGTTTTAAATCATTTAAACACCATTTTTAACATTTGTAACAATAATAATAATCTGGCATTTTTCAGGTATGCCTATGATGCAATGCTATGTACCAGTCCTTGGGTATGGTATTCGAAACATGCTATTACATCAGATCAAACTACAAAGTGGTCTCTACAATTACAAAATGAATAAACTTACATAAACTCTTTAATTGAAATGTTTTATGCAACTTTTATGGAGAAAGTCCTAACCAAAGATTACTACCAACCATTTTATAAAGTTTCTACTATTTAAAATCAACACATTTCAGTGCTTGATGTGTGGTTACATGCACTTGGTAAGTCTTTATAATCTTATCACTGATTTTACTCATTACGAGGCTTGAAATTTGTATTTTATATAAGTTTACGTTAGCTGCGGGAGAGTTTTTCACTATCTTATAAAGTCACTGCGTTTAGGTCTCCCATTTGATTTTTATAGTTAAAATGTTATTAATTAAGCACTTTCATAGCCTATTACATTTGTATTTTAAGTTTCTTTGTTAATACATTCTTTTTAAAATGTTTATTTTGTATTTTGTAGGTTCTACGCTGAGTTCCAACTACATCTATGCACTCTGGTAGGATTCTACCTATGTTTAACTACCTACTTAATATTGTTCCATAAGCATTTTGTAAGTTAAACGATGTAACAATATCCTTTTTAACCTCCCCACAATAAAATTGTGGGAGGTTACTAAAATTGGTCCAAAATCAAAAATTGAGATAACATCAAATCTTTACGTTTTGAGGTCCCAGGAATCCAAAAAAGTGGTTTTTGAAAAATGCTGTGTGTGTGTATGGGTGTATGTGTGTGTGTGTGTTAGCACGATAGCGGCGAAACTACTGGACGAATTTGGATGGAACTTTGCATGAGGGTTTCTTTAGTGCTCTAGAAGATCTGAAAAGGTTTTGGTTGAGATCGGATTACGTTTAGTGCCATTTTGGCACAACAACTTGTTTATTTTATTATTACTTACAATTTGTAATCTAACCATTGGAAAGCAGTTAAAATTCCGATTTCAACGATATATCACACTTGCACCTTTTTTTTATATACTTACAGTTTTTTATACAAATTATTGCAGAGAACAAACAAAATTCAATGTCTCTATAATATTAACATATGTAAAAATACGTCATAAGTTGTCAATGGTCCAGTACGCTAAAGCGTCGACTTACAAATCAAGAGATCGACGGTTCGATCCCAACACAGTGCTGTTTTTTTTTCTTTCTTTTTTCATTATAAACTTTATTAATAATAATTGCGGAAAATGTTACATGATTAAATATCATCATATATTAGGTGTTTGTAATTATTCAGAGTTTAAGGATTGGTTACTAGTTTTAAATGAAATATAAATAATTCTATTGCTGTTTTGGCGGTGAACACATACGACGTCGTAAATTAGATAAATATAGGTGGGTCATATTACAATAATATATTTGATTTAAAGGCATGTCATGACGGCTGATTTGAATTGACTATCAGAGCTCGCGGCATTTGCTACTATTACGAATCAAATTACAGTTAAAAAGTAGCAGACTGCTTAGCAACCCATCACTAATTTCAACCACCGGGTGGGGAGGTACCAGCCGCTTCCAGTAGCTGCCGATTTTTTAATATCAGGTATGTTAAATATTTAAATTAATAAAATTTAAATTATTTGGTATTTAGTACAATTAAAATATTACTACTACGCGTTACTATTACCTATACATTTTGTATGAGTCCTTCTTTCTACCATTTCAACTTACCATATTGGAACTTATTACCGCTGTACGAGGCCCGTGCAACACCTCTTCATGTTCTGCGATGAGGTAGTTTCTGGCTTAAACGTCATAATTTTCTATCTCTAATTTAAGTTATGAGTTGATATTTTGGCAAATCTTTATTAATGAACAATTTATTGTTGTCATTATGAATCTATTATTTTGCAATTTAGACCTTAATGTTGCAAAGTTTAGCTTTATTATAAAATATCCCAATATCACAATATTATATAGGGATGAATAGTAAACTGATTGAACCTGCATATATGGAAACCTATATGTTCAAATATGGAAAAAGAAACTATACATTTAAATAAATATAAATTTCGAATTTCTAATATGAGTCTATATGAAATTACTATAAATCTTCAGGATTTTTCATATATGGTCTACTATAAAAACATTTTAAATGTGTACCTATATGTATCACTAGTAAATCTCATGCACTCAATATGATTTTATAAGGAGTAACAGTAAAATTTATTTTATTTACATATTCTTTCATACGGGGAAGCTATATGGTATTACCCACACATTCCAGTTTCAGATACACACCACAAACCATATAAATTCATATATGGTGGGTTAGGTGGAAGAACAGGATGCCTTTAGGCTTTACTGAACCTCACCCAGTAAAATCGTTATTCTAAATTGTAATAATAATAAGGTTAATTAAGTCCTTTATTATTATTATTATTATATATATTTTTTATGTTTATATATGTCAGTTTCATTAGGGTAATTGAACCTATCATTTTTACACTGAAGAATTTAGCAGAATAAGTTCAAAAATGTTCTATAGTAAATTGCACCATTAGGCAAGTAATATAAATATTCAAAAACATGACTACATTCGAAATTATAGACATTCTTATTAGTTACTAGTTTATATGTAGAATGATAAGATAACATGCATTTATTTTAAAGTTCGCGCCGTACCCAACGTGAAGTCATGCGCAGTAGTTTCGATAGGAGGTACTAATTAGACGCACCTCAATATTTAAACACATAGGTCTACGAGATTGCATCACAGCATAAATAAAGACAGCAAGCAAACTTAAAAGGCGGGAACGGCTTGCGCTGATCGTTTGCGCATGACGCCATTTAGGTGTAAAACATTGTAAACAGTGCGGGCGGTATAGCATATAGTTTAGTGTTTAGTGCATTCATAGACGTGCCTTGTGCAGTTTGTCTAGAGTCATTTCTCCGTTATTGTCAAAGCAAAATTTATTGTTGTAAAAAGCAATTTTTTAGGTTCCCTACTGACCTTAAGAGTATGTAAAATTAACTTTGAACTTTATAGGCATATATTTTGAAGATTTGTTTTACAAGTTAAACTTGTATTATTTATTGTTAAAATTTATAATAATTATAAATAATTTATTATAATATAATAATAATTTTACACAGATTTTTTTATTCTGATTTGTTCAAGATAAACAATTTCTGGATAGGTTTTTGTAATTAGGCAAATACATTTTATTATAGAGAGCTTTGTTTTTCTTTTATAACCATATAGGTTATCAGATAAAATACAAAGTTTGAAATTGATATCGTTGTAGATAGTTTTGCTATTTTAATTAGTTAGTTTTATTTTTCTGATGTTTCGAAAATCTCATAAAAAATATTTTTCTATAATTGAACACAAACAGAGAATGATGATTAATTTGAAAACCATGGACTTTAAATTGAATGTACCTACACATAAAAAATAGTACAACTTTGTCTAACACGTACAGAATTTCCCTATATTCTCTGATATGTAAATATGTACTTCAGGCAAAAATTGTTCATCTTAAAAAATATAAAATGTTTATTTTTATTTTTTCGAATTAATAAAAATTCGAAAAAGAAAAAGATAATTTGTCACTTTCATAAAATGTGTATGCCATTTCGTAGAAAATACAACTCTTAGAAATTTTCTTTAGCCTTATTCTTGTCCAATTTTTTTTTTTGCTGGTATATGTATTTAAGAACATTTTGTATTAATAATATATTTAAATGAAAATAATAACAAAGGGGTAAAGAAAAACTAGAATCTAGGTAAATTTTCAGCTAAAGCCAATAACTTAAAGAAACAGGGAGATCGGCATTAGCCACCCCCCAACAGGTCACCATTGAATAAATAGACAGAGATTATCGAACAGACATGTTACAAAAAAACTTTGTGAGATATGTTGATATTTGGTGATAAACGCGCCTATCGTTCATAGCTGCAATGTATGCATATTCAAAACAACGAGAAGAGTTAGAAGAATCTTCACTATTTATTTATTTTCAAGTCTATGAGAATGCTGAACGAAGTGTATTTGGAAATTTAAATCACCCAGGTGGCGAGTTTGTTAATTTAATTGCAAACATTTAAATAATTTTAAAAGTTTTGTTCCGTAACCAAAAATTTGCGATAATTTATTTCAAATCGCAAATACACTTGCTATTAGACATCCCTGCTTATATTTTCCAAAAACATATGTCTTAAAATTGTATATAAGGATTAGATTATATTATACCTTAAAGGATATAAATAGAAGTTACAAAGATCAGAAAAGTATCAGAAACAAATTAATTATATTTCGGGATCCAGTCCTAAATATTACATAATTGTGTAGTACTTCTCTCCTACTTGTTGGCACGAGGTTCAAAGTAAAATAGAACTGCGTCCGTCCCTGCCCAACCGTTGACATGACTGCGACTTAAGTGCTAGCAGCGCCCGCCTACAGACTCCGACTTCATTGTATTTTTCGTGCATATTACATGAAGTTCGCGGCGCAGCGCTCCCAAAAATGAAGAATATCGAGCTTTATGTGAATTTGGATTGCTTCTCTTGATAAAATAAAGGAAATCTCTACCCGAAACGTTAATATAATTTTAGCAGTTTGTTTTAGCCCTCTCTTTCAGTTGAGAAGAGAATTATGGATAAATCTAAGAAACATAAAAAGAGGAGTCGCTCCTGTAGCAATTCCTGTAATAAAAGCAATTGTGCAAAGTTTACTGAGAAGGGTGGAAAAGCTAGATACTATGTAGAGTAAAGAAGCGCCGTTCAAGGTCGCCAAGTAACTACAATTCGCTTTGCGGTAGGTCACGTCAAGAACGCTATTCAAGGTCCCCTAGCAGAGCTTCCCGTAGTCGCTTGCCGCATCACGTTTTTAGAAGATACTCGCGATCCCAGAAGTCTGCCGCTCCTAGGGCCCGAGCCGGACGTTCACGCTCCCCGAAGGCGCTAGCTTTAACGGAACAAACGGAGACCAGTTGGCAACAGACTGATACCAGGTTGCCACGTGTAGGGATAGGAGCATCATTACAGGGGCAAATTATGACGACGCAAATTCAATGGACAGTAATGATGGCATACTTGTTCTGCATAACGACGTTCTCTTACCGGAGGATATCCTAAAAATAATGGAAGAAGACCCAAACACAGAACCAAATGCCAATTTTGAATAAGCTTGTTTTTCAGGCAACTTTGTCGTAAAACATTTCAAAGTCTTTTTGTAAATGTGGGTATTTTAAAAGAATGTCAATAATTCTTTTTTTACCATGGCTTGAGAATGCTGAAGTTGTGTCACATCCACAAAACGCGTGTAGGAACAACATACAATTATTGAAATTTAAATACTTAAAACTCTTTTGGGAATAATATTTGTCACGAAATTTGCCCATCCTCGGTTTAAGAAAATAAATATATTCTCTTATGAATGATGCGGCTTGTGTCAATATTACTAATAAATTGATATCTTGATCAACAATGATGACGTCATTATTTTCTGTTTTCTTATTGATTCCAGTGCGAATTATTTCAGCATCCGTAACTTCCTTGCATATCGTCACGCCAATCTTACAGTTTCGCAACTCTTCAGCTAACAGAGCAATCAGTTTATTTTTTATTTTTGCTGTTAGATAAAAATAACGTTCTATACTGCGGGAGTAGGTTGTGCATGCTGTTAGGGAAATTAAATTCGTTAATATTGCAACAACTTATGTGATTCAAAATATTTTAACGCAGTCAATTAATAGTTTTAAATATTATGAAATTTTTATTGCTAATTTCAAGTAACTATTTCACTTCATTTGTTAATAAACGACTAAAATGCAAGAAATGCCACATCTCGGCTCCCAATTGGTGTAGATAAAACTTTTTTTAAAATTGTTTCTTGATTTATGTATTTTTAATGTATGCTAAAAAAATTTAATTTTGGGTAAAATATTGATGAGTAAAATGCATTTGTTTTAAGGTGTCCATTCCCTAGAAAGAGGCATCCGATAGGGAAATATTTACTATTTTGGCCATAACTTTTTTTTCTCAGTATGTATAGTTAAAAAACTATAAGACTACCTAAGTAGAATCTTAACAAGACTATTACTAAGAGTTTTCACTCAATAATTTCAGTGGTTTGCAAAACAGTTAGATTTAAATTTGAAAATTATATTAATCTTCCTATTTCGTAGTTTTAAATTAAACTATTTTGCAAACCACTAAAATTATTGAGTAAAAATTGATACTAATAGTGTTGTTAAGGTTCTACTTAGGTAGTCTTATAGTTTTTTTTAATATACGTACTAAGAAAAAAAGTTATGGCCAAAAATACTAAATATTTCCCTATCGGATGTCTCTTTCTAGGCCACCTTAAACAAAATTTAAACAAATTTTTAAAAAATGGTTTTTAAAAGTACAAAAAATGTTTATCTTGACGCCGTTGAAAAGTACATAAAATAAGCTATAATCTGAAAAAAAAGTTTGTTGTACGACTCGATGCCCAAAAACGGTCAACTGTTCAATTCTGGATTTTATTATTGTTTATTAGCCTTTGTTATAAATATTTCGACTTGAAATTTGGCACCATAATTTATCTCCATTAGTGGCATATTATTCTAAAATTTGGTTAAATTTAATGCATTATTGTTTAAGTTATTACCAATTGTTTAAAAATGGCCACCCACAATTGTTTTGCAATTTAACCAATTGACCAAGAGAGTTCGGATATATCTAGTTCTCTTCGAAATTTCACCGTAAGCAATTTATTTCTCTTTCATTGTTACGATAAAAGTGATAGAACCAGAGTTATTGAAGAATAAGTACGAAAAAACACGATTTTGAACATTCTTTTGTTTAAACAAAAGCTTTCCACCACACGGATTTAATCCAAAACTTTTTCCTAAACTTGTTCTAATGTCTACAACAAGTTCCAGTAATAAAATTGCTATAGTAAGGCAATTCCCTACAAATTTTAGTTTTACTCCACTATGTGTGATACAGTTTTCAATGATATTGAAAATGTACGAGGACACTTAAGAACTATGCATGAAATAAGTGAGAATCGTATTAACGAATATATATCTGACAAACCCGCCAGCAACAATAATTATAATAATACACAATGTGTTTTAAGAGCCCACTTAAAAAGCATACATCATGTAACCGACAATGATGTTAATAAATATGCACCTAAGAAATCGCATAAACAAATCACTGAATATATTATTTGTAAACAGCAAGTGTTAAGAGATTTCAATGTGCCCAAAGATCATTTTAAAACGCATGACACCGATTTAAAAATAAAGCAGGTGAACTTTGATAACGTTAGTTGCTTTTAAGTGCGGAAAAATGATATTGAAAAAATAACATGCGTACAGTTTGAGTAACATAGCGGTACAAAAAGAAGAAAAGATTCAAATTATTATAATTTATATTGCAGTAGAAGTGGACATTACAATCCAAAGAGCAAAAGTCTGCGAAATGTAAAAACCCAAGGAACTAAAAAGATTGGTGGTACTTGCCCTGCAACAATGTCAGTTAGTGAGAAAAGTGACGGAACTGTGGCAGTAATATTTATTGAAATACATGTTGACCACGAAGAAGATTTGGGTCATCTTCATCTGTGGAAGGAGTGTCGTAAAGAAATTGTCAGGAAATTATGCGATTAAGTGCCCATTGGAATTATATTGGAGGATATTAGGGGAAGCAATTGTATTAACACATTGTGCAGATACTCTTTTCTGGCTGGAAAAGAAATAATTAATATTGACAAAGCCTTTAATTTAAACACAAATTGTGTGCAGTAGAAGGTATGGGACTTTCACTAATGAGCTTGTAATTACCTTGTTGACCTTGAATCGGGAATTGTGGGGAATTCCGCGAATCGTGGTAAAACCCGCGGACCGGCTTTGGACATAACCAACGGACTGGTAAAACCCGCAATATTATCCTAGGGAATTCCAACGGACTTGGAAAACCCCCGGCATTTAAAAGTGTAACGACGTAACATACTGACTGGATTTTGGAACCTGATTATGACTCTTTTCTTAATATAAAAAACACACTGTCGTGAGCAAATAGTATTCAGTGTTCAATTTTTACGTTTCCATGACGATAAGAATAACATGTTAAATAAAGTTGTATATTTTTTAACAGATTTTACAAGTTTTGGCGTTTAAAATTATTTTAAAAAAGTGGCATTTTCGGGATGACACAAAAAAAACTTAAGATGACTTGAAACGTATTCTTTATAGGATTTTTCAAACATCAGAAAAAATAACTATGTATGGGAACTAAAAGAAAAGCTATGTGTAAAAATATTAATGATGTTTGCAAAATCCCATAAAGAATATGTTTCAATACAATTAAAGCAAACAAATAATAATTCACTTTTAAGATGACTATAATCGTCAAGTTTTGTGTTTCAAAGTGGTATATATGGATATAGGTATCATCTTTAATATTCGACGTTCACAAAATTCTACCAAGGCATCTTAATCATATTGGGATTATTCCAAGAGAAGAGATTACCCATTAAACCGCAGTGCAAGTAAAGTGGTTTCTGGCTGCCCCGGGCCCGGTCCATTGTTTTAATATTTTAGTCCTTGTTTAAAATGATTAAACCAGATTTTAACATCCAGACATTTTCGGCGCTCACAAAAAATTCTATCAGCTTTCACTTTGCTAGTTTGGTGCCTAGGTAATTACTTGCACTAAGTTTTATCTAGAATATATTAATAATATATTACAGTTGGAATGCACAGGCACTTTAAAATACATTAAGACTGCAATACTCAACTACCTGCAGAATTGGAGAAGGTATTCAGTTGCCTCGTGTAAACTACAGCATACACCTCGTGCGAAGAAAAAATACCGTGTTGTAGTTCAGCCAAGTGAAAATATCGTGTTCTGGTGCTGTCAGAAATCATTGTGTTCTAGTGTAGTTTAGACAAGTGAAAATACCGAGTTCTGGTACTGTTAAAGAACATTGTGTTGTAGTGCAGTTCAGCCAAGTGAAAATACCGTGTTCTGGTGCTGTTAAAAAATATTGTGTTGTAGTGAAAATGGAGCAGTTTGAAACTGTATTACACGCATATAATTTAAAGAGACTGGTAAACATGCACAACAACAGCGACTCTCTGGAGCACTTGATGGCGGTGAAAGAGGTATGTTTTATTATTTCTTCAGTTTTTCTTTAATAACCGTATAAATATTTTCAGCATATTGATTACAATATTGTATTCGGCTGTGATGAGAGCATAGATATGTGTTTCGTATTTATTATTATTAGTGGTATCATTATTATTATTATTTTAGGTAATCCCCAAGTTAAATCTTTGCTTGTTTGTCTTAGTTATCAAACGTATATAGAGTTGCCTATGTACTTGGTTCACTTTGAACATATATATTTTTGTTCTCTTTAAAAAACTTATCTTGCGCGTTTTATGTAATATAAAAAACCTGACCATCAGGACACAGACTTCAAGAGAGTGAAAAGTTAATCATCGCAGTTTAAAACTATTCGCAATTATTAATAATTATTTATTGAAAAACGCTATTTATTAAACCTGAGTATAAAGTGACGAACTTCGTGGATTTCGAGGACAGCGATTACACTGGCCGGCCGGCATACTCCGTCCAAAGGATCACTAGGGTGAGTTATATCACACGTTATCACCACAGTTCATATTATTCATTATATTGCAGGCCTCGTTCTCAATAATTATACATGTAGTACTGCTACTCTCCGCCAGGGTGACCACAATTTAGAGTAGAAACAAAACTTCCTTACCGGCATTATCACTGGAGTGTGTATTAGTACCTGTTTTCTTCATTGTTTATCTTTGTGCGCGGGTGACTACACGTGTATTTTTGAGTGTACATTACTGAGTATTTTATATGTGAAAAATTGAAAAATGAGAAGAAAACGTAAAATTTCAACACAGGATCTTTTGAGCCAATTGAAAAGTTTGGTTAAAAGAAGACGAACTCGAGTATTATCATCTGATACTGAAAGCGACACGTCATCAGACTCGGATATGTCACGGCAAGATGGCGAAGCACCTAATACCGCGTCGCGGCCACCAATAGTACGTCCAGAGACTCAATCAGGTGGGTTACATTTTATTTTTCCATTATTTGTATTCACACTAGGTAAGCCTATTCACGAGATAGGATAGACCTAAGATTATATTTCTGGTTGAGCTTACTTTAAGGTAAGACATAACCTAATGAAATATACCTATATATAGGTCCGCACATAATTCATGCGTAGGGGTAAATACGCAAATATTTACGAGATAGGATAGATTTAAGTTTTATTTTCTGGTTGAGCTTACTCTCAGGTAAGACATAACCTAACAAAATAAGTTGTATCTTTCGGGTTGAGCTTACTCTTAGGTAAGACATAACCAACAAAATAGAGCTATATGTATGTGAGCACATAATTCATGTGTAGGTGTAGGCAAATATAGATTTACATACTCCTTTCCTTGTTCTCAGGCTTGCCACCTGAAGAAAACCCTAATGAAAATACGACAAATGTGTCCACAGTCGACCCAGAATTTTTAAATTTACTTGGAGAAGATCCTCACAATTTACAATCTACTTCAGTAGATTTACATCCTGACTTAATCAATCGGTGGAAACATATTTTAAATAATGGGCTCACCTCCGAACTTAAGACGCAGTTGCTGAAGAAATATCCAAGAGGAGGAAGCTATGGGCTAGAAAGTCCAGCCCTAAACCCCGAAATACAAAAAACCTTGCCTGAACCTGCAAAAAAGCGAGATTCACACTTTAAGTCAGCGCAGGAAACAACAGGGGCGGCGTTAGCCGCGTTGGGATTAGCTATTTCATCCCTGCTAAATGAAAATGAGGAGGGGGTGGACCGTCTGATCTTAATGGAACAATTAGCAGATGCAGGTAAATTAGTTGCAGAATTACATCATGGTCAGTCTGTGTCCCGTAAAGCCTTCATAATGCCAGGACTAAATAAGGACCTCCAGGAAATCTTAGAAAACTCCCAAATGGACAAGTTCCTTTTTGGTACAAACTTACAAGAACGTATTCGGGAAGCCAAATCATTAGAACGTGCGGGGAAGGACTTAAAGGCACCCATTAAACAAAACCCACCTAAATCCGGTACTTTAAACTGGAAACGCCCTCCTGTTCGAAACCCTCGACCTCAGGGGGGCAACAGGGAAAAGTACCAAACATTCCGAAGAATTGTACCCCACTCAAGATTACAAGGTCGAATAAGGCCGACGAGAGCTCCCACACACATGGATTATTACAGGAGGAAACAGTAAGCCAGGTTAGTACTGTGGCAGGGAGATTAAAATATTTTTGGAAAAAATGGGAGGCAATCACAAAAGACCAATTTATATTAAGCTGTATCTCTGGATACGAAATATCTTGTCATGACCAAGTTACTCAAACAAACATTCCAGTTGAACCTTTACGTTCAATCCAAGAAGAAAACATGTTAAAAACTGTCTTTCTTGACCTTTTAAGGAAAGGGGCGATAGAACCTTGTACCAATAGTAGTGGTCAATTTATCTCTAGTTATTTTTTAGTACCTAAACCAAACGGAACTGTCAGATTTATTTTGAATCTAAAAAATTTCAACAAATTTCTGTCGCCAAAACATTTTAAGATGGAAGATATGAGGTCGGCTCTGAATTTATTGTCACCGGGGATGCATTTATGTACGATTGATTTGCAAGATGCATATTTGCTTATTCCTATTAGAAGATCCAGCAGAAAATATTTGCGTTTTGTTTATAAGAAAAATATTTATCAATTTACATGCTTACCTTTTGGATTATCGCTTGCGCCATATATTTTTACAAAAGTTATGAAGCCTGTGATTCGGGAATTAAGATACAGAGGTTTTTTATCATCCGTCTATTTGGACGATTTCCTCTGTCTGGCAAATACATACGAAGAATGTCTTTGTAACACAGAGAATTCTATTAAATTCCTAGAATCACTGGGGTTTTTAATTAATTATGACAAAAGTTCCTTGATTCCAGCTGTCAGAGTAAAATACTTAGGATTCATTATAGATTCTGAAAAATTTGGCCTAGAGTTACCGGCAGAAAAAATTAAATATTTAATAGATCAAATAACTAAATTCCAGAAAAAGAATGTCTGTCAGATAAAGGAATTTTGTCAATTATTGGGGACTCTTATTTCTGTTTGTCCTGCTGTCTCTTATGGATGGATGTATTGCAAAAACTTAGAGAGGGCCAAATACTTAGCTCTACTCATCAATGATAATAACTATTACAGTAACATGATTATCCCCACATACATAATCTCTGATCTTTCGTGGTGGTTAAAAATATTACCTACAGCTTTTAATGGGATAAAATCCTTTAAATTTAAATTAGAGATTTTTTCTGATGCAAGCTTGATAGCATGGGGTGGTTCCTGTAATGGCCAAAGAACACATGGGTTTTGGCATCACAGGGAACAAAACTGGCATATAAATAAATTAGAATTATTAGCTGCTTTTTTGACATTAAAATGTTTTGCAAGACATGTTAATAATTGTGAAATTTTACTAAGAATAGACAACACCACCGCTGTCTCTTACATAAATAGAATGGGTGGTGTAAAATACCCACAATTAAATAACTTGGCAAGAAATATCTGGCAGTGGGCTGAGCGTAAGAATATATGGTTGTTTGCCTCCTACATTTCTTCAGCAGACAATGTCATTGCTGATGGTGAATCTAGAATTTCTAATGTAGATACAGAATGGGAATTATCTGAAACAGCATTTCAAAGATTGAGTAATAAATTTGGTTCACCGCAAATAGACTTATTTGCGAGTAGAATAAACGCTAAATGTGATTTATTTTATTCATGGTATCCGGATCCAGCGTGCTTGTCAGTTGATGCGTTTACTGCAGATTGGGGTCAATATTTTTTTTATGCATTCCCACCGTTTGCATTAATTTTAAGAGTGTTACGAAAAATTATTCAGGACGAAGCTAGAGGTATTTTGGTGGTACCGTATTGGCCTACTCAGCCATGGTATCCTGTATTTTCCTCCTTACTAACTAGTAAAATAATATATTTTACTCCTTCATCTCACTTGTTGTTATCTCCTTACAGGAATATAACACACCCTCAGTATCGGACACTGTCGCTAGTAGCAGGAGTTTTATACGGAGGGCGTTCCAACAAAAAGGTATAGAAGAACCAGTGGCAAACATACTTGTAAGCTCGTTGGCGGAGTCCACCTTAAAACAGTATAATGCGGCGCTGAAATCTTGGCGCGAACATTGTCAAACGCTCAATTGCAGCCCATTCGAATTCTCTGAAAATTGTTTACTAAAATTTTTAACGAATCTCTTTCATAAAGGGGCATCTTTTGGCACAATTAATTCTTGTAAGTCAGCGATTTTATTAATTTCAAAACAGAACTACTCCGATAGCAAATTAATTAAAAGATTTTTAAAAGGAATTTTCCGACTTAAACCTACTACACCAAAGTATGCTCAAACTTGGAATGTTGATATAGTCTTAAACTACTTAGCTAATATGTCGAAATTGGATTCTCTCGATTTTAAATGTTTAACTGAAAAAGTAGTAATGTTGTTAGCACTGGTGTCAGCACATAGGGCACAAACACTATCTCTTATTAATATTAATAATATTACAGAAAATACAAATGGTTTTGTAATAAAGATACCAGATTTTATAAAAACGTCAGGTCCAGATAGATATCAACCTGTACTGAATATATCATTTTTTAATGACAGACCAGAAATTTGTCCGGCAAGAGCATTGCAACATTATTTAAACATTACTAAAAATATCAGAAATACAGATAAGCTTTTTATATCTTTGAGATCCCCACATAAGGCAATTACAGCATCAACTATTAGTAGATGGATCAAGTTAGTTTTACAAAAAAGCGGTATAGATATAAGTGTTTTCTCCACTCATAGTACCAGACATGCTACCACGTCTAAGGCATACGCCAAAGGAATCAATATTGAAATAATCCGCAAAACAGCAGGTTGGTCAAAGAATTCGCAGGTGTTTGGTAGATTTTACAACCGACCGGTTGTGCTACACGATTCAGAATTTGCAACGACCATTCTACATTGCAGTCAATAAAATAAAAATATGAACCAGATACATAAGCTTATGTTGGGATTTACAAAGACTTAACAAACCATGTGTCTATTTACTTTTGTGATTCTATTTATATAAGTTCATATCAACAGTTGTCAGTTAGATATATATAGCGTTACAACTTATTCGAAAAGACTTTTTAGTTGTATTCTCGATTGTATGTTATGTTTTTTCCCTTACATTCATTAAATAGTTGTTATAGTTGCAGCTTTTGTTTTATTAAGCGATAAAAAGTCCGCTGTTCTTATGGATGATACTGAAAAATAAAACTAAAAATAAAATTGCACAACTCTAAACATCTACATGTATAATTATTGAGAACGAGGCCTGCAATATAATTAAACAATCAAACGAACTTACCTTAGTGATGTTCGATTGTAATTATATGAAGGCCTCGTTCGAGATAATTAATACCCACCCAAATTTTGTACCCTAACCTCCTGTACTCAGTGCAATTTATCAAATCTCTAAACAAATGAAGAAAACAGGTACTAATACACACTCCAGTGATAATGCCGGTAAGGAAGTTTTGTTTCTACTCTAAATTGTGGTCACCCTGGCGGAGAGTAGCAGTACTACATGTATAATTATCTCGAACGAGGCCTTCATATAATTACAATCGAACATCACTAAGGTAAGTTTGTTTGATTGTTTAATTATTTACTATTAATTTGGGAATACCATTAGATAATTTTCGACTGGTTTCCATACAATATGAGTGATTATCAGGCACTTGAGAGACGAATAAGCCAACTTCGAGCAAACCAAAGCGGCGCCGGGTCAAGCTCTAAAAATAAACCCGACTCCTCACAAATAAGATTGAACCCCAAAAATGATGTCAGAACGTTTAAAAACATAGTTATTGAAAACGAATATGATCGTGAGATGAAAAAGTTCAACTTGGCCGCTAGACAATATGTTTTTAGAAAGAAGAACTATGTTTGTAACAGTAATCCTGTGACATGGATTAAAGTATTATTATTAAATAAAAAGTGTTTAGAATATATTTTTAATGTCATTATTTTACTTCTGGATGGTCTCTACGGAATGAGAGATTTTAAGTGTCACGACCGTGTTGGTTTAATGTATAACGACAAAGAGTTCCCGGATAGACCCGTTGCTATATCGTTTAGGAGGAAGGACCAACTCTCTGCAGATGCGTTAGATGTGGTAGGCAGAGCAACGCCCCATTTTTCACAAATGGTAAACTGACAATGTCAATAGACCGTATATGTCTACCTGTTGGAAATGGTCGAGTCACATTAAAAGGAGCAACTGTTGAAGAGTTCTGTTGGCGACAGTACGGTATCTAGTGCATTCTGTAAGTCGGAAAGGAATACACATTTTTTTCTAGCCTAACGAGACTATGTCAGGCCCCCGTTTTCAAGAATGCTGAACACGATGACGGTGGTTAAATCTCTCTCCGAGGTCACCCCAACGGCCAAATACTACCCCCAAAAGGGATAAACCGCGTACCCTACCAGCCAAACATATGTTTCTTCCGTTTTCGAGGAAGATGGGCACGATGGTGATGTCGAGACCCCTCCTGGATCCCCGTCAACCCCACAAATAGTCAAAGATCAACCCATAAAGGGGTGCAACACGGATAGGCCGTCCTCTCTCTGCTAAAGCCGTGTTGCCCCCCGATTTCGAAGATACTGAGTATGATGGTGATGTCGAGGCCCCTCCTCGACCCCCGCCAACTTCCCCAAACGGTCAAGAACCACCCCCGAAAGGGGTGAAATGCGGATAGGCCGTCTTCTCTCGGCTAAACCCGTGTAACCCCCCGTTTTCAAGGATGCAGAGCATGAAAAAAATATCGCGGCTTCTCCTCGCTCAGAAAACGGACAAAAATACAATTGCACTCTTCTTAATAAACGGGCAAAATTATCGTTATCCTCGTACTCTCTAGATTTTTTTTACGGAAGAATTTAATTCAAAAGTACGCGGCTTCGCGGTGGCGAAGAGTACACATAGAGATATCTGGTACACATCACCTCGCGCAGCATCTCCGCGTCGCTAATCCACGTGCAAGATTTCTTCTCTGCGTCCACTGGCACAAAACCAGAACTCAGTTACTGTTAATGCCTACACGACTGATTTCGTGGAGAAGATCCAACATCACCCTAGAGCTCAGCGCTCTCGAAAACGGGGGGTCCCACAAGTTTGGCAGGTAGGAGGCGGTCTCTTCATGGTCTACTCATTTCGGGGGTGGTATTTGACGGTTTATGGGCTGGCGGGGGTCGATAAGGGGTCTCGACAACACCATCGCGCTCAGCCGAGAGAAGACGGCGTATCCGCGTTTCACCTCTGGGGGGGGGGGTGGTTCTTAGCCGTTTGGGGATTGGCGATATCACCATCGTACTCAGTGTCCTCGAAAACGGAGGTAACCCAGGTTTGACTGGTAGGTGACGGCTGTTTACCCCTTTCGGGAGTAGATTTTGGCTGGTTGGGGTTGGAGTGACTCTCGGAGAGAGATTTAATCACTGCCATCATGTTCAGCATCCTCGATAACAGGAGGAGGACATAGTTAGGCTAGAAAAAAAATTTGTTTCTCGAAGTTAAGACTCAGAATGCACTAATCGTAGAGGTTAGTAATACGGATAATGTTTGTTTTGCATACGCTGTGTGTTAGGTACAGCTTACAGAGTAAGTAAGGACTATTTTTCAAAAAATTGAGAAAAATAAAGAATTACTGATATCAGAGGGGAAACGTTTATTTAGACAGGCAGGCCAACTGGGCTTACCACCATATTGAAGAAATGCAGAATTTTTTAATAAATAAATTTACTATAGTTGTGAACAATAGCAGAAGGGGCGCGACAACATACTTTGAAGGGCAGAGACATAGTGATATCCCTCTGACAAATTCAATATTATAAAATAAACATTATAACTTAATATTAAGTTTAACAGCAGCTTTCACTGCATACTATTTTTGCGAGCTGTGTAAACGTTTCTCAACTAAAAGTAATCACACCAATTGTCCATATTCGTGTCCGCGTTGTCACACACAACCTCCATGCAGTATTATCACTGAAAATATTACATGTAATAAGTGTAATAGAACGTTCAGAGGGCCTGGCTGTCTAAATTTACACAAAGAAAAACTTTGCGGGGCTCTAAAAAGATGTGGTGTTTGTTTAAATAGTTACTCGGTCGATAGAAAGAAGCCACATAAACGCGGAGTAAAATTTTGTTCCATGTGTATGGAGGATAAACCCATGACAGTTCTGTTTTATGAAACCGCATACACAATCAGCAACAATCAGAAAAAATAGAGAACAACCTTGTTTTTTACGATCTAGAATGTAGACAGGAAAACCGTTACATGATAACACTTTCTTACATGAACCCAATCTTTGTGTAGCACAGCAAGTTTGTTCGGCGTGTGTAAATGTTGACGATATAAATATGGACTGTAGTAAATATGGTAAACGAGTAAATATTTTGAAAGATGATGACCCCGTTCAATCACTTTTAGAATATTTACACGAATGCGAAAACAAAAATTTAATATAGTAGCCATCGCACATAACCTGAATGCATATGATGGAATTTTTTAATGAATTTTTTTTATAAAATTTTAACAGGTGGAATCCGAAATTTATTCGCAGTGGCTGCAAATTTATTTCAATTACTTGTAATAACATTAAATTTCTCCTCTGTCGAAGCTCCCCGGTACTTTTAAATTTGATGAGGTAAAAGGGTACATCCCGTAATAATTTAATAAAAATGAAAATCAAAATTATGTAGATCCGCTACCGGATGCGAGCTAATACATGGCAGATAGCATGTCTACCAAAGATCGAGCTGTTTTCTTCGAATTTCTTAATGAGCAAATATCAAACAATGTAGTTTTTGATATGAGATCCGAAATTGTTAAATATTGTTTTATGGATGTTGATATTTTACGCAAGACATGCATGAAATTTAGGCAGTGCTTTATAAAGACTAACAAAATAGATCCCCTACAACAGGCTACAACAATTGCAAGTGCCTGCAATCTAGTTTTTAGGCAACATTTTTTAAAACTCAATACAATTGGACTAATCCCACCACGTGGCTACAGATTGGCAGATAATCAATCCGAGATCGCTCTCAACTGGTTATTCTGGCTAGAGAAGTTTTTAAAAAGAAATATCCATGCTGGTAATGCTCGTGAAGTTAGACTACCGGAAAATATTTTAGTAGACGGATTTTGTGTAGAGAATAATACTGTATGAGTTTTATGGTTGTTTTTTCCAAGGGTGTGAAAAGTGTCATTATAACCAAACTTCAAGCGAAAGCGATAAAGATAAAAATGAGTTACTTTTGATAAGACGCGAAAATACAGTTCAACAAATAGAAGTTGACTGTTAGTGATGGAACTATGCGGATGAAAATTGTAGAAGTATCAACATTCCGGTTATTAGAAAATCATCCAAATAGTATCATGTGAACTATTTTTATTGCTCAACCAGCGACCGATGCTTTATTGCTCAACCTTCGCCAAGTACCGAATTAGCCGAGATTACCGATTACTTACTACTTGTCAGTATCCCAAATCATTGCATGTTCGACTCACAATGACATATATGTAACAATATATCCTATATATGGATACATAAAAATAAATAGGTATCAAGTGTGTATCGATGACTAGGGTTATGTTTTTTTTTATTTCATGCATACATATATGTAACAATATATCCTATATATGGATACATAAAAATAAATAGGTATCAAGTGTGTATCGATGTTTTTTTTGCTTCATGCATACTTAGATGATATTTTACTTTAATAAATTTCATTTATTCCATGAATCAGTATTATTAAGAAATTAACATACTTACCTATTTTTCAAACATTTAAAACGCAGAGAGAATAGGGAATTAGTATCCGGAATCTGATAAAGGGATGTTATTCCGAATAAATCATTCGATTATGCCCATCACTAAAATCTGCAGGTACAATATGTAATAAATACATGACTACGTCCTACCAATCGCATACCGTTAGTAGTCACGTGGTTTTCTACGCATAACATTTTTAATAATAAAATTATTTTTTGATGAAATAACCGTTTTTTTTTAAAATTTAATTCATATTCTCAACTTATATAATATACAGGGTGTTTTGTAAGTAAGTGGCGATACACGTGAGAAGTACAGTACCCCAATTTCAAATTGCCCTTTATTATATCCCTAGTGCCCTTCGTTTCTGATATACAGCGTGTTCTGTGTTTTTTGCCAAAATTTCGATTGATCATATTTTTTTATTGGTTTCACTAAATGGAATCAAATTTATAGGAATGTTGCATCAATAGAGGTCTTTACAATTCGAAACGAAAAAACTATCAGGACCAAGCTCATTTTTTTCTTTTGACATTTGCTAAAAATATCACCCTATATATGGAATTTTCAATTTTCAATTCCGAATTTGAAAATACTCGTAACATATTTAAACGATGAAATTAGTTTATTTGACACACTTTTATTGCTTCGAGAATTAACAATTGAGTTTTCATAATAAATCAATTAAAAAAATATTTGGGAGCTTTCCGGCTACAAAAACATTAGTAATTAATAGATGACTTTAATTTTGCGGTATAAAATTGAATTTTACTGTCTGTTAGAATTTATCACAATGATACTATATCGTTTGCCAAAATAGTAAAAAGGTAAAAATATCACCAAACACTAAATAAAAAACAAATTTACTAGAATAAATACAAAAGAGTAACAAGTATGTAGAAGTGAATTAACTGAGGAAATAATGCATCTAATATTTAGTTTAATTAACTAAAAATAATTTTATCAAAAACAATTATACAAAATTAAGATAACACAATGAACAAAAATATTATATATATTTTTTCTAAATTTCTTTTTAATTCATTAATTAAAAAGTTGTTAATTCTCAAAGCATTAAAAGTGTGCCAAATAAACTAATTTCATGGTATAAATACGTTATGAACGTATTTTAAAATTCGGTATTGATAATTGCATACACAGGGTGATATTTTTAGGCAAAAGCCAAAGGAAAAAAAATGAGCGGTACTGAATTAACAAGACCTCAATTAGTTAAATATGCCTACTAAATTTGGTTAGATTTGGTAAAGCCAATAGAAAAATATGGCCGGTCGAAATTTTGGCAAAAAAAGAACATCTTACGAAGGCCACTAGGAATATAATAAGGACCATTTGAAATCGTATCAGGGTACTGTATTTAGTGTCAGTTCCAGGGACAAATTATTTAACGTATGTAATAAATTCGACCAAAATGAATTGTATGCCTGCATATACCTGTGATAAATAAACAAAGATGAAAATTGTCTAAAGAATTAAAAATCAATTTTTACCACAATTCTTTTATAGCTCGAAATCTTTTAACTTTTCATTTTTTACCATTTTAATTTTACTTTTACATTATTATGTATATGTCAACAAAAACGACTACCAAAAGTAATTCTAATTACAACCATGAGCAAACATATTTTTTAGCGGTAGTGTCGCGAAGTGAAATTTTCTTAAAATATTTTATGCGCCTTTGAATAATTTTCTTTATGTTAGACACAATTGATTGGTAGATTCTTCGGGAAAATTTCAGGAGGCGCAATTATAGGATCTCGCCCCTTCGACAAACATGCCTGAACCGGCCCTGACTGTACTCCTCACTAGCGTATGGCTAGTCACTCACGAACACCCTGTACATAAAGGAAAATGATAAGTTAATGCATTTCTAAATTGAATGCATCTTGCTCATTCTGGTAACATTCTATATGGAGGAGGAGCTGGAGGAATTCCTATTACAATGTGGAATTGATGAGGAAAGTATCACCATAATGAAAGAGCAAAAGGCAAGAACTATTTAAAATGCTTCATCTGCATTATCTTTCAAATGTACTTTACATTTGCTAAATTAGAAGTAGGAAAAATGTTTAATTAAAAACCGTATACGGGTGATTTTGAAATACATGTCACAAAGAAACAGTAAATAAATATTAAAATTGTAATACTGATGTGTTTCTATTTTTTTAATTGGTTGGTCTACTTACCTGTGAGAAACAAGTCTTTTAAAATCTGTGCCAAAATTCGTGTGGGTCACTGGATGAGTTAAGAAGAAAAGCAATTTGTCTATTGCTTAGGTCATCTTCATATTCTGACAATTGTTTTATTGTTGAATTGGTCACTGCGACAGTAGAGTGTAACTCATTGATGACAATAATTTCTTAGAAGTGAGAGGCGCCGAATGTAGGCGGATTAGGTAATTTCTTAAACATTTATTTTTTAAAGTAAAAACATCATCGATTCACATAACTATTTGAAGCTCCCGATTTATTTATGACATATTTCAAAACGACCCTGTATAATTGCTGTAATATTGTTATATATATATCCATAACAAGTATACAACACACACACACACACACACATACACCCATACATACATACATACGTACACGCATAAAGTGAGCTCTAGTCACACCTGCTTTATGACCGGTAACTCCTATATAACATACATTACACGGTAAAGGGTAATAATTTGGCTAATTTTTTACGTAAGTTATAAATCTATGTGCTCGACAAATTGACGCCCCAAAGTCATTTAAAAAAAATGATATCCTAGAGAAAGCAATTGCCTTATATTTTCCCAACGGCAAATCAATTAAGAAGGGCTCTTTTGTAGATTATAATGTAGATTTGCTAGTAGTTCGATTAAAATTTAACCGTTGAGCAAATTTTTCAAATAACAGGCTTCACCAGACTCAATTTTTGTTTGTATACTACTTTAAAATCCGAATTGGCAGGAAAAAGAAAAAGACAGAAGGTAAGAACGGGGAAGAAAAAGAAACAAATAAGTTCCTCCTCTTCAAGCAGTGATGAAGCAACAAACAATCGTCCACCCAAAAAACGTCATCTTAGGAGGCGAAAACAAGACTCCAAATATTCTTTTTCAACATCTTCTTCATCCAATGAATTTGCAGAAAATCAAGATGTTAAAGATATTCAGAGCAGTGAAACTACAAACTGTGTAACAAATGAAATGTTTGATTTGCAAGAATTTTTGAATATACATTCCTCAGACCCGACAGACGTAATGGCTACTGTCATTGAATTGCCTGCTGCTTCTACACATTTTCAAGATTTCCCCGTCTCTAACGGAGATGATTTACAAAATGAAGTCTTTGAATCCCCCCAGAGAAACGAGCAACTGGACGAGCAACCTTTGGATCTTGCAAGCGAACTGACTATTATTCGTCAAACGACTCAAGTAGAGAAACCTCTATTGGTGAACGCGTGCCGGGAAGATCCTGTGTCATCCCTGCGAAACGCGATGAAGCATGGCACTTTTTCGCCCTACGCAAAAATCGACGTACAATTTGTGGATGTCGACGAGGTTCCAGAGGGAGCTATCGACGTAGGAGGGCCTACGCGTGAACTATTCCGACAAAGTTTAAAACAGCTTCAAAATAGTGAAATATTTCTTGGTATGCAATGGTAGCACAATTAATAATAACCGAATTATTACATAATTTACATTTAAAGAAACGAAGGATCTAAAATCTTTACTCTTAACTTAACAGCTCTTGGAAAAGAGAAATATTTGTATGCGGAGAAAATTTTTGCCATGTCGATCATTCACGGTAGACCACGACCCAATTTCCTCTCAAAGACTGGCAAATAATTTTGGATATCCAGTGGTAGAAGGCTTACAAAACACTCCATTTCAAGAAGCCATAATTGAAATAACAGCGACTGACGAATTGCTGGATCTGGGGGTCTCACCAGCCTCGTTCGAAGACAAAGACAAACTAATTAAAGGTATGCGAAATGCGTAATTACGATAAAATATTCAAAAAATAAATGTTATTTTTTACATCGTGTTTTAGTTATAGTGTTATATCTGTTTGTAGAAATTCTGCACCATTTGGTTATTGACCGTCCTCGAAGAGCCATTGAACAATTTGCCGATGGCCTCAAAACACTCGATGTTCTGTCTCTGATAAGAAAATATCCTGAGCAAGCCTCATTTTTATTTTGAAATAATAAAGAAACGCAACTTACAGCAAGATACCTCAACCGTTTATTTTGCATTAAAATATCAACAGATGGTACTCAGCGTCGGTAACTGGAATCCAAAACAACGGCATTTTGGAGGGATTTCCTCCAGAATTGTGAATGTTAGTGGTTTGGGCATATAACAACCTATACAATTATTCCATTTTTAACACTCCTAAGTACAGTTCACTTTTTATTTTTTTCAGATGGTGACTTCCAAGTTTGTTTATCTGACGTATTGGCTTTTGCGACAGGGTGATACGGAACCTGCTTTGGGATTCGATCAACAACCAAGGATAGAATTCCTGCATGACGACCCATCTGTGTTCCCAAAAAGTAATACCTGTGCCCTTATTTTATATTTACCAATAGTGGTAAGCGATGACTATGAAACGTACAGGGAAAACTTAACGTTTGGAATATTAAATGGCCTGCCCACCTTTGGTTTATCCTAGTAATATGTTGATTTACTTATATTTACCTACATCCTTATAGTTTGTTTTATTTTAATAATTACCAATTACCTGTTATTAAGGAATGGATAACCAAAGTCAAATTTTGTTTTTGTTTGAATTTATTTTCTGTTTTTCTAGTTATAATGAGTTTATTTTATAATAATGTATTAATGTTATCATTGTGCAGTTTTTATTAAAACATATTCTCGTATTAAATTTGTTGTAGTACATTCAATACCTTATGTCGGAGATTAGCATACAAAGACATCGCATTATTTATGTTACCATCTTTTGTCCAGCCATTTTCTGCCATAATGCAAATACATACATTCTTGGCATCTCTATCGCAAAAAATAATTTCATTAGTTACTTCAGCGTCTCTTTTTAAAATATTCACTGCATATTCTGGAATTTTCACCAGATAATTTGAGTACCCATAGTTTTCTGGCAGATGAAACATAATTGTTGGACGTCCAGTAGGTGCAATAGCATTCCTTGATCGCCTTATTCTGTGTGTATTCCATTAGAAAGAAACTTCATCCAACTCACTCTGTAAATAAATATGTAAATATTCAGATTTCGATTACTCTAATAAAGAAAACCAGTAGCGGCTCGTAATATTTTGAAATGGTGGGACGTATTTTTTGGGGGGAGGGGGCTGGAAAAAGAACTACACCTATTTTTATTTCTAAATTTTCATGTTAATTCTGACAATTTAGTTATTAACTGAAATAATATCTCAATACGAACTACTATAATTGAAAATTCTTTAGAAGGAGCACTCCCCAGCGCCATTATGTACGAGCCGCCACTGAAGAGAGCCCACGTTAATAGGCATTAAAAACTTACCTGTATTATTTCCATGAAACAAAATTGGATCAAAGCTTTATCCAAGTAGCTGCCGGTGAATAAACCTTCATCTCGAATGGATTCAAATAAACTGATCCAGTACTGGGCATTATCCTTTCGTAATATCGACCACCATGACTCTATACGCTAATTCGCAGTACATCTTCCTTTTATATGTGAGGGTCTGCTACTTACGGTTCCAAAGGTATCCCGAAAAACAGTTTGCAGAACTTCTAGGATTACATTTTCTGTGCCACAATCACTTCTTAGGGTAAGTGGACATCCGTCCAAGTTATAAACAGCCGTCAGGTAATAGCTTGCAATAACTTTTGGATCATTAGACGTTGTGCTTGCTCGCAACCAGATTATATGTCTCGAAAATCCGTCAATACAACCGTTTATGTAAATCCCATATCTTTCCAATTTGTCGTAGGAATCGACATGCCAAAGATAATTTGGTCCCCTACTACTGTATTGACGAGGTCTTAATCTTCTTCTTCTCCGACATTCTATGCCCTTACGATCTACCTCAAAAAGTATTTGCCGCACTACATTTTGACTAACAACAAGTCCGTGCTGAATACACTTTAAATGCATCCACCTGTAATCATGCAATTGTGCAGAAGTATTGATCTTGGACATAATAAAAGCATAAACGTGTTCGAACGGACTAAATTTCCTTCTTACAAGAGCGAGTCGGCATAAGTGCCGTTTTAAAGTTCTCGGACTTATAAACAGATTATGCTTGCCTCTGAGAAATGATAATATTTCTTTTTGCTGAAGTCCCATTTCGAAATATTGCTTTATTAATGTATCGACGAAATCCATACCTAATAAAAATACTAAATTAGTTAAACCACAGAGAAGAGAAAAAATAAACACTCACCTTTCCTTTGTCCACCTTCTATACGCTTCACATAATATTGGCTATGAGAGTACTACGAACAAAACTGATTTTGGCGCATTTATTCTCTATCATCGGGATAATAAATTGTAAATCGAATTTACAATTGTAGATCGAAGTTACAATTGTAGGTCGAAGTTACAATTGTAGGTCGAAGTTACAATTGTAGATCGAAGTAACAATTGTAGGTCGAAGTTACAATTGTAAGTCGAAGTTACAATTGTAGGTCAAAGTTACAATTGTAGGTCGAAATTACAATTATAGGTCGAAATTACAATTGTAGGTCGGGGCTACAATCGCTTATTTAAAATTGCAACAATCAAAGTGAATTTTGGTTGAAACTTATGAAAATTGTTAGTGGCCCTTCTACGCCTTCGTATAATTCAGTGATTTTTGTTCATATATTAAAGTAAATCATACCACATCTTGCAACTATAAATTAAGCTTTAAGTTTATGTATGGAATGATGAAATATTTAAGATTTTTACTGTAAAACAACGCATGGTACCGTGAAGTGCTAATTTACCTACTACTATGACACATATATAAAGTATTTTCCATAGAATAGACCTATTTTAGAACAGTCATTAAGATTTAGGGGTAAGCAGCAAATATTGCATTTGTCAGCTCATGAAATCTCGTTCATTAGCTAAAACTTTGGTAATGAGCCATAAACTTAAATTCATAGTTAATCTTTAATTCGCTGTTGTTAGTTCGAACTCATAGTAGAATTTAATTCGACATTTTAAACACTTTAGGAGCCTGTGTATAAATTTCAGTACAGTCAAGAACACATGGTGTGCTCTTATATTTCTCAAAGCATATCGGCAAGTTTTTCTTTATTTCTTTGCTAACCCAAGTCAAAGTTGCTTTAAGGATTATCGATAACTTTCACACAGTATCATAAAAAGAAATTCCTGTGAAATTCCATCACTTTCAGTGATGGTTTTGAATAATCTTGAAAGGACGATGAGAGCTAAATCGATTTTTAGTTTCAGTGTTGTTAAAATAATTTCTTTCCTCGTATTCAATATTGTCTTTTTTATTGAAGAGTATTTTAATCCATAATGCAAGCTAATTTCTCTAATACTTTAAAGCTTCTGATGTTACAGAATGCACTTAAATCAGCACCTGTATTAATTACAATTGTGCAAAAGTTAAACACAAAATCGCCACTTTAGACTTGTGCACCCTTATTTTACCATTTACCATTCATCGATGCACTACGAATCAAATTTTCACTTTGAATTTGAAAATCCTTATCTTAAACATTGCCATTAATCATCCTACTATGAATCAAGTTTATATTTGAAACTCAAGCATCATTATTTGATGAAACATCATGATTGATCATTACACTACCTTCATCTTCCTTATCGCCATCATTATCGCCGGGACACTCAAGATTTCGAAAGATATCGCCTACACAGGTTCCCTCGTGTTCTTCTGGTTCCACCAAACTTTCAATATTCACTATGCAGTTCTTGTGAACCTGTGATACACTCAAAATGTTGATGATTTCCTTCAATAACTTTAAGATTTGCAGCGTCACCGGTTAATCGATTGGTTGTTTCTAAACATTCTACGTTCACTACAGGTTTTTCGTGTATGTCGAACCCAATGGAAGGCGTTTCTGCCTGTTATTTGAGACTCCTTTTATTCAATCTTTCTTTCCCCCTTATGTTGGCTTCTATGCTTTTCTATCACCTTTCATCGGAACTACATTTTTTCTCAAGAATCTTGAATAATTGATTAGAATTTATTCTCGACTGCTTTCTTATTCATAACTTGAAAACAAAGTTATCAGGAAAAACAGGATCTTTGAAATGTAAACAACAAGAGATTATGTTCACTATATTCGTCAATATATAAGAAGCCGAAACTACTCTTGACTTAAATTTATCATACCTCAAGCATTTTGAAACCACACCATTCTGATTTACCATTAGATAGCCGAACACTTTTGGAAACTGAACGTTCCTTAGGTATCACCCAATACAATCACAAAATGGTACAAATGGTGAATAGGTATATTTATTTTGGTATACAGCAAAATTTAGAAGAACAATAATTATTATTTAATGGAAATTTAAACACTATACATAAAGAAGGACATATTACTTTAATTGAGTTGCAATGTAACACTGATGGGCTGAAAATACTTAAAAGTACCAACAATGATTTTTGGCCCATTCTTGTTGCTGTGCACGCATCAAATTTAAACACAGATCCTTTTGTGGCTTCAATTTATATGGACGATAGTAAACGGAAATTTATAGGAAGCTTTCTTAAGGACTTTATAGCAGAAATTGACCATCTTTCAGTAACTGGCATGAGAGGTCCCAGTTCTCACACGTTTGCATTTAAATATTTAGTATGTGACGCACCAGCTTGGACCTATAAAAAAAATTAAAAGTCATAATGGTTAATATGCTTGCAAAAGGTGTAATGCTAAGAGAGTAAAAATTAATGGTCCCTTCATATACAGAATTTCGGAGAATGATGAAAAGAAATCACATCTAACTTTTATAAACAAAGCGCATGCTGGACAACATGTAGGCTCAGCTTCCTTAACCAAATTAAAGCATTTTGATATTGTGTTTGGCTTCCCGCTAGATTACATGCATATAGCATGTTTAGGTGTAATGCGACGCATCTTAAATTAGAGGTTCAAATCGGACTCGGTATATAGAATTTCACCAGATTTTCGACGAGAAGCTTCCATACCAATGATAAAAATTGCTTCACATAGATGTAGAGAATTTGGTAGACGTCCGAGATCATTTCTTGGACTGAATCGTTGAACAGCAACAGAACTGCGTTTTTTTTATTGTAACCCGGAGGATGTAAATTGTTTTATGTTTGAAAGTTACTTTAAAAAAAATGATCCGGATACCTAACAAACCACTTTCACAAATGTGCAAACGACTTGCAGAAAAAAAAAGAGTTCAAACCTATAAACAAGTTATAGCAGTTGAGAATTTTAGTATTCCAAGTCACCGAAAAGTTATTAACACATTTCACAATAATATCCTGAGATATATACATATACATGTATCAGGTTAAGAATTTGGGCAACTTTGAATTATCTTCTACCCTTAATAGCATCATTACAAAATATATTGTTTTTCCTCGTGTCGACTCTGACTATATGGGTGCTGTAGGAATGTTACATGTAAATTATTAAATGTGTTGTATTTTTAATTTTAACAAGATTAATAAGGTCTTAGAATCTGAAATAAAAATGCTTGTATTTTAGTTACAGTCTGTGATTTACAGTTACCATAAAGATGAGAAATATGTTATAGTTATGTAATTTATATCTTTTACAATCATGAATTTCAAAAGGTAGAGGTACGTCGTCATTATGACAAGCTGGGATATAGTTTTCTTCTTAACAGACAATACTTCTGAATATACGCCAACTTCATGGGTGGCTGATACCAATAAAGATGTTTACTTATGGCCCAAGAAATTGTCTGAAACTCAAATCAAGAAGTTGAGGGACAGCTGTTCAGAACCAAGTGTAAATATCGAATATGAAGAATGAGCCGGTATTTGTAAGGCTACTGTATATAACCTAAAACATGCTCAAAATTTGGAAGAAAAGGCGGAATACAGATCCAATTTGTCATCAACAGCTATAGGAAAGGATAAACAGGATATGGAAATTAATTGAGAGCTGTGATATATCGGTCAGCGTCTGCACTCCGTTGCGTTAGATTAGTTGCTTTGTTACTGCTGTCCAAATTGCTAAAAACATAGTGTTTACTATTAAATATACATTTGTTTATACTTATTGGCAATTGGCCTTTATAACTGATTATTTTAAATAAAGTGATGACCCAACAGAAAATGTATTGATCCCAGCCCCAGGATAATCCCGAGAAAAAAATGTTGTCCAGAGAAACGAATTTTAAATTGTGATTTAACTTGGGTAGACATCACGAATTTGGCGCGACTGTTTTTAGTGCGCATTTAAAGAAAATGGCGGATGATTTCAGTATTATTTTGTATTTCAGGAACTATAAAGCCTACAGACTTCAGTCTGGTGACAAAATCTAGGTATTAGGGGTCAAAGAATACAATAGTGGCAGAATTGAACCCTTCAGATTCAACCTTCCACCATTTTACAAGATGGCGTTTCAATTTTTATGTAACCCTCTACAACATTTATAGATTTTGTGTTTGTTCCAGGTTTCCTCTTAATGTAATTACTTGAACATGGGTTATACAGGCGGCAGTAAAGCGTCTCTAACTTCTGTGTTACTAAAAACCAAATATGAAGAGTCCTTCGATAAAGCAAAATGCGCAATATGTCAAATTAACACGAATGAAACAGTAACATCAAGTGAAAATGTACAGAAGAGAATCCGAGATGCCGCTGAAATACGGAAAGATGATGTTCAAAAACGATGACTGAACATGACAGAGTAGATTATCACTATAACAACAAGTGCTACAAATCATATGCACTGAAAAAAACCTTGGATAAAATCAACCAAAAAACACCTCAATGTAGTGAAGAGCCCGAGTCTTTTGCAGAAGATACTACAGTTGAGGACCAAGGCCATCTACTCAGAAGATCGTTGACTTCTGCGCGTCCACCCCCATCAGCTCATTTGAAACCTGAAGAACTTCCGTGTGTTATATGTGGTTCAGCCAGAATAAAGGTCAAAGGGACGGACGACAGGAAAAAATACAGAATATGCGAGTCCAAAAGAGCAAACACATTTTTATCAGCAGCTAGTTATTTCGGAGACGAAGTGTTTAGTCGAGTAGCTGATTTAAGCAGTGATACGAGTGATATGAGTGTATTTGCAGCTTTTTTGATAAATTCACACTTTTTGAAAGGGCTAACGAAATTTTAGAGCCAATTCTGATTGCAGGCTATGGGTTCACACTCACTGACATTAAACAATTAATGGCTAATATTGATGATACAGTGCTGATTCATAACAATGAAGATTTTCTTGGTTAGAGTTTATAATGATAAAATTCGATTTTGTAAGTCCAACAGAAATAATGAGCCACTCATGGTCTTCTCGGCTCACCTGACTCCTGAAGTTCTCGCTGCAAAAATACGCTCACAAGACTCAGTAAAAGTAGCAGGTACAATCTTAAGAAACAGTTTGAAAGACTGCGACTTTGGACTTAATGACAAATTCTGCGATGTCTCAGATCTACAAAAATCATGGGAATCAGTAACAATGCCAGTTGTTGTATTAACATTTTTCTCGTCTCTGTTTAATGTCAGTAAAACAAAATTGTTTCAAACAAAAGCTCCAGAATTCGGAGCAGAAGCTGAAGACTCTGGTGATGACATTCAAGATACTTGCGAAGATGTGGAAGACAAACACCTAAACCGACTAACAGTGCAAATGAACAGTCTTTTCCAAATTATGTTTTATCAAATTCACCGAGGGAAAAAGAAAACACCTTTACACATGATGACTGTTCATGCATTATACGCTAAATGTAAAAGTAGAGAACTTATCAGTAGAAGGGGAGACAGCTTTGTTAATGAGATTTTATTAATCACCGGAAGATAATTATCTTATCTATACTAAATACGTGATTATGCTGACACTTTGCCTTATCACCTCATAACATCCTGCATATCTTAATAATATCTTATTACGTCATTATCAATTTCCTGACAAAAAAATAATGCTACAAAGTGGGAAGTAAAAAAGTTTCTATGTCCTTAAGAAGTATAAAATCAGTGCAGCTTTAGAGTCATGTACAGTATTCTATAAATCTTTTAAAATACGGCTACATAAGTATATTTTAACCAAAAGCAATATTACGTAGTATCTGATTTTATTAGATTGATTTTCTACATATTTAACCTAGTTAATAATACGTAATGTATAGATCGTACGAAGACCCAACAGATTTAAAAAGTGCAGTAGAGGTGCTAGAGGAAAAGTTTCGAGATATGGTATGGGATGCTGACCATGAGAGTAATTATGGTGATGGTTGGTTTAACAATACATATATTCAACAGCTCAAAGAACAGTATGGCATAGCCCAAGATAATGTCAAGAATATCTGGATGGTAAAATCACTATAAATGAATTTTGCCGAGAAATAGTTGAACAAAAATTGACGGCATATTTGTTCGATATTAGAATGTTTTTACCATTTGATATTGTAGAAAAATATCATCTATTTAAACTAGATGTTGATTCAGAGACGAAAGAAGAAGAACCAGTATGTGAAAAACATTAATCCGAAATATATTGAAGCCTGCTCTAGAATATTCATATAATTATTTATAATTTATATCAATAAAAATTTTATTAAAAACATCGTTTTATTCTTATATTTCGTTTTAACATCCTGTATTTAAGTTTCAGATACATAAAAGTTCACATTGTTATACTAAGATAGCACTTTCTACTAATTTTCAATAACGACCGAATCACAATGCAATTAAGATCCATTTAACACTACATGTATTACCGGAAAGTTGTAGAATGCAGGGATGGGTAGGGATTTTGTGATGTATATATAAAAACAAGAGGTGTAAAAGTTCAATTATAGCTCGTATACAGGTAAAGTGAATATTGTTCTACAGTTTAAAGATATTTTAAAATGGACCAGTTTAGAGCTTCGTTACATACATGCGGTTTAAACACCTTAATAAATACTTACATGAATAGTGATTCGTTAGACATTCTGACAACATTAAAAGAGGTAATGATTTTAATATTTTGTAATTAGTGTTTCCTCTTCTTTAACAACTTTTAATATTATATGTATTTTAGCATATAATTATAAAATAATATTTGGAGAGTATGAAGATCTTGATATGCGTTCTTATGATGCGATTGAGAGACGAATTAGTCATCTTCGAGCGAATCAGAACGGGGCCGGGTCTGCAAGTACATCCAACCCCAAAACTATGCCATTTAAAAACATAGTTATTGAAAACGAATTTGAGCATGAAATAAAAAAGTTCAACTTGACTGCTAGACGTTATGTTTTCAAATATAAGAACTTTGTTGATAACAGTGATCCTGTAACATGGATTAAGGTATTATTAAAATGAAAAAAGTTTTTAGAACATATTTTCAATAACATTATTTTATTTTAGGATGGTCTCAATGTCGTACGGAATGAGAGATTTCAAGTGTGACGACCGTGTCGGCTTAATGTATAACAATAATGAGTTCCCGGATAGACCCGTCGCTATTTCATTTAGTAGAAAGGACCAGCTCTCCGCAGAAGTTGTGCTAGATGTGGTACGCCGATTACTCCAGAGCAATGCGACATTCTTCACAAATGAAAAACTAACGGTATCTATAGACCGTATATGAAATGGAAAGGGTCGCCTGGCATTAAAAGGTACAACATTTGAGGAATTCTGTCGGCGAAAGAACGGTATCGTAGAAATTTGCAATACGGATAATTTGTGTTTTGCATACGCAGTAGCGTTAGGTATAGCATACAGGGTAAATAAGAACGAATTTAAGAAGTTGAAAAAAATAAACACTTGTTAAAATTAGAGGGGAAACGCTTATGTAGACAGGCCGGCATAGATCTTTCTAACGGGGCTTTGTACGACCACATAAAACAGATTGGTCATAATACAAGATGCGCAAGAGGCACGCAACAAAGATTTTAAAAAATATCGAGAACATCATTCACGAAAACCCAGCCGAGAAAAATGTTATGAAGATATTTTTAATTTATTTTTATTAAGCTCAAATCAAATAGTAACAAGCAAAAGAGTATTACCTACGAAAAAGCTCCGACTTTTGCACTGTAGCATTTGAAAAAGCTACATTAATAATTTCGGTTTGAATACAGTAAATTAACCTCGATTAATTCATTTGTTTGAGTATGCGACCCCAGTGGCGGACCCAGGGGAGGGGCGCCCCCCCCCCCCCCCCCCTCGAACAACCGAGGAACCTAGAAATCGTGACTCGCAATTGCAAATTGGTATATATAAATAAATTCTAGGACAGTATATGCGTTAGGAAACGTGCCAATTAATTGATTTTCTAAAATATATTAAAAAATGAAGTGGATTACAAGATTATTCTAATTTCAAATTTTCAATTTTTAACTAGAAAGAAAAATACCAATTCATCGATTAAATTAATGTTTACATCATCTTTATTCTTATTCACACTTACGTTTCTCAAAAATTTTTAAATTTTTGTCCTAAGATTCCTAAGAAAATCAGAACTCAATCTGCTCAGTTTTGAAAATTGAAGAATGCAAATAAGTTGCTTTCCTTTTCTTTGTATACGCATTTGAACTTCTTTGACTAAAAACGTTTGTGTTCTAAGTCTAAGTACGTCTCTCCCAGTTAAAGACACTTCATTTTTTCCATGGGATGCTTATTTTTGTCGATTTGTTGACATGTTCATGGAATTGGAATATTCATATGAAACAGACTCCTCCCAAGGATATTCTTAGCTTATTTTGTTGCTCGAGTGAGTCAAATGGTCTCGGCATGAAAAGATAATTGCTTTCAATCCCTTTAATGTGTTTTCGGCAAATAACAATTCCGGACGTCCGGATCTGGTTTTTGACTTGAATTATTTTAGTTACCTCACAAAAATGTCTTAATATTTTATTCCAGCATGTGGTCATAACAAGAGTTCCATTCATTAACAGTAAATATAAACTGAAGGGTCATCAGAATACTTTTGAGAATAGAAAGTAAAAAGTAAACAGACGATGTGTAATAAAATGTAGAGGGTTTGGGTTTTCAAGGTAATAAAAAATGTATAAGATTTGTTTTGCGGCGAATGGGCGAGTGCCGCCACAACATTAAGGTCCAGGTATACCGTACATCCATTAACCACCATAACCCCCATTTAATCCAGGCATGCACATGAACGAGACAGTGGAAACAATTATATTTTGTTTAGTTGTCTTTAGTCTTTAGACATAGCCGTGAAGCCGACAGCCGTGGGACCGTCGTGTGGTTTAGTGTTCCGTCTGAGATTTGCATGACCGTGACGGGTGTATTAAGTATGTCTGAAAATAACAAAAAGAAAAGATCTGCTGCGTTTGGATCCGGCACAATTGATTCATTTAAAAAAAAGTTAAAACCCGATTCTATAGAAGCGGAAACGACTAGTAGTAGTAATAGTACTAATAGTGTTGTGCACAATATAGAACCATGAACCTCGAAAAATATATTAGTTCAAGTTGTTCAAGAACAAGATTTCAAGAAGCCGTCGAAGCTGAATCCAAACAAATAGAACAAGAAGCAAATAGTATTTTGATTTTGAAAGAAAATGTTGGTTATTTTCTTTCAAGAATTAATAGTATTGCTAGTTTCACACGGTATCAACTTATAACCAACCATTGGGTGCCAGACAAATATTATTCTTTTCCGTACTCTATTCATGGAAAAAGAGGGAGAGAAGAAAAACGTCGAGCAAATCATGGGCATTTAATTGGCTGGTATTTTCTAATGAGAAACAAGGACTTTTCTGTAAATACTGTGCTGTATTTTTACCAGAGCAGCAAGTGGGAGGGCAGAAAAATGTACTACCTAAAAAATTAGTTACTGAACCACTGACCAAATACGCAAAATTAAGCGGAAAAGATGGCGATTTGAATCATCATCAACTAACAAATTATCACAGGGAGGCTGTCAAAAAGGGTAAATTTCTTTCACTCTTTTTAATTTGAGAAACATTTAAGAATATTCTTTTGCAGGTGAACAGTTCTTGGTTATCTAGCAGAAACCAGAACTTGATATAAGGAATCAGTTGTCAGACCAAAGAAAAAAGCAAGTATTAGAAAATCGTGCCCGTCTAATACCTATTTTAAAAACTATTATATTACACGGGCAGCAAAATATTCCATTAAGGGGTCATCGTGATGATGGGCCCCTAATTAAAGACTCTGGTGAATTTAATCTTGTAGCAGGCGCAGGCGATAATGATGGTTGTTTTAGAGCTTTACTTAGATTTCGTATAGATGCTGGAGATACTGTATTAGAAGATCATATAAAAAATTCCGCGGCGAATGCCACGTATATAAGTAAAACTACGGCTAATCAACTAATAAATTGTTGTGAAGAAGAAATTGTATCGGTAATAACATAACAGATCGACCATTCAGGTCATTATTCTATTATTTTTGATGAAACTACAGATGTGGCTACTATATCTCAATTAAGTGTTTCTATTAGATATGTTTATAAAGAAAAGGTGCTAGAAAACTTCGTTGGGTTTTTGGATTTGCACAAATCAAATTATGATAGCGACAGTAGTGACACAAACGAGAAGGTAGAACCAGTTATTAGTGGAGAAATTTTAGGACAAACTGTAATTAAAAAACTCAAATCATTAGGATTAAATTTGGAAAAATGTGTTGGAATAGGTTGTGATGGGTGCTCAGTAAATTTATCGGCAGCAAGGGGAGCAGCTGTTACTATCCAAAAAGAGGCAAAAAATGCAAACGTTTTTCCATGCTTCAACCATGCTTTAAATTTATCCATATCAAAATCCCTAACAGTTAGAAGTGTGAAGAATACCTTGGGCACAATACAAGAAATTGTGACATTTTTCCAGGCCTCTTCAAAAAGAAATTTTATTTTAGAAAAATATTTGAAACATAAATTGAGCAGCCCATGTGAAACACGGTGGATAGAAAGGCATGATTCTATTATTGATTTTCAAAAGGATATGTTATCTATAAAGAAGGCCTTAAGAGAAATTTCCGAATGGAACGATAATATATCTTCAAGTAAAAGTAATATCCTTTTGAAAGCAATGTGTCACTGCGAATTTATTATAACAATATTTTGTTTAGCAGATATTTTCGGTATTACATTATCATTTAGTAAATTTTTGCAAACTAAAAATATTGATATTGAGATCGCTACATCTGAATTAAAAAACCTTATTGAAACGCTTGAGAAAAAAAGAACTGATAATGATAAATGCTTTAAATATATTTTAAGAGGCGCTAAAAAACTATGGAAGAACTTGAAGTAGAACTGAGTTTGCCACGACTGGTTGGCAAACAATCCCATAGACAAAGTTTTCCAGATCATAAAAATATATTACCAGAAGATTATTGGAGAAGGGTAATCTATATAGCATTACTAGATTCTGTTATAGTAGATTTGAAAGATAGATTTCCAGAGAGGACTTTGGATATTTTCCTACTAAATACTGTGATTTCCAAAAATATTAAAAATTTAAAAAATATGGATCAGTTATCAGAGAAAGCAAGTAAAATTTTGGAAAAATTCTTGGCAATCCGTCATTATCAGAGCTAATGGGAGAATTGCAATTATATCAGAATTCAAATCTGAACTTTGAAATTGATACTGCCTTAGCAACTTTGATAAATTTGGACAGAGAATATTTTCCTAATATTTGTAAAATATTGCAACTTCTGTCAACAGTGCCTGTGTCTATTGCTACTGCCGAACGGAGTTTTTCAACGTTACGGCTAATAAAAACATATCTCCGTTCGACAATGACTGAAGATAGACTAAACGGCCTTGCATTGATGTATGTTTATAAACATATAAATTTAAATTTAGAAAACATCATCAATCGTTTTGCGAATAGTAAAAGTAAACGAAAGATTAATTTTATTATTTAAATTATATTTATATTATAAATATACACGTTTTGTTCCTATTAAAAAATACTTATGTTAGCTTTTAGGTTAGGTAGGTACCAAACATAATACTGCTAATACCAGTGTTTTATTTTATTTTTTTATATATAAGATATTAGATTTTTATATTATGTTTTGCATTATTTTGTTAATATATTAAATATATTTTGAAAATATAAAACATTTGCTATTTGCTCACTTATTGTTCTTACATTAAATGATGGTAAAATGTCAAATGCCTCAATGATCACATAATCCTCTCCCAAAAATGCAATACAGTATAGTCGCGTCTCACTATCTTTATCTTTGTTTCTATTTTTTTCTGTTTATTGGACAAGGCCGAATTCCCCTTTACAAAATAAAATATTTTTAGGTGCGCCTGCACAGTCCACGAGCCCACAGCCCTCGTACGTATCTGGTTAATTAGACACCCTGTTAAGGTGCGCCCCCCCCTTGGCATTATCCTGGATCCGCCACTGTGCAACCCACGATCTAGAATTCGATAGTAAATAGTTGCCTATCTTGATGAGAAATTATGGGTAGTAAACATGTTTTCTTTCAAGTATGATTCTGAGTTAGAGGTGTTAGTCATGTATTCTTGTAGTTGAGATATTACATAATCGTGTAATTCAGTCTTTAAATTGCAAAGTCCTTTGTTGGCGCATTTTTATTGGCTAGAGAAAGAGTTCTCTAGATGTTCAAGTTGGCAACACGGAGAACTGGAGAAGGAGATTTCCGTCTGATGGTTTTTTTTTTTCGACAGCGACGAGATAGCGAATGGCGGCGGTCCCGGTTTTGTGTTGAAGAATTTGGGTTTTACATCGCTTACACTGAAAAGGGATTTGATTTGATGTACCCAGTGTTTCTTTACCGTCCTGCCAGAAGCATTTTGTAAATTCCAGGAAAGAATTCTGTTGTTTGTCGTAATCTGATCACCACGTGTCTCGTGAGGTTATGTAATACTCTCTAGATGAGAGTGTTTTGGAGGGGCATATATTTTTGGAGAGGCTAATTATTGGGATAAACATATGTTTCGTGCTGTCATATTGGTTATGTAAGGGGGCCCAGTATTTAGAGGAGTAATAGGAGGAAGTCTATTACTCAGATGTTTGGTTTTATGTGGGTCTGGCTGACATTTTGAGAAGCTTTGGTTGGAGAGTTGCCCGCAGCAGTCTCCAAGAGATTTAGGCAGAGATTTAGGAGTGACGCAGAGTCGTAGTCATAAGCAACGTCGAGAACATCTTAGGAAGTGGTGACAGGTCACGCTGCAGTTGTCAGAGAAAACGCCAAGGCACTAACCAGGTTTCGTTGTTTCATTTTAGTTAAATAATTTTAATGAAATTATTATAGTTTCATTCAGTGATTTTTTGTTGAAACATAGAGTAAATTGCACAACGACTTTGCAACTACATACCTAGCATGATGAAGTATCTTAAGATTTTTTTACTGTAAGTAACGCATGGTACCACGTGATACTAATTTACTTTCTACTATGTCATATATGAAATATTTTTAATAGAACATAATTATTTTAGATAATTCTGTAACATTCTAGTGCACACAGCGAGCATTGCGAAAATTGACTCACAGAATCTTGTTTGTTACGTAATATTTTAGTGATGAGCGGTAATTTTAATCCATTGTAAACCTTTAACCCGCTGTTGTAAATCTAAAACTCATTGTTGGTATCATTTAAGCCGTAGTTGCATTTCCATAGAAAAAGGTCAAATCACTGAAATAACTTTAAAAGGGGTCAATTACATATTTTGCATTTCTTTTGCATATATAGATTAAGTTCAGGGGACAATTGGGAAACTATTTGTTTTTTATTGTTGTATATCTCACGTGTGTTGTAATAAATGTCTAATGTCTACATGTTCTTATTATTTGCACTGGTACTCCTGATATTTGCTTAAATTTTGAGATTTTATAGAGTAAAGTGAGAGTTTTGATAGCATAGAAATATTTTGAGAATTCCATCGCATGGTTGCTAGTAACTTAATTTTGTTCCGTGCTGGCAAAATTATTTAAATCATATTACGTAACATACAGCCGGTGGCGCCTTTTTGAGTGTCCACACACAATCCTAACCCATGGCCCTATGCTCTCCAACAAAAATCGGCTGCCGTTCGCATCGGAATAACATGTTTTAATATTTAGGTATTAAAAAAGGTTACAGCACAAAGGAGCTTTATATTTATTACAGGCACCAACTGTAGACCATCCATATTGATGATGGGGAAGTTTCATTAGAGTCTGATTACGAAGATAGTTCCTCGAGTTCCAATGATGATTAACTGTTATAAACATAAGTGCAATAATGCATCATCAGTAGTTTCACAATACCAACAGTATCGTATCAGAAGAGAGTGGCACTGTCAGTGCATTGAATTTTATTATTATTTTTGTAAAAAAGGGCTGAAATAAATAATTTTGGAATATTTTCATATTCTATCAAACACTTAAAAGTATTAATTCTTTTGAAACCAATAAACTAAGTTACGTATCACAATAGTTTTCTCATTTATTCCGACACTTATAAAACCTTTACAAGTTAGATTTTGTAAAATATTCACTATCATTACAAAATACATAAAAATACAAAATTTCACAATTTTCCGTTGATATAATTTTTCCATCCCCTACAATCCACCAAAAGATTTCATTAAATAATTTTTCTATAAACCTGAACCTAGATGTAAGTATAAGGTGTCGGTGTAATTCATGTAGTTACTTGAAATAACAGACAATCGCTAAGAACACACTTATATAATGCTTTATATATCCAATCTAGCAATAAATCTATTTTCTTTGAGCACTGCTTTAGATAAGAATTTAGAGATGTACTCAGATATATACAAATGTCATTTAGTTGACAAAAGCGGAAAGATCAGAGCAATGGCAGAAAGGCAAGGAAATTAATATAAAATCCAATTTAAAACATTGAATTTTGTTCAGACGGTTGCAGTTGAGTCTCAACAGTAATGTTCTCTATAGTCTACAAGAATGGCATAAAAAACTTGCACATATATGTGCAACTTCTTTATGATCGTAGTTTATAAACCACTACATGAAAAATAGCAATATACAGTACCATGAGAAGAATGTACCTCATTGCAAGAATTGTTTAGCAGGGAAACAACATAGGCTTCCGAATCAAATAGAGCTAAAATGCAAATGAGATGAGAAAACTAGTCGAAAGGAGGGGTTTATACATGAAAGAAGTTATGCTTCTATAGCAAAATGGGCGAGCAGAAAGAGAGATGAGAATGATAATGGAAACATGTAGAACCCAGCTGCTTAGTAAAAACATAGAGAAAAATAGTGGGCAGAAGCCGTAAATTCTTCAGTTTTTGTTCAGAATAGAGGAGATTGTAGCTCTATATAAAATGTTACACCTTATGAAGCATGGTTTGGTAAAAAATTTGACTTGAAATTATTTCAGAAATTTAGGTTAACTGTTTCTGTGCACAAAGTTAAAAGCAAAAGGAGAAAGCTTGACCCAAAGAGTGAAATAGGCATGCTGGTTGCCTACTCTGAGACAATAAATTATTATAGAGTATTTTTCCTCGAAAGAAATATAGTAAAAGTACACAGATATGTAATTTTCATTCCAGAAAGTGAGACGATTAAACCAAAAACAGAAGAAAATAATAATAAATTCTGAAAAAGATGCCAGAAAATGGCGTTAAAAATCCAGATGGATAATGATAACTACAATAGCTGTAGTATCACAATATTTGAAAGAATTTATCAGAGAAGCAGAGGTATACAAAAATGTAAAAGTAGCAAGAATACGCCGTGACAATGGAAGCGAGTACGCAAACAGAGGGTAAAAAAAAAGAAATTATTTTACATTTTACTATTCCAAACTCTCCTCAATTAAGCGGCAAAGCAAAAAGACGAAACAGAACACTATTAGACAAAGCACGATTTTTAATTTTTGATGCAAGGCTAAGTAAACAATTTTGGGGTGAGGTTGCTTACGTAGCTGCCTATTTGTTAAACATAAGCTTACAGATACTGTGGATAAACTTCAATAGAATCTTGGACAGATTTGTCAAGGTTGCAAATATTTGGATCAGTAAACGATGCAAAAAGATTGGGTTTATCCAAAAACACGATATAAAAAGTAAAAAATATATGTTCGTAGGATACGCACATAATGGCTATCGTTTATGGGACGAAGAGGTAAGAAAAAATGTGGGTCGTAGAGACGTAGCATTTGAAAAGTAAAACTGTTCAGATAAATATACAAGAAAATAACGACATTTAAAAAAAAATGAAATACCGGCGAAGAGAGAAAAGAACAGCAAGTAATCGATAATTCGTCTAGTTAAAGCGAACAATTTATTTTTGAAGAAACCTGATTAAAAGTGAACAAGGACAAAGAGAGTCTCAAGAAAAGCAGATTATTGGAAAACTAGGAGAAGGCGGGAAACAAAATGGAACGACACGAAGTGAGAGACAATAAAGATGCCAAAAATACTAAATGACTGTGAGGTAGATTGTGAATATAAAGTGTTTTTGACATATTATGAAACGGTTACTGGACCAGAAAGAAACCATATATGCTATAAATGAAGAGAATAGTTCACTAGGTGAGAATCAGACGTAGACTTATATGTATAGACCATAGTGAAGTAAAAGATAGAAAAATCTTAACGAGTAAATGGGTGTTTCATATCAAGAATATTGGAAGATAATATGAAGCCAGACTTGTGATAAGAGACTGTGAACAGCAGCACAGTATAGATTTTTAAGAAATTTTTAGCCCTGTTATGAACTGTTTAAGGATTTTTGTTTGCCCTTACATCAAATCGTAACAAAAGAAAATTTGATATGAAAACAGATTTTTTAAATGGAAAATTGTGTGTTCAACACTCAGAAAAATCAGACGTGCCGCGGGTGGCTCAAGGTACTAATACTTGGCCACCGTCTGGTAATATATGATATTTATTACATCGGCCTGTTTCTTTATGTAGTGTTTTTCGGATGTTTCCTTGGACTCGAAATTAACAAACATCGGACACCTTCTCTCAAATCTTTTGTACAAATGTATGTAAATCTGATAGATGTGATGCCGGGCGGGACGGACTCCGAGTCTGCTCGGTCTGAGTTAGAAAATAGTGGAATCATGAAAGGTGGAATAAAGTGCAGCAATGACAACTGCAACATTATATTGCATTTAAAATGTTTTGAAAAGACAGCAACAGTTTCTTATATAAAAAAGAGTGATTGGCACTGTAAAACATGTCATTCAATTGGGAATGAAGTCTGTAGTAGCAATGAGAATCAGATCGGCAGTGATACAATCTTATACAAAAAGATAGTGAGTGCCTCAAAAAAGAAAATAGTCATTGACTATATTGAGTCGCAAAATAAAATATTAATTTTAGAGAATAGCATCACAAAAATTGTACAATTAAGACCATTACAGAAAAATAATAAAATATATCAAGCTGTGATTCAATCCGACATAGCTACTTATGACAAAGTTATCGAATACGGAAAGTTAGTTATAGGATATGATTACTGTAATATTTTTGATGCAGTTGAATTGCGTCGTTTCAATTGCTGTGGTTATCATCACATTTCTAGTCAATGTACATTAAAAACTGTCCTCTATGTGCTCAGAATCACAAACTTAAAGATTGTCCCAGAACTGGAATATTGCACTGTATCAATTATAATAATTATAATAAATAAAATAACGAAGCAGTCAATGTTAGTCACGCTCCCTGGGACAAAAGCTGCCACGTTTACAACACCAAATTGCGAAAATTTAGAAATAATATTATGTCTCCACAATAGCAACCAACACCAGATGGCTATGGTAACATCTAACCTGACACCCCTAGGTTTATCTCCCACTCTATCCTGTTACTACCAAAACGTACGTGGAATTCGTACAAAGACGGGCAATTTACTTTTCAACTCTATAGCGGCTCGACAACATGACATTGTTATATTTACTGAGACTTGGCTGAATGATGGCATTTATAATACAGAAATATTTGATTCTAATCATTACGATCGTAGTGACCGTGATTTTCATGCAACTAATACCAAGAGAGGGGGTGGGGTACTAATTGCTCTTAATAAAAAATTGAATGGTCGCTCTTTCACTTTTAATTCCCATTGCGACATATTCTGATCTCGTTTTCATTGATATCGTTTCTGTTTGACTAAAGTTAGATAAGAACGATAATTATTCTTATATCTTCGTTGTATACATATATCTCAAACAGATAGTTATGACAGACTATTTGACGCTTTCGAATCACTACTACCAACGACTTATCAGTAAAAAAATTTAATTATTGGAGATTTTAATATTCTTGAGTTTAATGCAGATAAAACTACTACTCGTAATTTCAATATGTTATCAAACTTCTTAAATTTTTTAAATTTTGTTCAGTATAGTAATATTTCAAATTACAATAATAGACTCCTGGACCCTGTTATCTCCAACTTTGTATGTTTTTAAATTATCTGACATATTACTACCTGAGAATCAACACCATTCTGCTCTAGTTATTGATATCATCCTTAACAAAAAAGATAAAATGTTCCACAGAAAAGTAATGAAGGCTTTAATTTTAAAAAGCGAATTTTCCAGCATTATATCAAGAACTAACCGTTGTCGATTGGACAGCTCTTACTCAGTTTACTAATGTCAATGAAGCAGTTTATGAGTTTTACGATTTACTCAACTCACTTTTTACTAAATATATGCCAAAGAAGATATCGAGTAACAGAAGTTATTCACCGTGGTTTGACAGTATCAATTAATGATGAGCGATATATTTTTCCAGGCACGCCTTTTCTGCCTGGAAAATATATCGCTCATCACGCACGGACGACAATTAAATTGTTTAAAAAATCTAAAATAAAGGCAGTACATAAAAGGAATATTACTATCACAGAATCTAATATTAGATCCGACCCAAATAAATTCTGGTCGTTTATTACCGCAAAAAGAAACAAAGCGTCCATCATAACATCGAGAACATATTACAATCGGTCTTTAGATGATTCGCAGATGATCGCAGGTGGATTTGCCAAATTCTTTTCCAGTGCATACACCAACCATAGTAATATGGCGTCTAATACTAATCAGAACCCGTTACATATTAAACAGTCCATCAGCGAAGAGGTATTAACTTCCATCAAAAAAATTAAACCAAAAATAACAATGGGACCTGATCTTATATCAGCATCCTTAATTAGAGACTGTGCTAGTATATTCTGTAAACTACTGCGTATATTATTTAATATAATCCCTCAGACTTGCATTTTACTGGGTATTTGGAAAGTTTCCAGGTCCTGTCTTTAAAATGGGTTCAAGAAATGATATCACCAATCATATACCTGTTGCTGTTATCTGTAACTTCTCCAAATATTTGAAATATTAATTCATAGCTTCTTAGTAAATCACTTATAAAATATTATAATACCTGAACAGCATGCCTTCGTTCAAGAGTGTTCTACAATTACTAACTTAGTGTGCAAATCGCAATTTATTAGAGAAATCCTGGATCAGAGAGGTCAGGTAGATGTTACTGACTTCTACAAAGCATTTGATAGACTGGACCATGGTTTACTATTGGACCAACTGGACAATGTTGGTCTTAGTAGAAATTTGATTGCCATCATCGAGTCCTATTTGACAGGCAGAACACAGTTTGTGCAATGCCATGGATATATCTATCAGATTTGCCCAAACTTCCGGAGTACCTCAAGGTTCGATTCTTGGACCTCTTATGTTCGTTATATTCATTAATGACATTGTCGCTAAGTTAGATGTGATCTTCCTTTTATATGCAGATGATTTAAAGATATATTGTCAAACTGAATCAATTACCGAATAATGCCAGTAAATGTAGTGTAATGTCATTTTGTCATAAAGATGACACGTTCATCTATGACTATACCCTTGACGGACTCATCTTAAATCGACCTGACTTAGCAACAGATCTCGGAGTCACCTACGAGCTCAAACAATCATGACACATCTCTAGGAAAGTCATATCTTTAACGAACCAGATGCTATGAATGCCAGAAGTGATATCGAAGGTCTCAGTACATACTTATTACATTCACACGCTAATAGAAGGAACAGTGACAACACCCTGTACACTACTTTTAACAATTAGTTGGTTTCATTTGATCTGTTGTGTTGGCATCCATTTATGTCAGGCCTGGAGTAGAGAGAGAGGGGCTTGGCACCTCCTCTCTCTCTCTGCTCCAGTCCTGATGTTTCGTGGTTTTTTGTCAATATTGCGCTGCTTTTTTCGAATTTTCATAAAACGTAGTTGACTGGTATCTGTTCAGTTTTCGAAGTGGCTGATGCAACTTCTCGATTAAGGATTTTGCTTTTAACTAAGATTGAATCAAAATGTAGTGTTTTAAATTGTAATAGTAATGTTTTCTATGGTCCTTAGGACATGCCAATTTTATTTATAACCTCAATTTAGTAAGTACTTTTCACATTTTCAAATAATATAATTACAATGTATAAACATTTTTGTAGAATTCCTGAGGAAGAAACAATAAAGTTTCAAAAGCTTGAATTTAAAAAAGAGTCTTCTTTTTTGAACCCAGTGACTGCATCCCGGAAGTTAAATTTTTGTTTATATATGTATATGTATACGCGCATGTATTAATAATAATTTTTATATTGTATACTATATTTACCTATGTGTTGTACTTATCCTGTAATTGGGTTATATACCAGTTGGATATTTTATTGAATAAATAAATAAATGAATGAGGAAATATTGATGGATATACCACAGGAATATTAAGGAGATAACGACGTGGCTTTATAGCCTAAGACAAGGTCCGTATACTTGGAACAAACGTTTCACAGAATTTTTAACATCAGTATTATTTCCATTAAAAACAGAACGTTGCATATTTAAAAGCAAAACAGGGACATTGTTTTTAGCAATATAATGGGATACTATTTGGAAACGGTGAACAAGAAATGAAAGTAATATTGAAACAGTAGAATTTGAAACTTGGCATTATAGTAAATGACAATCTAATATCATTTTTTGATTTAGAATCACATCAGTTTTACTGCATTAAGTCAAGTAAAATATAAAGCCCTTTTAAAAAATTATGCTATGGAAAATTCAAAACAAAATGATGACAACATAACCTCAAAACAGACATTCTCTTATAGAGAACTTATTGGAAGTTTATTATACCAAACAAATAAAACTCCACCTGATATATCATTTGGTGTTTGCAGTAGAAAAATGAAAAATCCACCAAAAATGCAGACAGTGTGAATTCAACGCTAATTAAACAATATGAAAAATGAAGATATTTGTTATAAAAGAAATTTGAACTGTGAAGAAATAGTAGCATACTGTGATAGCAACTTTACAGGCGATAAAAGGAAAAGCACTACTATCGCTATCGAGTTCGAACACATAGCAGCTGCAGGTTGCACAAAGGAGTTTCTCTACTAAAAATCGGTGATTGATAAACTTATTGTCGTTGGTGTTAGTGTTGAGTTAAAACTAGATAATGAAGTGCAATTAAAATCATAATGGTCAATTTAGTAAACTTAGCAAACACATTAATGTTCGCTATAATTTACAGAGACAGTGAATCTGTCAGTCTTCTAACCGTAAGTTATTGTCTGACTATGAAAAACAATTAGCAGATACACTGACAAAGCCTTTATGTAGAGTTCATAATATAAGTATATAAATATACTAATATAATATGTATGGCAAAATGTAAAATTGGTTTAGCTTGGCCAGCCTAACATAAAATTGGAGGTGTTAAAATAAAGGCAGTGATTAGTGAGTGCTCTGTCTAGACAGTGCTGCTTGAAAAATAGCTCCACTGTCCAATGTGTTCTGACATGCGCAAAACGGCTGTTCAAACTTTTGTTTATAATTTTGGTATGCAATAGCAATACAGGTTAAGAAATAATTTGGTACTTGTGGACATTTTTGTGATGTCTTAGTCCCTTTATATACATATATATTAGTGATAGTAGATATTAATAATAATTAAAGTTAACTGTTAACTACTATTATTCTCTTTTCCAATTCATATTCTCTGATACACCATGGAAAACACATTTCAGTTTAATACTTTAATAGTTTAGGACTAGATGAAGATATGTCAGAAATGAGAAATAACAGTAAGATTGATGAATAAAAGTAAAAATAAAGCATGTCTAGTTAAGTCAAATAAAAGTATTTTTTTCTGCTGTAAAAATTAAACAAATATAGTTTAAAACAGTTCAATCTAATAGAGTGTCCAATTAACCCCAAGGGCAAGATGTATTGTACAGTTTGGCAAAAAATTGAACAGCTGTTAAACTATACAGAAAAATATTAATAATAAAGGTCTCGATTTTGTCGAATCTGGCGAATTGCTCAAAAACAAAGCTAATCCGGCTACCCTGAGATTTTTGCAATCTCAAATCGAGCTACAAAAATTCGTGGAAGGCGATTCATTATGGAGCACAAAATGTTTGCACTCTCAGTTTTCAAACAAAGTCTTAAGGGATACAGGCTTTTGGAGAAAGTTTTTACTCCCCCATCAAAGACTACACTGATTAAATTGTTGAAAGAAATTCCTTTTACATCGCGTACGATTTCAAACTATTTTTTATTTAAGTTAAGTTTGTTGTGTTTAAATTATGCAGAGTAGGCAGCGACTCACTGTTGTCTTGGCAATGATTATGATTATTTTCTTTATAATGATTTGTAATATTTTTATTTCTTATTGATCATTCATGTATTAAAGTATATGTAAACCATATTTGTGATTTAATTCTCCTTTAGTATTAAAGGAGTTATTTTATTTGCCATAAGTCGGGCTGGTCCACAATCGAAGATAACAAATTTTGATTATTATTTTGATAATTAAGGCGAATAGCCTGTGCCCTAAACACTGCAGAATTTACCATTTTAAATATATAGCAACTGTCGAAAAGGTATCTCCACAAGACCGATATTGTATTTTAATGTACAACGGTATGACTATCGACACAGCTCTATCATATAGTCTACACGATAATAAAATCGTTGGGTTTGAGGATCATGGTGATCACAGTGACAAAAGTGTGTTGATAGTAAGAGCGATACTCAGAAAATGGAAGCAACCCGTTGCTTACTGGTACACAAGGTGGCATGAATTCCAGTAGTCTCGCTAATTATACGCCCAAGACGCAGTTATCTCCAACGATAACTTGACTGCTAACTTTACTTATTTCTAATTCTAACAGATATCTGTAACATTTTATTAGTTAGTCTGTTTTATAACATTGTGGCCGACGGTGGTCAATATATTAATTTCGTAATTGTGTTCGATTAAAAATAAAGTGTTTTTAAAAACATTATTTTCGGAGTGAATACTTTAACTGGCGCTGTGAACAGGATTGTTCAACGTAGAAAACAATCATCGAGATCTGTTACTACGGTGGATTTTAATCCTTTGTTAATAATCAAGAAATTGGCCTGGTCCATCCTCTGGATAGTTGACAGAAAATCCTTCAGTGATCTTTCCATCAACACGACTGACTCCTGCACCAAGTGCGGAATAAGGAACCATCATTTTTCAAACTAGAAGACCTGGTATTGAAATGCAAATTCCTATACTCTTCCTGTAAGTACGATTTCCTTTATTCCGTAGTTAACCTTAGCCTTAAGAGCCGAAATAAAATTCTATTCAATTTAAATTTTAATTCAATTTGTACATTTTAATGGTCCGGTCAATGACTAGCAACAAACTGAACGTAGAGGTAATTGAAAACAAAAAACATAAAGCGACTCCACACGATACTACTAGACGAAATTCCTCAAATTCTGTACCTGGTACAAGTCAGTTAAGTTCAGAAAAAATTAATACATTAGAGGGTATAGTTTCAGATAGTCATAATGCCTCCTACTATCACAACATATATTTCTGAATTACTCAAAACTTTGCCTTAATTTGAACCCAACGAAAATTTACCTCTATTTATTACAAAAGTTGAAAAAGTGCTAGAAACTTTAGGAATATTTTCTTTCACATTCTCTCAAGACGTTTTAATCACCCAGATAATTCTAAGTAAAATTAAAGGTGAAGCCGTAACTAACATATTTTTAGAAAACACCAGTGGATGGGGACATATTAAAGCTGCCCTAATTAAATATTATGGTGATCACCGTAATGAAAATTTCTTAAATTCAAATCTACAGCAAACTAAACAAACTCAAATGAAACCCCGCTATCATTTTATCACAAAATTCTGGAAGGACAAAACGCGCTTATACAATACGTCCAACTTCATTTAAGTAATCAAGCCATTTTATATTATGAAATTCAAAGAATAAAGGACGCTAGTCTCGAACAATTTAAAGTAGGAATTCGAGAACTTTACCATTCTCTACTTTCGTATGTCCCACCCTCTAGTACCGCGGAAGCTCTATTACATTGCCACGAATATGATAATAACCAAACTACAATCCGAGAATTGTATATGATCCCCACATAAATTTCCCTTGCCGAATGTGCCTAATACTCAAAATATAAACCACCTGTATTCAACATGTTCAGAACGACGACCCCACAACAGCAATTCACTATACGTAATCAAGCTGCCCCATATAATTACAATCCAAATAGATTTTTCACGCCGTCGCAAAACCCACCTAACCAGTTTACAGCACGGCCTTTTGGAAATATAAATTTGCCAATATCCCAAAGATGAACTTTCCTTACGAACGTGCAAGTATTTGGACAAGCTAAACCAAATACATCTTCACATAATTTTAAACCTACTCCCATGTCTCTTCAAATTACTGTCACTAATAACCCACGAACGCGACAATTTCCATACTCATTCCAAAAACCGAACTTTATTTTCAAGGAATTATACAACTCCGAAATAAATACCGAAGTCCCTGAACAAGAAGGCGAATATTTCTTCGACGAGGCATAAACAAATGAAGAATTTTATGATGAAAACTACCCCGATTATAACTGCGAAAATGTTTAGATAACCGCCACTCAATCGCCCCCCCAACGACTTAAATAAATTTCACTACGGTGCCAAGCTCCCATTTTTCTATCTTCCGGAAAAATATCAAAAAATATTAATAGACACCGGGGGTACAGATTCGATAATTAATCCAAATAAAATCAAACAGTTTAAGCACCACCTATTTATCAAATCATTCCACATTACTAGCATAGAGGATGGAGAAGTCTATATCCCCGAAACTCCAATTAACGATTTTACATTGCCAGAATTCTTTACCTTTGCCTCGAACGGTTTCGCAACAACCCCTATCGAAAATCCCCAAGCTGTAGAAATAAGCTTCAATGAACGCCTTCCAGTAATCTCTTGTTAATATTTTCAACAACAAACGCCCAACGACGACTTATCCGAACTAAAATTTTCTGAAAATATAAGAACACTGTCATTTAAATAACGTGGAAAACAAAAATTTATAGAACTGCCATAAATTTAAAGACTGCTTTTATTCAGAAAACAGCGATTTAAACTTTACCAATCAGGTTAAGCACACTATACCTACTACCGATAATAAATCAATATGTATCAAGTCCTTCAGACACTCTCGCAATGTGCAAGAGGAAATACAAAAACAGGTCACAAAATTAGTTAAAGAAAAAATCATTAGACTGTTGTCATACAGCTACCCTGTATGGATCGTCCCAAAAATGGCAGATACTTCACAAAAAAGGAAGTATCGAATGGTTATCGATTATCATCGCTTAAACAAGCGAACAGTTGAGAACAACTACCTCCTGCCGAAAATTGAAGAGATTTTGGACAAACTCGGTAAACGTACTTATTTTACGACTTTAGATCTAGCTCAAGGGTTCCATCAGATCGAGATGCACCCCGACAGCATAAAAAACAGCATTTACGGTCAACAACGGGCATTACAAGTATTTGAGAATGCCATTCGGTTTAAAGAACGTCCCGTAACTTTCCAACGGATGATAGTGAATGTCTTATGTACAAAACTTACTTCGTCTACATGGACGACATAGTAATATTTTCCAAATCCCTCCAGGACCATATTCAGCTACGTCAAATATTTCAAACATTACGGGAAACTAATCTAAAAATTCAGCTTGACAAAAGTAAATTTCTTAGAAAAGCAGTATCATTTCTAGAACACGTCATCACTCCCAAGGGTATCATACCAAACCCTCTGAAAATAGACGCGATTCAAAAGTATCCCCTTCCCCCAGATAATAAAAGAAATTAAATCCTATCTTGGTGTTGTAGAATACTACAGTAAATTTATACCATATTTCAAATTAACACAACTTATGACTAATGCCTAAGGAAAACAAAAAAAATAAATCCAAACGACTTAAATTACAAGGAAGTCTTCCGTGCATCAAGGAAGCTATTTTAAAATCACCAGTACTGATTTACCCTGGTTTATCAAAGCACTTTATTCATTCCACCGATGTAGTCTTAGGTTCAGTCCTATCTCAATCAAATAGACATGCTGCATATTACAGTAAGACCCTTAATTCAGCCGAAAGGAACTACTCTACTATTGAAAAGGAACTATTAAGTATTTTGGCCTCATGTAAACACTTCAGGCCTTATTTATTCGAAAAGAAATTTGTAATTGAAACCGACTATAACCCCTGGGTTTGGTTATCAAAAACTAAAGGGTCCAATCCGTGACTCACAAGGTGGAGACTAAAACTCGAAAAGGAAAAAAAACTATGTAGACGACGCGAATAGAAATTAATATTACTGACACCGATTCTCTTAACCCACAATCGATGAATTCATCGATATGTTAAATGACCCTGAACTACCTGAAATAAACGATTTTCTTCAGGAGTTAACAGATAGCTGCCACTCAGTTAATAACGACATTTTATCACCCGAAACAATATTATCACTTCTCCGTGTATCATAATTATCGATAACAACTTAATAACGTCAAATAATGGTACCTGGACTATACCCATCAAAGGTGAAACACGTCTCGACAATTGTTTCACAAAATCACCACCTGGAGGAAATCCGTAAACTTCAAGTAGGCCTCGAAACCCTCAAGGAAGATATTATATTAAACCACCCCTAGCTGAACGTTGCACGTGACACTACAACCCTATTTTGTACAATTCTACTAATAATGTGTATAATCGTTTTATGTATTATTAAAAAAAAACTATCAATTGTTTTGTATCAAGATACCTCATCCAGATCGACCCCCAGGAGCTCGAGACAATTAAGGCCAACGCAACCCTTGACGAGGACATCAAGATCTAAGGAGGGAGAAATTATATGCCCAAGATAGTTATCTCCAACGATAACATTAGGCTGCCGTTACTTATTCCTAATTCTAACAGATATGTGTAACATTTTGTTAATCCATTTGATAACTTTGTGGCTGACGCACAGTGGTCCCGATTACAAATCTAGCTGGACAAAAGCCTAAATTTTAACCACCCTGTATCGTTACTATAATTAAGCAGACAATACTTCGACGAATGGGTAACCCATCGATACCAATCTTATTACATAATAGCAATAAACAATGGTACAAAGGGAGCAGGTAGAAAGAATAATTGCGTTAGACCATTTCCGGATCAATTTAGTCGACCAAACTATTTCTTCTTGTAAACAACTATTTTTGTGCTATTTAAGTGATATTTGGTTTGCCCTGAACTTGTTATCTGAGAAGTTAAGCCTATTTTTATACATATTATTTTTGCATTAGTAATATAATGTGTAACTTTAATGTAGCACGAATAGTTTCATAAAATTATGAGAAAATTAGACTGTAAATTATTATATTCGCTATTATTCTTCTTCAAGATTTTTTTATATTTATGTTGGTGCATCTTCAGTCCATCTAGTTTAGCTAGCATCTTTTGCAGATTGTTGTAGATTTTTTCTTTTTTCAGATATGGCTAACCAACCAGTCCCATTAAAAATAATTTACCATGAACCTTTTGAAGTCTGGTGTAGTGAATTGAACAGTGATTGAACAGACATTTAGTGCCAAAATTAAATTTAGAGACCTGTAGTGAATATTTTGCATTAGTTATTAAGAACCGTTGACAATTTGTGTTCTAAAATTAAAACTAAGTGGTCATAAGTTCGTCGGTGCAAAAAGATATTTAATAAAAAAAAAGTGTGGTTAAAAAATAATTTTCCCATTGATCAAGAAGTCGCAGCTGTACCTTCAACATCTAAAGATTCTAAAAATGTGATAATTAGAAGACCGAAGAAAACGTTTTCTGACAGCAGCGATAGAACCAAAAGGAGACGTGTGGCATCAATAGTAGAAAAATATACTCCAGAATAGGTATCTTTTGCAGCAGGAACTAGCTTGCGTTCACAAGGAAAACGCGATGCGGCTGCGGTGGTTGCAGAAGTTATTTCTACACCCACGAGGGCCACAAAAGTAAAAAAGGTACACAGATAATAACACAGCAAAATACCAATTCAGATTTGCCCCGAGCGAGCTTTAGTATCATTTATAGACAATAAAGAGACTAAAATACAGTACATTTCAACTCGCTTCTTGAACAAAGAACACAATGCAGACATTTATCCCAACTATAAAAAAATTTCGAAACAAGAAAGTGAGTGTATCGCTATAACTGAAAAATGTGGTGAAATCAAGCTCCAGTTTTAAATCACACTATCGAACGATTAGTTTCTGTCCAGTGTGACGTAATCAAACATTATATAGTCTGTGGACACCAATACCGGGTGAGTCACGAATTGCCCTCGCCCCGATATTTCCTAAAATATTTGGAATAGAAAATTGAAATTTGGAGGCCTTATTACACGACTAAAATGCCATCTTTTCAATAAAAAATCAAGTTTGGTGCACATCCGGTTTGACCGGAAATGCCCACAACTTTCGATTTTTAAATGGAACACCCTATATATTTTTACATTTTTGGAATCTAGAGGAAATTTTGAATACAATACATCCATTTTGGTCACTTTTTGATAAACATTAAAAATTTAATAAAAAATCTATTTCTGAATCCAGAGTGCTGTGGTGCCCAAAATATATTTTAGTTTGTGTGCTACGTTACTATAAAAATAAAAAGAGCAATATGATTGCATTACTTAATTCTCTAGAGACGTTTAAAATTTTTAAATGTGATTTTTACCCAATAACTCGGTTTTTTAAATGGGAATTTAATCGTTCACCAACATTTTTAAATACCTCATTTTCATACGAGGTGAGAAATAAAGACTTACGTAATTACAGAGAGTATCATGCAAGAAAATTGTCCAGACAGAAAAATCTAGAATCTACTTCATATTTCTTCAGACCCAATTATAAGTTCTTACAGAAGGTTACCAAAGAAGAGAAAAGGATTATTACCAAATGCAGTTTTAAATTTGCTTGAGAATTCAGAACTCATATTTAAAACTTCTGATTTTCACGAAGACAATGATGATGACGAACGTGATGATGATGACGAATATTATGATGATCATGATATCATGTACCACAGTTAAAGGGTATTAGAAATAATAGCTTAGAGGCAGACGTTCGGTTTAAATGGCTTTTAGAGGCATCTAATAGCTCTTATGCATATCAAAGGAAGGGGGGGGGGGTAGGGGAGCCGCCCTCCGAAGTTTGGATAGTTGGCTCCAAATGCGGTTGGCAAAATCTACCTAACCATCTCATACAAATATACATATAATTTGAATTTAACAATGTAACACAATCGCAAAATCAACACAAAAATTATTAAGCGATTTGCAACCCTGTAAATATTTTATTAAAAGAGTGGCGTATATTCCACGGAATCTAGGGAAGCACAGGTTTCCTTACACGATACGGAATCTCTATTTTTAATAATAATTTATTATATATAGATTCATTTACTAGAAATACTAGGAGAATGATTTTTGAATAGAATCTATATTTCTACTGATCTACTCTACTAAACACCCAAGCGGCATGCTATGGAGTCGGCATCGCAGATTCAATTTGATTTTGTTTAGTACAGTTAACGTTAGTATTTAAGTTAGTTCGCTCTAGATTTTTAAATCAAACGGATGTGAATTTTAAGGTTTAGTTACAAATTTTGTCATTTGAGAAGCGCATATTAAAAGGTATCATGGACATAGAAAAGAAAGTCAGACTCGGACGAGTTCAAGTAAAATGCTTATCTTGTGGTTCTGAATTTAACAAAGGTTATCAAAAAATACATGAAAGTAAAATTCACATAGGAAATTCGGTAAAAATTGAACGTGTTGGTGTTCCGCAAAATTCTTTTATATAGACGGCAAGTCAAAAAGAGAGAAAATTAGCATTAGCGCCATCGACTTCAAAACATCAGCTTTAGAGACAGTTTCTTATTTAAATATTTTTATCCCAAAATTAATTTTTATTGGTGGAAAGTGGTTTGTTTTCTCTTTTATATAAAATGTAGAAAATGACGAACGGTGTCAAGATGGCAATGATGATGCCGATATAAATATATTTGGCTCAGGGTGCAAAGAAAATACGAGCTGATGATAAAGAAAACGTCATCCAATGTTCAACTTCAACTACTACAGGTAAATGCAGGTTCAAAAACTTATATGATAGGTAAATTCCATTTAACATTTATTTCCAACAAATAAAATAAGTTATATGTTAAATAAGAAACTACACAAATTAAATAATAATCCAATAGCTAATCAGGATACCAGGTTTACCGACTTACAACTAACAGTATTTAAAAAAGAAATGAAAAACAGTTTATTTACAGTTTTCCAGATATGCAGTACGCAGTTCTAAAGTTTTTTTTTATTAATTTCATTCGTTATAAGAGTTTAAGTTTATCTTAAATAAATAACAAAAGCAATCTGTATAAGTTACTCTAAATAAATAATTATATTCGTTAACGCCTCGTCTGTGTTTACTATGTAGTCATGTCTTGACGTATCAAATCCACACGAAATTTTAAAGCAGTCCAGGGAAGAAAAAAGCTCTCGTCAGCACTCTCGCTCTGCTATAGCTGGTACCGCACATTCTGTGTCATTGTGTTTTTTCGTGCCGAATACGCGAGACGTAATAAAATTGTGACTTAAAAACACTGATTAGTGCTTCAAAATGGGTACAAAACGACAGCTCCTAACTACTTTATTGAATCTACTAAACAATTCTGACGAAGGTAAGATTTTCAAATTTGCCAAACTTATTGTTTAATTAAAAAATATATAACTCCATTAATACTAACTTAAAAGCAACAGCTTAAATCTTTGAGTGTTAATGATTGATAATAATGGATCACATAGCCGAGATTGTTTTGACTATCTAGAGCGCTTGGAGCCGCTAGTGGGATGTAATATTTATTTCTTTATACAGTCTTGCGGTGCCACGAGCGGGTACACGAGGCTACAATGAAAATATTGTGTTTGCAATAGAACGAGAGTCTATACATAACACTTTTAAAATACCTTTTCTTTGATAACAAGACAATAATATTTTGTTAAATCAAATGTTTTGCGATGTCACGAGCGGGCATACAAAACTTCATTTTTTAATGTCTTGGCGATAAAACAGAAGTCTATACGAAGAGACAAATTAACAGAAAACCTCAACAACAAAATAATTATGATAATAATAATATTATAACGCTGATAAAAATAGACCGGGTTGAATAGTGTAAAATTTGGACAATTTTACACTATTTGCACATTTCAGCTGGCTGTCGAAGGAAGCGAAAGAATGTCATAGATAGCGACTCGGACTCGGACTCTACAAATGTACCAAAAAGACGTAGAAGAATTATTATTCAGAGTGACAGCGAGGATGAAGACACTGAATCCTCTCAAAAAATTCTTTCTCTTGTTGGGGAAAAGCCCAAGTTGGAAAATACCATCGAAATCCATTCGGATATTGCAGATATTTGGAGAAATATTATGACTACGGGCTTACCTAAAGAAACAAAAGAAAACATCATGCAGAAGGTTCCAATTATAAAAAATTGCGACGTCACTGCTCCAGCTCTTAATACGGAAATTCTAGCAACGTTATCCTCCAGTGCACGAACCAGAGATGAGCGATTAAAAGAAAAACAGGTTCAAATTGGCGTAATTATTTCTCACTTAAACCATGTCTTAAAGTCGCTAATTACTGCAAATGATACAACTAATATAGAGAAGGTGAGCGACAGTCTACGTTTATTATGTGATTTGCAGTTTATGGAATCTGAAACGCGCAGAGCAGTTATTTTACCTGGCCTGAACAAAGGTATAAAAGAAGCTTTAGAAAAGACCACTGTTGGAGACGGTAAGCTATTCGGAAGAAACCTTTCAGAAGTCATACGAGAAGCCAAAAATATAGAACGATCGACAAAGGACTTGAAGAAAAACGAGAGGTATATGCAAACCAGGGATTCTTTAAACTATTGGGGCCCGTCCACATCAAAAAGGCAACATAATCTGGGCGGGCCATCCCAGCATCAGAGAATTCGCCAGCAACGCCAGAAGGTGCCTCACCTTCCTACGAAACGTCAAGTTCTTCGAGCACCAGCTCAAGATCGCCCTCCTCGGAGCACCTTTCGCAACCAGACATGGAACCGGAGGAAAGATTAGAGGTACATACTGCTGGTAGACTACAGTTGTTTTACCATCAATGGCTTAAAATATTTACAAACAAAAGAGTATTAAAATGGGTCAAATATGGTTATAAAATACCTTTAAAATGTAAAGTGTATCAAACAAAAACCCCTTTTAATAACTCGTTTACTAAATCGGAAAAACAAAAAATTCACACTTGTATCCAAGACCTGATGGCCATGGGTGCAATAAAAATATGCACCAATATCAAGGGACAGTTTTTGTCAAAAATTTTCTTAGTTCCTAAACCTGATGGTTCAGCACGATTCATTTTAAACTTAAAGTCTTTCAATAATTTTGTAGAAACACAGCATTTTAAAATGGAGGACATCAGAACAGCTTTACGATTAGTTACAAAAGATTCTTATTTAGCTAATATAGACTTAAAGGATGCATATTTCCTCTTACCCATCCATACTAGTAGTCGAAAGTATTTAAGGTTTACGTCGACAATACCACCTACGAATTTCAAGTTTTACCTTTTGGCTTATCTTCAGCACCATATGTTTTTACAAAATTAATTAAACCAATTGTGACACACCTTAGAAAACAAGGTTTTTCCTCGGTTAATTATTTGGACGATTTTCTCTGTATTGGAAATTCGGCTGAAGCGTGTCAGAAAAATGTTTCAACTACCTGCACATTGCTAAAATCTTTAGGTTTTATTATAAATACGAAAAAGAGTAAACTCAAACCAAAAAATAAATGTAAATTTTTAGGTTTTTCATTGGACTGTAAGAACTACGTCATAGGCCTTCCGCAAGATAAAAGAAAAACAATATATCAAAAGTTACAGTTAATCATTGCATCAAAATTCTGTACGATTAGATCCTTCGCCTCTTTAATAGGGACTCTTATTTCAATATGTCCTGCCATTCCTTATGGAATGCTCTACACTAAACGCTTGGAACGTTGTAAATTTCTAGCTCTTAAGAAAAATAATAATAATTTTGAAGCAAAAATAGTATTAAATGATGATGTCATTCAGGATCTTAAATGGTGGAAAAAGTGTATATTATCATCCACTAACCCTATAAGGAAAAGTCATTATAAAATGGAAATATTTACTGATGCCTCAAGGTCAGGGTGGGGCATTATATGTGGCAGCAAAAAACTTCACGGTTTTTGGAACACTGAAGACAAACAATACCACATAAATTATCTAGAACTTCAAGCTATATTTTTTGCGTTGCAATGCCTTGCTAAGGACATTACTAACTGTGAAATATTACTTCGTTGTGATAACACAACAGCAATTGCTTACATTAATCGTATGGGTGGAATACAATATCTACATTTAAATAACTTAACTAGAAAAATATGGCAGTTTTGTGAGGAAAGAAATATTTTTATCTTTGCTTCATATATATCTACAAAAGACAACTACCTTGCAGACAAACAGTCTAGAATAATCAATAAGGAAACAGAATGGGAACTTAATTCGTATGAGTATAGAAAAATAATCACAAAATTTGGTTGCCCCCAAATCGACCTATTTGCCTCTAGACAAAATGCTAAATGTGAAAAGTTTGTATCGTGGCACATGGAGCCAAACTGTTGGGCAGTGGATGCATTTACTATTTCATGGAGCGACCTTACATTTTATGCTTTTCCACCATTTTCCATGATTCTGAAATGTTTAAGAAAAATTGCGAATGACAGAGCACAAGGAATAATAGTTGTTCCTTACTGGCCATCGCAGGCTTGGTTCCCATTTTTTGAATCATTGATTAAATCGGAAACATTGTTTCTCCATCCTACTAAAGATTTGTTATCTTCTCCTTTCAGAAGCTGCCATCCACTACATCGCAACCTTACCTTGGTTGCAGCAATAGTATCAAACAAAAATATTTAAAGATGGGATACTCTGAAGATAGTGTATCAATCATTATTAATTCCCTATCTAAAAATACACTAAGACAGTATGACTCATGTTTAAGACAGTGGTGGTCTTATTGCAATACTAAAAAGTTTAACCCTTGGGTAGTATCTCTTCCCAGAATTTTGTCTTTTTTGACTATGAAATTTAACAACGGTTCTACATATGGCACACTTAATTCCATTCGGTCAGCATTAGCTCTCTTTATGGATTACGATTTAGGTGCACACAAAGACGTAAAACGTTTCTTTACTGGCGTTTACAAAATGAGACCTAATAAACCAAAATACGATGAGACTTGGGACCCAAGCCAGGTCCTTGCATACATTTCAAACTTTTATCCAAATACTGGACTTAGCTTAGAATCCATCTCTAAAAAGTTAATTATACTCCTAACCTTAACTACTGCTCAGAGGCTACAAACCACATCTTTAATAAAATTGGAAAACATACAGTTTTCAGATTCCGGTGTTAAAATAAAAATTCCAGATCTGACTAAAACTTCAAAGAAAAACAATTTTTAACCATTATTATTTTTACCCTTCTTCAAGGAAAATGTACGCATATGTCCAGCACAGACACTGATAGATTACCTCCATATTACGCAAAACCTGCGTAAAAACCATCAAAACTTATTTCTTATCTGCAAAAAACCACATACCCCAGCCTCCACTAATACACTAGCCAGATGGATAAAAGATATTCTCTCACAATCCGGTATAGACACTTCAGTCTTTACCGCACATAGCACGCGACATGCAGCGACTTCTCACGCTCATAGAAGTGGTATCTCCATTGATAACATCAGAAAAACAGCAGGCTGGACCCAAACCTCTAAAACATTTGCAAAATTTTACAATAGACCTATAGTTGATAAGAACAACTTTAGTAGTAGTATTTTGGAGAGTATAAATAAATAAAAATGTTGCTTGTATGAATTAGTAAATAATTCTCTTTGATGTGCTTTTCTTCATTTTCCAATAAATAATTAAAATTCTATTGTTACAATCTTCTTTCCCTTCCTTTAAACATCTACATAGTAAACACAGACGAGGCGTTAACGAATATAATTGTTTGATCAAAGTAACTTACCTGTAAGTGCCCTTCGATCAAAATTATATGAAGTTAACGCCTCGTCTGTGTACAACCCAACCCCGTATACATATTGTCAAGCCCTGCCCTTATAAGATTGTCTTTTTTTCCTGTGGCATTTTAATTATTTTTTCCACTTTAAACTCATAATGACACAGAATGTGCGGTACCAGCTATAGCAGAGCGAGAGTGCTGACGAGAGCTTTTTTCTTCCCTGGACTGCTTTAAAATTTCGTGTGGATTTGGTACGTCAAGACATGACTACATAGTATATATAGTAAACACAGACGAGGCGTTAACTTCATATAATTTTGATCGAAGGGCACTTACAGGTAAGTTACTTTGATCAAACAATTATCACTTATACCAACCTATCTAATAATAAGATGTGGAAAATAAGTAAAATAGCATTACCATTTTTATCACTGGAATCTTGAAAAACATTATTATTAATGCAGTGGACAAATCCGAGCAAAGGAATTTTACAAAAAAAAGGAAATACGCAAGTGAAAGAAGTACGATTTAACTTCAACGTAAAGATAATGTACAAAATTAGGAGCTGCCAGAGTGAAGTATAATATAGGACCTCCTTGTAATAAAGTAAATTGTAAAAGAAAATGTTTTCAGAAAATTGACGTTAAGGGTCTGACAGACATAAATAATTCTGTTAAGTTAAACAAGAACGAACAGAAGAATTTTATTTTAAACAGTACCTCTCAGGTAAAAACAAAAAGAAAAAGCACAGGTAATTCTACTTCACGGAGATCCAATACTTTTTTTACTTTTTAAAAGATACAGGAGGTTGCAAATTCTGTATAAAGTATTTTTCCTTGGAATTTTGAGATATGAAACCAAAAATGATACAGTAGTTAGAAATGCACCAAATAATACGAATTCAGGAGTAACAGCTAAACACAGTCAACTATGAAAAAGGGAAGATGAAAATTGATCGTGATATAATGATTAAACATGTAGAATCCTTCAGACCAACTATTGCACATTACAGTCGAGAACCTGTACCAACGAGGCGATACCTTCCCAGTGATATTAACATCACAATGATGTACAATGACTTTAAGACAAACTATCGAAACATTCAATTTTCATACTATTTATATATAGGTTGTCAGCAGCATGAAAATTTTCGTTGTAAAATTGGGACACGAAGAATGTTGAGTTCTCATCAGAAGGATACCTTGGACGGCAACAAACGCGTATATTTAGCACCTTAAAGTTTGTCAAAAATGAGCTACGTACCACCATGGCAAATGATCGGTTAGATTCTTTAATTAGCTTGAAAAGTGAACGCGATATAACAGATAGCATAGATTAACAGATGTGATTAATTCTTTTGGACCAAATTAAAAAATAAGAGATTGAAGGTACTAACTAAATGAGTACTGAGTGTTACTTTGAGAGTTTTTTAATAATAAAATTAGGTATCTTCTTCATTTTGTACTTAGAACTATCTACTTACTTCAAAAAAGATGTATTTGTTACGATTTATAGATATATTGTAAGGTGTACAATGTGTACATACTGTACATAGTGTACATACCTATTTTTCGTTTGTTCCATAGTTCCGTATGTTTCTGTGAAAACCCCCAAAAAAGTCATTCGATGTATTTCTTCTGCAGAAACAAATAAATTGAAAACAAAAGAGCTGTGACACAAAAAAGCATATTTTATATTCGTTTTTTTATAATTTTTGGATTCGGCGGAAAAAGTACATCAAATGGTTATTTTAGTTTTTGTTACAAACACCTGAAAAAGGGCCTTGTTCCGTCTTGGTTAGAGTACCCTGTACATTGTACATAGTGACTTGAATTTGAATTCGATTTAAATTTTTTAGTTTTAGTAGCTTTTCATAAAACAAAATTATTTTATTGAAATGATGCAACGTAAAGCTCCTATGTCAGGGCCCGTGCCGTCGGCTTGACCCTATTGAGATTACACCACGTCTTACCTCATATGCACACCACATATCCCTCTCATATTACTGCATCTGTCCCTCTCCCACGTCTCAGAGTCCCCCGATCCCGCCACCAGAATCCCGATGCAGGGGAACGTGTCGATTTTCTTCAGTACGCTTCGATTTTTCCAAGTGTGTGCATCATATTATCCCTATATGAGTGACTTATTACAACGGCGCGGTACTGTTCGAGATTATTATAGTGAATAATCGGTGTTTATTTTGTGTATACTGCAACAGTAAGTATTTCGTCTGTTTAGTTTTTCTAGATTTATAGGAGCTTGTCGCTCGTTGAACGGTCGATAGCAGTCGCTCAGTCGTCTATCCATCTATCTATCGCTGTGACATATTCATGCCATGGCTGGGAGGCTCCATTTGACTGTTCAACGGACGATTAAACTGTGTGTTGGAACAAACCTCTTATTATATGAAAGCTAGCGCACATCAGTGTCTAGTGCAATATATAAAATATTTCTCAGTTCGCTCTTGGCAGCTGCATGATAATGTTAGTGTTTTCGCACCTTTATTGCTCATTGAACCACAGGGCTCGATTCATCCAGCCGCAGGGCTTGTTTGTAGCAGCCGTACAGCTCGTTTCTAGCAACCGTATGGCCCGATTCGAACAGCCACACGGCTCGTTTCTAGCAGCCGCAGTGTTCATTTCGAGCAGCAATAAGGCTTGTTCTCCGAGCCATATGGCTCGCATTTATCATGAGATTCTCGGTCTCAGGGCTTTTTTTCTCAAGAGTGATATTTGTATATTATTATTACCAACTCTAAATATCTGAGACTAGATTATCAGATGTCGCAAGAAAATAAAGCGAGCTTTGTACTACTCTCTGAGTTGGCACATATACCTGCAGTAGATGAAGTTGATCAAACAGTTCTCAATAGAATTAAAGATCTGGCAGCGGAATGTCTGCCTGAAAGATCAAAAACGTGGAAAATAGTAAATTTTAATAAGGCTGAACTTTTTGGAGGTAACTTGGATCCACAGACTTTAAACAAGATTCGTTTTACTTTATCGACAGTTGTATAGCTCGAGCTTTTGTTCCTGATGCAAGAAGTTTACTAGAACGCGTTCATAGAAATCATAAAGTGAAAATGTTAGAGTGGCCTTTTTGTATTGGTTTGATAATAGGTCCACCTGCCTTAACGGCCCAGATAAGGGCATCAGCTGTTCAGAACGAATTAGTTATAGCAGCCTTGGGAGATTTGAAGTCTTCTTTACTGTCTCGAAAGGACGCATGCTTCCAGCTGGCCCAAAGCTACAGTGGCGATAATTCCTTCGAGGACTCCGAGGAAACTGTTGCTCCGGTATATCAACACAAAAGGAAGAAATCTCCTTTAGACAAAATGGAGAGAAATCAGGACGAGATGAGACAGATGCTAGAAAGCTTATTAGCAAGATTTCAGGGACCTAAGGTTTTTTTCGGCAGGGGATCTGTCGGAGAATGACAAGAATATTCCACCAGCTTCTGCTTCAGAGGTTGAAAATTCCGAAAGTTGGCTACCTCCAGTTTTACATGAAGCTGAGGAGGAGAATACAGAAATGAATTTTGAGCCAAAAACTCAAGAACAGGAGTCAGCCATCCCTGCAGCTCAACGACACATCGAACTTCAGGTGATAGATTGCCAAAGGCTAGGTAAACAGTCTTACAATAAAATCCGTTACGTCGATATACAGAAAAAAGTTCAAGCTTCTCCTGTAAATTCTGCGCTTCGAGTTAATCCTCAGTTGGCATACATAAAGTCCAGACCAGATTTCAGACCATTTGTCAAAGATGGATGGCATCTTAGGGACGATATCTCATGGCCTCCTTCTACAAAGGGACGCCTTTTGCGAGAGCATTTAGAGTCTGACATCCAAGTATCCCCGGCTGAAGGCGGACATACAAGAAACATTATGGGGGGCGGACTCAAAGTTTAGAATAATGTCAAACGATTTACTCCAGTACGCATGCGGCAGAAGAGTAAAAACAATTGAACAACGCAGAAAAGCATTTAAACCCCGAAGTGCCTACGTAAATAATCTTTTAGAGCAAATTCCGCCCCCAACAACCCACTTGTTTGATGAAGCTAAATTTTCTGAAACATATACACAACACTCTAACAACTTTCGCAGCCCTTTTCATGCTAGAGCGCCTAGTAATATACACAATATACAAAGAGGAAAAGTGGTTAAATCATACCATAGGCCAGCGCCAACCTCTAAGACCTCAACGACAAAAGAGGCATGGAAATTGGCAGATAATGGTAAAATCTTTAGGAGAAACAATACAGCTGCAAAAGACAGGCCTTTCAACAAACACTCTTCTAATTATGGCACCAAAAGACAATGACAATTCAAAAGTTCAGTTCAAGAGGGGGCAGTTAGCAGATTTCTTCGAGAAATGGCAGAAACTGGGAGCTCCCTTGACCATATTAAGTGCTACAATCCCATTTACTGCGAAACCACCTCTAAGACCTCTATAGGGAGACAGCCTACATCGTTTTGCTACTTTAGGAATGAATGTAAAATAGACAGGATGTTAATACAGAGCATATTAGAGTCTTCGCGAGTAGATACTGGATTCCTATAAAAAATGTACCCGATCCTAAGGCCCGATGTAAGCACTCGGCCTATTTTCAACCTAAAAGGCTTGAACAAATTTCTACATCCTAAAAAGTTCAGTTGAATGAATCACCAGAAAATACCAAACTTTTTACAAGAAAACGATTTTATGATCAAATTAGATTTAGCTCATGCTTATTGTCATATCCCGATAAAACCGTCACACCGCAGATTCCTATCAATGACTCACAATGGAACGGTGTATCAAATGACGTGTCTCCCCTTCGGTTTGTCCAGTGCACCTCTGGCCTTTGCCAGAGTTTCAAATTGGCTGGCGAGTCAGCTGAGGAGCCAAGGAATAAGAGTAATAGTCTATTTGGACGACTTTTGCTGGCAAATCAGGACTTCGACGTTCTTCGGACTCATCAGCTTTATGCCATAAGACTTTTAAAAGGCTGGTTTAAACGAAGACAAATCAATGAAAAACCCTCAGATGAAAGTAGAGTTTTTAGGCGTAAAATTGAATACCAAGGAGGGAACCATGACTCTTCCAGAAATAAAGAGGAGGTCGCTACGTAAAGACCTAATAAAAATAGTGAAGAGTTGTTGCTGGAACTGGATAATTTCACGACGTCTTCTAGGAAAGTTAAATTATGCCTCCTTCACAGTCCCCTTGAGAAGACTACATTCAAGATCGATACAAAGGGCAAGCCTGGCTCTACCAGAGTCTCTTCCTAGAAAACAATATCCAGCGCCAGCGGTAGTGATAAAAGATTGTCAATGGTGGTTACGGAATACGCAGAACACAAGCCTATTATTTCCAAAAGATCCGGAGATCTTTATGACGGATGCGCATGACGTAGATTTTGGTGCTCAGATCGGAGACACATCGTACGACCAGCATGGGATCCACATCAGGAAATCTGGCACAAAAACAGGAAGGAGTTGTATGCTCAGTGGGCCATAGTTCAGAAATTTTCACATCAGCTAAAAGGAAAAACAGTCCTAATTCAGTCCGATAACAGAACAGTTGTAGCCTATTTCTTACATTAGCCAGCAACATGAGGATAACGTTGGTAGCACAGTATATACCGGGAATATATAACGAACTAGCAAACAGTTTATCCCAGAACAAACCACTAGCAGACTGGCATCTATCGAATACAATAACGCAGCGCATTTTTCAGTAATGGGGGTAGCCAAAAATAGATCTATTTGCGACAAGTCTCTCCAAAGTAGTTCCAAAATATGTGTTGAGAGATTATAAGGATCGGCGGGCTGCATTCACCAAAGCTTTCAGCAGGAAGTGGGAGTTCAATCTAGCGTGACTATTCCCTCCTTCTTCTCTGATCCCATGAGTTCTAAGACACCTGAACTCGGCAAGGGGCTTATTTCTGTTAGTTGTTCCGAGATGGGAAAAAGTGTTTTGGAGGGCGGATCTCAGGCGACGAGCACTAGCTCCTCCATTTCAAATTCGAAATCTTAAAGAAAAGTCATGGTGTAAATCATCACTTAAAACTTACAATGCGCCCTGGAAAAGTTGGCTAACCTATACAAAACTAAGAAGCATAGTCCCCCATGAACCGAAACACGAGGAACTTTCACAATATCTCTATATAGAGTAAAAAAATTGGTCCTAGCTACAATCAGATTTCATAAATCAGTTATTGCAACACTGTCAAATTCTATAAAAAGTGAGTTCATTTCAAAACATCCCTTAATAAAACATACTACGTGCTATTGACATTAGTAAACCACCGCAAATACAAAGTGTATATGGGATATAAACGATCTGGTGGCCTGGATGAAGGATGATAAAATCGATAGGGATAGTCTATTCCAGGTTTCTCGTCGAGTAGCACTAATTTTTATTATTGGCTTCGGGGAGAAGAATACATGATTTAACATTGCTGAAAATTGATGACAAACACATGGACATCAGCGAGCATTCTATGACTTTCTGGCCGGAGTTTGGATCTAAGACAGATAAAGGCTCCTACAGACAGTCTGGTTGGAATGACAAGATCCATCGTTAGATCCGGTATTTTGGATAAAACACCTTATAGATATGTCATCCGAATGAAGAAAAGCTAAACACGATCTTACCCAATTATTCATACATCAAAAGGAAAGGTGGGTCTAGCGTCCAGAGCGATAATTGCAGGTTGGATAAGAACAGCATTCATAGCCGCTGGTATTGTGTCGTCCCCAGGCAGTATCAAATCGGCGGTGGCTTCGTCACGTTTCCAGAATGAAATGCCATTACACTCTATACTCAAAGCAGGAAATTGAACGAGGAACGAACTTTTTTTCAAATATTATTATAAAGATATTAACCGATCTCAGTGCAACTCTCAGGCTAGTGATTTAACTGAAAGAACCTTCGTACCAGTCTAAGAATATCTTTATAATATTTATGTTGTTCTACATGTACCTTTCTGTTACAATAAAGACAACTGAAAGTTATCTTATTTTTAATATAAATGTTTTGTTATGTTAGTGTAAGTTTTCATTCGTTGTTACACAATTTTGTTTCGTTGATGTTTAGTAGAAGTAGTGACACTTTCGTTAGTGGCTGTTTAATTACTTTGTTGACCTTGAAAAGAGAAAGTTGTTTGGGAAAACCCGCGATCTTATCTGGGGAATTCCGCGGATCGCGGAAAAACCCCGCGGACCGGCTTTAGAAATACCCAACGGACTGGAAAAACCCGCGATCTTATCTTGGGGAATTCCAACGGACTTTGGAAAAACCCCGGCATGTAAAAGTGTAATGACGTAACAAACTGACTGGGATTTTGGAACTTGATTAAGACTAGTTTTCATAATATAAAAACACACTGTCGTGAGCAAATAGTATTCAGTGTTCAATATTTACGTTTCCACGCCGATAAGAATAAGTTTGCATATTTTCAACAATTTTACAAATTTTGATGTTTAAAATTATTTAAAAAAGTGACACATTTTCCGGATGCAACAAAAAACTTAAGATGACTATAATCGTCAAGTTTTGTGTTTAAAAGTGGTATGGATATCAGCTTTAATATTCGACGTACACCAAGGCATCTTAATCATATTCCAAGAGAAGAGATACCCATTAAACCGCTGTGCAAGTAAAGTGGTTGGTAGCTGCCCCGGCCCCGGCTCATTTTTTAAATATTACAATATTTTTTCAACACACAACGAGCACAATTTCTCAACTTGATAATGAAATGCAGCAGGTATTAAAAGCTCTGAGGATCGTAGGGCTTCGGACATCCTCGATCCTCAGAATTTATCTTTTAACTGTCGGACGTGACAACCTGTCATTATTTTAAATATCACACATATTGAAACTTGTACAATTTCTAGAACTTTGTATGTTTTGACAAAAAACTTATTTCTAATTATAAAAACTAAGCCAACATGGTAATGAGTTGCTGTTACACAGAACCATACTAAAATCTCGTTCCCAGGTGAGTTCGACTGAGACTTCGAGAAAAGCAACCTTGTAAGGTTGAAATTATATATTAGGAAATTATATATGTCAAAAACTAATTTTAAGAAAGTGTATTACGCTTCAACACATACCTCGGTTATATAGAACATAACTTAATAAAAGTGACTTTTAAAAGTTAATTAGAATAAATATTAGTCACTGATGAGCTACAACTGCCAACGCCAGCATTAGTAGAACTGCATTAAAAACATTAGATTTAGGTAGTGTGAACTGCTACCGCAGAATAAATTTTTATAAAATTTAAGTTATTATAGGATCCTATAAATTTTAAATAATATGAAATGCACAAAAACCCACCAGAATTTTATTCATGAAGTGTTAGCTCTCAAATGCTATATGGGGGACACAGTGTAAATTTCCAGCGTAGCATCGCTGTTTTGAACTTTCTTAACCCATTAGCACCTACGGATACCGTATGGTATCACAAAACATGCCTCCCCTCTCCAGCCCTTTGTAGTCAAGGTTGAAGACAGAGAGTCGCGCGGCGCCGGTTTCGTACTGAGTTGGCAGTTGACTTCGTATTTTCGTGGGAGGCGGTTCGTTTCGTAAAGTTTTTTTGGTGGTAGACAAGGTTAAAATCACGTGTGTTTGTGCTGCATGTAAATAATGGAACCCCGATGGGCGTAAGTACCTTTTTAGTTAGTTCTGTATTTTTTTTAATGAATTGTAAATTAATTTTTATTGAAATATAAGTGACTAAACACTCTTGCATACAAATAAAGCTTTTAGAAACTCATAAGAGTTTACTATGTTGGGTCAAAGGTCACTGATACCATATGGTATCCATAGGCGTTTAGGGACTTATAGTGTCATAAAATTTATATTACGTTTTTTTTTGTTGTAGAAAAGGTTTTTCGCTTTCCCAAGCTTTGGACATGCTTGCGGAAGATGACGACCTCCTACAAAATGTAGATGAAATATTTTTGGAACCTCCCGACCCAAATGTAGACACTGATGAGGATTCTGCGGATGAAGAGGAAGGAGGAATGATGTGCAACCTCAATGGTAAAATGAAACAACTACTCTAAATGTAGTATCTTATTATTTTTAATGTTGTAGGTCGTCAGTTGCTTGCTCCCGCTGAGATAAAATTGGTAAATAATGACAGGATTAAAGCATCAAGTCGCTGTGATGAGCCTGAAAACGTAAGCATTTAAAAAGTTTTCCTTTGTTTTTAATAAATTTAGAATAATTCTAGGATGCTCCGGAAAAGCAAGTAACAGAAACAATACCTTTAGAAATGGAAAGAAATGTTTTATTTGATCACGAATCTGAGTGGATTACAAATCGTCTTTCAACAAAAGCATCTACAAAATGGATTTCTGGTGATATTCAACCAATGCCCCGACAATTTCCAGAACCAGATTACTCTAGGTACAAAGACATGTCACCTGTCGAGCTCTTTGAGTTATTTTTTGACGAAAATATTTACCAGTACCTTGCTGAACAAACACAACTTTATGCTCATTTCAAAAATGAACCTGACCCTGGAATTACGTCACAAGAAATTCGCTGTTTTATAGCAATTTTAATTCTCACCGGTTACAATCCTTTGCCTTCGAAACGGTTGTACTGGGACTTGAAAGACGACACCCATAACAAAATGGTGGCAGATTCAATGAGAAGGGACAGATTCCTGAAAATCCAAAGGTTTATTCACATGGCCGATAACACTAAAATGGATCAGTCAGATAAGGCTTGGAAATTACGCCCTCTGATGAATGCCCTAAAAGAAAAGTTTTTGTCCAATTTTCAACCTATACAGAATTTATCATATGACGAATCAATGATAAAATATTACGGGCGCCACGGGTGCAAACAATTTATTCGTGGCAAACCTATCCGCTTTGGTTACAAAGTGTGGTCTCTAAACACTAAAGATGGATATCTGGTCAATTTTGATCTGTACCAGGGCAATGATCCTCGAGAACGAGCGGACATTAGCAAATTAGTTGGAAAATGTGCAGCACCCATGATATTAATGTTAAAAGAATTGCCACAACGAAATTTGCCATATGTAATTCACATTGATAACTTGTTTACCGGTCTGAATTTATTGGCTTATCTTCGATATTTAGGCTACGGGGCAATTGGCACGATTCGAGAAAATCGAATACCAAAATCATGTCCGATGACCAAAAAACAAGAATTTAAAAAAAAGAAGCGTGGGTATTACGAACACATTATTGAAAGAAATGACGGTGTTCTATTGGTACGGTGGATGGATAATGCTGTGGTTACTTTAGCATCAACTTGTGCCGGTGTTCACCCAGAGGGAGCCGTAAAAAGGTATTGCCAAAAAGAAAAAAAACACGTCATGATTTCCCGCCCTCACTGTGTAGCTGCTTACAACCAGAATATGGGTGGGACTGATCTTATGGATCAAGGGATTGCTACGTACCGCATTGGAGTACGTGGTAAAAAATGGTATTGGCCTATTTTTACTTGGCTGATAGACCTTGCATTGCACAACGCCTGGCATCTTGGATGTAAAAATGAAAAAATATCAGCACTCAATTTTAGAAGAGAGATAGTGCAAGTATATTTGACTAGGTACAAAACAATTGCCAAAGTTCCTGGACGAATCTCTCTCTCAAAAAATGTACTTCCAGCTCTAAGATTTGATAGGATGGATCATTTTGTGTTCTCATGTAACCGACGAAGATGTGCTGGGGTAGGATGCAAGTCTTTCGGTAGAACAATGTGCAAAAAATGTGATGTCGGTCTGTGCCTCAACTGTTTTGCCACTTACCACACAAACTAACTGTAGTTTTAACGTATTTTAGATATATTGTATAGTTTACATTTTTGCAATAAATATTGTCTTTAACGCCTACTGATACCATATGGTATCAGCATTTTTTTATGACTTCTAAATTCCCAAAAAATATAAAAACCGTCATTGTGGACTTATTTATACATATTTTCTACAAAACAGTAAAAAAAAAAACTAAAAATTAAAAAAAAAATTATCTCGGCGTTAATGGGTTAATATGTAATTGTTTAAATAATAAACTCTTGTACCTGAAACCTATTCACATTTAGAAAGGAAGGTCCACAGCTCAAGTCTATAGTATAAGTTGTTGTAATTTCGTTTTATTAACTTGACACCTTCGTGGTGAAGCTAGGGCTACATGCCTGAAAGCATTTCTACGATTATTCTTTGTTCGAAATATGTTAGATAGGTGCATTTGCACATAAAATGGTTAATATAGGCTAAGGACAACCTGGTAGCATAAAAAGTATGTTAAATATAGATTTAAAGTGTATTTTTGTGAAATTCATACATGACAACAAAATTTTTATTTCAAAGTATATCATATGGCATAAGTCCTAAAAGAATCAGAAAAACAAAGTCAAGTCTAGTTTTGGGAAAAAATGTCAGTTTGAAGGAATGAAACCGATATTTTTTAAAAATCAGGAATGTTGGGCGTATCGAGGGGATAATTATTGATTATTGTTATTGTTATGAAGGCAGTGTCAAAAAAATTAGAAAAGAGTTTCTTTTTTGGAATAAATAGAAGGAGGATTGAACATTTACTAAAGCCAAGAAAGAGATCGTGTAAAAAAAGTTAGTGTAAATCCTTAATAGTTATAATTAGAAGAAAATTGAAAAATTTAAATTATCCAATCTTATGTCATTGTGAATGAAAATAAAAAGTTTTTTGACATGTTGGAAGAAAATTAACTTTGTTCCTATGTTTGAAAGTGATTTCCTCGAATTTTGTACATCGTATTTTGCTTTGGTTGAACAATGAAAAGTAAATAAAGTTATTTACCTTAAAATGAAGATATCCAGTTTGGGTTTTTAAACAAATAGTGCATCGCTACGTACGACAAACACCTAGAATGAAGTCACTGCTTATTAAGAGTTCAGTCATAGGTACTGTTTTCGTGTTTCCCGAGTCTCGTAGAAGGAACGTACATTTCTCCGCATCAACAAAGAAGTAATGCATTACAAATTAAAAACCCATGGTCTCGAATAAAATTCAAAATTGAATATAAAACAAATTTCCTTTGCATAAGTAAAAATTGGGGACAGAATATGTAATAATTGTAAGAATTTTATTTAGTTATAAGTATTTGCAAATTGTCACCATTTTTTCTAAAACAACAAATTTCTACTTCATATTTCTCTTATTAATATTAATCTTTAATCTGAATGTTAAAAAATGGTATAAAATATTTTTTTTTATTGTTTATTGAATCTATACGATTACATAAGCAGATACTTATAAATATAAATTTTTCTATTATAAATATGTGAGAAATTCGGTGATCACCCAATTTTAACAACCAATTGTTTCTTATATCATATCATTTAAGTATATTGTTCTTGGGAAATACTTAGTATTTGTTAAAAAATTGTTGGGAAATATATATTGTTTATATAGTATATATATTGTTATGACAACAAGGTAGTCACATCCCAAGGAATTGTACAGATTGTTAAAAATTTGATTTCACAGAGAAAACTGAAAAATCCACTACAAAATGGCCAAATTAAATTATAAAAACCTATGCGTTAGATGTAAAACAATACTGAAATCTTTGAGCAATAACAGCATGATATTGTAAACAGGATAACAAACCTAAGTTCTAATGAAACACAACCAAAAGTATTAAATTATTGTAAACGAAACGTAAAAGGTCAAATGACCAAAAATAATATTTAAATGTATCATACCCGAATATTTTATATAACACAATATGTACAGGACATTAAAAATGGCTTAATATCTATTAAGTTACGTCACCATGAACTATAACATGTAGATATAAGTAAGGACTTGACCCATGGTTAACAAAAAGTAGCATAGTAGTGAGAAATATAGATGAAAATTAACAAAAATCTATTCAAATGTGAAATAAAAACATTATTTGTAGTGAAATTTTCAATAAGTACTCATGAGTGAGCTATAAGCACTAAAAGACTTGATGAACGCATATCCAAAATCATGGATACAAAAACATTATTAGTAAGAACGGTAGACTCCACCGCAGAAGTGAAAAGTGATAAAAACTGTAGAATTTCACATCGTATTGACTTAAAAGTAATGAATATGGTAATTACTTACTATATTTCACTAAAGAACGTGAAAGTTCTAGAATACTTGGACTATTAGAGGTCTCAAGATCCATTAATTAAAATAAGGGTGCATAACCTTACATATTTCAGACTGTATCTCACAAAAGAGAAAATTTATGTTGATAAATCCCAGACATGGTGTTGAAGGGAACTTTTCCCAATAGTTTTCATAAGTTGTATGTTAAAATTTCATCAAGGTAGATAAGTTGTAAGCCAATCAAGAAAACCAATGACAGTTTGCGGTACCCTAAAAAGGCAAAAAATGCTTTGGTCATTATTTTGATATAAAATATAGTAGGATAAGTGTTATTAGTATAGAATTGTTCAGAGAGGATTGCTAATCAATTTACATAATAGTTATATTAGTATAAGATAGTTTTTAGTTGAATATTTGTAAAAATAGTTGGTAATAGAAAAATTTTAAATATTGACAAAAACATATAGTGTGGCATATCAGAAAACGCAGAATAAGCTCTAGTAAATGAATATGAAATCAGTTTTATCATTCTCAATCCACAAAAAGAATTATATTAAAATAAAGTTTTTCATAAAAAAAAGACAGAAATCAAGTATCCTGTTTTGTAATATAAATGTCAAATTAGGCTTGTGTGGGCCAATAGAATTCCACAAATTCAAATTTAGTATGTTGAGAGCATCGAAAGCGTGAGGACGCGAAAATTCAAAGAAAAAAATAACCTCACTTTTTTAAAAATAAAATATAATAGTATGTTTTTGGTATTGAGAGCGTGAGGACGCAAAAAATTTAGAGAAAAAAATAACCTCACTTTTTAAAAATCAAAATAATTAATGAAACCAGCATACTCACATTAATAAGTAAACCAGGTTGAAGATAAAATTTAAAATATTTGATATCCAAGTGGATTAATATATGCTGAACAAGTAATAGTTCCGTTCCTGAAAGAAATCATAATTTAAAATAAAATTTCTATAACCAAATATGTCAACAAGTTTTGTTTATGAATAAGAAGAAGTAATTTAAAAGGTAATATTTGTGCAACGCATATTTTGAAGTGCAAGTAATCAGGTAAATACTTACCTAGATTTAATAATAAATCCAGTGATATTTAAAACAAAGTGAATTTCATCGAAACGCCAAGAGCTCCGTCAAAACAGTTCTGCCAGCGGTATAAAGGAAGTCGACAGTTTGAAAGCTGGAGAACCGATCGATAGGATTCAAGGTAACATCTAAATAACCAAACAAATAAAACCCTAGGTAATTGAAATCAAGCATATGATTATTTTTCAACAAAATAAAGGCCAAATTGTAATTTTATTGTAGTTTTAAGTTTAAATATTATCCAAATTTTATACTCTTTTGTCACATTTCATTTTTATCTTTAAATTGATTAGCATATTAAAAATTTGTAAAAAAACTAGTGGTTGTGTTTTTCATTGGAACCTACAGTTTGCTGAGGAGGATAGAAACGTGCATTTTGAGCAATTGAAACCACTCTTGGCCCTGAAAGAGTTAATAATCTCATGTTATAAATTATACTGTTTAAAGAGGAGATAAAAAAATAAATAAAAAATAAAAAATAAATAATATAATATAAAAAAATAAAAACAGTATAATATGTATATATATGTTAGACATAAAAGTCTACATTTTTTTGATGATTCAATGAATATTCATGGTAAAAAGTTAGGGAAAACATTTTATAGTTTATAGGTAATATTATTTTATTATTCTTGGGTTGAATATAGTTGAATTATTTTATATTCACGATACTTAGTTTGACCAGTTTCTAATAAAACTGATTTTAAATTTTTCTTAGACTTTTATTCTCAAATCTGCCTTTGATTAGTTTGGAAAATTCCATTTGATACCTATATAAATAATTTTTAACAACTTATATTTGAATACTTTTACTGCTTTTAGTTTTCATCAAATATCTATTGTATAAAGTAGTTGGCGCTCAATTAACAACTTTTTTTATTATTTCTTATAACATCTGCAAATTAGTGGCATTTTAACTTATAACATCATATCATATAAAATTTACCTTATCCAGGACCCAAAGCATGCCGAGACAATGAGCTAGTTTGGTAGTGTAATTACTTGTTGGGTTATTTATAACAAATTAAAGTTTATTATTCAAAATAGTTTATAATTTAGTACTAATTTTCGGATAAAGAAACATAAATTTTATGGTTACAATAATTTCAACAAGTAATCATACAAGGTTGGTCGTCGATGAGACTAGGTACCTAACGAGGATAGTGCGTGAAAATCCGAATACTAAGAAGGAAATCAAAGTGAAGACCAGCAAGCTGAGAAGCTTGACCAGTCATCTACTGGCCATAGAGATACAGGCCATTATTCAGAAGTTTGGCCTAAGAATTAGAGATGAGAGAATCAAACATATTCAAACAGAAACAATAAAAGATCTTGCATGCCAGAAATAAATTAAATAAATATCTTATCGTAGAAGGTTGGCCTAAGAAAATCTATGAAGTTTCCGAGGAAGTCAAAATCTATTTTCAACATAGAAAGGGGCTATCCACTCAAAATGGATAGTGATCCAATGAATAGTGATCCAATACCTTGGTCCAAAACTATTCAACACTCTACCCGATGAATTAAAAAACGAAAAAAACTTACATTCATTTAAAAGAGGAATAAAATCGAATTTAAAAAAATTCATAAGAAAAGAAATTCACGATATAATAGAATCGTAAAATGCTGATTTGGTTCACTAGCAGAAATTTATTCAAAACGAAGTAGGAAATGCAAATAAAAATATATATGTATGTATGTGTGTTTATATATGTGTATGTGTGTGCATATATATATGTGGATGTATTAGACATATTAATATGTATGTTTGTTTAGATTATTATTTTATTAATTCGTTTAATGTAACTTTGAGTAGATAAAGAATAATTAAAATTAATTTTAGATTTATTCTATGTTGTATATTACATGTGTGCCTTACAACAAGTATATTAGTATACTTCATAAGGCGTAATATACAAGACGTATTTATTCATAAATTCTAGATGTAATTTTATGTATCATAATCTTAAAATTGAATTAAAAATATTATTATTATTATTAATACTTATACCCACTTGTTTGCGAAAACTTATTATTGAGAAAGTACATTCTAGTCATAATGATATTGAAGCAACTCTAAGATTAGCAAGAGCAAAAATCGTGCCAATGGCTGTATTATTTACAGTACATCAAGGAAGGCAGGAAGTTTTAGTATTGAAAATACTACTGGGCGCATGATATAGGACCCATCTTACGAAAAACGTATCGAGAGCGACAGATCTGTCTAGGCCGCTGCGCCGCACAGTGGGAAATTTAGCGCTTTTTTTGGACAACAGTCCATTTGACTCACAGTTGTTGACCGATTTTAATAATTATTTTTTTTTAAATACTCGTGAATGATTCTAGTTTACCCTCCGATTGCTACAATTTAAATATTTATTCTTCTGATGAACGTATCTGACCCAATATCGGAACATTAGCGCGCTGATGTTATCATATATACAATGTAGTTAAAAGTAGCCATTATTTGAATTAAAAATGCAAGTAAGGTAAAAAAGTAACCAAATTTTAATTTTAGAGCTAAAAAAGCATAAGAAATTGGAAGTATAGGAAGGCCATGGATATGCAACCTCAAAGTTGCTTATCTACTCTAATTGTAAACACAAATACATCTATTATATTTTATATAGCTTGAATTTAACGTCATCTTTGAGTAAATCTTATTTTTTATATCTGTTAGGCTTTTTAAAATTAATTTTATTCGTACATACAATTAATTAAACAACCTAGAGTAATAAATCATATATCGAAAAAAATCCTGAAAACCCATATGTTCCGATATTGAGTCAGATACGTTCATCAGAAGAATAGATATTCAAATTTTAGCAAGTGGAGAGTAGACTAGAATCATTCACGAGTATTTAAAAACAATTTATTCAAATCGCTCAAGAACTGTGCGTCAAATGGATTTATGTCCAAAAGAAGTGCTAAATTTCCCACTGTGCGCCGGCCTTACTACCGTACCGGGTCACTCAACGCTATGCTATTAGGGATATCACGTTTCAATAACGATCCAAGCAGTATATGAAAACTAAAATATAAACATAAACACTCCTAAACTTAATGGTCTCTTGTGATACATGTCAACACTGCTATATCGTATGTCACTTAGTTTGCATAACTTGCGTTATTCCTTACATAACACCGTCAGTTTCAAATTAACATTAAAAAAAACAAAATAGCCCAATAAAACATGGACTAGCTTAATTCGATTGCATGGAAAAATATATTTAAAATTATGTAATTAAAATTATCAAACACATCTAAGTATGATATAAAAAAGTACAGTAGAAAAGCAGTATACAGGGTGTTCTACAAGCTTTATGACAAAATTTGAGATGATAGCTGGGTTAATCTAAAAAAAAATTATCAACGAACGTGGGTCCAATTACAATGAACCCAAGTGGTATTATTAAATTTGATAATAGTTTTTATTTTTTTTATTTTATCACTAATCGCTAATGGTACATAATGCAAATGCTGAAACTACCTATCATCCTAGCCATCCATCCTTGGACTCCAAGAGCAGTATAGTTGCATCTGGTATTTTCAATATGCTTAAGATACTTGCGAAAGATGCAAGATCTGTGAATTTTTTTAATAACAAGATCATGATTATTTTGAGTTGGATGTCCTGAAAGACCTGTCGCCATCTGCTGTTATTAATGGTTACAAATATAACTTCAATCGTTTTGGAGTTCCGCAAGTAGTATGTACAGATAATGGTACACATTTTATCAATAAAGAAATGCAAAAGTTTGCAAAGTATTGGCAATTTACTCAAGTTTCCTCATCTCCACATCATCAACAAGGAAATGGTAAGGTGGAAGCAGCAGTATATATTGCAAAAAATTCATTAAAAAAACCGAATAAGGAAAAGAAGATATGTTTTTTTAATACATTGGAGAAATATCCCTAACAAAATTGGCTCAACTCCATCAGAACGTTTGTTATCAAGATCAACAAATCAATCAATTAATCAATCAATTTATTGGTGTTAATTAACAAATAATTTGTTGTACACAGGTCAGTATAAAATATTACATTTACATGGTATAAATAAAAATATTTAACAGTATATAATATATTATTATAATACATTAAAACGTCGCTATTACAAACAATTAAGCTACAATAACAGGACAATACAGAAGACTTTTGAACTCCATTAAGAAAGTTTGTTTCATTAATATTGTGTACTAGAAATTCATTTATACTGTAGAAAGCCTCCCTTATTAGGAACGTTTTTATCAACTGTTTATATCTCACCTCCGGTGCGTTTTTTGCCCTATTGGGGATTTTATTATAAAACCTAGGACCATAATAATTAAATCCGCAATCACTAGACTTTAGCCTGTTACAATCAATTATGATATTTTTCTGATTCCTTGTATTATAATTATGTATATCCTCCTGTTTTTGATGTGAGTGAATGTTTTTATACATATATACTAAACAGTTAAATATGTATAGTGAAGGAAAAGTTAGTATTTTCAATTCTATAAATTTATTTCTTACATCATTCCTATAGCCCAGGCTTGTGATTATTCTTAGCGTCTTTCTTTGCAAGCCAAAAATCTAGCAGCTTGAGATGCATGTCCCCAACTTAATAACCCATACGTCATGTGAGATGTTATTAGTGAATAATAAGCTGTTAGCAGGAGTTTAAATGGTACAATATTTTTTAGATTTCTCATGACAAATATGTTTTTTGCCATTTTATTTGCTACGTAATCAACATGATGAGACCAATTCAAACTTGGGTCTAGAAACAACCCAAGGAATTTTACTCTATCTGGATTTTGAAAATTTTCGATTGGTCTGTGCGTGAATATCATGTTTATTGTTTTTGTCTCATTTAGTGACAGGCTGTTTGCTCCGAACCACTCCCTAGCATTTGACTGTGCCTCGCCCATGCGTCTTTCTAGCATATCCATTTTCATATCAGTTGTCAGGAGTGTCGTATCATCAGCAAATAGTACTAAATCGGTTTCAGATAGTGCTTTGTTCAGATCATTTACATAAATTAAGAATAGGGTCGGTCCTAACACCGATCCCTGAGGTACCCCACTCCTGACATACTGAGATGTGGAATTAATATTATTTAAACTTGTGTACTGTTGTCTATGTGTTAGAAATGATTCTATTAAATTGCAGCTGATTGCATCAAATTTATAATATTTTAGTTTGTCTAGAAGAGCCAGGTGAGAGACACTCAAATGCTTTTTGTAGGTCACAGAAGGTGATTCCCACATATTCTTTATGTTCATTTCCATCAACAATTTTGTATATTAGATGTGTTACTGCATCACTTGTCGTAAAATTTTTCCTGAACCCGAATTGTTTAGCATAAAATAATTTGTTATTTTCAAAGCATTCAGTGATCTGATTTTTTAGGCAGGTTTCAAAAATTTTCGATATAATTGGTACAAGTAAAATGGGTCTGAAGTTATTGTGGTTCACAGGGCCACCCTTATGTATTGGTATTATTTTTGTTATTTTTAAAATGTCAGGGTAAATACCTGCTCTTATACATTGATTTATTAAACTAGTCAGATGTATAATTATTATGTTTTTAATACCTTTGATAATATTTGTTGACAAACTAAAGTGATCTTTACTGTTTTTATTTTTCATTTTATTTATTATGTCACGAACCATATTTATACTGACAGTATCGAACTGGAATTTTGAATTTGTTACCTCAGAATTATCTGTCATTGGAATATAGTCGTTATAGGTGCTGTTTACTGAAGATAAGTTTTTTGTAATATTTTCGGATACATTTATAAAATAATTATTTAGGTCCTCTACGTCAACCGCTGCATTTAATGTTTTTCTACTTTGTTGCCTATTTTTATTTATTATATTCCAATATGTTTTCGGATTATTACCATTTTTGTTAAGAATATTTTCATAATTTCTTTTGGTAAAATTTATTTGCCGTCTATACTCTGCTTTATATTTTTTTAAATGTTCTTTTAAGTTGACATCGGGAAAATTATTGTACAGTTCACTCAGTAGGCAAACGTTTTCCCTCATTCTTTGCAGTTCCAAAGTAAACCATCCTTTTTTAGGTTTTACACCGCTGTTTATTTTTATTTCAATCAAAGGAAAAGCTTTGTCGATATTTTTCGTCAAAATTGTTAAGAACAACAGAACTTTTTTATTTACATCAAAATTTTCACTTACTGAGTTTACCCAACTCCAGTCCTCCCTTTCCAAGTTGTTATATAATAAAAACATACCTTCATCCGTGACTTTTCTTGTTGTGAAAGAATTTTTTTGTTCGGGATCAGTTTTTGTCTTCATACTAATATTTACAGCTTTATGGTCTGATAACCCTGGGTCAAAAACCTCCGTTGTATACATATTGCTGAAATTTATTAAAATGTTATCTATACAATCATTTTGTCGTGTATTCTCACAGATCGTATGCTGAAAATAAAATGAGTTTATTAAATCGAGAAATTCCAGGTATTTTTTATCGGTGGTATTAAATTTTATATTAAAATCCCCATTTATCATAATGTCTCTATTTGAGTTTTTTAAATGATTCATAACGGAATTTAATTGTGACAAAAAATTTGCAAAATCCCCCAGCGGCGACCTATAAACAGTTACTATTAATAAATTTAGTTTTTTACATTCTACTGCTACTATTTCACAGTCAACTTCTACAGTATATGAATTTATTTCTTCGCATGGACTAAAATTATAATGTTCTTTTTTACATAAAATTACGACCCCCCCATGAATAGAATTTTTTCTACAGTAACTTGTTATAACTTCATATTTATCGAGAACAAGATTATGCATTTCATGTTCATTTAAAAAGTGTTCGGATAAACATACTACTTCATATTTATTATTACTAGCACACAAAAATGCTCCCAATTCTTGTACTTTATTACGCACAGATTTGCTATCATTACAGTATTTCTTTATTTACGTGTTTTTTCTTCACTGATGTGTCTATTCCAACTTCCGAAACTATGACATGTTATGGGCCCAGGTTACGTGGCAAATTGAAATCGTGAAACTTGAATAATTATTGTAATTTAGAACCTTTAGTGGCGTGGGAATTGAGCAAAATGTCGGACAGAGTAGAACTCGGAAATATTTGCAAATCTGATGGTACTAACTATAAACACTGAAAATTTCAGGTCAAATGTGCTCTGAAGGCGAAAGGCGTTTCTGGAATGACAGATGGAACCATTCCAACCTTCGGCGACTCAGGCATAGGAATTAGAAGTCTGGAAGAAGTGAGGCGGCAATTATAATTAAAAGCACACTTCCATCGACGCATAGAAATGTTCGTCAGGCTTGGCTGTAGATGAAAATAAACAAAAAAATCTTGCAGCCAGACTATCAGATGAAGAAGCATCCTTGGTAGTGTATGATGAAACTGCAACGACTCTAGCTACAATGTGGCTAAGAAGTAGCTAAAAGTAGAACGGAAAATTAAGGGTATGTCCAAAATTTCTTGCCTAAATTGTAAAAAAGGGCATTATGCCGGTAAATATCCTGAATAAAAAAAAACGTGAAAAGTGATGGAAAAGCCAATAACAGTCAAGAAAATGCAACAGGATTCAATATTAACAGTAAAGATACTATCATCTGCTGGAACGATGTCTGGATTGTGGACAGTGATCTTCCACACATATTTCTTAGAGAAGATTTTTTTTACACTTTAGATGAAACAAAAGACTCAATTAGTTTGTGAAACAACCAGGTTCTCTCAGTTGGAGGTAAACGAACTATGAAGATTCAAATGTTAGCGTGTGGGAGAAGGACCAATACATAATGTTTTATATGACCCTGAATTGCGGAAAAATTTGTCTTCAGAAGCAGTAAAAATATCATAATTGTGAAGCAAAGCAGTACTGCTAAGACAAAAATAATATTGTGGTAGCTGAAGCGGTTATGGATCAGAACAATCTGTATAAGATGCTTTCTGCACAATTGTTTGTTCGGCTAACATACTTAGTAATACAAATCTTAAACTCGGACACTTAAATGTAAATTCAATAAAAGAAATGGTGTCAAAGAATTTGGTTACAGGCGTTGAATGTACAAATATGGACAAATTATTTTGTGCTGCATGCGCATTCGGTAAACAGCACACATTTCAAGAAAACGGAGCATGCGACAGCAGGACTTGCCATATCTGTGGGCAAATGTCAACGACCCCTGTGCAAGAGTCCAAGTATTTTTTATTGTTTAAAGATTACTTCTCTGGTTTTTGTCTGTGTTACTTTATTAAAAAGTCTGATGTCTTCAGTTGATAACGATTAAAGAAATTAGAGGAGCATTAGTGGGTCAGTCATTATACAACACCAGGATATGGAACGGAAGAGGAAAGTCAAAGGAATACTGGAAACTTGACAGAACATAGACAACAAAGACATGGACGGTTGGTGGTCACCATAACAGGAGTTCAGAAAGGATATGACAAAGAATTTGTAATGGAACTTCTATCGGATAATTCGAATTAATTTTAAGTCGGTGTTACCAATCATGCTAAAATAACTCGTCTCAATTCTAGTGATTCCACTATTATAATAATCACATGAATTATGAGTTCTTCAAATTTATTTTAAAATGCTGTATGGTGGGCTGCGCTATAATAAAACTCGTGTCGGTTCGTCGATTCGCCCTCACTCAAACAAGAAGAACGGTATCATGCATTTAAAATGTTTATAAAGGTTAGGGTTAAAATATGAGGACCGCTCACTGTGTTTTATTTAGTCAGTACACTGTGAGTTTTAGTTATTGCTTTTGATTTGTTCTTTATTGTATAATTTCAAACAAGATGTTTCTCGGTTCTAAACAACGATGTCGTTTAGAATTATTTTAATCAATCTGTTAAAAGCAACCTAGCAACATGCAATTTGTGTAAGAAATCTAACAAATTTGAGAAATACTTGTTAAGAATACACCTAACAGTAAAGTTACAAGAAGAAAACGATGAAAATGAAAATACTGAAAATTAAGTTTCATGCTCAAGATCAAATCCAAAACAACCTAGATCACAATAAGAGCATGTCTTTGAAGTCCATAAATGAGAGTAGGTAAGATGAAAATTATTCCACAAAATATCCCACAGATACAATTTAGACAAATCAATTGTGAAACGGAAGAGGAAAAGAAGAAGAAGAAGAATAGAGCTCCCAGAACAACGAAAAAAAGTTATGATCGTCAATTATTTGGAGGCAAATTCGATTTTATTAAAGCTCAAAGTAGAGCTTCAAGAATACGGTCTATTATGGGAATCATGGTCCGCACTAGTAATGAGCTTCTTAAAGCATCGTATAGTGGAGACAGGTAACCATTTTCTATTGAACACGATTAGTTTTTAATTTTGTTGTTTTTATCGAGCCTGACATTACCTTATTATGAATATATGGTTACTTTTAATTATAGGTAGTTTCAGAATTGAAAACGAACACGAAAAAAGGGCCCGTGATATATTTTTTAAAGAAGGTACTGGTTGTGCTCCATCGGTTAAAGATCTAACTGACAGAAGAAAAATTGTACAACTTATTGTCACCTACTTCTGTAGAGGGTGGGCCTGATATTCAAGATCAGTGAAGTCAAATATTTAAAGACTATTGGGTTTTAAGTGACCTACAAAGGCAACGTGACTTCTTGCTCTCAAGTATATCAGAGATTCAGCCAAGGTACTGGTATATTAAGAAGAACAGAACTTGTGATCGCAGTCATAACAATGCCTACTATTTTAAAATTAATAATCAGAATTCAGGTTTGTAAGACATTTTACTGAAGAACTGTGTATGGTTTACCCGGTTCACATGGACAGGGACCACATAAGGATTTGATGCTTCTGAGGATAAACACATAGAAATTCCACATCATGCCACAAATACCACATAAGAAATTTGTAGTTAGACTTGAAAAGAAATGTAAAACTGAAGCCAAGAAATTGAAGCCAAGTTGGAATCGCATGGTTTGGCTTTACAACCATACATAGCCGTAGTTGGTCAATTATCAGCACCCGAATTTTACCTAGGCATCGATGATTTTGTCAGATACAGAGTAAAAGGTGCAGCTCGTGTATTTGAGGTAAGCTTCAAGTTGTATCATTCACTAGATGTAGAATACCCACCGGAGTCCAAGCTCCGAACATGTCTGGTTGTTACTTGAAGAAGTGTTGTTTAAAATGAAGCCCAAAAATAAAAATCCATGTACTGCATCTGTACTATCAAATTTAAATTTACATTTAAACTATTCAAACGTTTAAAGTTAATTATCAATGTGCGTTTTATATTTGATGTGCGCGTTTCTTCTTAATGAAGCTCCATGGCGTAATATAAGATTCACAGTATTATAAAGTTACAAAATTAGCATTAGCGATAAGCGTCTAAACTCATTTTACATTAGTATGTTTTATGAAAAGAGAAAGTGGTTTAAGTATACATTGTAGTTTTTATTAATGTTCTTTTTTCAAGATTAAGGCATTAGTAACACATATGAAAATTGTACACCACTACCATTATGATAGCTATTTTACTTGTGGACAATCAGTTTGTGGCAGACGTTTTCCTTGACTAAACTCTTTTCGGAAAAATTTAAAAGTACATGGATCTAAAACAGGGCATTGCATTCCAAATAATATTCCCAGCTACAACATTGCTCTTTCACAATCATTTCAGCAGCCTTCAGGTCCACATAATTCTACAGACTCTTTAGAAGAGCAACCAATTTTTATCATTATAGAAGAAATCTCATATCAAAATTTTAAAAGCCGATTATCTGATAATTGTACATTATTTTTGAGTAAATTATATTCGGAGTCAAATATTACATAATAAGATGTTTAATTTATAGTTGATAATATGCAAGAATTACTTAACATGCCTTTACATATCTTTAAAGAACATACACTTTCCTTTCCATTATTAACAAACTTCAACATATTTACAGGCATTTCAAGTATATTTAGAAAACTTTAAACCGAACATCGAAAGTTTAGGTTGCTTGAAAAAGTGGGATTGTATATTCCTCCAATACAAGAGAAACCTGTTAAAAATTACACATGCCAATATATTCCGTTGATCTCTGTATTAAAATGTTTTCTCGATGCCTGCCATTATTCATGACACCTTAAATTATATTGAAGATTTAAAAATTCTTCAAACCGAATATTGTAAAAAACATCGCATATTCCAATGAAAAAGATATTGTTTTCCTTTATACCCATATTATAATGATTATGAAATTGGTAACCCCTTGGATAGTCACACTGGTTTTCATAAAATAGGTGCATTTACTGTACGGTACCCTTTTCGAATACCAAGTCGCTTAATGCATTTTCTTCATTTCCATCAGATCTATCTAAATCCTTTTCGCCAGTTTAAATAGTATAAAGTGCTGTTTCTCATTTTTCTCTTAATATTCAAGACGGCATTTTCTCTTGCTTTCTTTTTATAACCAAGTTATAAAAAAGTCATGACTGTTTTTTCTTTTTTTTTAAACCCATCGCGGTAAGATCAGAACCTTTTGGTCCACGTTTTTTTAAAACCATCTCAAGCATTTTTATCAACTCTACATAATTAGACACATTTTCATTAATATTGCAATCTTGCAAAATTTCATTCGATTCAGTTTGGCATACATTTTTAGAGTTTTCAATTTGGTCGATATATGAACAGTTACTTATTATATATACTATTTATGATGATTATATTTGGATTAACCGTGTTAGCAAAATTGGAAGTTTTTCCGGTGTCCAGCAACTTCATCGAGTTTAGTTTTCAGTACAATCAACTCTTCGAACTTATTTTTGGCAAAATGGTCACCGCTAAGCTCAATTACATCTTGGTCTTCTATCCCCGAGAACTGGGCATAGATCTCGAGTTATAAGTCGCAACAACGCTTTTGATGTAATTCGGGACTGGACCTCGGTCCCGAGTCGGAACTCTAGTCACAGCGTATTAAATACTAATAAAAATCAACATCAGGCTACAAGTAAGAGTTACCACAGGAATAGATTTATAAATCGTTTAAACTTCAGGGGCCCATCTAGGTACAAGGAGCGAACTTCGAACACAAGGGCACTCAGAGAACCAGAGAAGCGACATACAAAGCCAAGAAATAGAGGTAAGTATTGTAGTAGGAAGATCACAACTCTTTGGTATGCAGAGAGTTAACCTATCTCGTACGACGACAATAAAAGCTTATATCAGAGGTTACAGACTTCCTTTCTGTAGGAAACCCCAGCAGTATAATAAAATACTTGTTCCTAAAAAAGATCCTGCAGAAATAACTAATGCTTTCAAAGAGCTTAACTAAATTGAAAGTGGGTACAAAGACATAAATGCCTGTAAAAAATCAATTTGTTTCGCCATGTTTGCTTGTCAAAAAGCCAAATGGTAAAAATCGTATTACCCACATTTTAAAATGGAGGATGGACATGAAGTTAATTAAAAACGACTGCTACATGGATACTACAGATTTAAGGGATGCATATATCCTAATACCGGTACATAAAAGCTTTAGAAGGTTTCAGGTAAATAACCGACTTTATGAGTTTACGTGTTGTATGGCCGTTTGGTCTCTGTACTGCTCCATCGGTCTTTACAAAGATTTTAAAACCTGTGCTAAACTATTTAAGACTACAAATTACATGTGTTACATACTTAGACGATTTTTGGCTAATGGGTGAAACTAAAAAAGAATGCAGGTTTCCTTAGACTGTTAAAAACACTTAAAACTCTAGGTTTCATTACAAATGAGGAGAAAAGTGCTTTCGTTCCTTCTCAGTACTGGAGATTAGGTTTTATATTTGATTCCCATAATATTGTAGCATGTGGCTATGCAAGATGCAACCAACATATATCATGCGCAGTTTACTTGATTTAAGGTCGAGTGTTGATAGCACTTCCCCTTTTTATCAAAAGATAAAAAGCATTAATGATAAATATTATAGTTTAGATAAAAACAATCTCAGCTTCAGTTAAATTATTAAATTCGATTTAAGCGCCGTGTATCTTTCTTGTGTTTCCTTCATTTGTCTTTATTTAGCCAAAGATAAACAAGGACAACAGATTATCGTGCTCGTGCCGTACATATAGCTGTTATAGGAATATGTAGTCGAGTCGAGGTCTTACGTCGCACTGTCTGTGTCTATATTTCCTGCTGTCAACAAGAGCTGCATTTCTTGCAATTCGGTTCAGTCGTCAGTCCTTAAATAAAAAGCTGAAGTTAATTAGCATATCTGCGGAATCGAAAATAAAACATACCTATCAAAGTATCAAACCTTTAATATTATACTATGAAATTTAGTGCACTCTATATTGTAAGTCTAATATTAAATAGACAAACTTCAGAAGAAATCAATTATATTTTATCTATAGTGTGACTGTGAACATCTATGATCTCAGTAACCTATGCATCTATGATTCAAATTGATTATTATTCTTGTATGGTGGCTTCACGTATTGTTTGTGACTTTTCCGTGTTATTCCAAAGAGTTTAAACTCTTTGTGTTGTTCTCGTTAAACACCTCTTGCCTTGTATGTAGTTCTAGTTTATTTCATTCACATGACGTTGTGAACAACTTGATGCAAGGTTATGTCTAACTTTTGACCTGGTGGACAATTTTATTACTTAAGCTCTTTAAAATATGTAAGTAAAGCATGAAACGGGCAAAATTAAATAGAGAGAGGGTTAGTGTGGGAAACGGCTGCCCCCCCTCTGATAATCCTATTAAAGGAGGCAGAGAGCAGCTCAAGCTTAAATGGTAGTGCGTCAATGTCTCCTCCTGTTGAAAAATTCCTCATCACTAGTAAATTGTTTCCATATGAAATAAAATTTTACTATTAGATGACCTTGTAATTGATATATATTTTTTTCACTTCAGATAAGAATTACAAAACAATTATCCAGAAAAATCACATGTTGAGAGACCTAATGACAGATACTCTATCAGATGGTAAATAAATAAAACAATTACTATCAGGAAATAAACTCGCAGAGAGGCAAGATGACCCAAATAAAAAAAGATTTCTTAAGTCTCCAGGAATTAACTCTCCCATCAACAAAGATGAGGAGTTTGAGCACTTAAAAACCTGTTAAAAATGAGGAAGAGTTTCAAAATGCTGTGAGTTCATTCTAAAACCCTTAATACTTTTTCTTGTTCTTTAAATAGATTCTAGACTTTATTTTTAGTGATAATAAAAAATACATATTTATTAAGCACAAAGAATAGACACAAATAGATACAGATAATTTTTTTAGGCTGAAAAATTATCTAGATTAGGAGGATCCTCAGCCTCCAACATGATAAAAATAATACTAAGCCTAACGCTAACTAAAGATCAAACTACAAAATATAGCTGGCTGGGGCGAAAAGGGAAACAGATATTTAGAAATCTAAATTTCTCAAATATTTTAATAATAGTAGGTATATTTAATAGTAGAATACAAACTTTCAAGGCCATTGTTCAATGAAGTGGTTTCTCCCGGATGTTGTTCTTTATACAATCACAGTCAACGAGGCACAACTAATACCCAGCGAAGCGAAGCAGCGCCGAGGTATATAGCGAGAAGCAGATCACTACTTCAGTCCTTAAAATTCGACAACCACAGCAATACATGGAAAAACCACTTGCAGTTATGTTTAAGTAATATACTTAACCCTTAAAAGAAAATAATGTTTGCAAACGGCTGTATTTTGTTCATGAAGCTTTGATATTGTTTATAATTTTTGTATAAATTTAATTAATCTATGCATAAGTACATTATGGGACATTCCACGTCAACTGGATCAATGCTGTCGCCAAAACTTGAAACGATAAAAAAATACGTTGGCGCTGGAACTCAGAACTAAAAATAGCCGTATGTGTCTTTACAAAAATCAAGAATGGTGGCATCAACATGGCGGTCAGAAACTCAAAAATTGATGACAAATGACCAAGAAGTTCGATTTCAGAGTCGTTAAAATTAAGTTTGCAACTACTTAAAAGTAGTAACCGGAGTTAATGATAAAATATCTGGGGCATAATAACTATGAAATCACAAAATGGCGGATCAAATATGGCGGACTTTTGGCCAAAACCTGCAGGAATTTTTGAGGTCCCTAATCTCAAATTCGGTGTGATAGATGCCCAATCACAAAATGGTGGACCTAAGATGGCGGACGTATGGCCGAAACTCGATTGTTTTCAGAAACACTGAATCGTGTTGAAAACGGATTTACAGATCGCTCATTATAAATCTGACATGAATAATCCCAAATTACGAAATGGCGGACTTATGACGCAAATCAAATTGCAGATATTTCAACAATTTTGATCAGATTTGAGAATGCTCGTTTTCAGGAGTATCTGATTGTAACTGTAGTATTACGAAATCAAAATAAAAAAATGGCGAATTTATAATAGCAATTCACTTAGACTAGAAACACTTCAGTAACAAATGTTGCGCTGCGTACTGATGAGATCTATGATCTAGTTTTCGATATTATATTTTAGATCAGTTGCAAACCGTGATCCCAATGCTTTAGGTGAAACTTTGTAAGTCTTTTTCAAGATAGTTGTTGACTCTTTCATTTAATGCTAGGAGAACTGTGATTCATCGCTCGTCCAACTGTTCTTTTCAGAATAGTTGGCGAGTCTTTCAATAGTGTCTTGCAGGAGAACGGTGATAAGTTTTCAACGGTCCTTCTCGGATAGTTGGGGACTTCTTCAATATTGGTTTTCTTCTGAAAATTCTTTATAAAAGTGCTGTAAAGTGTTGTGAAGCGAGGAATGATGGAAGGACACGTTTTTTTTTAGATTCCCCAAAGATGAAGCAAGTAAATAATAATATTCAGGGACGTGACACAATTGTGAGTTGTGAAAATTTGTTATTAACTATTCCTTCATTCATTATGAAGATGCAAATAGTGGCTTAAACTGTGCAGTCGAGAAGAATTGGCAGACAAGGAAGCTAATTATTTTTACAATAACTTAGGGGGGCAAAGCATGTTGAAAATAGCATGTTCCTGATCTACTGACACAATAGGCTTTTACGCAAGGCCTTGTCTGTATGCAAACATAAGTAATACTGAAGAACAACAACCTTCCTGTTCGTTGACCACAACGGCGAGCACTAGACCCTCAGCATCCATATCAGATACCATATCTGACACTGAACAGTTGCATGTGAATGTAGACGATCCACGGTAAAATATTCTATTCAAACTATCCTTCCTTTGTTTTTTATAACTGCTGCATTTTTAGGACTCAAACTCCTACATTGATGACGTCTCCAGTTGTAACACAAACACCATAGGTTCTTAGTGGTTCGACTCCAAAAGAAAAGAAAGTCGAGAAAGAAGTGTAGAATGCAACAGCAACAACTGAAAAGGGGCGAATATTTAAGCTAGAAATAACTGCAAAAAATTTAAGGAATTTTGACAAATTTTCACCTAAGAATACATTTATGTTATATTAGATTTAAGCATTGTATTGTATAATAACCTTTGTGTAACCATATTATTCTTTAAGTTCTTATCAACACGTTCACATAAGTAATTTAATACTTTCCAAAACAAATTCATTTCTTTATTTCATATCTTTCTTTATCTTTGTAATTCAGTACTGTAATATTCCAAATTGCACGTTCTAGCTTAGGTTACTTTTGTGAAACCCTGATGTATAGATTTAGTTTTCTGTTTAATTTGCATTTTCTGCATTATTATAAATACGACTGAACGACGCTTTAGCTTCAGTCTGCATCGTTCAGTTAACTCGAAATATTAATTTTACGAAGAGCATAGTCTCTTTCGATACCTTTATTTTTATCAATTCATGTTTTAACTTTGTTAACTTCTCCATTAAGAGCAATGATCGGAGGTTAACCATCAACTAGTTTTAAGTGTTTAAGTTGTAAATCAACCTCAGTTTGTGTAATAATAAAATATTCTCTTGTGTAAATAAAAAATTGTTTTTAAAAAGTGAATTCTACAAATCCAGATCTAACAATTGGCGCAGTCGGTAGGATCCACAGCAACTCTACTAGAACAAGGAACCAGAGTCTAACTGGTAGTGGTGGATCCCAATTCTTCAACGGAAAACGAACCTCAAACCTTCAAACCAAGAAAACCGCACATTCAAGAAACTCTAGCATTTAAGAAGAAACCAACCCTAGCATTTAAGAAGAAAACAACCGTAGCACTCTTAAGAACAAACACACAATCCCGCAACAAATGAAAACCTGTAAGTACTTTTAACAACTGAATCATAAGTGCATCGAATTTTATTTTCATTTTTATTTTTAAACGCGAAGTGTTCAATTGTCCAATATTTCCTACCTTCATTTTTTTCTTCTCTCAAATTTTAAATAATTAATTTGTAACAATGGCTCAAGAACAAGTTGAAATAGCTCGTGAACAATAAGAAATTATTCGCGAACAGCGTGAACAAGTATAGAACCATACAAATTGTCGGAGATATTCTCCATTGTCCCAGAGTTTGATGGAGACCAAATTTTATTAAACACATTTTTAAATGCTTGCGATCATGCACAACGCATGGCAGTCGGAGACCAGCGTATTCTTTTGACGCTTCACATAAAAAATAAGCTCCGTGTGCGAGCAGCTCAATTAATCAATTCTAGGAACCCAGCCACTTGGACAGAAATTAAACAGTTATTGGCAGTTCATTTCGGTGATTCCAGAGATTTGACGTCATTAATTCAAGACCTGCAAGGCGTTAAACAATTGCCAAATGAATCCGCTTTAACTTTCTTCTCCAGGTTGCAAACGCAAAACGCCGCAGTGCAAAATTCACGATTAATTCCAGATCAGAAAGATGCACAGTAGGGTGGAGTGAAAAAACGAAATTTGGAAATTTTAAATCTAATAGTGCGCAAAAGTTGCCAGCGTTATTTGCTAGTATTTTCATATTTTCCTTTTTAATTTCTAAAAAATTTTTCTGCCTCCCCAACGGACTTAAATGTCTGATTACCCGTAATGTGTTTTTTCATAAACAAATGCTAAAGTAATTTGATATAATACCACCCAAAAGTAACCTGGTACATTACTTATTATCTGAGTAAAATATCTTTAAACTCTGACAATTTTTGGACCTTCCTAGCGTCTTTAAATTTACCAAAAAAACGTGTATTTCATATAATTAAAAGGTTAATGTATGTTACATTAAATTTAAATTATCTAGCTAGGTGACCAACTGATCAAGTGTGTTTGCGCAAGCATTCATTTTAGACTTGTCTAAGCGAGTCTGCGACGTGCGTCCACCGTTTTGCGTCTACGTCAGATATTAGTAGCATCTAATGGTTTCGTGTTGGTAATACGTGCTTCGTGCTATGTTTGTAGTTTCGATTATTGACGTGTTTAAGAATGGCGAAAGCAGTTAATATCACCAGGACCGTCAGAAGTGAAAACAAGATGTGCCGTGTGCTGCTCCGTGTTCGGGCAAGCTAAAAATGTGCTGTTAGAAGAAAATGCGATTGCAACTAAAGATCTGGAAGCTGTTGGCTGTGATGGAACCGTTGTGAATACTGGCATTAAAGGCGGTATAATAAGACTACTGGAAGAACACTTTCGAAAACCTCTTCACTGGTTTGTGTGTATGCTACACACAAATAAGCTTCCTCTACGGCATCTCTTTAACCATTTAGATGGCGACACTTCGGGGTCTCGTAGATTTGCAGGCCTTGTTGGCAAGCAGTTGGAGAATTGTGAGAAGCTGCCGGTAGTCGAGTTCAAAGCCACTAAGGGCAATTTGCCCTCAATGCCCGAAGATAGTGTAAAGGAACATAGTACGGATCAGAAATATCTGTTTGAAATGTGTCAAGCTATTGCTAGTGGCCACTGTATTACAAGTCTTTGTAATCACCAAGTTTGAACACACTGACAGAATATATTATGAAAGTATACGCTCACATGCGGTTGTTGCGTACAATTCAGTTGTCCCGCCACCTGGTCAAGAAATTGAGAGATATCATTGACGCTGTAATTCAACGAAATGGGTTCTTCGGCCACCACGAAAATATACTTCTCAGTAAGATATCGGACGATAGGATCCATATCCGAGAACTTGGACTTCACCGTATTCTAAAGGCAAGAAGTTTATCTGCAACTGCATCCTCCAAGAAGGTTAGGGTGTTCAAGATATCTCCTCTGAATTTTGAAGCAAACGAGTACATTTAGCTTATCAACTGGCAAGAATGTGAGCTAACAGAACCACCTATTACATCCCGTATTTCCAATGAAGATCTACAAGAATTTATTAACAATCCTGACGTACTTACAGTAAATTTTCGAAAGTATCCTTGTCACACATAGTGTGTTGAAAGAAGTGTAAAGCTCGTCACACAAACTTCTGCAGCAGTTTGCGGTGTCGGCGCAAGGGATGGTTTCATAAGAGCGCGAGTTGATTGCAGGAAGACCATGCCTTGCTTTAACAGGAAATAGAATACGTCCTGAAGAAGTAACAAACTTAAGAAAATATTTTATGTAGTACTCTAAACTATAGATTTATTATAGTTTCTTGTGTAACTTGTACTAGTATTTTTAATGTCTGATACCTATAATATACCGTCGTCAACCCATGCTTCTTCGTTAAGTATTGATGAAACCTAATGAAGAGAAACTTATTTAGGACAAACTGAGTATGGTATATATTGTCTAAAGTAGATATATAGTTATATTTTAGGGCTACAAAAATTTGTTCTTGCTAAGTAATATTAGGGAGTATTTAAAATTGTTGGGGAGGCAGAATGTCTTGACGTAATTTTACAAACTTTTTCCACAATACTAAGTAGTACGTATAGTAGCTTTTCTTCAATATTAGATTTAAATCCTTTAGACCGACAAATGCTTCTCATGCGGCTTCCAAAACAGTTACATGAAACAGATATAGTATTGGTGAGTCGTTCTTAGAACAATTAGAAAAGAAAAGAGAAGCGTATCTAGGACAAGATTCTACTAGGAAGAAAAGCAAAAAGGTGACTGTAGCTTCAGGCAAAAGCATTCTTGCATCAGATCTAGAAAATGTAAGCAAACCCGGCCTGTCAAAGTCTACCACCAGCAAACGTAAAAAAGCGCCTCTTCCAGACTCTTCAGAAGAAGAAGAAGAAGAGGACAGTGTAATGGAGTTGGACTCGGACTCCGATCTCAGTAAAACATTTTCTGATCTAGACGATAATCCGGCATCCACACCATCCACCAGCAATGACATTACTCCGCCTCTACCTAAGACAAAATTCGAAACAGGCGACTTTGTTATTGTCCTCTTCAACAGAGAACGCTACCCTGGGAAAATAACCGCTATCTCTGACGACGGAGCGACAGTTAATTGTATGGAAAAGCGACTAAAATTTTGGAAATGGCCAGAAAGACAAGATACTTTGCTGTACGAATGGGACGATGTGTTGAACAAAATTAATGAACCAAGAATGATTTCAAAAAGAAATCAATTTGTTGTGCCTGAACTGGACAATTTTGTAAAATAAGCAGATTGCGTTGCCAGACACCAAAGCTTGATACAATGTACCTATATTAAAGAGTTCCTATTTATGTTGACATTTGTTAGAAATATATTTTTACGTAAAATATTAACTCTAATGTTAAAAATTTTTTAATAAAGAGTTTAATTTTGCAAATTTCTTCCATTCCTGCCCTTTTACTTGAAAAATTAGCGATTTCTAATACAGACAGTATGCACAAGCCGAGATAATTTTTCATGACTAAGGTTAACTTTGGTCCACAGGCATTTTCGTATGCATTTAGAAGGTTTCTAGTCAGTGGGACAAAGTTACACTTTTTAACATTGGCCCACTTAAAAAAAAAAAATTCTCGCAAACTGAAACTCCGACAACGATTCTAAATATATGAGTCTGTTCTCTAATCATCATATCACATACGAAAAAATGTATGCACTAACAACTTGAAATTTAGCCCAGATATCAGCTATTAATTACAGAAAAACGCTAAAATTTGGGCCAATGTTACCCTGGTTGACGGTACCTATATTTTTTCATATGTTTTTGTACGTTACTGAAAGTCTTTCCAATAATACAACTTCAACTGATACACTAAGTACCTCAGGAATGAGACTGATTTAGAAACCAGTTACTTATATGAACCTGATGATGAAACTCTTAAAATTGTCTAAATTCTCACTTAAGTTTAAGAGTCCTAAAGGCCTGCGAACAAAATGACGTTGCGCTCTTCCTCCAAACTCGACTCACCTTACTTAGTCTTACAAGTGTCATTGGAGACAAATACTTGATACTTCAAGAGCTACACTTGATGGCCAGAGAATGCCAACAAATACCAGAAAATGAATTACTCTTTCTAATAAATAAGCTCTGTTAATATTCTTGGAAAGGCTCATAAAAACTGGCATATATCCGCTATGTCCAAAAAAGTGTTAGAACGACTTTCAACCTACTCTCACCCTGACGTCAAAGAACCTAACCCAAAGCATGTTTCGGATGCTTTTATCGAATAATGAAAATGCAAGAAAAGCAGCCCTGGGAAAAAATGTACCAAAAAGAAGAAAAAAACACGATGTAGCACAAGGGAAAAGTATTTCTGCTAGGGAACTGGAAAGTTTGTTTTATCTCCTAATACCAAAGCAGACAAAATCAGAAAAAAGAAAAAGATGGTAGTAAACAGCTCCAGCAGCGACGAAGGAGGTGACAACATTTCACTGGTTTCTAGTTCTTCACTGAATTTATCAGAAGAAGAAAACGCTGTTTAAAATACTACTACAACCGCAAATCTCACAAACGTTGATGGTTATCTACCTGAGAAAGACGAATTTGTTGTAGTTGACTACGAGGGTGAATATTGGCCAGTATAAGTGGTTTCCATCCCACTCGACCTACAATAGTCTGGGAACCGGTGGAGGTGGAACTCCCCCCGCCACTAATCACGGAAGAGGAAATCAAGAAGGCGGCAGCGAGGCTGAAACCCAACAAGGCGCCGGGTCCCGACGGTATCCCACCAGAGGTCATCAAGATGGCCGTCAACCTGCATCCACATTTATTCATGCGGGTATTCAATGATATCGTTACCTCGGGGATAATCCCTACTAAATGGAAAACGGCTAAGCTGGTGCTTGTCCCGAAACCAGGAAAACCGATAGAGTCCGCCCCAAGGCCCATCTGTCTCATAGATACGACCGCCAAACTCTTTGAGCGTACCATCGCCACGCGGCTGACAGAGGAACTCGACCAACGAGGAGGAGTGTCCGACAACCAATATGGATTTCGGGAAGGCAGATCGATCGTAGAGGCTATACAGGAAGTCGTTCGCATTGCCCGCACCGCCAACGAGGGAAACTGGAGGCAACGTGAGCTATGTATCGCCACAGCGATTGACGTAAAAAATGCCTTTAACTCAGCCCCGTGGAGGCCCATAGTTGAAACACTTCAACGCAAGGGGATCCCAGCATATCTCGTCCGACTTATAGCGAGCTATTTCACGAACAGGAGCCTACTGACGGATGGCGAAAGCAGAGCAGTCACTTGCGGAGTCCCACAGGGATCGGTCCTGGGACCGCTGCTGTGGAATGTACTCTACGATGGGGTACTGAACCTCGAGATGCCGGTGCCTAGCGCTGACTACCGTCTGGTTGCGTTTGCAGACGACCTAATAATAGTAACCATTGATAAGACTGAGGACGGAGTAGTTGCAAAAACAGAAGCGGTGATAGAAGCAATTGGCACTTGGATGACGGCTAATTTCTTCGAGGTTGCACCGGAGAAAACCGAAGTGATCTCCCTCAATGGAAGAAAGAAAATAAGGGACATGACGGTCAACGTGCTGGGCGTCAATATAACCGCTAAAAAAGACCTGAAATACCTCGGCGTCTATATAGACCATAGGCTCTCATGGAACCTTCACATCGAGAGAGTCACGGAGAAGGCTGAAAAATGTGCAATGGCCATGGCCAAATTAATGCCAAGGGTAAAGGGTACTACCAGTAGCACCCGACGCCTCATTAGCTCAGTGGTTACGTCGATCCTACTCTACGCTGCTCCAGCATGGGTGGACGGCCTGAAGACACAGGTAAATAGGAACAGATTACTTAAAACTCAACGGAGTACGCTTATCAGAATCTGTAGCGCATATCGTACAGTCTCTACTGTAGCCCTGCAGGTAATTGCCGCAACTCCACCCATAGACTTACTGGCCAGGGAGCGCGCATATAACCACGGAGAGGACAGCGCAACTCGTGCATACAACCGCACCTGCCTCATGGAGCGCTGGCAGGCACGCTGGAACAACGCGGCTGAAGTTAGCTGGACCAGGTCCCTAATACCGAACATACAACCATGGGTAGAGCGCAAACACGGACAATTAGGGTACCACCTCACACAACTCCTGAGTGGACACGGTAACTTTGGCTCTTATCTGGCAAGAATAGGCAAAAGACCAACAGACAGCTGTACATACTGCCCCATGGCAGACTCTGTGGCACATACAATTTTCATATGCCCCCGATGGAGCACGGAACGTGAGAACGCCACTAGGATCCTTGGGCAGGACCTAAATGTAGACAACTTAGTCACGATAATGCTAAGCTCTGAGCACCAATGGCGCGTCGTCAACGAACTTTGCGTTGTCATCATAGGAAGTAAGGACGAAGACGAAAGAACGGCCTAACACATACGGCCAGTCCTGCACGGCACCTGTAGTAATGCTTGCGCGGTTCCGGGTGCCAGTGCTGAAGAAGGAGGGATTTTTAGCCGGTAGAAGTCCGGCACTACCCGGCGCGGCAGACCTGTGCGGCGGGTGTCCATGAGGATTTCCCCTCCCAATTACAAAAAAAAAAAAAGTGGTTTCCATAGAAAATGAAGGAGCACATATCAAGTACATGGCAAAATATGTAAAACTGTGGAGATGGACAGTAACGGAAGACTGCATATTTTATCCCAAAAACGAAATTAACTTTGCTATAACAAAAGACCAAGCAAATGTCGACAAAATGTCAACTTTTGCTGAACTGGGAGATATGGCTGGGCTTCCAAAGAAATAATGTCCTTTATATAGTTAATAGATCTAACATTTAAAAAAAAAAAATAAGTTACCTACCAAATAATTTTCAACGATATTTCAGAGTTACGTACCTATATGTATTAAATGGTCAGAGACCTTAAAAATTTGACATATTGAATTCAAGTCAGGTCGTAAAGTATAATGTAAATTTCAAAATCAATGAAATTGGACCATCTTTGTGTGAAATTGCGGTACACGTTTGTGAATTGCTCATTCTGGTTTGCGTGTGGATCAGTTCCCATGATATACATCACAGACGTATCGCTTATTGGATTCTAATGTATCTCGCCCGCTCGCTTAGCTTGGACTCGTACGCGCGCTCGTTCTTATTTGCGCGTGGATCAATTCCACTGATCCTGACCGCAATACCTATTCCAAAGGATCGGTTCCAGTATTGAGTAGCCATTCCTATCCCGCTGTGCAGTCGACCGCATGCTCCGAATAGGAACTGTCACGTTTTCGCTACTGCTTAGTAAAGTATTTCGTAACATATAAAAGTGCTCTGAAGAGAGTTTATTACTTTCTTCTCATTATAATTCATGCTAAAGGTAAATCAATCAATCTATTAACGAGTAATTTATCAATTTTCGAAAAATAACAGTTAGTTTTTTAAATAATCATTTTCCTCAATTTGTCTTTGGATACACTTTTACACATTAATGCACGGGGCACTTAGGTGTGCATCAAACTGCCCCATAAGTATACAATATCACCCCCACTAAATCGACATATTTATATTTATTGTTTACAGCAAAAATGGCGAGATATTACATAAGCAAAACAAATAGAAATGACATTAATTAGTGTAACATGAATGCAGCTATCTGCAAGTAGTGATGGGAACACTGTCTCTAATAAAGGCTCTTGCTAAGTACGGAATCAAAGCTTCTACTCTACAGCATTGAATAGAAGGAATCCGTAAGACTGCACCAGAAAATATCGAGTCAACATCTAAAAAATATAGCTCCTAATATATATTTTCGCCAGTATTCGCTACCGAACAAAGAACAATGTTATGAAACTACTTGATTAATTGTAGTAAAATGCATTATGAATTGACAATGAATCAAGAGCGAATTTTGATATATCGGTATGCTGAACATATTCTGTGAGTATCCTGAATCATGGAAGCAAAATAACTCTACTGGTAATGATTGGATAGTTGGGTTCAGAAAATGGAATGGAGTTTTGAGCTTACGCGGGTTCAGAAAAAGGATTGGAGTTTTGAGTTTACGCAAGCTGGAAAACACAAATGCAGCAAGAAGTTTTGGTTTTAATAAAAGAGCAGTTAAAGACTTCTTCGACAATTACGAATGTATTCTAAAGAGATACAAATTTTTACCGGATCGTATACTAAATTTCGACGAGAAACTAAAAGAATTGGTCGACTCAGACATCACCGAAGAAGTTAACAAACCCTCTAAATGGGTTTCACCCAAGGTGCCAATCTTAAAATATGGAGAAATTTAAATTTGTATTGATATGAGAAGAGCAAATGTAGCAATCCTTCGGGAAAACCATCTTCTACCAACAATGGATGAGCTGCTACCCCAATTCAGGAAATCAAGGATATTCTCGCGACTCGACATAAAAAATGCATTCCACCAAGTTGAAATATCCCCTAGCTCCAGAAACATTACAACATTCATAAGCAGCAAAGGCCTGCGCCGATACAAAAGGCTAATGTTTGGCATCTCATGTGCCTCCGAAATATTACAGAAAGTAATGGAAACCATGTTGTCAACATTAATGGGGTGTACATTAGAATCGGCTCCACCAAACCCGATGAAAAGGAGAATTGCCAACAGAACCTTGGATAGACGAAGAAGTAAGAGACAAGGGACTGAGAAGCAAACAAAAAGAAAAAGAATATGGTGACAGAAAAAGGAAATCTGAATATAATAATATTGAAATTTGGAGACAAAATCTACCAAAAAAATATTAAAAATACGTTATTATGAACTTCAAATTTCGAAAGTATACCCACACTGTCATCCATACAAACAACTGTGGCATCCACGTTAGAGGCGACCAAACGGGACAAGAACTTCGGAGAAATAGAGTTCACCTTAAAAGGAGCGAGGGAGAGTAGAGAATCCAGAATAAAGCTGAGGTCACCCTGGCCGCACCAAATGAAGAAGGAAAAATTGAATATTAGAACAGAAGTTTACTTGCTACTACAAGCAGGTTAAGTAAAATTTCGCAAAGCATGTTTAATGGTTCTGTTGATTTTTAAATGTATTGTTTGTATTATCATTATTATTATTATTATCATTATTATACTCTGCTCTAGTAAAGAAACACAATAAATAAATTATGAGGAAGAAGAGATGTAGTGTATTGGAAAAACCGGTATTTAATGTTGATTAATAAAGTACCACCAAATACTTGGTGGCGCTATACTACGGATGACCAAACATTCGGGTAGTTCATGTTGGACAGCGGGAGGGGTGAGTTGTGGTTATAAGAACGACACTAGGCGTGTTCCGGAGAGACAAATTATACAATTTGGTAGTTCATTATCACAGAAAATGAATAAAACACTACATCTTCTGTAGACAGTTTTATTAAGAGTAAACAAGGCAATGGGCTCATTTAATGAATTTTATTTAGTAGTTGTTAGCTCTTGTGGATAAAGTATTATTTAAGTATTATTAAATTTGTTAAACAGGGAATTTGAAGTGCGGTACGACTACATCGTGAGTCACTTAATAGGAAACGAAACGGCCACGCATCATATCAACGGTCATGCATTCCGCTTGAGATCGTTGAAGCCTTTTTCAGTGTTCTGTGCGTTAAATTAGGTAATATTTTTTATTGTTTTCTGCAGTGATTAAGAAATGTGTGAAGAGACTTTTAAAAAAGCAGACTTTTAAAATCATTCAAAAGATTTACTACTTCCACATCCACCTAGAGGATTGGAAGTATAGTAATCAAAATTTCTATTTTTTTCTTTACTTGAAATAGGTTTAGAATGTCATGAAACATCGGATTTTAAATTTGAGTGAAAAAAATCTGTCTGTCTGACGGTAACTTTTTTTTTGTCCGCGCGCTTTCTCCGGAACAGAAGATATTGACGGATTTTCCATAAAATGTTATTTTGATTACACTGCGTTTCCTTTGATAACATATTGGGCTTAATATTTATTTGAACTGTTTTGGTACATTGAGTCATTTTGGTGAAATCGCGTAGATTGCCAGGGCCTTCTGTTCAATCGGTTTCACATTGAAAAATTAATTGTCACCTCGACTCACTTAGACATACTTGGTTCATTAATTTTCTCGAGAATGGTTTGGCGCTGCCTTTTAAAAAATAGTCCGTAATGTTCTAAACTATTTTTTCCCCTCTTCAATTCTTTGGGACTTCCTGCTACATGTATGTTTTTTTTTTAAGCGGTGCTCGGGGAATCTACAAAATATCACAATTAACCAGTATGTTACTGGTAAATGACCTCTACGCCTGTGACTTTTACGTCAAAGGATCAGTTAAAGGTTGCTTTTTTTAAATAAACAACACAAATAAGTATAAAAACTTGAAATTATATATTTCGCCGACGTTTCGGCGTAGAGGTTATTTACCAGTAACATACTGGTTAATTGTGGTATTTTGCAGATTCCCCGAGCACCGCTTAAAAAGAAAACATACATATGGCAGGAAGTCCCAAAGAATTGAAAAGGAAAAAATTAAGATAATGCCACAAATAATATTTAGATAATATCTGTGTAAGCATTTTTAATGTATTGTAACACCAATAAAATATCTATCTATCTATTGTTAGATTTTATTACAAAAAAATGTGTGGTACAACGTAGGTCTCATTCTCCTCAAATGACTTTTTGGTTTCTTCTTGAGATTTTCGTGTGGAATGGTTCAGAAACATTGTATACAGCGTGAAGATCAGGGTATAATAATCATGGTAAATATAACCTCACATTTTGATTTTGTTTTTTCCATTTATTAAAAATATTAAAGAAAAAGCTAAACTTTTCGCAAAATATAAAAGAAGTCATAATGACAATTACCACAGGAATTAAAAAGATTTAGACGTTTAATAAAAGAATAAAGCGTACACTAACTATATCCAAATTACTCAGTCTTCAATTAATAATAATGCACAATACTTCTGATCATTTATAAACTCAAAAAACAAATCTTCTCATATTCCTGGAATTGTATCGTATAAAAATGAGTCATATATGAATTCCCAAGATATTGTAGATGTTTTTGCTAGTTTTTTTTTAAATGTCTATCTCCCTACCGAACATGAAACAGCAGATGGGCCGAACCTAATACCAAATATTGATTACATGGATAATATTTTGATTAATACTGTATCTGGAAATGAAATTATCGTACCTGCGAAAAAACTAAAGAACAAAATGACCTCAGGTCAAGATAGCATACCATCATTTATTTTGTTTTTCAAGAAGTAAGAGTGCGGTTGTGTCACGGAAACGCTCCGGGTTTTTCGCCAATAACAGTGGTATTAATTGCAGTGAATGAGATGAAATTTGATCCAATTGAAGTTTAGAATACCGTGTAAGTGAATGTGAATTAGCTCAATAATAAAGTTAAAGTAAAGCTAATAATTAACAATTAATGTTATATTGGAAACGAAGTGTGCCGGGACGCATTCATTTATTCTAAAGACAAGTGGTCAACAAATGTGCTTTTAAAAAGGTCGGAGTAAACCATTGCAAGTACCTATAGCTCTGAATGTCATTAACATCTGGCAAGTAGATAGTGCCATAAACCCACAGAGCCCCTGCAAACCTTGTATACACCCTTTTAAACACTACGGCTCCTAATCAACATAAAGGAGACCATACACTACAAATAATTAAAAACTAATAACAAAACTATCTAAAATATGCCACGGATCACAGTAATTTGTGCATGCTGCAATAGATCGTACGAACCTCATTTCATGATCAACTGTTGTATATGCAAAAAATCCTTTAAACATACCTGTGTCGATATTACCTCAAGTGAAGTCCGTATTACTCAACAGTAATAAAGGCTATGACTGGTCATGTAAAAATTGCAGAGAAATTGGGAGTGACATAAAAGATCTAAAAGCACTTGTTCTAAAGTTGCAAGATGATATTAAAACTTTAAAAACGGAAAGTGCTGAAATGAGATCATCAGCTAAAGAAGCGGATTTCGAGGAAATTGTAGAAGAGATAAACGAACGAAACAGGCGTAAGTGTAATCTAGTTATTTTTGGAATATCTGAGCAAGATCAAGTACAACCTGTCGCTACTCGTACTGCAGAAGATAAAGCAAGAATTGTTGATGTGCTACATGAAATTGCGCCGGAATTCAACGATGACAATATTAAACCCATAAGACTAGGACATTTTACAGCTGGAAGAAATCGTGCTATCAAGATAACTTTAAGTAGTGAGTATGAAGTATCTAAATTAATTCGCAAATCCCACCTGTTAAAAAGCAGTACATATAAGAATATTTCTATCTCGTTGGACCGTACTCCTCACCAAATTGCCTATTATAAAACGGTAAGAAATCAACTGACCGAAAGAGAACGTGTAGGAGAACAAAATTTAAAGATTAAGTATTTCAATGGTATTCCCAAGATAATAACTTTAAACTAGAGAAACCCAACAGTACCAGTAACTTAATATGCAGTTATCAAAACGTCAGAGGTCTTAACACTAAAGTTCAATTATTATATTCATCTGTCAGTGATTGTGAGTTCGACGTAATAGCACAAACTTGGCTTCACGATGGTGTACTCAATAGTGTCTGTTCCCATGTATACAGGAAGGATAGAAATTTTCAGACGACTCATCAAACTTGTGGTGGTGGTGTTTTAATAGCTCTAAAGGAACATATCAGGGCAGAACTTCTTGATCTCTCATACTTTGATGTAAATTTTCCAAGTATTGATGTGTTAGTTTGTAAGTGCTCGTTAAATTATAAAACATTTTATATATTAGTATTATACATACCACCCGCAACAACATTTTCTGACTTTGAATTGTTTTTGGAATCACTAGAACAACTTGAGTTTTTGCAAGCTGAAAATGTTGTCGTAATGAGTGATTTCAATGTGCCTAACTTCGTTAATTCAAATATTGCGGATAGCAAGACCAATGTAGTCAGAAATTTCTCACAATTTTTAAACTTGAATCACGTTAACAAAATACTTAACAGCTCAAATAGATTGCTTGACCTAGTGTTGTGTAATATTGACTGTGAAATATATAACGATAATGCTCCTCTTGTGCCATTAGACGCTCATCATCCAGCATTGATTATTAATTTTCATAAATTTGGCTATATAACTTCACAATTCTCGACAAATATAAATAAAAAAATCTATAACTTCAAAAAAGCTGATTTTCCATCATTATATAACTCGCTACTGCAGACAAACTGGTCCTTTTTAACAAATTTTGGTGATGTAAACACAGCAGTTGATGAATTTTACCAAAGAATATATCAAATATTTGATTCACACGTTCCCCTGTATAAAAATCATAAGCGTCAATTTCCAAATTGGTATACATCTGAAATTATTAAAAATATTAAAGAAAAAGCTAAACTTTTCGCAAAATATAAAAGAAGTCATAATGACAATTACCTACAGGAATTTAGAAGATTAAGACATTTAATAAAAGAACAAATAAAAATAGCGTACACTAACTATATCCAAATTGCTCAGTCGTCGATTAATAATAATGCTCAGTACTTCTGGTCATTTATAAACTCAAAAAAACAACTCTTCTCGTATTCCCGGAATTGTATCGTATGAAAATGAGTCATATAGGAACTCCCAAGATATTGTAGATGTTTTTGCTAGTTTTTTTTCTAAGTGTTTATCTCCCTGCCGAACATGAAACAACAGATGGGCCGAACCTAATACCAAATATTGTATATATGGATAATATTTTGATAGATAATAGATCCGAAAATGAAATTATTGTAGCTGCAAAAAAACTAAAGAACAAAATGACCTCAGGTCCAGACAGCATACCATCATTTATTGTCAAAGACTGTATAGGCTCACTTGTCAATCCATTGCATATATTATTCAATCTTGCCTTAAAAACAACTACGTTCCCGGATCACTGGAAGGAAGCCAAGGTGATACCAATTTTCAAAAGTGGTGACAAATTATATGTAACTAATTACAGATCTATTTCAATCTTATGCAACTTTTCGAAGCTCCTTGAAATAGTTCTGTACAACCGCATCTATCCAGCAGTCCGCAACTCAATATCTCCCTATCAGCATGGCTTTATGCGCCATAGATCTACTGTTTCAAATTTGGCAGTTCTCTAGCAATATATCTCAAATGTTCTAGATAACCGTGGACTGGTAGATGTGGTTTATACAGATTTCTCAAAGGCATTCGATAGAATCGATCATATCGTCTTGCTTGAAAAAAATGGAGCAGTTTGGCTTTAATAACAATATGAAACAATTCTTTAAATCATATTGAGGACTCAATATGTATATTACAACGGGTTTAATCCCTCCAATTATGTTGCTACCTCAGGGGTTCCCCAGGAAAAGTACGCGGGCTCGCGGTGGCGAAGAGTACACACAGAGATGTTATCTGGTACACATTATCCCGCACAGCATCTCAGTGCCGCCACTTTTACTGTAACTAGTCCACGTGCAAGAAATTGTGCAAGTGATTGCATATACCTGATTTTCCCATCTAAAACCTAGACACAAAGTATGCAGCCATTTATTTTTCAGCTGAACAGTCAATCAAGATTCATCATCCGGTACGTATTCAATGATCTGTGAATTTAGTCTCTTACTTTATAAAACCACGTTTCAAGGGAATAGTATTTGCCAGTGTAAGGGGTTGGTTCTGGGAGAAGATCCAACATCACCATCGTGCTCAGCATCCTCGAAAAGGGTTTAGCCGAGAGAAGACGGCCTATCCGCGTTTCACCCCTTTCGGGGGTGGTCTTTGGCGGTTTGGAGGGTTGGCGGAGGTCGAATAGGGATCTTGACATCACCATCGTGCTCAGTATCCTCGAAAATGGGGGTAACACAGGTTTGGGTTAGGAGATGGCAGATACGCGGTTTACTCCTTTCGGGAGTCGTTCTTACCCGCTTGAGGGGGGGGGGGTGACCTCGCACAGAGATTTAATCACCGACACGGAGTTTAGCATCCTCGAAAATGGGAAAGAGAAAATTCACTAAATAGGATGTATAAGCAATTTCCACCCCACTCCCAGAGAGCGGTGACTTGCCCTACTACCACATAGTGGGCATGACAATTTATCGTAGTATGTTTGTAGATTTAGTATTACCTAGTCAATTCATCATTCATTTTTGTACATTTGTAAGTAACAGACCTAAAATTGTTAAGCGTGTAAAATCAACCCAGCATTTTGAGTTCAAGCTAGCCTAGTTACAGCAAATAAAAAAAGCATTGCAATATCGTCCCTTGATCGATAGGAACCAGACGATTGCATTAAAAAAACATTCGAAAGAAAATCAAGTGTAAGGGTCTCCACCAACCAAAGCGAAATCCACGTGGCGCAATACACCGTCAAGCAATTCTTAAAGGTCAGTCTATTCCATACTTTTGCAAACCTTCCTAAAACCCATAAAATGGCGAATTTAGAAAATTTAAGCAAGTCCAGAACTTCCCTTTAAGCACGATTAACGCGATCTGCAACATATGTACAATCATTTGATCACGCAAAAGATAATATTTACGAATTAAAAACGGGAAAACAATTGATAGTCAGCTTTAATGATTATAACATACAAGAACAAATCGAACTTTTAGATAATAGCACAACCATGGAAAAACGGACGAAAGATCGCGAAAAAATCGAAATGGAATATTGCAGTATTATAGATACCATAGAGGAAGTCCTTCACAAATTTCACATAGTAAATATAGGTCCAGTTTCTAGCGGTAATAGAAATAATTCAAATTTATCAGTCAACGAAAACAATGAATATAATTCAATTAATCTGCCCCCACTTAATTTGAAAACGTTGGGCGATTCATACAAAGAATGGTTGTCATTTTATAATTTCTTCATAACAATGATAGAAGACAATAACACTCATTTAACGGATTGCCAACGCTTACAGTATTTAAAATCATACGTAAAGGACAAAGCATATCGTGGTGTTGAACTGCTAGAAATTTCAGATGGAAATTACCGGGCTGCTTGGGATATCTTGGAGGTTTAAAAATACCCAATTAATCGTTAAGGATCACATTTTAGCCATACTCAGGGCTCCTAACTATTGGTGACATAGGACAACTAAAAACTAATATTAAATGTTCAGCCCAAATTTCAATTAAATCACAACATAGCGATTATTCTGCTAATCTTAAATGCTATTGGTATTGAAAATATAACCCAAAATTTGCCGATAGTAACAATAAATAAGAAATACTTTGAAATTTCAAGTAATATAATAAAAATTAGCAGATCTTAAGTTTAATTTGTCTGAACAAATTTATTTTAGGATTTATTAGGGGCCCATCTATCTTTCAAGAAACTCGTTTGGGCTATTTTGTCGGAAATATTTCAAATTATTATTCAAATGATATTTACACAAGCAATTAAATGTAAATAGTGTCTATGCACAGCGGCATATTTGAACAGCAATTAGAGAAACTCTGGATGTAATGAAGCATTCTAAAGTCATGACTCATTACTAATAAGTTTCAGTATAGTGCCGTGTGCATATTTGCCATACGACGGCGATTCATATTCAATGTACTAAATTTGCACACGACCCGACAACAGCGGTCTCCAAGAAGAAGGGATAGTTAATGTATAAAAGCCCAGCCACGAATCGAGAAGAGCACAAAGTTTACTAAGCCATCTTCTAACACTTTTTCTCTGTGATAAAATTTTTGATGAATTTTGTGATTAGTTCCACATTATAGCTGCACTTTTCTCTGCATTTTATGTAATTTTCACTTTTTTTTAGGGGGCTCTGAATAGTAAGAATAATCGATCGATGTGACGGGTCGTGCAAAACTCCCGGAGAATTCTCATCTTTCGCGCGTTTCGGAGCAGTTCAAAACTATAAGTGGAAAACTGGATTTATCTCCTAAACGGCTTAAGTAAGACAAACATTTGTAAAGACCCTTTCTGTAGAGAGAGAGACGGGCTACAACTCTTGTTGAAAACGGCTTGTTTTTTCTCTATTTTCATTATTTTAGCCGCTAGAGCAAAAAAACGAAAATCAAAAAGTTTTTCGAATTTTTTAAAAATTTTCCCAGAACTTGGAAGTGCAAAGAATGCATCATTTCATTCTACAGGGTATTACCTACTTAAATCCCGGAGATGATCCTCTTATTAATTTTTGCGAGGTTTTTACAAAATTTTACCTTCATTACCTGTACAGAAAGCCCTGAGTTATAAATATAATCGTTCTTTATGTGGAAAGTTTCAAATGCTATCTGGAAATTTTCAAATAAAAAAAATTCTTGACCCCTCAGAGTTTTCGCACTTAATCGCTTCCTTTGTTTCATAATTTATTTATATGTATATATATTAACAAATATATTTTTCTCTATGTATATTCAATAATTTCTTAATTGCAAAAGTACAAAAATTTATATGGCTAACAATTGGACAAGCCCTGGCTGACAAAAATATAAATCAGTGTGCACCAAAGATGGCCTTGAAGTGGCTAGTGCCTCTACTTAGAGAAACATCTTCACTGAGGAGTACAATGACGGCTTCACCATTCAAAGAAAGATCAGTGTCGAATATGTATGACCTACAATACTACTGGGTTCAATAAAGATGCACTTGAAGCAAAATATGATTCTTATCTTAGTTTAATTTTAGTTTTAGGTTATTTAGTTAAGGTGTATTGATCACCCAGTTATTCATGCTAATAAATAAACTGTTTATTGTTTTACAAAATGTGTTATATAGTTGTCATTTATACTTAGTTTAATTATCTTTTGAGCACATACAGCTGTTTAATCAGCTAGGTGCTATATAGGAAAAATCCCTAACATTAATGACAGTATTGTACATGAAGAAATCTGTAACTATAATTAAGTGAATTTTGAATCGAATAAATTGAATTCAATTGAATCTTGTAACAGAATGGGACGTTTTGCCGCTGCCAATTCGCCGCAGCCGTTTTGTCACTAGTACTTCGCTGCCAGACCTTTTCGCCACCAGCCGTTTCGTCACCGTCCATTTCGCCACTGACCCAGTTCGCTGGTGCAAAGTGACAGCATACGTCAAAGATTTGTCGACAATGGAATCCAGAATCGTAAGTAAGCGAGGTTGTGAAAAGTTTTCAAACGATGGATTCATCTACGTTTTTGATACAGTAAGTGCAAGATATGATAATTTAAAGTTTTGGTGATGTGAAGAACGAGGTCGATGCAAGGTTCGAATTCATCCGCTTAACGGACAAGTAATTAAAAATAATAATGTACATTCTCATGATGCATCAGCGGCCAATGTTGAAGTGAAGAGAGTGGTAACAAGAATAAAAGATCGAGCACAGGAAACTGTTGCATCTACCAATCAAGTAATTAATGAGTGCATCATAGGATTAACGCAAACCTCTCAACCTATTCTACCGATTGTTGGAGCGTTACGAAAATTTAGGAGGAAAACGTAACGAAATTAACTGTGTCCCAACAAACCCCGCAAATCTGTGAGAGCTGATTATACCGGAGTTGTACCAACAGTATGTGCCTCAAGCTGGGGTTACAATCAACTTTTTGATATGTGATTCGGGGTCTGGATCAGATAGAATTACAATTTTTGATAGGGAAGATTGGCACTTTAAGTACTTGGTACACTGATGGGACTTTCAAAATATCTCCTAAAATATTTAGCCAAGTGTACGTTATGAAGGCGAAACAGTTTAATGATGTACGTCCTATAGTCTGTGCTTTGCTTCCGAATAAGAATGGTGCAACTTACCGGCGAATGTTAGATATGAAGAAAAACTACCAAATATAAGTCCATCTGCTATAAATAATGATGTGGAAGCTGCACATCATCATCTTCAATCTGAATTGGGTGTAGACCATTCGTCTATATGGAACTTATTGGTGGTCTAAGAAAAATTCAGAAGAGTCGCGATGTTTACATGGAGCAACTAATTGCTGGTCAACTTCCTCCACAAAAATTGAAGAAATTCCGTTTGATTGATGACAGAATTTTAAGAATTGTACGGGATTTCGATAATAGAACCACGTTGCAGTATTTGCGTGCAATAGCGCACAATTATCAATCATTGTATTAATAAATCATCTTCTCATTGTTATCTTGAGAATAATTTTGTTGTTACGACGGGCAGTATGTCTCGATTGCAATCATATTCAACTTTTACCATGAGTTGCAAAGCAAGGGAAAAGTTTAAGATGGATCCCCTCCAAGGAGCTGTGAGACCTTGACGTGGATGGAGGGGCTTAATCTGCGGTGTCGGGCGAGGTGCTGACGGAAGCCCTGCTCTCGTAGGGTAGCAGGTCGTAGGGTCTCGTAGGTCTCTTTAGGGTCCAGCGGGACTCCCCATCGGCCCGACCCCGGCACTGTGGCGGAAACTAAGGACAGCTCAACCCCCAGGATCCACGCCGCACGGCGTGACTTCGGGAACTAGCGCACCCGGGGTTATCCAAGCAACGACAGAGCCGTGGCACTCTCTCGCTAAATACCGTAGTCCCAGCCCGCGCTTCAACGACTCCTGCGTAAAAGAAATAAAAGGCACCAGAGGAGAATGTCGCACGGTAACTGTGACCAGGGAGCCTGCCTTAACCAGCTGGCCCGCGAGGAGGCAACCTCTATAAAATAAGCGACAGCGAAGTCGTGGAAACCTGTGGGGCACCTGGCGCACCTGACAGAATAAATGCCTTGCTCCCGGAACGGGCGTCACCCGGGAGTCGACCTTTAGTTCGAGCCTACTCGTGGGACATAAATGGATGCATAAAACAAACCCAAAACTGTCGGAAATGCCGCAACGGACAAGAAAATGATTTCCTTACTGACTTTGGGAGGGGGGGGGGGGCAGGGAGTGGACTATTGGGGTCCAAAGTTATTCAACAAAATCCCGCTCGAAATCAGAAACAAAAATTTTAATGTGTTTTCCAACTGGGCAAAACAACTATTGACCACCGAAGTTTTTTACTCTTTGACTGAATTTTTAGAGCAGTGATAATAGAAGTACTGATTATTTGTGTGATATATTGTTTGTCTATATATATATTTTTTTATTGTGTATTGATTAAGGTGGCCCTCGATGGCACAATCGAGGAGACCTGGGAGAAACTGCAAATAGTCATGACTGAAACTAACGGAGACGAGCGCGTAGCGCTACATCATATTAACACGGTAGGTCAAATAACTTTCGCAAACTTGTGGAAGCGATATTCCATAACTCCGGCTCCAAAACAGAAATATACGCGACTAAAAAACCGCTAAGCGGTAGTAAAGATCAAAGGAGGAGCCGTAACACATATGCGTTCATTGTAGAGCAAAAAGGCAAGGAGTACAGGGAGGTATTAACAAATGTAAAGGACTGCATTAAAGGCAACGCGGCTGTTGATAGCACTAGAGGTATTAAGAGTACCAAAGACGGAAAGCTTGTCATTACGATGGACAAGAACGCGGAAGCCCTTAACGAAATACAAAAAGCAATCGCGACTCCGGGCGAGGAGTTCAGCCTACATGCTGTGAAGCTGGACAATGAGATGGAAACACTCCACATACGGAGAATAGATGCGGCTACGGCAAGAAACGAAGTCATTAACGCAATCGAGAATAAGGTCGGTAGGTTAAACAAGACTTATGTATTATCTTTGTGTTTGACGAGTGTAAACAATATTATATTGTCACACACAAATAAATAACTAACTAACTAACTATAAACTCAGCGAACTTAGAGCCAACGCGCGCGATACTCAGGCAGCCACTCTAAAAATAAACAGGAATGACGAGGCAAAACTACTTGCCAGTAAACATCTCAGAATCGGGTATGCCAAATGTTCGATCGAGAAAAGAATGACACTACCCAGATGCCAGAAATGCTGGGCTTATGACCATGCAGCCGCGAACTGTGGAGGTCCGGATAGATCTGGACTTTGTTTCAGATGTGGCTCTGACGGACACACTAAAAAGTGTCCCAATCCCGAATTCTGTCCCATGTGCTCTGAACACGGGCACAAGGCCGGAGACGGGAAATGTCCTGCCTTTAGGAAAGCGCTATCCCTCGCGCGGAAAAAATATAAGCCCTTTTGGAGCTCCGACGGGGCCACCAACGGCAGACCACGTATCGGCAGCTATACCGGCAGCCACACCGACGAAGGCAACCTGCTTCTTGCAGGTCAATCTTAACAGGAGTACGGAAGCCCAGGACCTCCCTTACCACTCTAAGGAGGTCCACAGGACCGACGTACTCCTAGCTACCGAGCCCAATAAAAGCCATGTCAGGGACTCTAGTAGGTGGATTAATGACAACAAGTTGGACGCGGCTATTCGTGCATACAACAGCGGGGTGGAGGAGCCTGGCGGCGCCGACGGCATCTCTTGGTGCACTGTTGGCGGCGTCGGCTCTTCTCCTGCTACAAGACCCCGAACTGCAACATTGCTGAATTTGTGCAATTCCTAGACGACTTAACGACCTGTGTCAGGTCCGTTAGGCATACACGAGGTGTAATAATTTCGGGAGATTTCAATGCCAAAAACCAGATGTGGGGTTCCGCCACACTCGATGCCCGCGGTCAAGGCTGACCACGACCTCATCGTGGCCAACGTAGGAAACACGGACACGCTCAGAAGGGGCGATCAGGCGAGTGTGATCGACATCACACTTGCACGCGCCGAGCTTGCCAAATACATCCGAGGATGGCGTGACCAAATAATTATCTTCTATCTCCATGAGGAGCCCCCACGACGGGACCCTCCCACCGAGGTAAATCGGTGGCAATACAAGCCTGAGAAAGAGATGGTGGTTGTTGAGCGCCTACGACACGAATTCGAACAACTGCATACCCAAGACACTAACAACATAATCGAAGCCATTACCAGAGCCTACAAGGCCGCGCTGCCAAGCGCGGGCCACTCTCGTTGCAAGCCGGTCGTCTACTGGTGGAATCGCGAGATCGCGACCCTACGAAGTATATGCCTCAAAATGAAAAGGATCTGGAGCAGATCCAAGACTACGCAGACTGTCGAAACAATTCTCCGGAACCGCGAGACAAGGGGTGATCTATGGGCCAGCATCAAAGCATCCAAGCCAGGTGGCATTCCCCAGAGGTTGCTAAATTGTCAGTAAATCTTTACCCGACCCTTTTTGCTAACCTGTTTAATGAAATCCTGGCCACCGGCGAAATACCCCATCGGTGGAAACAGGCTGCATTGGTACTGGTGCCCAAGCCGGGTAAGCCGCTGGGAACGGCACCCCGTCCTATCTGCCTGCTGGACAATACAGCTAAGATCTTCGAAAGAATAATCACGACAAGAATTACCACCGAAATCGACGTGAGGGGGGGCCTCCTAATAGCCAATTTGGGTTTAGAGAAGGTCTTTCCACAACTGATGTAATACAGGAGGTTATGCGGGTAGCATACTCCGCTAACGAGGGCAATTGGCAGCATAGAGAGATCTGCCTGGCTGTAGCGCTGGATGTAAACAATGTCTTCAACACGGCACCTTGGGGGCCAATTGTTGAAGCGTTAAGGCTCAAAGGTATACCCGCGTACTTACTTCAGATGGTCCAGAGCTACTTCACTCAAAGATCCCTAATTATCGACGATCACATCCGGGATGTTACGCGCGGCGGTCCACAGGGATCGGTCCTATGGAACGTCCTGTACGACGGCATCCTGGAGATGCAAAGTCCTCATATTGATAATGACTGTCGCCTAATCGCGTTCGCGGACGATTTGATTGTCGTCGCCGTAGGGAAAACGGATGATGGCGCTATTGCCAAGGCTGAAGCCGTTACTGGAATAATAAACCAATGGATGGGTGACAACTTAGAAATTGCTCCCGAAAAGTCCGAGGCCGTGGCATTAACAGGTCGAAAACAAGTAAAGGAGTAAAGGATATGAGTGTGAAAATACGTGACGCGACAATAACTGTTAAGACTGAACTCAAATACCTCCCGATGTAAGGGCATGGTCGGCCCGAAAGCATGGAGATGTAAACTATTACCTAACGCAAGCGCTTACAGGACATGGTAACTTTGGCACATACCTCCAAAGAATAGGGACAATATATGCAAATACTGCCCAATGGTGGACAAGCCCGAACACACTTTGTTTCACTGCCTAAGATGGCAAGAAGACAGGGAAGTCGCAAACAGGAAGATAGGCCAAATAATCTCAATTGGGAACTTCATGACTTTTTAACCATACACAATGGACGGCCATCAGCACAATGTGCTGTAATATTCTAATGAAGAAGGACGAAGAGGATAGGATCCCAAATCCCAATCCCTAGACAGTATTCTCCAAAGTAATGTTTAAATACGGTGCCGGAGTACGAAGAGGGGGTTTTTTAGTGGGTAAAAACCCCACATCCCGGCACGCTGGAGCATCAGTACCGGGAACCTTTTGAAGGTTTTTCCCCTCAAAAAAAAAAGTTTAAGATGGCTGAATTTATGTGAGGTTGGCTTAAGATATTTCTTTGATATAATTGGTGGCGAAAAGATCTCAGCAAAACGGCTGTGGCTCTTGCAAAAGGGTAAAGATCGAATAGAAAAAAAAGCAAGACAAAGAACGAGCACAAAACTCAAATGGGACCTTTGTAAGCTGCAATTTTGATCTCCAACAAGTTTTGTTGGCTCCAACTGACCTTACAAACAACGCTCTATTTAACAAGCAATGCTTTAAATCTCGCAACTTTACAATGCACGATGTAAATTCTAAACAAGGGGACAGTTTCATGTCGTTGGAAGTGGAAGGCAAAGGAGGGAGCTGTGAGATAGCAAGAAATATCTCAAATTTCTTTCCGAATTGGTGAATCACGTTTCTCTTTTCAGTGATCGTTGTGGAGGACAGGACCTAAATAAATTTGTTGCTGCAATGTTCTTGACTCCTGTTCTTGAGTTACCCAACCTTGAAACCATACTCAATGCATTCGGACATTAATATTGAACAAAAATGAACTGGCCTGTTGACTCGAAGACTATTGCTCGAAGTGCAAGAAGGAAATTTGACAAACCTTATACTGTTGATGAAATAGCCCCTGAGAAAATTATGGATTGGAAATCTCACCTGTCTCGCCACATGACCGTTAGGAAATAAGATGAAAATAATAGAAGTTTGCTGGCAGAAGATGTGCTGGTTAAATTTCAGAAAACATCGTCGACTCGTGATACGACTTAAAAAAACTTTTGGGGAACTTTAGAGTTAGAAAGTTCTCATCGTCAGAAACCAAATCTTTATGGGCGACAGTTCTACCAATATCAAACGAGAACTACAGTAATTTGTTACAGTTGCTACAGTTAGGTCAGTTTCTGCTGCACTAGGACCAGAATACCGACCATTTTATGAAGATATATGAAACATCAAGTAGGGTGTCAAGGAATCAGTACAGACCAGATATCTTCTGAATCTGAACACAAAAAATGGGCAAGGTAAAAAATGCGTGGATGGTGAAATCTCGGAGAGTGATGTATGCAATCAGTCAGAAGATAAGTCTAAGGCAGTAACACTGAATAGAGAGATTAATTTTCTTAAACATGAAAATAGTTTAATTAATAAAATGTTGATAACTTTAGAACATACAAATTCAGTACAAAAGGAGCTGTTGGACTCCGCCTTAAAAACCGTAGGTAGTAATAATGATACTGAACTACAGTGCAGCAAAACCAAAAGAGGAACAAAAAGAGTCAGCCGCTTTATTAATTAAGACCCTCGAATCGAATGTGCATACCCTAAGTGAAATAAAAAACTATGTTTATTACACAGATTTATATATCTTTGTAAATAAAACTGAACCCGTCAAAGGAGAACTGCTAATTAATTGTGTTCTAAATAAATAAAAATAAGTTAATTGGAGATGCATATCCCAAATTATCAACGAGACCTTAAAGAGGTACTAATCAGTATATTTATTTGGATGTGAACGAAGAAATAAATGCCGGGGAGCATATGATCATACCTATATTGAATAGGCCTCATGTACCTATATCAGAATGTGATTGTAGAACTACAGGAGGTGATGAAATTGTGAGACTATTAACATTTATAGTCTTCGACTAGGTAATTATACTGATAAAAGAGTAGTGTTATCTGATACCATGTGGAACACACTTCCTGAGGTTGGAGCATTGATAGCGTCTAAAGCTGTAAGTGGGATACTACATAAAATATTTTTTTTCTCCTTCTTCAATTCTTTGGAACTTCCTGCCACATGTATGTTTTCCTTTTAAGCGGTGCTCAGGGAATCTACAAAATATCACAATTAACCAGTATGTCACTGGTAAATAACCTCTACGCCTGTGACTTTTACGTCAAAGGATCAGTTAGAGGTTTCTTTCTTTAAATAAACAACACAAATAAGTATAAAAACTTGAAATTAAATATTTCGCCGACGCTTCGGAAATCTAATCTGTTTATTTTTTCAAGACTTTTTTTGAAAAATCTTTTTTGCTGTGTATGATAAATACACAGCTCTAAGAAGGTTTATTATATTCAATATCCATAGATACTTATATATACAAACAGCGGTTAAGATACTTTACTTTAATTTTTATATATAAGATCCTAAATAATTTGTTACCGTTTTATTTAATATGTTGTTTTTAATAACCATATTCACAATTATCAAACCTGATCAAATGATCAACTGCACATTGAAAGGAAAAACTGTACCAAACATATGCACATAATATTTTATGATGGTTTTAAGGAATATACCAAAAACTGTAAAAGAATGTAATACTTAGTCTAAATTTATTTAAACATCATTTATTACAATACCTTAAAGGTGACGATTAAGCTATACTTTGTGCATATATTTTTGTTATATATTAATCCTATATTGTATTGTAAATTTTATTTCTTTGTCAATTGTTTTACACATTTTTAAATTTAAGCTGTTTTTTATGTGTCTATATATGTATATTAGGTATCCTATTTCAATAATAAATAATAACAAATATCATTTAGACAATAACTACATAAGTTAAATGTGGATGTTAATGTTAAGCGTAGATGCGATATTCGAGTTTTGGAAATCATCCCGATTCCAGAGTACGTATGCGTGGTGATGGAGCCGTAATTTGAAGTGAAGTTTATCGTAAAAAACCTCTAAGCTATCCGGATTACTGCTCAGCACAGATAAAGTTGAGGGAAACTTGCATCTCACTTCCTAATTCTAATTTTGACAAACTTTATACGTTGCGTCCATTTCTGAATTAATTAGTACATACTTTCAATTTCACTATAAAATGCACCAAAGAATATCAATTGACAAATCCATGATTTGTTTCGGCCACCGTTCGTCAATGTGCCAATACATGCCTAAAAATCCATCAAATGGGACTCTAAGGTATGGATTAGAGTAGATGAAAGTAGACATCGATGAATTGCAAATATACAGAGGAAAAGATGAAACTGCAAAGAAACACTTAGGCCCCAGAGTAGTTACAGATCTGACTAGGTTTCTTGTTGGAAAGCATTATTTTGTATACATTGTACATCGATGCCACTACTGAGACATTTGCGGACGGAGAATATTCGCTTGACAGGAACTGTTAGAAAAAAGAGAATAGAGTAATTGATGATAAAATTTCCTGTGTAAAATGGCTAGACAAAATAATAGTTATGTTAGCCTCCAACTGTGAAAATCCATCTGAAACTGACCGTGTAACAATGAAAAAGAATGGCGCAAAAGGTAAACATTCAGTGCCATAAAGTTTTAAAACGTTATAACGAAAATATGGGTTTCCTTAACAAAGCAGACATCTTGAAGAAAACCTACGAAGTGGATAAAAGAGTAGAAAATGGTAGCCACGCATATTCTGACACTTAACTGCATATTCAACGCGTTTCTAATTTTTCAGCAACGTTGTGAAAATAGCAGTTGCATGAATCTGAAGGCATTTCGTTTGGCCATAGTAGCAGGATTAGTAGGAGCTGGCAGTGAGGCAGTGAAATGAAGAACAAGTTTGTGAACTAAAAATGTTAATAATTATAAGCCAATAGTACCACTCGAGAAAAGATGAGATCAGTCTTGGACGATGTGCTCTATGGAGTACCGGGATCATCAAAGAGAATCTAAATTGGCTCGTGATACTTGTGGTGTCTCATTTTGCATGTCTGAGAAAAAAAACTTTTTTAAAATTTTCATAATAAAATTAATGTTGCTTGTTCTGTAGATTCTGATATACTACCATTCCTTGAAAATACTGATGAAATAAAAATTTTGAAAAAATAACATTGCTTCTTTACTTATTTTCTTTAGTATACTGAAAATCATACATGAGAAACGACTATTTCTAAATGCTGCCCGCAAATGGTTAGAGCATGTAGAAAGAGGGCCCAGATCCAAACCATTTAGAGCGAAATTCATTGATGCCTCCACTTTTACAAAGCAATTGTAATTTCTGTGGGGTGGTAAGTGCTAAAATTAGATTTAGATTGCAGAATTGACTAACTGGTCGTATTCGTAATCATACATGTAGGGGATGACTGGAGATTTTTCAAAATTTAGCAAAACCAATTTTTTGAGTTTTTTATATCCATGTCACCTGAGCATGATTCTGTTGAATTATTATACCAGTATATTAATCACACGTTTGATTTCTCTAATTTTAACACCACCACACGCAATGCTTTTAGCGCCTGAATGAACAATCACTCGCTTTGATAGGTCATAATTGTGTTGACATTCGTTAACTCGTCTTAACTCGAGAACCCTTGGTTAATTTTAAAAAACCATTTCTATAAACGTTGTAAATCAGTGAACGAGGATTACTTAATTTTTTCAAATTTTCAATCCGATGAATAGTTTCGTCAAAAAATTACAAAATGTAAAGACGAGTCGTGGGTGTCGCAGCCGACCGTGGACTTGCGAGGAAGATTCAAATTATCGTGGCATTGGCAACCGCTCAACGCCAATATAAGATCGACATTTTCTTTATCATCGCGTTATAGCTTAATTGCCTTTTGGATGCATTATAAGTACATTACGAAATCTTACACTTAGGCAGATTAACGCCAGATTTTGAGTACACGCCAGATTTTGAGTACACGCCGGACAAAAGCACCATTTTTTCTACACTGTACCTATATCCTAAGCTTTGAATTTTGAGTAGGATCCACTTCATCTCCCCACACACATAACCGCCATTTTGAAAAATGTACTCTAAAATCAACTGAAATGTTGTTTATCACGTTTGTTTATAAGGTCAGCCGATTGCATTCAGTTTCTATATTGCAGATATATACTGACATAAATTGGCATTTGTGCATAAAATGTCAGAAAAGCACAGAAGAAAATGTACATTGTAATACAGAAGAGGTCAAATGACACGAGCACATTCTTTAGGCACGACCATCCTTTCCCCCCTTCACTTTTAGATGGAGGAAGTTTACGTCTCAGGCCAAAAACTGATCTTGATAATACGGGCACAGACACAGAAATTAACATTGACATTTCTCTATCCATAGACGTTAAGATTTCTGAGGAGGCGGCTATTCTGCATTACCTCCCCACTAACAATGTTGTGACGTTTGAAGAGTACGCTAATCAAGTGGTTGATATACTCTGGCTAACGAATGTTAGGCGTTGCGCCATCACTCATTGAATGTATCACTGACATTGCAATCTGCTGCTGTCTTTATTGCACGCACACTGTAAATGCGTCTCTCACATGCTCGGCCGCCTGGAACCATATACTTATAAGTGACGTACCAGTGATGACGCAACGCCTAACATTCGTTAGCCAGAGTATACAACAATAGAAAATGCCAAACGAGTTGAATTTGTATGGGATGTATGGCAGCATAAGAGAGTCCACAGACAACAGAAGAGGAAATTGTGTTCACAGAAAGGTCGCGGGTAAAAACAAATTGTACGATACACATATTTCTAATTTACTAACTGAAATCAAAATTTAACAACAATCTGTCTAGATACAGTATTTTTAATTTATGATAGAGACATCAAAGTACACATATGGCGTTCCCAACTAAGAATTCATGGTTATGGTAGTTGATTGATCCTAAGCGGGAGAACAACTTTAGCAAATGTCTTGATGTATCCGTACTAGCCCATGATTAGATATCCTGGGCCCCCACATGAATACATCTAACTATGAACCTGAATAAATTTCACGACTCTATCAAAGGTAGTGATAAAGAAGTCTTTTAACTGCGATCTACAAACGCAGTAATAAGAGGGGATATTTGTGCACCTCTAATTTCCTATTTAGAATATGGACACGAAGGTCGTTTGAGTGAAACAGATTGGAAAATATAAGAAATGGACCTGTTGATTGTTTCTTGTATCTAATTAAACACAAATCTAAGCGTTATAAATAAGATGTTAAATGTCTGAAAGTTTTATATAATAAGGTAATATTATTCAAGTCATAACAAGAGCTGATGTAATACCTGCACTAGAGTGTGATTTAGTTAAAGTAAGAGTTATAAGCGATATCAGCTACCCACCCACCAACATTCATTCTTGCTGGAAAGTGGAATCCCGAAAGAAAGAATGCGCGTTAGTGAAGTTCGACATGACGGGTCGTCACTTCATTATTCCTTTCGGGAATATTCATACGTTTCTGACCGACGCGATATACTCTTAGTTAGTTGTTAGAGGTCTTTCCTTACAGGTTTGTTATACGTGTGTTCTTTTAAGTAAGGTTTTAAGCAAGCGGTGTAGTAGGTTTCCTTTTTAATTTAATAAATTTGTGTTTTGCGATGGATAGTGACGATGATAACGACACACAGACACAATTTTCAGTCGATGCGGACGATGATAAAAATGAAAAATTTGATTTAAGAAATGTTCCCAAAGGCATTCTAAAACAATTTATAGATATGTATCGCGCCCATCCCGCCTTGTGGCAAATTAAAAATAAACAGCTTTACAACAATAGAAATTTAAAAAATCGTGGCTATTCGGAGCTAGTTAACATTTGGAAAAAATTTGATCCTGAGGCAAATCAGAAAATGGTGAAGTTGAAAATTCAGTCTCTAAGAGGATCTTTTCGGAAGGAATTAAAGAAGGTATGTATGATTTCTTTCATTTTTATTTTAAGGTGGTTATACAGGGCGATTCACGAAAAAGGTTCGTTGCAATTATTAAGAGTTGTAATGATAATTTCTGAAAAAGTATCCGGTTTAAAACATATATTCAATGTGTCTAATACGTTATTAAAAATATAAAAAACGTTTTAATAAAAAAAACATTTTTGTTTTATATTAAAAAAATTGTTTTTCTTTCCAACCTTGTTCCAAACAAACTTTAACGAATCCTCTCCGTGAATCACTGTATGTAGGTATTAGATTTTAAACTTACTTTATTTTAAAATTACATGGATGAAGGTTGAAAAGTCAGAACGATCCGGAAAAGGTGCTGATGAACTGTATAAATCTAATTTATGGTACTTTAAATTAATGATGTTCCTGATTGGCCATGAAGTACCAGCTGAGAGTATTGATAATATTAATGCCCCTTCAACAAGCGCTAAAAATACAGATTCACTTCAGGAACCAGTTGAGGACATAAGCGGTCCTGACGAAAATGGTGAAATGAATGAGGTAAGTTAACTTATGAATGAAAGAAATGAGTGAGGAAATAAGTAAAAAATGATGGTTTAAGATTTATTAATATGCTTTAAATACAATAAAGTTTAATTTTTATTATGAAATCAAAATTATGCCTTGCCCTTCTCCAACATGTCTTCTTGCCAGGTCACACTTCCATTTCCATTAAAGAAATGCAGGTATTCTTCTCGGGTTTGTTTTCCCTCCTTCAAATCAGTAGTTTGCTTGTTCTTCTCCAATCCAGACAGTTTAATGCTATCATTACGCCATTCTCCATCTTGTCTTATCTCATGTGTGGTTTTATTTTCACTGTCTACGGTTTTTCTATTAAAGTATAATTTACTTTTACGACGTAAGAAATTATGCAGTACACATATAGCCATTATAATATATTTGGCGTTTTCAGGGTGTACACTAATAGCAGTGTGCAGTACTCTAAATCTTGCGGCGATTATTCCAAAAACATTTTCGACAACATTTCTACCCCTCGATAACCGATAGTTAAAAATTCGTTTGTGATATGTCAGTTCAGATTGACTAAATGGTTTTAACATATTTTTATGCAGAGCAAATGCCTCATCCCCCAGAAATACGTAATTCAGTTGTTCTATGTTATCTTTCTGTGGGGGCAAATTTAGCTGGTTATTTTTAAGGTATTCGTGGAATTTAGTATATTCCAAAATACCGCCGTCAGAGTTTCTTCCGTTTTTACCTACATCTACATATACAAATTCATAATCTGCATTGACCAACGCCATCAAAACAATACTATAAAACTTTTTGTAATTGTAATAGAAAGCACCCGATTTGGCTGGACATGTTATTCGAATATGTTTCCCATCAATAGCTCCACCACAGTTAGGGAATTGCCAACGAGAGTTAAATCGTTCTCCAATTTTATTCCATTCTTGGACAGTGTTAGGAAACTGAAAAAATAGGTATACTTTTTATTTTTTATTCTTGCAATAATACATGAATTAATAGAATTTTTGATCAATTTTAATATTATTAACCAATAATATTCTATATATTCGCGAAATCGCGGCCTATCTAGTTTCCATAATTATCACGTACACTACAGTGCATCTGTTAAAATTATTTAATAATGAATGTGTCCTTCAAAATGGTTTCCTCTTTTCAGAATGAAATGACGCAGTCTGTTCCATCTCCGGTCATTACTGGCAAGAAAAGATATGAAAAAATAGACGAAAACATGAATCCACAAAAGAAGCAAAAAATAACTGAAGAACAGCAAAGAAAAATGTTTATGGTAAAATGTACTGAAGCGTTGACTGCAAAAGCTACTGACAGTGAAGCCTTAGCTCAATACATAACCTTAAAATTGGAGAAAGTGTCAAATCCAGAGCAAAAAATGTATGCAGAATCCTTACTCACAAAAGTGCTTAATAGGGCAATTTTAAATAGGTTAAGTGAATCTACAGATTTAACAGAATTCAACAATCCAGCAATAGCTAATTATCATTCCTATCCTTCATCAGTACAGTCATCTTCCTGTAGCACGTATTGCCCTTTAAATTCACCCCCTTCAATAACATTACCATATACACACATTGCCCCGCAAGAATCACAAGTTATAATTGGCTGGTGTGCGTGAAAAGGGGTATAAGTCGAAAATAGTGAAAATCGACCTATCTGCAACAATTGCCTTGAAAAGTTAATACAATTGTGTGGGAAAAGGGATGTAACTCTAAACATAAGTCGAAGTATATTATACTTGAATGTGTTTAGAGTTACATCCCATTTACCAACATAAGTCGAAGTATATTATACTTGAATGTGTTTAGAGTTACATCCCATTTACCACACAATTGTATTAACTTTTCAAGGCAATTGTTGCAGATAGGTCGATTTCCACTATTTTCGACTTATACCCCTTTTCACGCACACCAGCCAATTATTAGTGATGGAGATCCTCAAATTTCTGATGGATTGAAACAGTTCTATGCTGATATGAATAAAGAGATATAAATTTTGTAAAACTTTTTTGTAATAAAACCTTATAAAATATCATTTAGTATTACTTACTTTTAGATAGTCTTTCTGCAAAACTTGGTAAATTACTTTGCATGTTTCTGGAATTATTCGGCCAAGAGATTGTGGAGAAATTCCAGTACTAAACTTCAGGCATTCGTAACTTCTTCCAGTGGCCAGATATCGTAATGTTGCAACGAGGCGCTCTTCAGGTGGAATACACTCCCTCATTATAGTATCTTCTTTTTGTATGTGTGGAGTAACTAACTTTAACAAGTCATCAAATGTATTGGAGTCCATTCTCAGATAATTTTGGAAATCGGTGGGTTCGCTTGTTCTTAATTCTCGTAAAAGATTAATGTCGCTATACAATTTCCGTTGAAGTAGCCACGATTTGGACCATATGCGGAGTTTTTTGTTTTTTCTTAAACAAAACTTCACTAGCAAGACCAATACAAGCAATTGCAATTATTTTTTTAGGCTTCATCATCTTGAATAATAGCTATATAACAGCACACAACAGCTGCACAGTACTACGTATACTAAAATTTGAAAGGAAAGACAAATCCTTTCGTTCTAAAGTAAAAGACTCGTCTGGCGGGATAACTATAGACAAAGTGACAAATTTTGTACACTAACTGACACGCATTCCGGCACATTAAGTTTAATAAGGAAAAACTGCAGGGAAAGACATTTTGTGTTAATGGGCTCTGAAAGGATTATAATTCTTTTGAAAATCAAAAGGACTGTCCTGCAGTAAAAACTGCCGAGAAAGACAACAAAATTAAGTTTGTGTTAGTGGGATAGAACATGCTTTGTTTCATTTCAATTTCTTAAGGGGAAAGAATGTCGAGGAAAAGAATGGCAGGAATGAACGCTGGTGGGTGGTTAGCTATTAATACCCACAACATAGAAAATACATGAGAGACTGGACAATATAAGATACCTCTAAAGAAGCGAGCAGTCAACCTTATTGAGACAGGCAAGTAAAAAAATATGCTGGGCTCATACGAACACTTGGGATTATGAACCTGAATAAACTTCAGATGATGGTATACGGATAAAGACATTTTTAAACAGTGACCAACATACCTGCAATAATAAATGACAGCAGTTGTGCACCTCTAAACTCCTATATGGATCATGGACACAAAGTTCGTTTGAGTGATACAAATCAGAGAAGGAAGAGTTGTATATGAATATCAACACTAACAAGATTAGAGAATAAGTGAGGCACTAGGGCAAAAAAGCGTACCCTTAGAAGAGCATGTCATTCGCAGTTGTAAACCCTACTGAGATTAAAACAAATAAACGATATGCATGTCTTGACTTTGAGGAAAAGGCTACACTAATAGGACACATCAAGCTTATAAAAGAAAAACCACAAGACTAGATTAACTACAAATGTAAATGTAGATACACAGATTTAAATAAAAAAAATTTAAATAAATATTGTATAACACATTAAAAGGACTCTTCTGGAAGTGTGTAGAATGCACCGACAACTGTATGGTCGTTCACCAGGCTAACTTATATAAGTTACTGATAATAAGGTCGAAAGTGCATTGTCAATTTTAAATTAAAAAATAACGGCTCTGAAATCTGACCTATGTAAACCGGTGAAAGAAAATTTACCTGCTGTAAATCAACCTCTGTATTCTGATGTTTTTAAAAGTAAGAGACAATCAGCTGTTATTATCAAGCCAAAAAACATTGAGCAGCCGATTACGCAGACAAAATTAGATGTTATGTGGCATGTAAATCTTATAGAATCAGTCATTCAGCTATCAAGAGTTAAAACCGTTAAAAATTGTGGTTTTCTGATTGGATGTAAAAATAAGGACGACAATGAGAAATTCAATAAAATAGAGGAAGAAAAATTATCGAACTCTTACGATATTCAGGAAACCAATGGCATCAACCCCAAGGTTCGTATTATTGGACTGACAGATAACTATCTCGAGGATCAATCGGTTACTTATATAAAAAAGTGCAATGCAGACTTATTTTTAAGCAATTCCAATTTTTCCAATTAAGAAAAACAAAGACACATTTCAAGTCATACTCCAATTAGACAGATTCTCTTACGACAAAGTTATTAAGGTTGGCAATTTATTAATATGTTATAAAAGCTGCAGAGTTTTTGATGCAACTGATATATACCAATATCAATATATCCCTGATCCTGCTCTTAAATCTCATATAAGAGTATTTAAACGAACATATCGGTATGAATTAACTAAGGCAAAAAGCAAATACTACAATGATCATATATATAATAAAGGTAATACACCAAAAACATACTGGGATTTAATTAACAGGCATAGACATGTAAAAAGGCAACCATTTATTAAGATTGATCCAGAATCTCTAAATAATAATTTTACTGACACAGCTGTGAACATTATTAACACCTTAGCTATGGTAAATTTAACATTTAACGACTACTTTGATGATAACTCAAGTTTCCCTGACTTCGAATTGGTACATGTCAGTTTCAATGAAGTCAGAGATATAATTGACAAAATTAAGGTTAAAAATAGCACTGATCACTTTGGCATGTCAGTTAACATACTAAAATACATTAAAGATATTATACTAATACCATTAACTAAACTGATTAACCAATGTATCACCAACGGAATTTTCCCAGATGCCTTAAAAATCTCCAAGGTCATACCCATACATAAAGGTGGTCCAATAACTTTGAGTAATTTTAGACCTATTTCATTAACCCCAATCATATCTAAAATATTGGAAACAGCTCTAAAAATTCAAATTACTAAACATTTTGAAAACACTGTACTCTTTTGTCCAAATCAATTTGGTTTTAGATCTAATAAATCCACTAACGATGCTATAGTTCTCTTAAATAACAAGACAATTGAAATACAGGAACAAGGGGACTATGCCCGAGTAACCTTTTGTGACTTACAAAAAGCTTTTGACTGTGTGTCTTACCAAGTGCTTGTTGACAAACTTAGGTACTATAAATTTAACGATCTTAGCTGTAATCTAGTATCCTCTTACCAGTAGAAAACAGTACACTTCTGTGAACAGTATCTTTTCTAAACCACGATATGTCAAACATGGTGTCCCTCAAGGGTCTGTGCTGGGTCCTACTCTCTTCTTGATATATGTAAACGATTTAAAAATGGGTGTTCCAAACGCTGAGCTTGTAATGTTTGTGGATGACACAACATTAATAACCAGTCACAAGTGCCTAAATACTGTTAGGGAGCACATGACCGATTCACAGATCGCCGCCAATGAATGGTTCATAGCAAATAAGTTAAGTCTAAATCAAACTAAGACTACTATTACTGTACTATTCTCTCATAGAGCAATTGAAGACTATGAGAATCCGGGTAAATTTTTAGGTGTTATCTTAGACCCAAAGCTCAGTTGGTGTCAACATATTGAACAACTGTCAAATAAATTGTCAAAAAACATATTTTTAATTAGATCTCTCAAGAAATTGGTTCCTCTTCAGGTTTTAAAGACTGCTTATATAGTCTTATAGTGTCCCAGATGTCCTATGGTCTGATAAGCTGGGGCCATGCTCCTTCTACTTGTAGAATTTTTGGACTGCAGAGGAAAGTGATCCGTATTATAAGAAATCTGGAGTACCGGGCAGTTAAACAAGAATTTATTAATCTGCAAATACTAACTTTCCCTAGTTTATATATCTATGTATGTTTGTTATATATTAAAAATAATCTGGAAGAGTACACATTCCAGAAATCTGTACATAATCACGATAACCGAAATGGAGATAACATAAGACCGAACTACTTAAGATTAAGATCTAGCAGGAATGGCCTCAATTACTATGGACCTAAATTTTTTAATAAATTGCCTCTCTGGATCAGAGTACTACCATCAATGAATTTTTAGACTGTGATGTGTCAGTAGTTACTGAAAATTAAAATTTTATCTTGAGGGTTTTTTAATGTGCTTCTTTTAATGTGCTTTTAATATCAATAGATAATTTATTGAATGTATACATTTCATTTTGACAATTTGTTTCTTACTGTGTTTTATCAATGTATTTGACTTGTGTATAACATTTCTTGTTTTAGCACCAATAAATATTATCTATCTTATCTATCTATTATCTATTTATCCAATGTTACAAATGTAATGAATTTCATTATTCGGCAAATTGTAAAAAATCATTAGTTTGTCCACAATGCAGTGTAAGTCACAACGTAAAGAAATGTAAGTCAACGTGCTCTGTTTCTCTAACTGTCCAAATAAAAAAAACGGTATATCTCTACTTAATCATGCGATTTGGAATAAAGATAGCAATCCTTGTATCCGATTTACTCCGATAATAATATTCCAGTAATTAATGGTACTCCCACCAATAGTAAGGAATTTACCTGCATAAGACGCATAATGATTTTGTTGTTTACTATCAAAACACAAGCGGCTTTTGAAACAAAACAGATAAAATTTTATACTCTGCCTTTACAAGAATACCCTGTCATCGCATTAACCGAAACTTGGCTCGATCATACCATTGACAGCAGTGAACTATTTTCCCTACGTATAGCCCTCCGAAATAGATTTTTCAAGTCGTAATCGCACGAAAGGTAGTGCAGTTCTAATAGCCGTAAGTGATACCATAACCTCAAGTATTCTTGATTTAAATACACCACAGTTTAATAAGCTATCATTCATCGACATCATTGGTGTGAAAATAAGTTGCCATTTACAGTCGCTATATAATATCAATATTTATGTACCTCCAACCACTGCACATGAGGTTTATGTATATCTACTTGAAACTATTGAAGCTCTGGACTGTCTGTATAATAACAATGTATTAAATGTTGGAGACTTTAATATCTCTAAATATGCTTCATATTCTCAAACCAATCGGCAAATATTAGTATCAAATAACTTTTAAAATATTTTTAATACATCACAAGTGTCACAACATAATTTTGTGTATACAACAGGCTAAAACTGATGTTGCTTACACATACTTCTCCAAGGTATTCGACAGACTTGATCACAACTACAGAAGCTTTCACTATTCGGACTTCCCCCTTCGCTTATAATGCTATTCGTATATCATTCTCACAGGAAACAGTACGTAGTATTTAACCCTTTCACTGCGGGAACCGTCCTGAGCCGCAGCAGAAAGTGGCAATTGACATGCGGGAACCGTTTATATACGCAAGGATTTCCGAAAGAGTTAACTGCGGTATCTGTACGAATACGTTTGGTAGTAGATATCTACCTGTATGTTAGTGCTACCCCTGGCCGCTAGATGTGAAAAGACGTCGTGCCGTAATTGCGGGAACCGTCCGGAGACGTTCGAATTCGTGGAAACATATCAGTAGCGTGTAAAGTTACATTCTGCCAGAAATGTGCTGACTCGGCTATTGCTAGCGGATGGTATACAAATTGGAGCTGTTAATATATTAATTCGTTCTGTCAAAGAATCGGCAGCACTCGAACAATGCCAGGCACCATTAGATATGTTTATGGAAAAGGCACGTTCGATGATGTCAACGGAGCCGAGGGGATTTGGCGGAGGGAATGAGGACACTTGGTTCCAAACTATCAATAGATACGCATGTATTAATATTTTCTATTCAATTTGTATTATTTCTTCACTTCGCGGAATATATTGTTATTTTCTAAAGTACTAGTTTTATTACAATTTCTAACATCAGAAGTCGGGATTCGCTCACGTGTCCGTGTAGTACAGTACAGTATTGTGCAACCAGTTATTTTAGAAAGAAGTACATCTAGTAACAATTGGACAATATGGGATACTGTGGTATGGTATGGTAATTATGGTATCCTCTGGTATAGTACTGGCACACTGTGGTATGGTACAGAAGGCTAGAAGATCCTCCCAAGGTCGTCGGTCGGTAAATGATGAGTCCGCTTATCAAATCAGTCACCTATGCCAGGTATTTTTAGGTTGTATAGATTTTTAGCAAAGTACGGGAACACCAATTCTCATAATTCTTAATATGAGCTAAATTTATTTGCAAGCAGACATTGGATCAGTTTTTAAAAGTTAACATCGACACATAGTTAAAAACCGCTGCCTAAGGAATCACTACTTCCACATCCAGATTCTTCAGCCAAGTCGTTTTAAAGGAAACATCTTGACTATATTTGCACTCTAGTATGTGGAAATTATTGGTCATAGAATTTTAATAATATTTGGGGCAGATGTCATAGAAAAGTTTGAGGAGTTGGTTTCTACCATATACGTTAAAAATGAAGTTTTTAGTTCACCCTACTTATTTTCTACTATTCACCTCCCACCCCTTCAATGGAGGCATCTCAATCAGATGTCACTACAATACATACGTGTACTAATCTCAAGTGAATATCTCAATTTGATGTTATCAATCCCATTAATAATGAAGCGGAGGTGGTGGAGTTTGAAAAATATTAGAAAGAAATCTGAGGCCTTGGTTTCTAGTATATACACCGAATCCCAAATTTCTGTACTCTTATCACCTTGATTTACTTATTTTCCCCTAGTCACTCCTATTAACCCTAACCCTTCTACGGAATCATCCCAAAATATAATCTAGTTCCAGATGTCGTTATAATACTGTTATGAATTACACCCCCTTGGAAAAGGAGATGGTACGCCTATGCCTAGTGATTGTGACTGGAAGCCAAGAGAATAAAACGGACTTTTCTGGAATATTGTTGGAGAAGATTCTTGATTGCTTCTAGATGGATCTAGAGATTCCAATTCGGAGTATATAAGGCGCGATTACCAGCGCGGAAGGGGAAGTTTTATGAAGAAAGCAGTTTATAAAAGTGAACAAGTAGAAAAGTGAAAAGTGAGGTTAGATAAATAGTAAATAAAGTAAATTTGAAGTATTGTAGTCAGTAAATAGTTAAATAGTGTTAGTGGTGTTTATCTCTTGTTGAAATTATTTAGAACCCACGGATTCATACAGGGTGTTCCCAAAAAGGTGGAAATCCGTAACATTTTGGTGTCGGAAGCGGAATTTTGACAAGAGGATTTTTCGGAAGTGTTCGAGAAGGTTTGGCAGTGTATTCTCGAAGTTGGTGCTAACACGGAGGACTAATTTACTGGACGTTGTTCGATGGTTATTTTCGAACAGGAAAATAGTGTTTAAGTGCATTTTTGAGACATTTTTGGAACATTTTGTTGGACATTGGAGGTTAAGTGACAAAGACTCTAGATAAGACTTTTTCGTGCCGTTTTGGGTGTTTCTGGACAGTCCCATTACCGATAGTGACGTAATTATTAAACTTATTTGATTTCAACGTAATTGTATGCCGGTAACGACCAGAAGCATGGCATCCGAACAACAAATGCAGGAATTTATGGCCCAAATGCAAAAGATGATGATGGATCAGGAAAGAAAGCGCTATGAAGAGAAGGAGGGACGGGAAAAAAGACGCCAAGAACAAGAACAAAAACGTCAAGAAGAATTAAGAAAAATTTTTGAGGATCAAGAGAAACGCCGTCAAAAGGAAAATGACGACTTAAGGAAAGTTATAGAGACGCAACAGAATGCCTTGTTTACAGTCGTTGAAGAAATAAAAAATGAGATTAAGGAAGATATGGGTAGCGTAAAGACGAAAGTTAATGAGGTCGAAGTAAAAATGGACAAAGTCGAGGAAAAAGTAGACAAGGTTGAAGAGAAAATGCATCAGGTAGAAGGAGAAATAGACCAACTTAAACAACAGTTGAGGACAAGAGGAAACCAGCAAGTGGTGTCACCAGGCCAGCAATTAAAAATTCCCTCCTTTGATGGTCAAAGTTCCTGGATGACTTACAAGACACAGTTTGAGGCAGCAGCGAGTGCTAACAACTGGAATGACGAAGAGAAGGCTAAGGCATTAATCGTGGCTTTAAGAGGCCAAGCGTTGGAGTTGCTTCAGACAATTCCGGCAGACCAACAACGGAATTTTAGAGTTTTAGAAGCTGCCTTAGATCTACGATATGGAGATCAACACCTTGCTCAAGTATACCAGACCCAGCTGAAAGTGCGCGTTCAGAAAGCTGGAGAGAGTCTGCAAGAATTTTAAGCTGCGGTGGAAAGACTGGCACACTTAGCATACCCTAATGCGCCAAAAGAATTTAAAGAGCAATTGGCAGTGGGGGCATTCCTAGACGGGATAAGGGACGAGGAAATCAGACGAGTCCTCAGGCTATCCCGACATAAAAGTAGTAGTGAAGCCTTGGTGCATGCACTAGAGGTAGAAGCCGTCTATAGGGATACTCCAAAGTCAAGAGTACGGGCTATGACGCTGGAAGAATCGCAGTCAGAAAAGGAGAACCAGAACCCTATGTTGGCCGATATACATAAAATGTTCAGTCAATTACTGGCTAAATTCAATCCTCCAAGAAGACAGGAAAACCAACAAAATAGAGGAAAGCCAAGCAGGAGTACTAAATGTTACAACTGTGGCATAGCAGGGCATATCAAACGAGACTGTCGATATCGGATCTCGAGGAATGTGAAGGCTGGAAACATGGAAGAGACACAGAGTAAACAAAGTAGTGGAAGGCCAAGTGGACGACGGCGTATGAAATGTTACAGGTGCGGAGAACTAGGACATATCCAGCTTGAATGTCCACGAAGGAGATTAGAGAGAGTGAAAGCCGGAGATGCTGTGAAGCTGAGGGGAAAATCAGAGGAAGCTGGTACCAGAGAGACTGTGACAGATAGGGAACATGGTACCCCGAGAGAAGTAAAGATTTCCCAGCTTCGAAGCATTCCGAGAAGTCCACTACTACCAGGACGTGGAAGTAAAGTGAAACCCCAGAAAATTGCAGATATTTCATCCGGAAGAAGGTACAAGAAAGATTGCAAGTACTACCACCAGGACAAACTGCAGGTCACGGGAGCAGTCAACACTGTCAAGGTGGAGGTGCCGGATGACAGGACAGATGAAGCGCTCAGACAAGAGCAACTAAACGATGTGGAAATTGGGCCTATATTGAAAGCCAAAGAAAGAGGAACTCGTCCAAAATGGAAGGATGTTTCAGGCAAAAGAGTGGGACTGAAGGCACTGTGGGCGCAGTGGGACTCACTGAAGGTCGTGAACGGGCTGTTGCGGAGAGCATGGGAAAGCCCGGATGGAAAGCAGGTGGTTATGCGTTTAGTGATTCCCAGGTGTCGAGTAGCGAAGGTGCTTCAGGAAGTGCGCAATGGAACATCCAATGGACACTTCGGTGTTAACAAGACCCTGAAGAAAATACGAGAGCGATTTTATTGGATAAGAAGTCGTCAGGATGTGGAGGCTTGGTGTCGCAAATGCAAGATTTGTGCAGCCAGTAAGGGACCACAGACTGGAAGTAAGGGTGAAAAGAAGCAGTTCAACGCCGGAGCTCCTTTCAAGAGGTTGGCTAACGATATAGCGGAACCATCATCAGCCAGTGACCGAATGAAGGCTCGATACGACCGGAAGGGTAGTTCAGAAGGATTCAAGGCAGGAGACCTGGTTTGGCTGTACAACCCACAGCGGAAGAAAGGAAGGTCACCGAAACTTCAACCGCCTTGGGATGGACCGTACACTGTTATTACCCGAATTAATGATGTCGTCTATCGGATTCAACGAAGCAAAAAGTCCAAGATGAAGATCGTGCATTTGGACAGATTGGCGAAATACATCGATGATTCTGGGTTGCCTGATCGGGACGACCAGGCTTAAGGAGGGGGCAGTGTTATGAATTACACCCCCTTGGAAAAGGAGATGGTACGCCTATGCCTAGTGATTGTGACTGGAAGCCAAGAGAATAAAACGGACTTTTCTGGAATATTGTTGGAGAAGATTCTTGATTGCTTCTAGATGGATCTAGAGATTCCAATTCGGAGTATATAAGGCGCGATTACCAGCGCGGAAGAGGAAGTTTTATGAAGAAAGCAGTTTATAAAAGTGAACAAGTAGAAAAGTGAAAAGTGAGGTTAGATAAATAGTAAATAAAGTAAATTTGAAGTATTGTAGTCAGTAAATAGTTAAATAAAGTGTTAGTGGTGTTTATCTCTTGTTGAAATTATTTAGAACCCACGGATTCATACAGGGTGTTCCCAAAAAGGTGGAAATCCGTAACAATACATATGTCTACCAAATTACAAGTGAATATCTCAATTTTATTTTATCAACCCCTTTAATAATGTAGTAAGGGTAGTGGAAGGGTTGAAAAATATTGTTAAAAAATTTGAGGTCTTGGCTTCTAGGACATGCACCGAATTTCAAGTTGCAATACTCTTACCAGCTTTCTTTACTTATTTTTCCCTATTTACCTCTACTTACCCCCACTCCTTCAACGCAATTATGTCAAAATATAATCTAGTTTCAGATATAATTATAATATATAAATGTACCAAATTTCAAGTGAAAATTTAAATTTAATTTTATCAACTCTTAATAAGGGAGTGGGGGTGGTGGGGAGAAATAGAAAATACTAATAAAAAAACCTGAGACCTTCGCTTCTAGTACATACACCGAATTTCAAGTTTCTGTAGTCTTACCAGCTTGCTTTACTTATTTTCCCCTATTTACCCCTATTTAACCTCCAACCCTTCAACGGAATCATCTCAAAATATAATCTAGTTCCAGATGTCGTTAGGATACATATGCGTACTAAATTTCATGTGAATATCTCAATTTTATTTTATCAACCCCTTGAATAATGGAGTAGGGGTGGTGGGGGCTGAAATAAATTATCAAAAAATCTGGGGCATTTGCCTCTTGTACATACACCGAATTTCAAGTTTCTGTAGTCATACCTGCTTGCTTTACTTATTTCCCCCTATTTACCCCTAAATAACCCCGAACCCTTCAAAGGAATCATCTCAAAGAATAATCTAGTTCCAGATGTCGTTATAATTCATACGTGTATCAAATTTCAAATGAATATCTCAATTTTATTTTATCAACCCTTGTAATAATGAAGTAGGGGTGGTGGGGGTTGAAAAATATTATAAATAATCTGAGACCTTGGCTTCTAGTATATACACCGAATTTAAAGTTTCTGTAGTCTTACCAGCTTGCTTTACTTATTTTCCCCTATTTAACCCCCAACCCTTCAACGGAATCATCTCAAATTATAATCTAGTTCCAGATGTCGTTATAATACATACGTGTACCAAATTTCAAATGAATATCTCAATTTTATTTAATCAACCCTTTTCATATTGTAGTAATATTGTAGTATTTCATATTGTGGGGGTTGAAAAATATTATAAAAAAATCTGATGCTTTGGCTTCTAGTACATACACTTAATTTCAAGTTTCTGTGGTCTTACCAGCTTGCTTTACTTATTTTTCCCTATTTACCCCTATTTAACCCCCAACTCTTCAACGGAATCATCTCAAATTATAATCTAGTTCCAGATGTCGTCATAATACATACGTGTACCAAACTTCAAATGAATATCTCAATTTTATTTAATCAACCCTTTTCATATTGGAGTAGGGGTGGTGGGGGTTGAAAAATATTATAAAAAAATCTGACTCCTTGGCTTCTAGTACGTATACCGAATTTCAAGTTTCTGTACTCTTACCAACTTGTTTTACTTATATTCCCCTATTTACCCCAAATTAACCCCCAACCCTTCAACGGAATCATCTCAAAATATAATCTAATTTCAGACGTCGTTATAATACATACGTGTACGAAATTTCAAATGAAAATCTCAACTTTAAATTATCAACCCCATTAATGGGGTAGGGGTGGTGGGGGGTTGAAAGATGTTATAAAAAAATCTTAGGCCTTAATTCTAGTACATACACCAAATTTCAAGTGTCTGTTCTCTTACAAGCTTGCTTTACTTATTTTTCCCTATTTTCCCCTATTTAACCCCCAACCCTTCACCGGATTTCCTCAAAAAACAATCCAGTTCCAGATCTCGTCATAATATATACGTGTACAAAATTTCAAGTCAATATCTCAAACCGTTCCGGAGAAAACGTGCGGACAAAAAAAGTTACAGACAGACAGAAATTTTTTTTTCGCTCAAATTTAAAATCTCGACGTTTCATGACATTCTAAACCTATTTCACGAATACAAATTTTTGAAAATTTTTTTGCGATTACTATACTTCCAATCCACTACGTGGATGTGGAAGTAAAAGTACATTTGCGTAGGTCAGCAATTGTGTGAAGTATCAAGGTTTACCTATACGTACGTATTTTTATTTGGGATGACTGGAATGTTATGTGACAGTTTTAACTCAAAAGATTTAATCATGGTCATGACTTGTTACAATGTAAACTAAGATTTTCCAAAGCTCTCTAAGAATATGTTTTAGAAATCTATTCTTTGTTATAAGTTGTGGTGTTATATTAAAATACAACAGTCGTTGGAAGTAATGTTGTTTAGGTTATGGATCGGTGATGGGCGCCATTGAAATGTAAACATGGGCTGTTACTAATTCATAGAAAGGATCTAAGCAACATTATCTTAAATTATTACACACAGGTATGGTACCTACATATTATCAATATAGTTTATTGCCTTAAATTTAGTTTTTGTTTATCAGCTTGGAATTGTTTCGCCCTGACCTGGTACAATATTAATATAAGTCTCTTATTCTTTTGTTTATAATAAATTCACGTTCTTGGAGAGGCTCCATTTAGGGAGAATACCTACGAATCGGGCACTGTTAGCAAAGCATTTTAAAATATGTATTTTGTTTTAAAATAGGAATGGCCTAATCAAAGTATTCATTCAAACAAATCAAGTAGTCAGCTATAATGGAGAGGCCCTAAATGTTATTAGTATTACAGTTGAGGTCATATGCGGAGAAATTATCCCGCGAATATCAACAAACAAATCGTTTCATCTCCAGCCCATGTACATTACATTAGTATAATAAATATTATGAAATATGGGAATCAAAAGTTTTAAGCACTTGATTGATATTATTTTTAATGATGTATATGTTTACCAAATATTTTTACCCGATGGTCTTATAAATGGCATTAACTTATGTCGTATTTAATTTAATTTTATTTTCATTAATATGACACGGGTCAGGAAAAGGCCGAATTTTAACAGCACTGTGTTTCTGCAAGTAGAGCAGTGACTTTGATAGTCTAATTGCTGAGTGTGCACGTTCGTTGAAACTAGAAGTATAAAATGTCAAATTAATTTAGGAAATGAGTGCTTATTGAGAACGTCTTGAACCGTCAAAGCTCTCGATTTACAGTTTGTAATATTCCAAACAATTCATTAAATTTCAAAACAGTCCAGGGAACCCAGGACGAGTTAGTGTGTAATGCGTACGTGCCCGCATTATTGTTGTTTGAGTTGAAGGGAAGATTTGTTAATATGTTTTGCAGAATTGGATAATCATAAATAAACGTGTTAAGTTAGGTCGTTAAAAATTATTAAATTAAATTTCTCCTAAGCACCCAGTTGTTTGAACTTGATCTAATAATATAATATTATAGACTATATAAAATGTAAGGTATTCAAACGTATTTATAATTTTGTTTCAGGGCATGCATAATAATGATAATAACAATAATAATAAATGACTTTATTAAATAAAGAGACTTGTACATAGGCGAAGTTCAGGTGACATACCATCTGCTCTTCCTCTTAACCGTGACATATCTAATTCAATATTAAATGTTTTTATTCTAAGGTTGTAAGTTGTCTGAAATTGGCAATTTTTGAGAAAAATCGAAGATATGTGTGTATCCTTGACAAGAATTTATTTGTTATATTTTAAAATTTAATAATTCAAAAAGTAATGAAATTAACTATACTATTACCCAGTAGCCGGTACCAAAATCAGCAGGTTTCAAAATTTTCTGCACTTGCATGACGGCAGGATAATTCGCAGTTTTGAAAACATGATCTGCTAGCTAGAAAATATTGATTCGCTGATATGAGATGATTTGTACCAAAATATATAAAGAAAAGCCTGGTTATTTAAATCTAATTTTTAAGTTTTCAAAGCCATTCCATTAGCAAACATGTGTAAATAAACACGTAGAGGTAAATACTCAAACAATCTATATTTCTAATACATTCACGAAATTATTAGCAGTCTACCTGGTCAAAAAGACAAATTAATTAAAATATTTGGTGTTCCCCGTCGAATCATTTCAGATCGACAACAAAGCTTATTCGCCCTTTCAGTTTCAAAATTTGGTTAAAAAAAAAAATAGCAGCGACTCATTATTTAAACGGCGTTGGGTTGCCTAGAGGAAATTGGCAAGTTGAGAGGTATAACCGAATGCTCTTTGGAAAGGAGGGGAGCTAATAACCTCTATGATGACTGCTGGAAAATATTGGTTGTATTAAATGGGTAAATTTATGGTCACAAATATTGTAGAGCACAAGCAATATGAGGTTAATGACATAAAAAGAATGTGAAGGTCGCAAGTTCCCTACTGTGGAGTAGTGGTTCAAAAATATGATGCGATGGATTGATTTTATTAATGGTGATTTAAAAAAAATGGCGAGCTCCGTTTAGAGTAACGGAGGTGCTGGAGAACGACAGGTATAAGGTACAGGACATCCCTGGTGCAGTCCGCTCTCGCATACCGTATAAGGGCATTTCTGGGCTCGAAAACATAAACCATGGATTAGGTATGGGGAGGAATGATAGAGGACTGGTAACAGCGTAAGTAGGCAGAACACTGCAGGACGTAAGTGCCTGGTACTTTGTTCTGGACAGAGCATGGTATTTTTGCTCTGGTCTATAGAGGACTGGTAACAGCGTAAGTATGCAGAACACTGCAGGACGTAAGTGCCTGGTACTTTGTTCTGGACAGAGCATGGTATTTTTGCCCTGGTCAGGGGACTAACTGCAGGTAGTCCACCTGGATGGAAATGACTAATTGCAGGTGAAATTCCTGGTACTTTTGGTCTTTCCGGTAGCTTTAAGTTTTATTATTAATTTAATTGATTATTTTGATTTTATTTGTTTTAAAACGTGATCTTGGTTGAAAGAACACGGTACCTGCTTATTTCTGTTTATTTCCCCTGTGTATGCATACACTTTTATTGTTTGTCTGTAATTACTATTTACAGGAAAACGGTGCGAGATGAAAAGTTCCGTAGCAGTACATGTTTAATTATATTATTTTTTTATTTCTTGTATTAGTCTGCAAGTAAATTATTGTTTATCCTTTTCGGTCTAGGTAGCTGGAATTTGGTTTCTAATAACAAACGCAGTGCGAGTGAGGACACTCTAGAAGTCAGGAAAGGCCGTGCCAGAAATGTGTTGATTCGGCTATTGCTAGCGGATGGTATACAAATTGGAGCTGTTAATATATTAATTCGTTCTGTCAAAGAATCGGCAGCACTCGAACAATGCCAGGCACCATTAGATATGTTTATGGAAAAGGCACGTTCGATGATGTCAACGGAGCCGAGGGGATTTGGCGGAGGGAATGAGGACACTTGGTTCCAAACTATCAATAGATACGCATGTATTAATATTTTCTATTCAATTTGTATTATTTCTTCACTTCGCGGAATATATTGTTATTTTCTAAAGTACTAGTTTTATTACAATTTCTAACAATTCGCTTATTTTACTGTTTTACACTTAGTTTCCTGTATAGCTAGTGTGTGTTGTAAAAAAATAGAAGTCGAAGGTAATTAAGTATTTTATTACTTTTTATGCAAACCATTGCCGATTTCAATGATTTTTGGTAGATTGGTAGATTTTGGACGCTGATCATGAATCTGAATGTATACCTCCTATTTACATTTCACTATATTTCCTGTTCTTGTTGCACAAAGTAATTGATGTTTCAAATAATTATATGATGAATAGAACAGAATTTGTCCAAGAAACCCCACATTTATTCAAAAATTACGGAAAAATTTCTTCGAAACGTAACATTACTGTATAAGTTTTTCACTTTTTTTTCAAACAAAATGTGAACTTTTTTGCCAGATTCTGTTAAAAATCCTCGTGAAATTGTTGAGTCTCAAATTTTGTAGCAGAAGCCAGAGTATGATTAAAAATGTCCAAAATGTAGGAGGAAACATTGATGATTGATATATCGGTAACGAAACGTGACAAAAAAATAACTTTTGTGAATTTGTGATCGCTGGATCAAAATCTACTAGTGTGAAAAAAGTAAATAAATACTTATTCAAATAATAGAAAATGTCTGGAAGACGTATGTCGAAATATTACACTGATGAGGGACTGTTGGAAATATTGATGAATAGTGATGAAGAAACATCGGACAGAGATGAAAATGACGTGCCTAAAAGAGATGAAGACGAATTACCTGAAACGGAGAGTGATAAAGATGAAGTGCCTGAAACGGAGAGCGATTCAGAAGGTAAGAAATTAGGCTGATATGTACTAGTAAGAAAACGGTGATTAATTTCAGACGATGGTCCGTCAGATAAAATACCGAAACTTCATGAAGAATTTTCCTGGGGCAACCAGTTATTTGAACCCATTATTCATGCCTATAATCCCGCTAATTCGGAATTGAAAAACACCCTTAATCCGAATGCCACTCCAATGATGTGTTTCAAGCAATTTTTTTCTGAAGCATTAGTAGAACACATAGTAAACGAAACAAATTGTTATGCTGACCTCACGTTTCAAACTTCACCAAGTACATCTCGTCAAAGTAAATGGAAGCCTACTAGTAGTGATGAGCTTTACATTTTTCTGGCTGTTACAATGTTGATGGTTCAAACGAAAAAACGGAAAATAAATGACTACTGGTCCACCGATCCCCTAATTGCTACACCAATATTTAGTCAAATTATATATCGTGATAGATACTTACTTCTTCTGCGTAATCTTCATTTTGCCAATAATGAATAACAACATAATTCAAAAGATCATCTCTTCAAAATTAGAACAGTTGTCGATCATCTTAAAGCTGCTTTTCAAAAAAATCTGCATCCTTTCCAACATCTCTGTATAGATGAGAGCTTGATGCTGTTCAAGGGACGGATTAGTTACAAGCAATATATTCCAAAGAAGCGTCACATATTTGGCATAAAGTTTTTTGATTTGTGTGACTGCAAAACTGGATATTCATTGGACTTCATCATCTATACAGGGTCTAATACTAATATTCAAGAATTTGAGGGAAATCTTGGTATGGGGGCGAATATAGTTTTAACTCTTATAGAGCCATACATGTATAACGGACATAATATATTTCTCGACAATTGGTATTCAAGTCCAATCCTTTTTTCTGTCCTTCATCAAAATGAAATAAATGCCCGTGGGACGGTTAAATCAAATAGAGCTCACATGCCCTCACTTAGAAACAAATTAGAAACTGGTGAAGTACAACATGCGTCGACGGACAAGATGTTAGCATTGAAATGGAGGGATAAAAGGGATGTTACGATGCTGCCGACGTTCCATACGGCAGATGTTGTACGTGTTCAGAATAAACGGGGAATTGGGGTCAGAAAACCCATGTGTATCATAGAATATAATAAGAACATGGGCGCAGTTGATCGATGTGATATGCTTTATAGCTCCACAGAAACAGTCCGCAAATCCATAAAATGTTATAAAAAAATATTTTTTAATTTAATGGATATGTCAACACAAAATGCACATGCCTTGTACCAACTAAAGACTGGGAAGAAGTTGCCACTAATCGATTTCCAATTGCAATTGGTGAAGGAAATGGTAGAAGCACATAAAAAGGTGCAGACTCGACTTGTGTCGGGCAGAGGAAATGAAGAATCTCCACTACGTCTAGTAGATAGACACTTGCCAGCTGTAACAGAGCAGCGCAATGAACATAATAAACTTGTACCTAGACGCTGCGTGGCGTGTTCTAAGCAGCGAAAACGCAGGGAAACCACTTTTAGATGTCTAAAATGTGATGTCTCGCTTTGTATGGTGCCATGTTTTGAACAATATCACACGCTGAAAAATTTTTAGTATTTCCATAAACTGTATTAATTGTGTTGAATTTTCTCCATTGTGCGTAAGTTTTTTGTAAATAGATTTCACTTCTATACTTTGTAAATAAATCAGAGCCGTATTACATGGTTAGGTTATGTTTGGTAATAACATGTTTTATTTATTTTGGTATCTCCATTATGTTAGTTCTCTGGTGAATTTATTTTATTTTTACATAATATCATACGTCGCATTACAGCGTTCTAATATATAATAATAATAAAATTAGAAATTTCAATGTTATATTTCAATTTAGATTAATTTGAACGATACGCCACTGTCTAACCATTACACGCGGGACTTGCTAGCGTAAGCTGCGGGAGACGTACGTAGCCGCCGAGCTCTGCGGCAGCCGCATACGGTAGTACACTGCGAAAAACGTACTCCGCAGCGAAACGGTTAATGGTTTCAGATCTGTTCAATACCTTGTAACTTCAGGAGTTCCCCAAGGATCTCTCCTTGGACCCTGCTTTTCAACATATTCATTAATGACATTGCATTAGACCTAAATATAAATTGCCTGCTTTATGCGGTTGATGTAGTTAGGAGTGTTGAGAATTGTAAAAGAATTCAGCATAATTTGAACAAAATCTTAAATTGGTGCTTCTTAAATAAACTACTGCTTAATCCACAAAAGTGTAACGTAATATCATACACATTAAAGATATCTGTTTTGGCATTTAATTATACTCCAGAAGGTACAGCACTGGAGCATCCTAATATCATTAGCGATCTGTATAATTTTTGTATTTTTTATAAAAAACTGTCATCTAGTAAACATATCGAGACGATAGTGTGAGAGGCGTAAAAATCCTATGGATTTATAGCTTGAAACAGCAGAGACTTTGTGGACCTAAATACTGTACCGTCCTAAAGTTCCAGGACGCTACAGAATATATATATAATTTAATTATGGGGTTCTTAAAACCACTATAATAGCAGATACTTTAAATTTATTTACATTTTGTTCACAGAATCCTAGAGCTGCCAAAGTCCTCATTCCCACTCGAAGATTTATCAACCTGCCCTATCGCTACAGTATAAATATGAACAAAGTTTAAAACATACACCGAGCGCCATCTGTACTTTACAAGCAAACCCAACCGATTCTTAACGAATAGACTTGAATTAACTTTAAAATATACACCGAGCGCCATCTGTTATTCTACCAGCAAACCACCGGCTCTTACTAGTTAGAAATCTAGATAATATTGGTAAAAATTAAAGAATAAGCTTTAATTAATAATTTGAATCAATAGAAATTTAGTAACAAATAAGAATTATTAATGGGAAGTAAAATAGTGCAATAATTAAGTAGATTTTATAATAAAAACAGAATTTTAAGTAAACACTTTTTATCATTTTGCGGTTGGCAACAATTGAAAGCTATTTTAAAGGAGACAATAAATTAGGCATTTCCTATTCTTGAAGCCAAGAACAAGACGTGCTAGTGCTGACTTGCCGCAGATTTAAAGCCTCAAATTCCTGGAGATAGGTAATTAAATAAACCAATATCTACTAAATTATAATCATTGACATTTATTGATTAATGTATATGTATTTAATTTGTAAAATCGCCAGCATTCAATCCGATGTTAAGGGATATTTAATAGGTTAATTTTTGAAGCGCTTGGGTAGCGATGCACGCGTGCTATAAAAAACAGCGTCTGTAGCTAAAATCTATGTTGGATAAGGAATTACATTTAATTCTGTTGGTTATTGTTAAGGGGAATTAATTGTGAATTTAAAGTTTTAAACGCGATTTAAATATAGGTTTGGGCAATAGTAGAACGCGGTTTTTTAAATTTGTAAGGTTATAAAAATATCTTGGAATTTGGTAGGGGAGATTTGGGCATTTTTAGAAGAAACGTTAAGGTCTTAAAGCATTACGTGGGGTATTAACGCACCCAGAGTGCCTTTTCAAACAGGTAAATGCAAGGTAAAGTAACACGATGGACTCTTTTAGGTGTGAGGTATTAAGTACCAGCCTGATGAGGTATTAAGTACCAGCTTGAAGAGGTGGTAATGACCAGCCAATAATAAGCCTTGGGTGTCAATTTAAGTGACCAGCTTGATGGTGATGGTCCTGTGAGGATAACCTTGTTTAGCCCAGGAGGGAATTTGTTTGTCCATATCCACACATGTCACTGAATATGGAGCTTGAATAGCGACAATATAGTAATCAATTTAAGTTTCAACTTTTCAGTAAACGAAACAAACAGAGGAAGGGGAAGAGGAGATTTGAGTGGGACGAGGTGCTCCGGCAGCTTGTGAACAGGATCTGTGGTGAGAGTGTCATTCTCATTTGAACATCAACACGCTCAACTTCTTGTGGAATTTTTATTTAACATATAATTCTTAGCCTTCAGCAAATGTCAATTTTTATCTTTAACTTTTCATCGGCCGTCAGCCTTACAACATTCTTACTCCTACATATAATTTATGTAAGGAAGGTAGCTACCCTCTAAATTCAATTTTTGTTAATCAAATATCTAAATTTATATACAAATATTTACCATTTCAAGTTTTTGTCTTTAAACTTTAATATACAACTTATTTTTCTTACTTTGTGTTTTGATAATAAATTTTCTAAAAACTCATGATACCTATGTAAACAATAAGGCCACTGAATAGCCACAGTTTTACATTTTGAAAACCAGTAAGGCATAGGTATTGAGCAATTGGCTATTGGCGCCTAACAAAATACTAAATTTTTATTAATTTTCGAACCACGACCCAGCCTCCACAAAATAAATGAGAACCGGGTAGTTTCATCTTTCCTGAACCACTCAGGGGCAGGAATTGATGTTACAAAGTGGCGCCCAACGTGGGGCTTGCGAGTATAGAAGTTGAGTGTTATCAAATTAAAAAAAAAAATAAACTTTGAGCTGTTGAGACAAATTGTCACATTTTTAATTTTGTCCTATTTTTTGAATTTTCTTACTGTTTATATATTTGTGTGTATTACTGATATTATGTGTATTGTTTATGGTTGAGACCTCAAGATTTGATTAGATTAGTTTTGCAAAGTCGTGAATACTTTTGGGTTAAATTACAGAAGGTTAAACATTGCGGTAAGACAGTTACAGGAAAATTTTTGAGTCCTTATTGTAGGAATAAGATAATCGTAGGGTGAAATACGAGTTATCGTAGTATTTTTGAGAAAGTCTAGAAAAATAATACAGGTGCACAGGGGTTATAAGTACTTAGTAAGCCAGTGAATTGAATTTTGATATACCTTGCAGTTTGTTAAATTTGAATAGTCGAGTTAATCAAAAGTAAACAAAATGTCTGAAATTTTCATACCTACGTTATTACAAGCTGATCAGGTTGATTATGAGTTACGCGTAAGAGGTTGTACTACAGTTAGGGACACAGAAACATGCTGTAGACTTTTAACACGAGCTCTAATAGCCAAACCATGTAATGATTTGTCTCTGAGAGATCCATTATTTAATTTTAATACAGAGAAAGTACAAGTAAACAATACTTTAGATTCCATCAGAAATATAATTAACAATTTAGATAATCCTACGGAGGATGATTTGCCAGTAAAACAGGTTAAGTCACAGTTGGTACATATTATGGTACGAGTAAATAGAATGCCTATCCCAGAACAGAATTCTGAGGAGACGGTAACATTTCAAAATGAGTCGAGGGCTACGATTTACTTACTAGAAGCAGATCTTTATGATAAACTGAATTTAGAAGTAGTAGATGATTTAGCATTGCAAGTAGGCACTGGTGTAAATATAGCAACTAGTCCTAGTACTAAGTTTGTACCTATCTATAAGTGGGGTGTCACGTTTGATGGCCAGCCTAATAATGTAATTTCATTTATTGAACGAGTTGAAGAGTTAGCAATAGCTCGAAACGTCACTAAAAGAGAATTATTCCAGTCAGGGTTAGATCTTTTTTCGGGACCAGCTCTACAGTGGTATCGATCTGTTAGAGGCAGTAATGAGGTTAGAACTTGGGAAGATTTGGTAGAACAGTTGAAAAATGATTTTTTACATGAGGATTTTGATAAGAGTATGAGTGATTACATTGAAAAGAGAACACAACATGTGGATGAGCCAGTACATATTTATATTAGAATCATGGAAGCTTTATATAAAAGACTAAAAACAAAACCAAGTTTAGAAGAACGCATTAAACAAATTAGAAAGAATTTATTGCCATATTTTGCTACTCCTTTAGCATTATTGACTACAGATACAATATCAGAATTAATTTCAAAGTGCAAAAAAGTAGAATACGCTGAGGAAAGTACCAAAAAATATATACCGCCTCCTATGAGAAGTAATTTAGTGGAAAAGGATCTTTTGTATGTTGGGTTGCCTTCTTTAGATAAGAATAATGTTAGGGAATCTCATGAAAAGTTTGTTAAGTCTGTATCACCACCAAAATCAAATTTTAAACCTAATCGTAGAAGTCAACCTGGGCAATCAAATGTTAATGAAATCAAAACTACCAAGACACCAGTAATCTGTTTTAACTGTAAAGGTGAAAATCATGTTTTTAAACAATGTAGGGCTAAAAGAAATAAATTTTGCTTTAAATGTGGTGAATCAAATGTCACATTTAAAGAGTGTAAAAAATGTTCAAAAAACTAACCAGGGGGCCACGTAAAGTTAGTCAACGTCCAAACCCCCGTAGTTATAGTAAGTTTAAAAATGTTGTGACTAACAAATCAGATTGGAATTTTTGGTTAAGTAAAGTAAGGAATTTTTACAAAACTTACCGTAGAGTTAGTGATGAAGTACAAGTAACACCTCTATTGTTGTCTAAAAATGGTGACGATAGACCTTACAATTCAGTTTTTTTATACGATAAGAAATTTTTAGCTTTAGTGGATACTGGTTGTAATCGTTCTGTAGTTGGAAGCAATGGTGTGAAAATTTTAGAACAATTTAAATGTAAATTTGTAACGTCAGATCTAAGATATGTAACGACAGCAGACGGTACTCCTCAAACTGTCACAGGTATAGCTCACTTACCGCTCAAGATTAACAACATAGTTCGAATACTTAAGGTTTATATAGTTCCATCTTTGCCTAGTTCTTTTATTTTTGGTATAGATTTTTGTAGATTATTTGGCATTCATTTAGATTTTGAATCAAATACTTGGGTAAATAAAGTTGGTAGCATAAGAGTTTCAGCTCTGTGTCGTGTGAACACAGTTGAGACCAATGATGGCGGTTTGGCTGACTTAACTGGAGTTCAGCTCCGGCAAGTTGAAAAGGTCAAGCAGTTATTCAAGGGACTTAGTTGTGGGAAGTTAGGCCTTACCGATAGGATGGTATATCATATAGATACTGGAAATGCTGAACCTATCAGGCAGCGCCAATATCTTTTATCACCATATATGATGAATATTTTAAATGAAGAACTTGACAAAATGTTAGAACAAGATGTAGTTGAACCTACTTTTAGTGAATGGAGGTCGCCAGTTTTATTAGTTAAAAAGAATAATGGAAATTATCGATTTTGTTTTGAAGGTAGATCTTTAAATTCAGTAACTGTTAAGGATTCATATCCTTTAACTTTTGTAGACGGTATATTGAGTATGTTACGGGACGCTAAATATATCAGTAGCATAGATTTGAAAAGCGCTTTTTGGCAAATTCCACTTTCTGAAACTTCCAAACCCAAAACCGCATTTGCTGTTCCGGGAAGGGGCTTATTTTGTTTTAAAGTACTACCATTTGGTCTTGCAAACGCTGCACAGGCTATGCAACGGCTAATGGACATTGTTATAACACCAAAATTAGAAAATAAAGTTTTTGTTTATCTAGACGATATAATTGTCACCGCTTCTAGTTTTGAGGAACACGTATCAATTTTAAAAGAAGTGTTTGATAGGTTGAAGGATGCTCGCCTAACAGTAAATTATGAAAAATGTCAGTTTTTTAGAAAATCTCTAAAATATTTAGGTTATGTAATTGATACTGAAGGTGGATTACGTACAAACCCTGAGAAGGTAGAAGCGATGATCAGTTATCCTCGTCCTACAAATACAACTCAGATGAAACGATTTATAGGCATGTGTTCGTGGTACCGGAGATTTTTACCTCATTTTTCGACTTTAGTTGCTCCGTTAAATGATTTGCTAAAAGGGAAACGTGGTAAAAGACAACCAATTAAGTGGAATGAAAATGCAGAACAAGCATTCTTGGCACTTAAGCAAGCGCTTATCTCTACTCCAATCCTAACTAGTCCTGATTTTAAGTCAAATAATTTTGTTATACAGTGCGACGCGTCTAGTACAGGATTAGGTTGTTGTTTGACACAAGTACAGGGAGGAGAAGAAAAGGTAATTGCTTTTGCCAGTCGCTCACTAAATAAGGCAGAAAGAAACTACAGTATTTACGAGTTAGAAGTATTAGCCTTATTATTTAGTTTAGAGAGATTTCGGCCCTTCGTGGAAGGTCAGAAGTTTACAGTCATAACTGATAATTTAGCGGTTAGCTGGTTGCATAAGTTAAAGTCACCTACCGGCAGATTAGCTCGCTGGATGGTTAAGTTGCAACAATATGACTTTAATTTAGTGCACCGTAAAGGTAATTTAAATGTAGTTCCTGACGCTTTATCTAGAGTGCCGCGGGACGAACCGTCAGATAATGAAGAACAAAATTTCACAGTAGGTTCATTATCACTTAATCAGGAGAATCTAGATGATTGGTATATTAAATTACGTATAAAAATTTTGGCAAATCCAAATTTGTATCCATTTTTTAAGGTAGAGAATAATTTAATCTTTAAACATGTTGCTAATAAATTACCGGTGAAAACTAATTTAACAGAATGGAAACTTTTGGTACCACTTTCACAACGAAATAATGTTCTAAAACAATGTCACAATGAAAGTACGGCAGCACATTTGGGGTATTTTAAAACACTTAAGAGAATTTGTGAAGACTACTATTGGCCTAAAATGCGTAAGGATATACTGAGATATGTCAAGTCATGCAAGACTTGCGGTTCGCAAAAAGTGTCATTTTCACGTTACGGTTTAATGGGGAAAGAAAAGAAAGTAGAATTTCCATGGCAAGTCATAAGCGTAAATATTTTTGGTCCGGTAACAAGAAGTAAAAGGGGTTTTTCATATCTTTTGGTAGTTTTAGATTGGTTTACTAAATATGTTCTCGTACATCCCATGCGTAATGCCACAGCTCAGACTATATCTAAATTTATGGAGAATGACGTATTTTTGATTTACGGTATTCCACAGTTCATTATGGTAGACAACGGGAAGCAGTTTGCTTCATCAGTTTTTAAGAAACTGGCCGATCGGTACAAAGTACAAAAAATTTGGTTTAATGCATTGTATCACCCACAAGTAAATCCAGTCGAGCGATCGAACGCTACGATAGGTACAGCTATACGCAGTTATATCCAAGATAATCATCAGGATTGGGATGTAGAAATTTTCAGAGTTGCTCACGCAATCAGAACGGCTACTCACGAAGTAACTGGTTTCCCTCCTGCTTTCTTGAATTTCGGCCGTAAAGTTCCCATTTCAGGAGACTTTTACGGGCAAGTAGAGTCAACATCAGGCATTCAACTAGCTCCGGGTGATAGGAATAGGTATTGTGATGACATATCAAACCTTTCGGATACATATAAAGATGTAGTAAAGCGGTTAAATAATGCTTACAAGAGAAATCAGAAAACATATAACTTGCGTAGGCGGGAAATTAAATATGAAGTAGGTGATAAGGTATGGAAGAAAAATAAGGTTTTGTCAGATGCTTCCAAACATTTTTCAGCTAAGTTAGCACCCAAATTTGTACTTTGCACAGTTCGCCAGAAAATTTCTAAATTAGTATATGCATTAGACCATGCAGACGGATCTGATGCAGGTCATTGGCATGTTTCCGATTTAAAAACGTACTATGGATCAAACTCTGACGTTTCAGTCGGGTAAACATTTTTATAATGCATTTTCTCTTAAGTTAATTACCCATAAATTTAGATTAGGCGCACTAATTTTAATTAAGATACCTGGAAGATTTTTGTCTTGCGTTGATAGTAGTTTTCTAGTAGTGTAGTTTGTTGTCAGTAAACTTCGGAAATATTTTTCCGGCTGGATATCTTTTATCCAAGGGTTGAAGGGTGGGCCACGTTTAGTGGGTGTAGCGTCTTCAACGTCTGCACGCCACGCAGTTGATGTGAACCAAGCAAGTGAAACTCAGCAAGATTTGTCTCGGGGATATGGAATCCGATGTAGTAACGGTTAAGCCTTTTGTGATTATACGACATTTTGGTGATTTTCATGCGCTTGGAAAATATCAATAAATGACATAACATCGTCATTCTTCTTTGTGTTGTCCTTATTTTCATCTATACTTTCTATTTTTCCACTTCTATTATTATTTTGTGTTACTCTACTTAGGTTTATGTTTGAGGAAGGGTTAGGGCAGACTGAATTTCGTTAGGGAAACCTTCCACCTGTTAGTTTTATTATATTTATTGTATTCTATTTGCCAGTCTTGCTAAGGCATTCTCGTGGTCTGGTAAATAAATATAATTGTTCAGTTGTGGTTTGAAAGTCAAGGGAAATTTGTTTGGAGGGAATATTTTTCCTGGATGGTCAATTTGCCCCTTGATAAACAGTGAGTTAGTTTTCCTTTCGTTAGATCAGGGGTAATGTCTTTACCAAACCTGACTCAAAAAGATTATGCTTTGCTTGTATATTCCTTTTGTATTTCTGACGTTTCTGGAGAACATCCTACTTGAAATCTTCTAGTATCTTAATTTTGGTTAAGTGTTCTGACTAACTTCGATCTAGTTTTGTTTGTTTAAACTTTAGTTACTTTTCGTATTATATTTTCTAGATGTTTACAGGTAAGAAGTAATCATCATCCTAGTTCGTAGGATATTTAACGGCCATTAAAGGAACTTGTTCCGGGATGGGGATGGACTAGTTTCGGCCGGGCTGTCTTGAATGACAGGTGGTTAAGGAGGGTCGAGCGTAAACATAGGTAAGGGAGCTTGTCAGTCAGGAGTGACCTAGGTCGTCTGACGGTCTTCGAGAGACATATCTTCCTCCCCGCTTCACCTCAGCCCTTGGCCAATCGCTCGATCGAAACACTGTTCATCGCACCTGAAGCAAGAGCTTTCCAGAACAATGGTCCTTTTTGTTGTTTAGTCGTCACGTATTTCTAGTTCAGCCCCTTGGAGCTATATCCAAAGTATTTTAGTTGATACGTACGTCTAATTTCAGCCCTTTGGAGCTACATCCAAAATAAATTTGTTTGATTTATTAACAGTCTGGATATTTTATCCCACTGTTAAGGATAGGCAGAGAACTTGGTTCCTGTATCGTGGTTTAGATGTGCTTATGTCTACTCCAATTTCAGCACTGGCAGCCGCTACAACGCTGCTCAGGCACTACACCACGGTGTCTGTGGAGACTGATGTTTGGGTCCTCTCCTAAAACATTTTATGTTTCCTTTCCGAACTCTCTTCAAAGGGTTTCTTGTATGTGAAATGCTATACAAGTTTTATATCGATTTAATTCTACTTCCAATTTTGTGTCTGAATAATTAGTATTCAGGGGCTATTTTATATCTGGTGGAATGTGGTATTGAATAGATTATGTTTTTGGAGCCTCTCGGACTCTGAAGTAAGTGAAATATGTATAGTGTATATGCTAATATGGCTTGGATTAGTACTACATTGACTTTACCGATTGTGTCTTTCCCAATTTTGTCATTATTGAATTTGTCGTTACTGATTTTGTCCCTGAAATATTAGGCGTGTAGTACGCGAAGCTACTATTGAGTACTAAATCCTCTCTTATAGCAGCATTCACTAGTATGTAAGATATTTACTTTTAGTTATTTAGTAAGAAGTTAAGGTCTAGGAACCGTAGCTGTCTTATAGCTTAATTTAGTTACAATTCGGTTTATAATCATTTATGGTTAAGTAACCATATCTCAATTCTTTTAAGTTAGCTTTAGTTATATCCATCAGCGGATAAGTAGAAATTGAAGTCTCAATTTATAGGAAAAAATACATGTATGGTAGTACACATATTTTTTTGTAGAGGGAGAGAGAAAGTGTTTTTTTTTTTTTTGAAAGTGTACCGTCCTAAAGTTCCAGGACGCTACAGAATATATATAATTTAATTATGGGGTTCTTAAAACCACTATAATAGCAGATACTTTAAATTTATTTACATTTTGTTCACAGAATCCTAGAGCTGCCAAAGTCCTCATTCCCACTCGAAGATTTATCAACCTGCCCTATCGCTACAGTATAAATATGAACAAAGTTTAAAACATACACCGAGCGCCATCTGTTATTCTACCAGCAAACCACCGGCTCTTACTAGTTAGAAATCTAGATAATATTGGTAAAAATTAAAGAATAAGCTTTAATTAATAATTTGAATCAATAGAAATTTAGTAACAAATAAGAATTATTAATGGGAAGTAAAATAGTGCAATAATTAAGTAGATTTTATAATAAAAACAGAATTTTAAGTAAACACTTTTTATCATTTTGCGGTTGGCAACAATTGAAAGCTATTTTAAAGGAGACAATAAATTAGGCATTTCCTATTCTTGAAGCCAAGAACAAGACGTGCTAGTGCTGACTTGCCGCAGATTTAAAGCCTCAAATTCCTGGAGATAGGTAATTAAATAAACCAATATCTACTAAATTATAATCATTGACATTTATTGATTAATGTATATGTATTTAATTTGTAAAATCGCCAGCATTCAATCCGATGTTAAGGGATATTTAATAGGTTAATTTTTGAAGCGCTTGGGTAGCGATGCACGCGTGCTATAAAAAACAGCGTCTGTAGCTAAAATCTATGTTGGATAAGGAATTACATTTAATTCTGTTGGTTATTGTTAAGGGGAATTAATTGTGAATTTAAAGTTTTAAACGCGATTTAAATATAGGTTTGGGCAATAGTAGAACGCGGTTTTTTAAATTTGTAAGGTTATAAAAATATCTTGGAATTTGGTAGGGGAGATTTGGGCATTTTTAGAAGAAACGTTAAGGTCTTAAAGCATTACGTGGGATATTAACGCACCCAGAGTGCCTTTTCAAACAGGTAAATGCAAGGTAAAGTAACACGATGGACTCTTTTAGGTGTGAGGTATTAAGTACCAGCCTGATGAGGTATTAAGTACCAGCTTGAAGAGGTGGTAATGACCAGCCAATAATAAGCCTTGGGTGTCAATTTAAGTGACCAGCTTGATGGTGATGGTCCTGTGAGGATAACCTTGTTTAGCCCCGGAGGGAATTTGTTTGTCCATATCCACACATGTCACTGAATATGGAGCTTGAATAGCGACAATATAGTAATCAATCTAAGTTTCAACTTTTATCAGTAAACGAAACAAACAGAGGAAGGGGAAGAGGAGATTTGAGTGGGACGAGGTGCTCCGGCAGCTTGTGAACAGGATCTGTGGTGAGAGTGTCATTCTCATTTGAACATCAACACGCTCAACTTCTTGTGGAATTTTTATTTAACATATAATTCTTAGCCTTCAGCAAATGTCAATTTTTATCTTTAACTTTTCATCGGCCGTCAGCCTTACAACATTCTTACTCCTACATATAATTTATGCAAGGAAGGTAGCTACCCTCTAAATTCAATTTTTGTTAATCAAATATCTAAATTTATATACAAATATTTACCATTTCAAGTTTTTGTCTTTAAACTTTAATATACAACTTATTTTTCTTACTTTGTGTTTTGATAATAAATTTTCTAAAAACTCATGATACCTATGTAAACAATAAGGCCACTGAATAGCCACAGTTTTACATTTTGAAAACCAGTAAGGCATAGGTATTGAGCAATTGGCTATTGGCGCCTAACAAAATACTAAATTTTTATTAATTTTCGAACCACGACCCAGCCTCCACAAAATAAATGAGAACCGGGTAGTTTCATCTTTCCTGAACCACTCAGGGGCAGGAATTGATGTTACAATACCATTAAAATACTACATGACTAGTTTGTTAGATCTAAACTTGAATATGCTGCGATTATATGGTATCCTCTTTACAATGTACACATCGATAATCTCCAAAATGTTCAGCGTAGACTTCCTAAACTGCTGTCTTTTAAATTGAGTGGTGTGTACCCACCTTTGGGCCTACCGCAAAATAAACTACCTGCGAAACATTCAATCGTAAGTCTCTTAAAACAGTGGGAGTATCACTCACAGATATTTTTATCTAAGATTATTCACAATAAAATCGATCGAAAAGACATTGTATCTCAATTAAACTTTTATGTTCCCAGAATATCTTTCCGTGATAACCCAAACGAAAACTTCCACCTGCCCACAGCGCGTACAAACATACTTCAATATTCGCCTAATATACAATGTACAACAATTGCAATCAACCCACCGAACTGGACTGGCAAACTGCCAAACAAATTGTGAGTGAAGACAGAATTAAATGGGCAATACTGGGCTTCTCCCCCTTCAAATCGCCAGGTACTGACGGCATTCATCCAGCCCTTTTACAATGGGGTCTGGATGAAATAGTGCCACACCTGACAGCAATATTCAGGACGTGCCTAGCACACCTTTATATTCCGAAGGTATGGAGAGAAGTCAAAGTAGTGTTCATACCAAAGGCGGGAAGAATAGACTATACTACCCCCAAAGCATACCGACCCATTAGCTTGACCTCGTTCCTTCTCAAGGCGATGGAAAAGCTATGTGAGCGATACTTGAGGGATGTTGCGATCACTGCTAATCCCACACATCCCAATCAGCATGCATACACCCCGGGCAGATCCACCGACACCGCCCTTCATGCGGTTAGTGGTCGGATTGAAAAGTCTTTGGACAATAAAGAGTCCACCCTGGGTGTCTTCATAGACATAGAAGGCGCTTTTGATAAAACCACCTTTCCAAAAATTACAGCAGCCCTCACGAGCAGGAACGTTTCTCCGATCGTAAGTGGCTGGATATCCAACATGCTCTCAAAAAGAGCGGTACAGATTAACATGGGAGACATCGCTGTTAGAGGAATGGTTGCAAGAGGCTGTCCTCAGGGGGGTGTCTTATCACCTCTTCTATGGAACTTAGTTCTTGACAGCCTCCTGCGCCGCCTCAACTCCGAGGGATTCCACACAATTGCATACGCAGATGATCTAACGATACTGCTTAGTGGTAAATTCGAAGGAGTCCTCTGTGATCGAATGCAGATGGCCCTGAGAATAATCGAAAGATGGTGCAGAGAACACTCTCTGTCGGTCAACCCCAGGAAGACAGAGCTGGTCCTCTTCACAAGGAAAAGGAAATTGGGGCCAATGACGGCCCCCGTTCTCCTAAATACCACACTAAATTTCGCATCAGAAGTAAAATACCTTGGAGTAACTTTTGATGCCAAACTAACATGGAATCTTCATTTAGACAGAAGACTAAAGAAGGCTTACATCTCTTTTGAGCAGTGCCGCAGAACCATAGGGAAAACCTGGGGAATGAAACCCAAAGTGGCTATGTGGATTTACACTGCTATAATAAGACCAATGATAGCCTATGGAGCCATCGTCTGGTGGCCTAAGAGTCAGCAGACTGTAGCGAAACGTAAGCTCAGCCAGGTACAACGAGTAGCCTGTTTAAACACAATTGGAGCTATGAGAACAACACCAACAAGAGCAATGGAAGTGATGCTGTGCCTGCCACCACTAGACATATATCTAGAAGAGGTGGCCCTAACTACTATGGCACGTCTCAAATCCGTTGGCATACAGCCAAACATAGGATGTGGAGTGACCAGATGCCGGCTGTGGAATGAGGCAATTAAACAAATGCCACTTCTGCAGGTACGTGCAGATGGTATTTCTCCACAGTTCATCTTTGATAGACCCTATGAAATACACACCAACAGTAGCAATGAGGCCGTCAGTGAAGGAACAGTTAACATCTTCACAGACGGATCGAAAAAGAAAGAAGGAACAGGTTGTGGGGTATACTCCAGGAACCTGCAAATTCAAATTAAATGGGCTATGGACAAACAAGCCAGTATAATACAAACAGAACTGGCGGGAATAACCATAGCCGCAAAAGAAATTTCCCGTAGACAAATAACGGGAAAAACAATAAGAATCTACACTGATAGTAGACAATCACTACTGGCCCTACAGAGACACAAAATAACAACAGGGTCAGTATGGGAATGCCATCAGGCACTCGTGGGCGCCTCCAGCATGAACAGTGTCATTCTATGCTGGGTCAAAGGGCATGCACAGTGCAGAGGCAACAGGGAAGCTGACAGTCTGGCTAAGAAGGCAGCCAGTCTAAGTATACTTGGACCTGGCCCTTCCAACATACTGCCGACCTCAGCAATAATGCTAATGATTAAAGAAGACACCCACAGAAAATTTAAAAAACTGTGGGATGAAACTCATAGTTGTCAGTTGGCCAGGGATCTGCTTAGATACCCTGACAAGGATACAACGATGATCTACCTGGGAATGTCCAGGAAAAACCTGCGCTTCGCGACAGGAATTCTTACTGGTCATTGCCAGCTGAGGAAGCACCTTTACAACATGAAGTTAAATGACACACCCCTATGCAGAGGTTGTGAACAAGAAGACGAGACTGTCCAACACGTACTCTGTGAGTGCCCGGCAGTCTCCTCTAGCAGAGAATCCATTTTGGGAGAACGTTGGCCTACACTGGCCGACTTGAGGGATATTCCCCTAAGCAGCATCACCACCTTCTTCACAAGATTAGGATGGTTGTAGGCCTAGGTGGAATCCTGTATCCCTCGGGAGGACGTACAAGGGGCCCAATGGGGCCTAGGTGCTGCGGTCACCTAAATGTGACTGCCCTCCCACAAACTCCAAACTCCAACTCGCCTAATATACAATGTACAACAATTGCAATCTACTAGGAAGTCGGTTAGATACATTTTCCTGCAGCCTTAATAACATAAGGGCCATATACTTAGAATAAATTACTTTGTTTTCCTTTCTCAAAATGCTTATGTTATATTATGATTTAGGTTTATTTGAATCAACTACTATTTTACTGTTTTCTTTTAGTACTCTAATTTTTATCTAATACTTCTTATCATACCCTCCTATAATTGTCCATTTTACCTGTAGAACAGTGCAATTTAAATAAATAAATAAATCAATAAATAGTAAAATTTAATTCAAAACGGAAATAGTTAGTTTGTTAGTGCATATTTCTAACTTAGAGATTGTGGTCAAGATTTAATATTCATCAATCTGTAAACATGTAGTAATTTGAATGTATGATGAAAACATCAAATTGTATAGTACATTCTCCGTTAATAATTCATGGTTATGGTAGTCAGCCCTAAGTGAAAAAAACATCTTTTAGTAAATTCCTTGATACATCCCTGTCAGCCCATGGTTAGATATGCCGAGCTCACATGAACACTTGGAACTGCGAACTTGAATAAACTTTAAGCGACGGTATATAAAGGTAGCGGTAAAGAAATTTTAACTGTGATCGATAAACTCGCAAGAATAAACGATGCACCTCTAATGTATGTAGAACATGAACAAGAAGCTCGTTTAAGTGAAACAAATTGGAGAAAAGGGATGGACATATTTATTGTTGTTTGCATCTAATTAAATTAAATGTGAACACTTGAAATACTTTAGATATCAAATGTATGAAAGCTTTATGCAAAGGGATAAAATATTATCCCCGTTGTAACAAGAACTGATGTGATATCTGCACAAGACTATGCTTTAGTTAAAGAAAGAGTTATAAATGAATTTAATGCTAACAATATAGAAGATATACGAACGACCAGGGCAACATAAGATACACCTAGAGAAGCGGAATTTTGTAGGTTCTGAAGCTCATATTTCAAAATACAAATCGAGCAGACCTGACTTTTCCATATGTGGAATAATCAATCTGGAACACCAAATTACAAATCTACAAAATATGATACAAGAGAAACTGGCACCAGAGAACTTATCAACAGAATATTTATGTCAAGTACGATAGGCCTTGCACAACGTTTGTAATCAATTTTCGATAAGATAGCGAAAAAGTCAAAGGAATGTGGATACATGTCGAATGGCTGAATTTAACCGCCCACGTCTAGAAGCGGCAGGTCAAAATTACCTTTTGAGGAAAGCAGTGTAAAGTCGAAAAGGACAAAAACTAAAGATCTTGTCGAAAAACATGGAAGACACAATTAGCTCATGCTGTACAGTTGAGTTTAAAATCCACAGGAGAAAAAGATAACGGCGGAATTAGTGAAAGAGGCGCTGCAACACCAACCAGATCTTCAGAAGTTTGGATAAAGAAGCAGATTTCAGAAGCCTGGATGAAGAGACAAAAAACAGTTGAGGCGTATACACCAGACGAGTCCTCTCCCTATTTTTGGAAACGAAAAAGACAAAAAGTCAATATTTAAAAATACGGTTAAGAACCAAATCGAGGAGGGTCAATACCACAAATTAATTTTAAGCCGAAGAACATTGCTAAGTTAAAGCTGGATCCATTATTGTGACGGAATCCCTCCATGGAGGTGGAATTGCAGATATGTTTAAATCATATTGCGTGTCGTATAATCAAAAGTCAAGAAGATGTGACGGAATTTTTACCTTCGGCACTGATTTCTGAATTGGTTTTGGTATTATAGTGGGGTTGTGATGGGAGCACAATATAAGCCAAGGATATGTTTATACTATCTTCCCCTATGGTTGCGTCCAGCCTCGAGAAAAAATGCCAATATTTGGGAAAATCCCTTATTACATACACACATTCCAAATAATGGCGCATGCCGCTATCTCCTGTCTCCTGCACCGCACCTTACCACTTCTGTTATTTATTGTGTCAATTCGCACGCAGTGTAGACGGTAGAGTCATCGAGTTTTGTTTTTATATAGTGCCGACACAATGTCCAAACGTGATAAAGAATTACAAAAACAATGTAATTGAATTAAAATGGAGACTAGATAACCCCAAAAGGAACAACGGGAAATGCATCGGCGCACGAGACGTCTCGTAGTCGTAGTCCTATGATTCGAATTGAAACCGTATTATAATACCTACGGATAATTCGATAATTTCACAAATCAGGACATACAACGTATGCAATATTCTACCAAAAATAATAGTAAATACCTAGGGTTATAATACTGTTAAAACTAGTAGTTTACATAATTCTGTCTGACACTACAGAAGACCGGTGTGGTAGATGTTTGTTGTTAAATTAGGAACGTTCTTAATTCAGAACATACTCCTTAATTAAATCTCAATATTCCGAATTTAACACCGAAATTCTGTCATGAAAAAATATTACTAAAAAACATCATTCCCTCCTCCTTCATAGGGAAGCCATTTTAAAGAATGATATGGAGGCTGAAGAAAGATCTGAAATTATTAAAAAATATGTTGCAACAGAGAACTGCAAAATGCTCGTCCCTCCTAAGCAAAATCCAGTAGCTTTAATCGCCGTTAGTGAACCCATAGCTAGGTAACGCAAAATTAGTGATCTACAGTGATAACAAGCATGCTAAAAGAAAGGGGAGGCTTAACAAGAACCTGAAGACTACCTTACAATCGGTTCCAGCGGATGGTTGGCTGATTGGGGAGAAACTAGAAACTCTGATAAAAACTTCAAAAGAACTTGAACGCTCTAGTCAGGAACTGAAGCCTGAGCAACCGAAGCTAACTAATGGTAGAGTCTCAACTAGAACAAGGTCTTTAAACTCCCGAGGTCTCCTCGAGAATTTCAGGGAGGCAGGAGATATCAAATTAAACATAAAACGTTCACGGTTATGGTAGTTGATCGGTCCCAAGTGGGAAAATATCTTTAGCCAATGCTTTGTACGTGTCCGTACTACTCCACGGTTAGATATGCTGGGCACACTTGAATACATTGAAGTATGAACCTGAATAAATTTCACACGACGCTATACAATGGAAGTGATAAAGAAGTATTTTTAACTGTGATCGACAAATCCGCTATAATAAGCAGGAATTGTACACCTCTAATTTACTATAAAGAATATGGACACGAAGCTCGTTTGCGTGAAACAGGTCGGAAAGAATGTTAAAGATTACGAACCTTTGTTAATAAGGAAAGCTCCAGATGGCCCATGGCAATAAATTGCTACAGATATTTTATATTTTAGGCAGAAACCTTATTTGTTAATTACTGTAGATCATTTTGGTAAATTTGTAGAGTTAAAAGAATTAAAGGATCAAAGAGCCGATCATATTATTGTAGTCTTTAAGTCAACATTTGTTATATATGGAATACCATACAAAGTTTTTAGTGACAATGGCCCTCAATACAAAAATGACAAATTTGGCCGTAAATTCTCTAGTAATTCATCAAATGAATTTACTGACATTCTTGTGTAATTAAACAATTTTTCATCATGTTGTCTCAGTTCACTATACAATGTAACAAATGCTCCTTTTCAGTCAAACGACTGTCGAGAAACGGGTGTACCCAAAAACGTTTTTTCCTCTTCTTTTTATTTTGCCTTCGCAAGTACCAATAAATTACTACGCTCACTTCGTCGACGTCCATGTTTAAATAACTGATATATTCGGATAGTCGCAATGACGGTCTCAACATGGTCGCGATACCTACGACCGCGACCATGGTCGTTGCCGGCGTAACACCTCCACTCTTCTACGAAATTTCATCACTCTGTGGAAAACACTACACGAATAGGACGCATTAAGCTATTAAAAGAAAAACCTTTAAATGTAGATGTAGATACACAGATTTAAATTAAAATTGTAACACATTTTTTGAGTAATCATTGCATAAAACACAGTAAAGTGCGGATAGTGCTTATTCCTAAGTTAGCGATTGTAGTCAAGATTAACTTTTAATTTACACTGACTTAGAACTACGAACTTGAATAAACTTTGAACGATTGTATCCAAAGGTAGGGATAAAGTTCTAACTGTGATCGAGAAAGTCGCAAGAATAGACGGTGAATTGAATATATAGAACATGGACATGAAGCTCGTTTAAGCGAAACAAATCGGAGAAAAAATATAAGGGATGAACATGTTCATCGTTGTTTGTATCCAATTAAATCAAATGTGAACAACGGGGTAAATATTATCCACGTTATAACAAGAACTGATATGATACCTGCTGAGTGTGTTTTAGTGAAAGAAAGAGTTATGGATGATATTAATACTCACAACATAGAATACTCACAACATGGAAGATATATGAGCGACTAGAACAATATAACATAACCCTAGAGAAGCGGAAGTTATTTGCAGTTGTAAACGTTGCAGAGTTGAAGCAAATAACCGATATGGATGTCCAGTGTACACTCGACACCTCCAACTCTTCAACAAAATTTCTTCATTTTTAGGACATGGATATTAATAGGACATATGAAGCTTTTAAAAGGGAAAGAGAGACCACAAAGAAGACATTAACTGTAAATGTAGATGTGGACAAAATATAAATAAAAATTGTAATCATTTTTAAGTTATTATTGCTTGTTTTACTGTATGCTTTGAAAGTAATAAAATTAGATTTTAGAATGGAAATAGATTGTACACGAAATTAGCAAGTGAAGTTGTGCGGTCGGTGCATATTTATAACTTAATGACTGTAATCAAGATTTTGTAACAAAAGTCAAATTAAGGGAGCCAAGTCCGGACTTGTCGCATATAGAATCACCGTATTCCGCTATTTCCGAACTCAGTAACATTTTAAGGGTCGAGACTTTAGTACAATAACGTAAAATACTGGTCATAGAAACATCTGTTTTATGTTGCAAACTGATTTATTTTAGAGCCCAGGAAACTTGCTTTGTTAACTTTAGTCTTTTTTAGGTAGTAGAAGTTAGCCACTTGGAAGCAATAAATAACCATCTAATTTATTTTATGTCCAATTCGCTTTTCTCACTTGAAGTTAAGGATCCGTCAAACAATTGTTAAATACGACTCACCGGGGGGTCTAGTTAAATTTTCAAGACTAAGACAGTTGAGAGAGGATTCCAGAAAAAATATATAATAGACAGTAAGATAGATAGGATAAATAAGGTAGATTTTTGCCCCATACAAAAGCAAGGTAGGGAACAAAAGGGTTTTTTTTCATCTGCTTTAGTGGTGTAAAATGTTAGATAGGACATATGATAAATACCATAGTCCGTTAGGTAATTTCAAATGGGGGTATGGTTTAACATAGAGAAGATTTTAATTGGTCGAGGGATTAAAGTTTACTGTCCACTTTTGAAAAGTCTTATTTTGATTTAGATAATATCGACACTCTTGGCTTAACGTCTGATCGGTCGTCATCTACCTACAGGGTATAGTAAATTCTCGTTTTGCGAACCTTTTTCAATTTTAAAGTTTAAGTGCATTTGTTCAGTATTTTGAAGGTTATAAGCAAACATTAATGTGTTCTAATTGAACTAAGAGTATTCGGCCGCGATTTAGCTAAAGATTTGAACTTGCCGCGGTGTAATTACTGTTTGTTAATTTATTTAATAGTTAAATATTTGTGATTGTCGTTTTCATTTGTTTTCATTTTCTTCTGTAAATATAGTGGTTTAGGTGTCTTGAGAAATCACGTGTTTTATTTGCTTGTTATGCAATTGAGTTCATTCTATATTCAGTAAAGCTTGTTTGTGAAGTAACCTGGTTGAGGGACACCACAAAGGATATAATCGCCTAGAAGGAAAAGGGTAAGCACACTTTTGATTTAGATGGATATACTATATCACGGAGTCTACAAAAGTAATTGGGACACTCCGTACTATACCAATGGTAATGTCTGATTAAAACATGTAATTAGGGGAATAAAACCCCAGCTATTACAATTTAATAATGAACAATCAATGTAGATATAGCACTTTGAATATATGATACAGACATAAAACTGTACATCCGATGTTTCTCAATTCATGTCGCCAAGTGGGAAAACCTCTCTAACATATTCTTTGATCCGTCCGCACCAGCCCGTGGTTAGATAACACACATGAATGCTTGAAACTGCGAACTTGAATAAACTTCAGACGATGGTAGATATATAGAAATTTTTAACTGCGAACGACATATCAGCAACAATAAACGGGAACAGCTAATTGTTTATTAGAACATGGACACGAAGCTCATTTGAGTCAAACAAATCGGAGAAATAATTTAAGATGGACCTGTTCATTGCTGTTTGTATCTAGATGCATCAAATGAAGGGTACAAGCTAAAAAGGGCGAGGGCTACAAAATGTTAGTTTTGATAAAAACAAATTTTAAAACTTAGAATCCCATAATTCATAAACCATATATTATATTACCGACTTTGGTGAAATTTTCATTGAAGACTTTGTGTATTTACTTCTAGACAAACCAGTAATTATTTATAGTTTCAACATAGGCGTACGGAATGAAATTGAAAAGGGGTTATGCACGGTTAGACAGAGGAAAAGGATGTAGGTTCAAATAGTAAAGTTTTGAAATAGTAGGTACTGACTTGCTTAATTTATACTTTAGCATATTTATCTCAAAAATCGATTTTTTGGACCCTCATCCATTTCAGCCCGTAGCCTTCAAATATGAATGGTTTAAATCCTTTAGATGTCAAATGTATGAACGCTTTGTGTAATAAAGTATATATTATTTGTAATAACAAGAACTGAGGTGATATTTGCACAGAATGTGCTTAAGACTGTGGTTAAAAGAAGTGATATCGATACCCACAACATAGAAGATATGATGCTACACTAGTGCAACATAACAAACCCCAAAAGGAAACACAATGCCCTTCTTTACATATGTTATATTGGTATCCAGGTAGAGACACTGCTTTTCTTATCGTAATTCCTGTAATATTTCACATCACATACATACGTTATAAGATCACGTACAGGCATCATATTAAAAGGTAAGATATTATATAAAACTATATAAATCTTGCAAAACATCAGATCCGAGTAAATAATTAAAGTGAACACTTGCGTTTAATTTTACATTCCCACATTACTGGCGCAGTCGGTAGGATTGGGGGAGAGTGGGGCAAAACTAGTGTCTGATTAGCAAGAGTTGCCATTCCAAACCAGGAAAGGAACAAAAGCAGAAAATATTAATCAATTCCTGTTTGCTTTTTCCATTTTACACCGGATCTCGCTTGTCCGATTGGCAAATTGGATCCATTTGGTCATTAAGTTAGGAAAGCTAATCTGATTGATCACTAGAAGTAGGCATTTGATTAGTTTTAGTTATTATTAGAGATCTACCGACTAGGGTTCTTGCCGACTAGTCAGTGTTTGGTTATTCTTTGATGAAACTGAAGGAGTCAATGGTAATCAAGTGTAATCAATGCCAATCGTTAATTTCTCGCGGTGGCCGCGGAAAAGCAGCTAATACCTCAAATACTAAACTCACTCACTCCCAATATAAACATTATGAACAATCATATAAAATTGTGATATGTGATGTACTGTAATACATTACATACTTATTAATATATACTAGAATGATGTTTTTTTTTATTTTGTTTCAATATTTTCTATACTGTATCTGATCCCTCTTATTTTGTTCAGATTAAAATAATATTTAAAATGAATAATAGCATAAGTTCCTAGTTCCTATATTCCTGAGTTGGTTTTTAAATTTAATTTTTGTTTTTGCATTTGTTAAAATAAAAACGTTTGTTATCAGTAACAAGATTATGTTTATTGTTTATTTTGTATCATGTAGTATGTACTATGTAGTGAAATATAGTTTTTTTTTTTAAATTTTGTTCCAACATTTTACACGTGTTGTTTTACTTTATTAAAATATTATTAAGAACGCCCTCTTAATTCAGCAAGGTATGTTTTATTTTTTTGGCCGACTAGTCGCCTAATAGTCACCGACTAGTCACTGACTAGCCGCCGACTACAAAATTGGCCGAATAGTCGGCTTTCCCGACTAGTCGGTGCATCTCTAGTTATTATTTTAGTTCGCTATTTTTCTCAAAATGCAGAGTATCGAGCACTACCTATCTTGCAGTAAGGTCCTTGTCTCTAAGCAACAGAGTAGGCAGATTGAGACTGTTGTTACAGAGTTCTTCAGAAACTCCACCACAACCACCACCAGTGGCTCGCCCACAGCAAAGAGTTATAGATACACAACTTTTAAAATTATGTCTAGATACAGTATCACTTTTTGATGGAAATAGTTTGGCGTTACTTTCATATATTGATTTGGTTAGAAGCAGTTTTTTATTTTTTCCAATGATTCGTACCATGTAACTCATGAATTAATTCTTCAGGCAGTAAAAATTAAATTAAGATGTCGCACTCGAAATTTGATAGCGAACCGAACCGATGTAGTTACTTGGGATCAAATAGAAAAACTTTGAAAATTAATATTTGGCGATCAACGCGATTTACAGTAACTGACCCATCAACTGACATCTATGAGACCGATCAGGAACAAACGACCATACGACTTTGGACTTCGACTACAACAATTAAGAGCCGTTATTATAGCAAAAATTAATGGTGATTTTCTGGATCCACAACTCAGAAACTTACAAATTCACAATTACAATATTGCCAAAACAATGTTCATCACTAACCTATTAACGTTCAAACAATCGTGAAAATAAAAAATCCTGCATTACCAGAAGACGCGCTAAATTATGTTCTAGAAGAGGAGTTTCAAACTTTCGCTAAATTACAAGCATTTAGTAGTGGAACTCATCAATTAACGCCAAAACCCACCTTAACTACTCTACTGGCGCGAGCTTGATTGGATGTGTTTCTGCGAGCTTTTAATAAAATTCTATATAGTGATCAATAAATAAACAACAAAAATGGTACTAAGAAAAGGCTCCAATTTTGACGATTCTGAAGAAAATCAGACAATACATTTTTTACACTCCTGAGCTTGCCGAAATACTTGACACAGTTGTGGAGAGAAAAACTAGCGAACTTTTACAAAAAATTCAGGAACTCGAAACTAAAATTAAAACAATAACAGACCCCAATAAAGACCTTGTTATGCTGTTTACAAATGCTCCTGACAAATTTTGTCCGAAAGGTAGGCAAATAGATGCAAATATAGTAGACCTAAATTCATCAGATTCATCAAGTTTATCATGTAGTACAGTAGTCGAACAAGAAATATACTATAACAAAAACTCACCTGAATAGTTTGATAAAATTGTATCGAAAAAACAGGCGCCAGATAACAATTTTACAAGGGTGTACAAAAACCGTAAACAACGCCAGCGTGCTCAAGTACATTTAAGGGAAACAAATGCGGATGGATATTCACGTGTTCATGTGAATAAAAATAATACTAAGCCAAGAAAACCACTTACAATCTTTAGTACAGGTTCTCAAACCAAATCTGAGACAACAGCTGTACACCGGAAGGCATGGATATATGTAGGTAGAGTTATTCCTGGTACTGAGATTGAGGGAGTGATGAAACACTGTGAGGTAACTTTTTCAGGACGACAAATTGATTTGGAAACACTACCTAAATGGAAGATTAGCAGAACACAATCATTCAAACTAACAATGGATTATAACTTACTGGATGAAGCTTTCACCAGTGACAATTGGCCAATAGGTTCTCTAATCAAAAAGTATAACTTTTTTCGAAACTAATAATGTAAGTTTTAGTAATACTAAAAACCCTAACTCAAGTAAAAGCGATATATCACTAATTATACTTCGATGGCCCCCGTCCTCGATCACATTGTAGTATATGTGTCTCTGGTCTTTTCGGCGTTATATTTATAGAAATATAAATAAACTGATTTATGTCCAGATCCACAGGTCCCATGTCACGTAGCAGTCTATGATCATTATGTTTTTAACGCTTAAATGAATCGGTCATTTATTTATAGTGTATGTGCTATGTGCTTCAATTTTAAGAATGCTGACGCAAGAAACAGAATATTTTAAACATTTAAATTATAACAGGCCGATGCACAATTTTACTTCAAGTAAGTACAAAGAAAAATTACATACGTTCTCGTAACTCTATAGTCAAGAAATGCATCCAGTGTCAAGGTACACGCGGTGTACAACTGGTGTGAGACTTGGTGCTTTTCCCGAAATTTTTAAAATATCCGTATTACTTCTCTATAGTAATACAGTTTTATAGTGTAATTAATAACTAACTTTTGTCTTAAATACCAAGTATAATACTAAGTGTTGACATAATCTCCTAAAATAAGGTAAGGTAAAATGACAACAGTATCCAGCGGCTCGAACGAGCCGCCGGACAAACCGCCCGACCCAGAGGATATACAAATGGATGATAAAAACTTAACGTATAAAACATATTGATCTTGATAATAAGTATAGTCCTCGCGATAAAGGACCGTACTTTGTATATATCGAACATTTAGATAAAAATGTAGGTAGACTTTTCCCAATCAGAATTGGACACTATCTTTTTGAATATGCCTTAATTAAAAATACCGTACAAGATATTAAAGCTATAGAGATAAACAGGGTGAAAGTAATTCTAAAATCATGAATCGGCTAATTTATTAATTAATCACGAGTTAATTAAGAAAAATAAATTGATTGTGTATATCCCAAAATTCTATACACAGAAAAAAGGTGTCATTCGTATGGTAGATGCCTACTTCGACGAAGATCATATTTTAAATAATATCGAGTCTAGTATTAAAGTCATCGAAGTAAAAAGAAAGACAAAAAAAATAACTGACCAAGAAGGAAATAGTAAAATTATAAAACGACAGGTAGTTATACTCACTTTCTTGGGATCATCTATACCCCAAAGCATAAAAATAAATTTAGTAAATTTCCCCGTTAAAAGTTACAGTTACCCTGTGGTTCAATGTTTTAAGTGTCTCAGATATGGTCATACAAATAAACAATGTAAAGGCAACAAAAGGTGTAGGAATTGTAGCGAAGAACATGAAGAGCAAATCTGTAGTACTGAAATGAGTTTTTGCATTCACTGCAAAGTTAAGGGGCATTCTTCCACGGACAGAAAATGCCCAGTTTATAAGAAACAATATAACATAAAGCAGACTATATCTGCTAAAAATGTATCCTTTAAAGGAGCTGAAAGTCTTGTTAACAATCCATCTTACTCAAAAGTACTTGCAGACTTAAATAATTTCCCCAACTTGCCCTCTACATCTAGCCAAAATGTAAAGACAAATATTATTACCAGACGACCTAACCGTGCTAATATGAACACTGCAATTAATAGAAAACGCAAAGCTAAATCTCCGATTAGAACTGATATCCTCCCACCACTTAGGGAACAACACAAGAGCCAACCAATTATCCCCAACCCGTACCGAGAGGAATTTTTAAAATATAAAGAGTCTCTAGCAGATCAGATTTCGGTATTTATAAATAATTTGATCGCAAACTTAATACCCGAAATCCCTAACCCCAACATTCTTAATGAACTTAATGTCAAAGAGTCGCTAATAAACCTCTTCAGCAGTCCTTCTGATAATAATAGTAAGTTACCGATGGATACTACAGCGAAAGTTAATAACAATTTAAGCATTATTCAATGGAATGCTCGTTCTATTGTATCAAACAAGGCTATCTTAATGAATTATCTATGCAGCAACCAAACTGATATAATTATTTTATACGTGACATGGTTGAAACCAGATAGACACTTTAAATGTCCTGGTTTTAATTGTTATTGTTTAGATCGAGATAATGGTAAAGGAGGAGTTGCAATACTTGTTTCAACAAAAATTACATGCCAAGAAATCAAACTGATTAATAATTTTAATAATAACATAGAAATTTGTGCAGTTAATCTTAAAAATAGTAATATTAATATCGCATCTATATATAGGCCGCCACATGTCAATGCTACAAAAAACGACTGGAATAATATCTTTGCTCAGTTTCAAGGCAATACTATTATAGGGGGCGATTTCAACGCTCGTCATAATTTGTGGGGATCTACTTATAATGACAATAAAGGATTCTATTCTATTCTAGTGTAAGCGTTGGATAATGTAGACCTAGTAGTGTCAAACACTGGGGAACCAACGAGAGTAACCTGCCACGCACACCCTCCTTCGATCGTTGATCTAACTTTAGTACCTGCTAATCTTGCCAACAAATGTACGTGGAAGGTATTGTCTGATCCTATGGGATCGGATCACTACCCCATTGTAACTCAGTTAAAGATTAACTTTGTTCCTGATCAGATAATCCCCACAACGAAGTGGAAGGAAACTTCTGCTGATTGGTCCGGTTGAGTGCACAATTAGAAATAGAACTGAGTAACTTCTCAAATTGTTAGGTTGGCAATATAGAGATGTACAGGACAGAGTGGGTAACGACGACCAGCGGTCGGTCGATAGAGTTCTAGGAGGTAAGAGGGGTTACCAAATGTATGATAATAGTGATCTGTGATATTTTAACTGTAAAGATTAGACAAATTTGGTCATTTATTAAAAAAATCAACAATTCAAACGGGGCTTATCCCAAGATCCCCTTTAGTCAAGACTTTATTGAAGAAATATTCAGTAAATTAGCACCCTCATTTGTATCTAGTCAATTTCCAAGCACTGAACTAGGTAACAGTGAAGATAGTTTTCTAGGAAGAAAATTCTCATTATCAGAATTAACAGAGGCAATTAAAACAACGCAGAATACGGCTCCTGGTAAAGACAATTTGACATACACAATTATTAAAAACCTATCTACTAAAGCACGCTTTACAGTTAGCAGTTTTTATTGCCAGCAATTATTATTGCCGGCAATGTTTCTTGCGACTTGACTTTACACTTCGCAATTCCACGGAATAAAGTGGCAATTATTTTAAAATATATCTTTGAAATATACAGGTATATCATCTTAAGAAACAGAAACTGATATAAGGTTTGATTTTGATTTGACAGTTGTCAGGGTGGATATAGTGTATCTAGAGTTCACTGGTGTATGTATTTAGGTTATCTGCTGTTGTGTTTTGATTTTGCAATGTTGATCTTAAATAAAACAGCAAAAGTAGCAGCAGCATGTTTACTAATAGCCTGTTCTGCACTATTGCTAAAAAAAAGGAGAGAAAGGTGGTGGGTGAAACCTTGGTTAAGTAGCAAAAGGGGCAATATTAATTTACCCAGAGAATTTAAAGACAGTAGTGATTTAAAATGTTACCAAAACTTTTTGAGAATGGACGAGGCTACTTTCAATAAATTGTTGGAGAAAATACGACCTAGCATAAAGAAACAGTCAATTTATAGGAAGTGTATATCTGCAAAAGACAAGTTAATAATAACGTGACGTTACCTTGCAACTGGGGAAAGCTACAGAAGTCTTATGTACAATTATAGAATTTCTGATAGTTCAATTTCTTTGTTTATACCAGTAGTGTGCAAAGCAATTTATGAAGAACTAAAAGATGAATATCTTCATGTAAGTTAACTGTCTCTAACATTAGCGAGAATATGATATTAATTTGTTTTGGGTGCCAGTACAGCAGCATAATGGCTGGAAATATCTAGAGAGTTTGAAAATCAGTGGAATTTACCAAATGTTATTGGTGCATTAGATGGGAAACATACGTATTAAAGCTCCAAGAGATCAAGGATCGGCATTTCATAACTATAAAAATGACCATAGTATCGTTCTCTTGGCAATGGTAGATGCCAATTATAATTTTACATATGTGAATATTGGAATGAATGGTAGGATTTCAGACGGTGGGGTTTTTAGAGAAAGCGATTTATATAAGGCTGCGGAAAGTAATACTTTAAACATTCCAGAAGATAAACCCTTACCGTCTAGAAATAAGCTTGTACCTCATGTCATTGTAGCCGATGCAGCATTTGGTTTATCAAGAAGTATTCTAAAACCATATCCATTTAGAGGATCAACTAGGGAGCAGCGAATCTTTAATTATCGACTAAGCCGCGCCAGGCGAGTAGTTGAAAATACATTTGGAATCTTAGCGAACCATTTTAGAATATTGTTAAATATTATTCCACTGAGACCAGGCAAAGCTAAAGTTATTACACAAGCATGTGTTGCTTTATACAACTTCCTACGAAAGGAGTGTAAATTGCAATATTTAGGTGCAAATCCTGAGGAGAATATTGATAGAAGATATAATTTTATTTATGGTTTAAGTAGGCAGAATCGTAACAGGACAAGAAATGAAGCTATTCAAAGAAGAGATGAATTTAAAGAGTATGTCAATGGCTGTGGAAGTGTTCCCTGGCAGAATGATATAGTTTAATGTTCCACAAATATTTTATAAGAGCAAACAATTTTAAAAACATGTTTTTTAAGATTAATTTTTGTAATACATAGCACAGATTTTAATGTAAATAATGTAGAAATAATAAAACATAACATGTAAGTCATATAAAAACAAGTCGAAAATTATTCTTGTATTTCCCTGCATCTTGTTTTGCTTCATATATCAAGCTCATAAGCTGTTGTTTCAGCTTGTCCAATTGCCTTCATTATGTATATTGTCCAGTTCGTTTGCTAACATTCTGATTTTTTTTTTATGTAATCCATCTCTGTACATTAGTGTAAATAGGCTTTTAGTTTTAGAATAAGTAATGTCTGTCTGAAGAACTACATATTCTAACACTCTGATTTTCTATCTGTCAATCATTCAAAACAATCAATGATATTGTATGGACTTCTTAAATTGGTTCATGTTTTTTACATAATTTATACTATGCCACTTGTTGCTTTTTGTATTGATCGTACTGTGAGCTGAACAAAAGTATAGAACAAAGTATATAAGAAAATAACCTACTGTCCGAAAAGTGCGTTTGTATTTAATTCGTTTCTACCTAAATTTTGTAGAGTATTCGTGGCAGAAGCTATTAAGTCTTTTATGCCATCATCTCTTTGTCGCTTTCTTGTTATTGTAGTGGTTGAAGAACCACTTTGGACAGAGTTAGGTCTTCGTACATGGGGTGTTGCTGGAGAAGACATTGGCTGTATCGGGGGTATTACATTATTCTCCAAATCATTTACTTCACCCTCAAAAATGACTTTTGACATTGCTTCCCATTCAACCTAAAATATCTACAGCATAAAAACATATAATATCATTTTTGTTAAAAACTTACTTCTTCATGAGTTTCATGCAAATTTGATACTCCTGCCGACACTACGTCTGTGCTTTCATTCAAAAAGTATAATAATTCATAGCACCATAGGTTGGGGATGTATATAAAATCAGAAGATGCTCCTGAGACCCTACTCTTTTTTATTTTATTTATTTCACTAAAATATTGGGTTCGCAATCCATGATTTTTTTTTTAACGTCCACCACTGTTAGTGTTGTAAGATGAGATTTATTTAGTTCATCACAAATTTCCTTGAATGCATCATTCTTTCTACTTTTGTTGTGATATTCTTGCAGTTTTATATTATACAAACAAGGATAATTTTCATATAAATGAATCAAGCTGGTGACCGTCTCTCTGGACCACACAAACTGGCGCTTCCTAAAGAATAAATGTAGGTTAACTGATTTCATATTTTTATGTACCTAAGTAATGTAACATTTTTAATAAATATGCTTACTCTTGAGTACAAGTATTATTCTCCATTTCTAAAATGATTTCACACTTTTATCTATAAATTAATTATTAAACAGAAGTAACGACTTTAACAAAACAAAAACACGTGTTCACTCTTCGAATATTTCTAACCAAGTAAGTAAAAGCATCAACCTCTGTCTCTGTCAATTTTCCAATTTCTGATGTATACCATAAGTGTATTTAACCAAGGAAAAGATTGATACATGTATAGCACGTGTGGTGATTTACTTAGTATACCATCACATCATACATTAAATTATAGACATTCGTCATATTATAACTGTGTTACACTTTTTAATAGTCTTCCTGCTGATATTCCAAATACTCAGATCTGTAAGCACTATAAATCTGCAGTTATAAATTTACTACTTGAAGAGAGTTTTTATACTATTCATAAATTTTTAAAAAGAGGACCTTAAGAAATTATTTCTATTTCTTAATCTGTGCAGTTAAACCAAATTATTATTTTAGTTAATTTTCCTGTGTTTATATGTTTTTTTTATTTTTGTATATGTCAATAAAATGTCTATTGTGTATACCTGTATATTTTATTAATATGGTTGTAACATATACATATGAAATGTTTGTTTAAATTTGTATATTTTAACATATTTTATGTTTGTGTGTTTTTTACTTTTACTAATGACTTACTATATATACATTTTGTATCTGAAATGGTCAATAAATATTATTATTACTTTTAATGGAAATTCGAATTTTCGCAATTCTAACCAAAACACAAACGCGTAGAGAAACTTCATTCAACAACAACATGGAAATAATTTACCAATAAAGTCTCATAATCAGTTCACGCCACCGTCATTTATGAATAATTTCCCAACAGATTATCGTTATCAGTTACCATCACAGCCTATCAACGTATAATCACGGCAGTAAAGCAAAATTTCCCTACTAACGAACAAACATTTGGAGCATCACGATAAAACGTTTGGAAACCATACCAAAATACGCCTTTGTCGAAACCAACACCAATATTTGGCAAATCTCATAATATCCCACGGAGACCCACGACAATGCCAGGTGCCAATCATCATTATTTACATAACAATGAAACCACCGAGCATGTCCCACCATATAACAACGAGGCATACTATGATGAGCTGGTATATAATCAACTGAGATACGAAGACGTGACACTGTATCAAAATCAAGAAGAGAGTTATAACAATCATGACTCAGAACAACAAGAATCGACAAACAATAATTTTGATAAAGATAGCAATACCGCCTCAAATTTTATGAATGCCGAGCAAACACAATACCCGACCTAAACGCAACCAATGCACTACCATATATTCGTATCACCTTAAAAAATAAAAGTTATAAATTTCTTGTAGATACCGGCTGTTCTTTTTCACTAATTAGACCCGCTATAGTCGAAATGAATTTTCCACAAGAAATTTATCTTGACCCAACGACAATTCAAACTTGTACCGGTAAAACTAAAGCTCTTTACAAAGCCAAAATTCCACCATTTAAACAGTTTCATTCCAGTACGCCTATTGATTTTATTTCATATGACTTTCATAATTATTTTGACGGGCTCAGGGTTACAAGACCTCATGAATGCCGAACTAAACATAAATCTGTCAATAATAATTACGTTCAAATTCCACTATACTTTAGAGATGACTTTTCATCCTAAAGTTTTGACTTAAACCCGTTAGAAATTCGTAGAATCAAAATTTCGGTAGTTAAAAAATGGACCAGTTCTAATTCCTGAATTTTACTTAGCTCCTTTTTATGTCCGTGAAACATTGTCCACTAAATAATATAAATTCTTTCGCTGAAGTCGAGGTTCACAACTAAACCAGTGTACACAAATTAGTATCATTCACCGAACCGCAAAAATCAACTTCATTTGAGAAACACGAATACGACATATTTAATTGTAATATCGCTGATGTTAATCAAATAATTAATAATCGTCAGATCGATGTACAAAACATATTCAGAACCGATTATATGAACGAAGAAGAAAACCTGTCTATACTCAATTTATGCTTAGAATATTCGGACATCTTCCAAAACCCGACCGACCAATTACCATTTACTCATGTTATCAAGCACGAAATCAAGACAAAGGGTGAAAACCCCTGTTATTCGATAACATATCGTTACCCACACATTTATAAGGAAGAAGTTCAGAGTCAACTTTCGAAAATGCTTCAAGCTGGTATCATACGACCCAGTGTATCCCCTTGGACTTCTCCAGTTTGGGTTGTCCCAAAAAAGATAGATGCATCTGGATAGAAAAAATAGTTGTCGACTACAGAAATCTAAATGAGAAAACGATCGGCGACAGATACCCTATACCGAACGTAATAAAGTGATAAACTTGGATTAAGCTGTTATTTCACTATGCTGGATTCCACCAAATTGAAATGGCTCCTGAGTCAATACCAAAAACTGCCTTCAACAGCGAGTTATGTGTTCCTAAGAAAGCCTTTTGAACTCAGAAACGAACAAAGCACATTTCAAAGGATGATCGACAATGTGCTTCGGGAACATAAATAAAATCTGTTTAGTATACTTAGATGATGTGATAATATTTTCTACATCTCCACAAGAACACATCGCTAACCTAAAAAGAATATTTTAGAATACGAAAGGCTAAAAACTAAAAGTACAGCTACACAAATCAGAATTTCTTAAGAAAAATGTTGAATTTTTAGGCCACATTGTTACCCCAAAAGAAATAAAACCAAATATCGATAAAATCACTGCCAGAAAAAAAATCTCATAGTCATATTTAGGATTATTAGGATATTATAGAAAATTACAATGTTACGAACTATTGTCTAATGAACCAATTCTCGCATATCTGGACTTCGAAAAACCATTTAACGTAACCACAGACAGTTCAAACTATGCCATAGGAGTCGTACTTTCTCAAGAAGGTCACCCGATAGCATACGCCTCAAGAAGATTGAACCCTTCTGAGACAAACTATCTACGGTCGAGAAAGAAATGCTGGCTATCGTATGGAGATGTATTTGGCACCTTAGGTGATAGTGACCGGGAAACAATTAATAAAGCTCTAACAAAACTGAATGAAAACGATAATCATATCGAATATGAACTGAAAGCCCAAATGAGTTTAACGTCAAAATTAATCGATGAATATAATGAAGCAATATCAACCTTGGCACAAAATCAAAAAGCAATTAAAACTATTCTTACTGAAACGGTAACAAAGCTTGAAAATAACTAAATAAGGCTCTAATTACTGTTTCTATTCAAAACACACTATCACAACTCTTTGCCAATCTGGGATATATCAATGAGTTTCTGGATGAACTAGAACATGCAATTACCTTCGCTTCATGAAACTTAGTTCACAATTCAATTTTACCCAAACATAATTTGATGCATATTTTGAGCAAAGCAAGAAAACTCTATAATAGCCAAAACATTATAGATAGATTTAAAGTATTTTCAAAATTATTACTCATCTTTGGGAACAACCGTTCACTTTTCAGACAACCTTATAATTTTTGTGATTATTTTGCCAATTCTAGGAACCGAGTTACTCCTACTACCATTTAATCCCAGTTCTTGTTCAAAACCTTTCAATCGTCCCCAATACTTCATTCCTTGAGATGAGTACCGACACTTACATTGCCACAGCACATAGTTGTCCAAAACTAGAAGACGTCGATATCTACAACTCACCCAGTCAACCACGACATGATAACTGTCTAATCCAATTATTATCCAAGGCTGATCACGACTACTATCCTGTTCACCATATGTCACTCACAAAGCCAATATTAACGACATTAGAAGAAAATCACATATTGATCATACCAGACAATACTCCAAATTCCCGATTGTCAAAATGAAACTCAGACCATTTGCCAACCAGTTGTCTTTCATCTGCCCACAGGATGCAACACCACGATAGCAAACCAACACTTCACAACAACGAAGAGTGAAGTTCCACTTCCGATGTTTCTTCTGCCGAAAATCGACGTACCCAAATGGAACGTTACTGTGAACAAAGATAAACCATTATCATTGACTGAAGTTGACCTCCCCGATGTCAGAGCTCTAAAAGAGTTAGCTAAAGCAACAAAAAGGACCAACTTCATTCCGGAACCTGCAGGCCTCTTGGAATCCCCAAGTTATTGGCTACTGACCACCCTGTTCGTGATATTACTCCTTGTAATCTAAACCATGACTTACTTTGGTGCTGCAGACGATGCCCCAAAATATTGTCACGATGCTATTCCAATAAAGATAGAAAGAAAAGCCAAAAAATTATCCACACCACCCTAGGGAGTTCATCGCCAGGAGACAATGCTACCATTTCGTCGAGAGGAGTTATATTGATACCCCGGTAGCGACACTGCTTTTCTCATCGTAATTCCTGTAATATTTCACATAACATACATACGTTACAAGATCAGGTATAGGTATGATTTAAAAGATATTATATAAAATGCGAATCTTCTTGTAAAACATCAGATCCGAGTAAATAATTAAAGTGAACACTTGTGTTTCATTTTACGTTCCCACATTACTCATATATTGATGACATTAAAAAATAAATAAAATGGGTGATATTTTTCATACATCTTGATTTTACTAGAGCACAAGTTAGTAAAGTATTTAAAAAAACAATGCCTAAAATAGCTTTTCTATTAAAATAGGTCATTGTATTGCCAGAAAAAAAAACGTATTCAAAAGTACTTACCTATTCAATTTAAGTAAGTACACATACAGAAATGTACAGTCCATTATAGATTGTTACGAAATCGAAATTGAAAAGCCTTCCGATTGCAGGCATCAATTTGGATGCAATATATTAATACAATGAAATATTTAATATCGTCAACCCTAGATGGGCTTATTAATTTTTCATCTGGAGGTTATAGTCGGAGAATCTCTGACAGAGCATTGCTTAAGGAGTCAGGCTATTTAGATAAAGTTCCAGCTAGTTCAAGTGTTTTAGCAGATAGAGGATTTAAGGAAATTGCCAAGAAGCCTCCTGTATTTATTTGGCATTGTCCCATGCTACCCTTAAAGGTACAAAAAAATAAATGGGATGTTATTGGAAAAACACTTCAGTATAAAAAAAAGTTAGGTTATATAACGTTTAAAAGACAGAATGTAACATCCTATAAAGAATATCTCCAGTGTGTATCTCAAATAGGCCTCAGTGGCCAATTAGAAGTAAAACGGATATAAAAAACTGCGTTTTTCCTACCTGCAATGTTCTTATATACTATAGTATAATTTTTCTAAGCTGACACTATCGGCACCCAGATGGCACAAGTCGTTTTAAAGACGTCTCTATTAAGGCTTATTATAGTCTGAACGTCTTAATTCCTTATAGAGATGTCTTAAAGACGTCTTGTAGTAGACGACTTTAAGACGTCTTACCTTAGACATCTTTAAAACGTCGTAGTAACGACGTCAATATTAGAGTGTATATAAAAAATAAAATATGATCAAAAAATGATTTGTTCAACAAAATGGTTTGTATTTTGCGATGCTTTTGTTTACTTTTATTTAGCAGGTTACTCATATTACTACTTGTAAAATATGTTTATTTTTATAGAAATCAACAAAAAAAATTTACCGAACATGTTTTCTCTATTTTACAACGTTCTTTGTCTTATTTGACCTTTTCTGTAAAATATGTTGTTTATTTCTAAAGTTGGGAAAAAATTAAGTATAAGTACCCATTTTTTCGTTGAGTTATATTTTTAAGTAAATCGTTAATGGTTTAGTTGATACTATAGATTTCATCACAACTAAACATTTCATCAGAATACTATATTTCCATACTTATTTGAATAAACAGCTAGCTGGGCTTTCTGAACATGCCTTATTGTTATTACCCACTGTTAAAATTTCGAACGCATTTGAGTGTGCATCTGTCAATTCTGCAACTGCAATTGATGCTGTGAGTGTTCAGTCATTCAGAGACAAGACAGCAGTTGTTATGAATGAATGAATGAATGAAATAGTCTTTATTAACCCAAAATAATGACAAAATTATACATCGGGTTATCCTCTACTATCGATTAAAAATACAAAATATAACAAAATATCAAATATTTTTGTACATACATTATTATTGTTATACAGTGTGTTTCACTTCTCGTGAAGACACCCCTGTATCTTCTTTATTTGTGGCCCAATTAATTTCAAATTTTTATGAGGTATACAACTCTGTAAGGCGACTTTAATCAACACATAAATGTCGTTTAGATATAAAACCTCGGCTTACTGCGATAAAAAGAAAATCGAGATTTTCGAGAAATCATAGTAGGCTTAGATATAGACGAAAATTTTATTAATAAAAGTTGTTCAGAATCACTAGATATGCCCCCCTATAAAATTTGGTGAAAATCGGAATACTTTGAAAAAAAAATTTTTGTTTCACTTCTCGTGAAGACACCCCTGTATCTTCTTTATTTGTGGCCGAATTAATTTCAAATTTTTATGAGGTATACAACTCTGTAAGGCGACTTTAATCAACACATGAATGTCGTTTAGATATAAAACCTCGACTTACTGCGATAAAAAGAAAATCGCAATTTTCGAGAAATCATAGTAGGCTTAGATATAGACGAAAATTTTGTTAATAATAGTTGTTCAGAATCACTAGATATGCCCCCCTATAAAATTTGGTGAAAATCGGAAAACTTTGAAAAAAAAATTTTTTTTCATCTCGTGAAGACACCCCATCTTTTTTTTATTTGTGATCGAATTTTAAGACTAATTTATTTTAAAAAATGTATCAATTATACAACTCTATAAAATGACTTTATCCAACCCACAGAGAGAACTTTTTCCAACAAACGAAAGTCGTGAACAAAAATCATGATTCAATAAAACGCTAAAAGGGCCACTTTTTATTACATATCAAGTTGTAACACTGTTCCTTTTTTTTTGTTTTTTTCGTTGTCAATGTTCTTGAGGAGTAACTTTCCATCATATCCTTCTTATCGACTCAGAATTTTAGGAACATTAGGGGTTTTTTGATTTTTTGTTTTAAATGTTAAGAGTGCCGTGAAATTAACTGTCAATAACTATTTTGTTTATTTCTCCATTCTTACTTTTATGACAGAAGTGATTATTGTTATTTATTGTTCAGTTCGTAAGTTTAATTATTTAATTTTTTTAATCATAATGGTTAGAATTCTTTTAACCACTGATGAAAAAGTAGAAATAATAAAGATAGTCGGTGAAAATGTACGGTCTTCAAGAGAAGCTGCAGAAGAATTTAATTTAAGACATCCTCTAAGACGACCAATACACCATGGTACCGTTGCAAGAATATGTCACTTGTTCAATACAACTGGTAATGTGCTTAAACCGAGAGTACATCTCAGTCGAAGACATGGAGAGGATGACGTTATATTAGCGGCGTTTAACGCCAATCCCACTACCAGCCTTAGAAATATGGCTCGTGACCTCAATTTGTCAGCGTCAAAAATTTGGAGATGTTTAAAACGCCATAAGTTACAACCGTTTAAACCAAAATTTGTACATACCTTGGAGGAAGGTGATGAAGAGAGAAGACTAGAATATTGTTTATGGATCCAAGGTAATTATTTAAATAATAGAGACTTCTTGAAGAAAGTAATTTTCACGGACGAAGCAACTTTCTCCACCAACGGGGTAGTATCATCACAAAATTCTAGATACTGGGCAGTAGAAAATCCTGATTGGATAATAAATTGTAAAAGGCAATATTCCCAGAAGGTAAATGTGTGGTGTGGAATTTTTAATGAAACAATAATAGGGCCGTTCTTCTTTTTTCAAAATATAAATGCGTTACATATGCTACAATTTTTAAATAATGATCTGTGGAATGCAATAGTCGATTTTCCTTTGGAACAATTGTATTTCCAACTCGACGGAGCATCTATCCATAATTCCGTAGTAGTAAGAGCATGGATGAACGAACATTTTCCCCAAAGATGGATAGGACGAAATAGCCCTCTAATACATTGGCCACCCAGATCTCCTGATCTCACTCCCATGGATTTTTATTTTTGGGGTCATATTAAAAATAAAGTTTATAAGACCAGACCTCAAAATGTGGAGCAGCTTTGTGTGAGGATAAGGCACGCGTGTTTAGAAGTTACGGCTCAAGAACTGCGAAGAGTTGTAATAAATAACAGAAAGCGGATTGAGAAGTGTATTACACTTGAGGGTGGGTTAGTAGAAAGGGGCCGAATATAATAGTATAATAAGTGGCATTTTAGTCATTCACTGTAAATACTGTTTCATTACCTTTTATTTAATAAATAATTTTAATAATAATTGTGCACGACTCATTTGTTGGAAAAAGTTCTCTCCGTATGTTTGGACAATATCGCTGTGTAACTGATAATTTTTTTAAAATAAATTAGTCTTGAAATTCTGTAACAAATAAAAAAGATACGTGTTTTCACGAGAAGTGAAACAAAATTTTTTTTTTCAACATATTCCAATTTTCACCAAATTTTATAGGGTGGCATATCTAGTGATTCTGAACAACTATTATTAACAAAATTTTCGTCTATATCTAAGCCTACTATGATTTCTGGAAAATTGCGATTTTCTTTTTATCGCAGTAAGCCGAGGTTTTATATCTAAACGACATTTATGTGTTGATTAAAGTCGCCTTACAGAGTTGTATACCTCATAAAATTTTGAAATTAATTCGGCCACAAATAAAGAAGATACAGGGGTGTCTTCACGAGAAGTGAAACACACTGTATATTGTTATTACTATTTATTCATTGTTCATTCCATTACCAACTTCTATTTTGTGTGCGTGACTCAGTTACATTATTAATCAGGCCTGTTATAGTTAATTCGCAGTTTCATATTTTCATTGTGGCAGCCATAAAAAGGTATATTTATACTATACTATTTATATAGACTTGTACACTCACATTCTATTTATTTAGTACGGAGGCAAAGTCGTGGACTGCGGTAGTATTTATTGACAACAAAACTGTGGAAGCTGTTCCCTCAAACTGGATCCGAGAGACTTTTGTCATTGGCCATCACTTGCTGCAGACAAATTGTTACAAACGATAATAAAAAAGTGAACCGCTGAACACTTATTAGCCATCCGAGCTGAAACTAATTTTTTTATCAAAATAGCTGATTTAAGGACATTAAATATAAAATTGTAATAAATAAAAAATTAACACGTTTTGTAGAGCAACATACCTAGTATTTGATTTATAAATATATAAAATAAACAATAATTATTTCAAGATGGAGCCTTTACTTGAAGTTGCTGTGCTAAGCAATCTGGAAGTTGAACATGTTGTAGCTGGCATATTGTTGGACGTTCTTCAGGACAATCAAGTGCAAACAAATAGGGCTGTTCAAAATGGACGTCTAAATTAAGGCGACTTAACTGATGAAGAAATCCTAAAGTATTTTGGATTCAAGAGAGCATTTGGAAAGATTAGCAAGAGTATAGGGAATTCCGAACGTAATAAGGACGGCAGTACGCCATATTATTACTGGACTTGACGGCTTGTTCATATATCTGTCGTTTAGTATATCCCAACAGATTAGTAGATTTAGAACCATTGTCAGCCCGTTCATTGTCAGATATTTCAAACACGGTGATGGAAAGTATCTATGAAAATCATTTTCATCTGTTGCAAAATGTAGGCAATTTGTCATAGTTAAATCGTGCTAAACTAACAGTATGCATATGCCATTGCAGATAAAGGAGCTCCAGTATATAACTATTAGGGATTTATTGATGGAACTGCCCGAGCAACTTGCAGACCAACAGTAGACCAGGAAAATTATTACTCTGGACTCATGAAACACCATTGTGTCAAATACCAATCAGTTGTTGCTCCTGATGGCATTGTAGTGCACTTGACTGAGCTTTTCCCAGTCGTAGACATGATGCTAGTATGTTTAGGGAGTCAAATCTATAACCAAACAGCAGCGACGAGTTTCTCGTCATTTACGGTGATCGAGCATATGGGATACCACTACTGTCATTGTGTTCTTTTATCAACAGGAACCTTACTCACGAACAGCAAAATTTTAGCCTTGCAATGAGTTTTGTGCGCCAAGCTGTGAACTGGGGAGAAGTTATTGCAGTTAATGCACTACCATGCACTTCATTTTTAACAGTGTTGACGCATGTATAAGATGCATCTAACCTTAAATTTTACATTTTGCGTTCACTTATAGTCAGTTAAATCCATTCACTCGTTAAATATGCTAAATTAACCGGCCCCATAATCACTTATTACGTCCGCTTATTGACAGCGCAGGTGCTTTCGCCATTTTGGCAAGTTTACGTGACGGTTATTTTAACGTGATGAGTGGCAATAATTCCCTATTATCAACACGTTTAACCTATAATACGTTCTACTGGATCGGTAAAGTATGTAAATAACGTTCTGCACTTTGCAATGCGCGCAAAGTTTAAAAAACGTACCGACGTCACCACGACGCGAAATTTTTAATTGCTTAGTAATAATCATTTAAAGAAAATTTTGAAAAAATAAGGTTGATGTCTACTTATATATCGCTGGCTTGGTATTACAAGGTTGCATGTTACTTTTTTGAGATTTTAAGTTTTTAGAATTACAAGGTTGCATGTAGCCGGAAGTATATTTAGCTACTTCCCGATGGATGGCAGCACACATCAAATTAAATTTATAAACAGTAAAACTTGGGTGCATGTAGAATGTCATAGTTGAGTTAAGTTACAGAGTTCTATGTTTCACATGCAACTTAGTTTACGTAACTGAGCCGCCTGCGTGTTTTTAAGTGCACATATAACTTTTCGCTTTTGTCATGTTAACAATATTTGCTGGTAAACCTGGTGTGTCCAGTGAATAATTACAACAAACAAACATTGCAATATAGTGAGAAAAAGATGGAAACCGATTTTGAAGAGGACAGTGACGATTCCGTCAAAGATCGTGACTTTGTTCCTGAGGAATATGACCAAATTTACGAAAGATACGTAAAAGTGGGGTTATGTTCCTAATTTTGTTTAATTAAAAATGCTATAGGTACAGTGAATTGTCTGAAGAGTCCTTTCAAGAGCAAATATTACTTACTTACATTTTTTTTGCATATATATTTCTAATTATATTTCTATAGTAACCTACAGAGGCAACTTAATAGTATATTTTAATACAGATTTTACTTAGGTATAGTACTTAATTACTCTACGGTTAGATCAATATTGTGTCAACCATTAGTGCTTCCAAGTGTCAACTTATAGATATTTTCGTATTTTGCTATGTCAATTATTAGTGACTGGTAACGTGTATTAAAAGTTAAATTTTTTAATGTATACATCTTAAGAGTTAATTGTCTTTGTTTACTGTATGTGTTTATTATAGTGCTTTTGCAATGACTGAGATAGCAGTTATAAGGTTTCTCAATAAAAATAGGTTCCATACAGAAAAAATACGTTTTTCTTCCTTAATGTGTCAACTAATAGTGCCTTTACCTAAATAACCAACAATCTGTATAATATAGCATTTGAATTTGTGATGGAGACATCAAATTATACAATCAACTAAGAATTCACGATTATGGTAGTTGATCAGTCCTAAGTGTCTGTCGGCGGTATTATACATACAAATTGAGTACTTCGCCGTCCGGCGGAATTATTATGGCTCTAGTAAGATATCCGCCAGTAAACCGAATGTATTACGCAAGCGCGGCGGAATGCGCTAATCTTTCCATTAATTTTCGTCGGCCGGCGGAATGCTCCTTGGTTGTTTGTTTGTTTGTTTGTTCTTTATTCATCTTTTGCCAATTTACACTGGATAGACAAGTCAAATTCAATATACAATACAATATATATACATCTACACATATTATTATATACATACAGATATATGAACATTTATACAAAAAAAGTCATACTAAGAAAGAAATATATATATAAGTTGTAATAAACGTAAAGAATATTTAGGTATTTTGCATAGTGGTAATAAATTCTTCTATGGAATAAAATGTATTTTGGTAGAGAAATTCTTTTAATAACAATTTAAATCTATTTAGGTTGGTTGCACTTTTTATTGGAGGAGGTAACATGTTGAAAAAGTAACACCCCGCAAATTGGGGAGATTTTCTGTAACTGGTGTAAGTATATGTACCTATTCTGATGTCTTCGTTTTTCCTAGTAGAGTAATTGTGTATATCTGAGTTTTTTTTAAATTGATTTTTGTTGGAGTATATGTAACATAAAAGTTTAAATAGGTAAATCCCAGTAAACGTTAAAATTTTCTCGACTTTAAATGTTTGCCTGCATGATTCTCTGTATTCTAAATTAAACATGAGCCGAATTATTCTTTTTTGGGCTAAAAATATTCTATTATTCCCTACTGCCAGGCCATATACTATTATATTGTAGCTAATTACGGAATAGATTAAGGCATAATAGGCCGATAGAAGTCCTTTTTTATCTAGAGCAGTTTTTAAGTTCAAAAGTGCATAGTATTGTTTATTAAGTTTACAGCAAATTGAGTGGATATAATCGTTCCAGTTTAGATGTTTGTATAGAAATTCCGCCATAGACATAACCTAGTTTGTAAATGTGTGTGTTATGTTCAGTTTGTCGTGCAGTTATTTTGTAGAAAAATGGAAAAAATAAAAAATATAAAACTAGGCGAAGTATTCGGATCTTACCAGGAATTTGTGGAAGCCCTGAATAGTTATTGTGATAAAGAATATGTATCATTTTATAAAAGAGAAGCTAGAACTATCTCAGCAGCGAAGAAGAAAACCGAACGGTATATAAACCCAAAACTAAAATATTACCAGCTCAAATACGCTTGCATTAAAGGTGGAAAAAAATTTAAAACATCAGCAAACGGAAAAAGAAATACTAGGTGAGTGGATGCTTACGTTAGATTCGAAGTTTAAAAAATATTATTTATCTACGTATACATAACTGTATATTTTATTTTCAGCACATATAAAGAAGGTTGCAATGCTCATATTACGTTAAGAGCATCACGTTGTGGTGGTACATTACAAATAATTAGTATTGAAACGAACCACAATCATCAAATTAACAAGGTAGGTAATCGTAAATTTAAGTGTGAGTCTCTCATTTATTAAGTAATTTTATTTACAGCAACTCTATAATCATTTACCACAACAAAGGCGACTGCCAGAGGATATACAGTCAGAAATTATTCACTTAACAAAGTTGAAGACTAAAAGAAAACAAATAAAATGTTACATAGAAGAAAAATGTAATAAAATAGTTCTTTTAAAAGACATCCATAACATGGCTAGTAAGGGAGCAAAGTCTAGAGGAGCAAAGAACTTGACTTTGCAAACTAATATTGAAAAATTGCAAATTAAATATGGCAAGGTTTGTTAATATTTTGATTTTGGACTGAACTAACGATGCACTTAATTTATTTAAGGAGCCGATTGTCACGTTTTAAATGACGAAAAAACAACTTCAAAGCTTTGTTGTTTCAAACTCAGATTATGAAACATTATATGTCGATCTACCTCGAGTTTATCTGTATTGACACTACATATAAGCTACTAGATATTAGAACGCCAGTACTGATAATTATTAATGAAGATGGTAATAAGCTTTCGGAAATCGTAGCTGTAGGTATACTAGTAGAAGAAAACATTGACACCATGCAGTGGTTATTTTCCAAGTTGAAAGAAAACAATCCAAGATGGACAGAAGTAAAGTCGATAATGGCTGACAAAGATTTAAATGAGAGGCGATTACTTAAAGAGAATTTTCTGAATGCAAATGTTTTAATATGCATTTTCCATGCAATGAGGACTTTTAATAGTGAAATATCTACCAATAAGTTAGGTATAACACTAGCTCAACGACAAATGGCTTTGGAAATCTTACAAAAAATGGTATATTCTCGCGATACAGCCACATACAATTCTTTATATGAAGATTTACTAAAAAATTGTCCATTAGAGGTTATTGAATACTTTAATAAAAACTGGCATGATATTAAAGATGAATGGACTCTTGGCCCAAAATTTCAACAAACCAATTTTTTAAATACAACAAATAACCGACTTGAGTCCCTTAACGCAAAAATAAAGTCAATAGTAGAAAGGTACAGTACATTAACTAATTTTATTGATGATTTTTTCAAATTAGTTATGGTTATGAATGATGAACGAGACCATAAAGCTGCCAATTTAATGTACAAAGTTCCCGTATGTTTTTACGAAAAGGATAGCGTACGGGATAACTATTACAGATTATGCATTTGAGTTTGTAAAAAACAATTTTTGAGTAGAAACACCACCTTAAATTTGAACTATGACCGATTTTTGTAACTGTGGATCTCGTACCTCAATGTTATTACCTTGTCGACATATTTTTAGAAAAAGGGAAGTTTGGTATAGATATGTACGAAGAAAGTTTGTGCCGTGAACGTTGGACAAGGAAACATTACTACTCCAACCAGCGGTTATTTGTTACAGATAGTAATTTAGTTAATGAACAAGATTTTGGTCTAGTACAGTCCCCAGTTAATAGCCACACTGCAATAAAATCATCAGTCACGTTAAACCAACACCAGAAGTTTAATAAAGCTTGGATGTTGTTAAAATCGCAAGCTACCTTAATTTCCGAAGAAGGTAATGCGAGATACCACGCTAAACTTAGACGGTTAATACAGTTGAAGACAGCTGTCTTCAACTGTATTAACCTTGTACTTGGTCTCACTCAACCTCACACTAGCACCTTCATACCGTCCGACTACAGCATGTACTATCAAATACATGTATGATAATACACAACCTGAACGAGCTATTAGGAAGGAACACCTACTTTACAAGACAAGAAGATGCTTGGCATCCTCTTATTTCCCGCCTCTATTTTGGGATCCTATTATACATCCAAACCCTCAGAGCTGAATTAAAGCTTTTAAGAGATTTCCCTCCTGAAAATCTTCTCGTTTCAGGACCATTAGTCCCGACTTTCGAGTCGCTCACTTGCTCTCGTCCCGCTAATACCTTAGATGGATTTAGAACCCCCACCGTCTGGTCAATACAGGCCAATGTCACAGCAGGAAATCTCATTGCTTATGACAATGGTGACGTAGGACAATTAATGACTCCGTACATCCAAGAAATTCTCGGATTCCATAAAGGTAGTGACAAAGAAGTATTTTTAACTGTGATCGACAAACCTGCAATAATAAGCAGGTTGTGCACCTCTAATTTCCTATATAGGATAGGGACAAGAAACCCTTTTGAGTGAAACAGATCGGAAAAAATATAAGAGATGGACCTGTTCATTGTTGTTTGTATCTAATTAAACCCAAATGGTTTAAGTCATTTAGAGCCGTTACTTTCGGTCTCGATTAAGTTAATTTAGCACGTGATTAAATACTAATCGGTTAATTTGGTTACTTTCAAGCTCAGTTAGGAGTTTATCGTAGTTAAATGTGGGCGTGGATGTAGTTAAATGTAACCGTAGAATGGAGACAGGATTACCCAAGATAATCGAGATTAAATATGAAACATAACCAAATTTTCTAAAGTGACGTTAATCGAAATGTCTTATTTATTTTGAAAAATGGATTTACGTGAAATGTATGAACTATTTGACGACAATAATGATGAAGATTTGGAGTATATGAATAATCTACGCACATCTGATGTCAGGGAACGACCGAATCATTTCGACACATGCAGTGAAGAACAGTTTTTTCAAAGATTCCGCTTCACCAAAAATACTGTAGCAACCATAATTTTACCGCGTCTAGAACATATTTTGATCAACGAAACATTACAGTATGTGCATAATAATTGATTTGTTGTAGCTTAGAGTGCCTACTTCTCAATGTTTATTTTTTAGATATCATGAAGTTGATGCAATGACTCAACTGCTACTGGCTTTGAGATTTTATGCGACTGGGAGTTTTTATATAACTGTCGGAGATTTTTCAGGGATTCACAAAACTACGTCAGGTATAATAATAAGAAAAGTCACACAGGCCCTGGTATCGCTTCGCCCCCATTATATAAAATTTCCTGAAAATGAGGGGGAAAGAAGAACATTTCAGCAGGACTTTTATAACTTATCAAGATTTCCTAGAGTAGTGGGTGCCATTGATTGTACTCATATAAAAATACAGTCACCAGGTGAGATATTAATTAAGATTTATATAATGGTTCTGTGTGAAAATATTAGCTGTTGTTTTCAGGTGGAAACAACGGTCTTTAGGTCTTTAGAAATAGGAAAAGTTATTTTTCACTAAATGTACAGGTAGTGTGCGACAGCAAGAATATTATAATGGATATTGTGGCACGATGGCCTGGATCTTGCCATGACAGCTACATATTCCAAAATTCAAGTATCAATAGAAGATTTGACACCGGTGAATTTGGAAATGCTGTTCTAGTAGGAGATAGTGGTTACGCTTTGTGTGATTACCTTATGACTCCTCTAGGTGACCCTCAAACAAGGGCGGACAAAAATATAATGCTTCCCTTATATCTACAAGAACAGTCGTTGAAAGAACATTCGGAATATGGAAAAGAACATTTCCTGTTTTAAGTTTAGGTAGGAGGTGTGAACTTCCACTAGCACAACAAATAATTATAGCCACAGCTGTGCTGCATAATATTGCAAGGCTGAATACAGATGCCGAAGATCTGCCATTTCCTGATGTTGACTTTGATCAATTTTTTGAAGATGTACCTGTCCCAGTTCCACAACCAGAAGATGATATTAACATCATCCAGCAACGATATATAAACTATTTTGCAACCATAGATTAATAATGTAGTACAATTTTAAAATGTATTATTAGTCGTTATTTAATAAACATTAGAAAAATTAATGTATTGGTGTTGTAACATGAAATCATTTACATATGTAGAGGAGTCAAAGAAAACTAGATATTTCTTATTATTTTTTATTTGAAACAATAAATTCAAAAGTAAATAACACTTGGTATATCACTATACCTATACATATTTATATAAACTAGGTTTCATAATACTAAATGGAGGAAGGTGAACTCACTATTTTGATATAATTATAATCAACTTGTCACTTCATGCTGCTCCATTTACAACAGATTATAGGTATTACTTGGGAAAGCCTAAAGTAACATTTTGAATTCTACCTCCAACATTTGTTTTTTCATTTCCCATTCCTTAAGTTTTTGATCATACTCCTCTTTTTTCATTTTAAGTTCTATTTGATAACACTCTTCTTGCGTCGCAGTTAAGGTTATCTTACTTTCTGTTAATTGCTGGAAGGTATCATTCATTTTTTTTTGATCTGCAGTAATAGTTGTACGTTTTCTTTTTTTTAATTTCCATCGGTTTGAAGCCTAAAAAACGCATTATATTTAAAACGCTGCCAATTTTATAATTTTTATTTATTTATTTATTTTCTGAATTACATTTTCAATATTTTGCACTGCGAAAGTTAAGCATATTATTATGTTATCTTTATCAGTAATAAAAAATGTTAATACATTCACCTGATCTGAAATTACACAGACATAATTAATACATTTCTATATGGAACGTATTGCGGTAACATTTATTTTAATTATAAAAATGTTCGCAAATGAAAACATTATATGCACTAATTTACGATATCATTAATTTTTATACAGCACCTATATTACTTGAGAAAAATAATTTTACAATGGCGTTCTCGCAGTTATATTAACAGATGGAGTATCTTCATTATTGTCGGCAGTAGCACTACAAATCTGCGAAGTAGATTGCATGAGATCAGGATGCTCATCAAGTAAATAATCAATTTCATTGTTAGAAGTTTCCTAAAAAAATACGAAAAAAAACATAGAATAAAATTTTGTCTACTATAGGTACTTTCGATTATATTTTTCTTAAGATTCTAATTTGTTTATATCATATCTTTATTAACGAACAATTTAAAACGATAGCTTTACTACGACGACCAAAATTTTAAATTTTTACCACTTTAGCATTAAAAAAAATTAGCAAAATAATTACCTTGTCTTGCTGATCATTTGATAAGTAAATATCGCTCCACTGTTCAGCTTCTGCTTGTACATCAGAAGCAGAAGTGTATGTATGATCTACTGCAGGGCTATTTCCTCCCATTTCGTGGCATATATCGTCAGAATCTCCCACAGATGGAAGGCCATCAACTCCCAATTGTAGAATAGAATACAGTAATTCCTCGTACCACAACAATTTTATCTCAACATGTGGACCACCCCCCGTTCCCATATAATTTTGTCTCTGAGTTGTCATTTTCTTTTTTAATGTTTTCTTTATATTTTCATATTTGGTTTTTAACGAGTTAATATCTCTGTGGACTTCATTATTATGTGAATTGAAGGATACTGCAACCCTTCTCCACGCACTATTTTTGTCTCTCAGAGTTGCACCATCCGTTTTTTTATTTTCAATAATCGGCAACTCCCGTTTTAAAATTTGCATTAATGAATTGATTTCAGTCGGGGTGAAATTACTCCCTCGCTTATTTTTCTCCATTTCAAACAAACAGTGAAACAATGATTCTAATATTATATTACTGATGGGTTTTACATAATTGGGTCAGAATATATATTGACAACAGATACATTGACATTCACTAATCTCAACCCAAACAAAACTTAATCATAACCTCACACTACAGAAATTTGAACCTCGAAACACGCTTTTATTTTTATCTTTTTTCAATATACTTAATACTAGAAATACAAAATATTTACGACGTACGTCGGTTATTACACTATTTAAATATAACTCTATGCCAAGTAGCACAACAGAAGAAGAAGCGTCAAATTAAAGATGCCAACTAAAAAAAACTGGATCAACTAACCGAACCTCAACTGAACTGTTAACAATGTCGCAAAGTACGCAACCTACCTTAAACCTAGATTTTTTACTCCAGTTAAATTACAGCTAGATTAGTTAACCTTGTACTTAATCGAGACCGAAAGTAACGGCCCTTAGATGTTAAATGTATGAAGGTTTTAATAAAGTAAATACTATTCGCGTCATAACAAGAGCTGATGTGATACCTGCATAAGAGTGTACTTTAGTTAAGGGAAGAGTTATAAGTGATATTAATACCCACAACATAGAAAATATATGAGATATCTCTAAAGAAGCAAACGCCATTCACAGTAGTTATCAACCCTACTGAGACAGGCAAATAAACCATATATACATTAGGGTGGTGCATAGTATGTTTTTTCCTTTGGAATTCAAAATGCCTGTATCTCCAAAAGTTCTCAATGGTCATTTTGAATTTCAAAAAAATACCTATTTTTTTCACCTATTTATAATATGATAATATTTAAATGTCTATAATTGTACCATATAATAGCGTAATAAAATAAATGTCTTATCTTCGTTCACAACACGACAGCACAACTGCGCATGCGCCACTTCAACTACTGTTGACTTTAGTAACAATCGATAATTATTTCAGTTTGCTGACAGGTATCGACCAGTCGACCACCCATTATTGATATTGTGTCGTGTCTGAGAGTTATACTTCTACTGTGATTTAAAAATGTATGTGAAGACAAGAAGCTCTGTCTGTTGCCCTATTTTCGGAATACCGAAAGAACTAAGTGATGCTGCGTTGCCAACATTTGAGTGCGTCATGAAATATTTTTTGTGGACTCGACAAGATCTGGAAAAAAGATCTGTAAACAGAAACTGTTTAATAGCTGAGACATCAGAAATCGTTGCTCAGAAAGTAGAAGCAATCTGACAAAATGAGTCTATTCCAACAGTGAGTCACCAACGAATAGTAGAATTTATTAGAAAGTTTAAGATAAAGTTCAGATTCTGCTCAAAACTTATAAAGGAAGGAGAGATGTTACATCTTACAAATTAAAACTAGAAGCTTCTGCGGCAGATAGCAAACGTTTATTTGACATTACAGCTTGCAAATGTAAGGATTTTCGTTCGTGTGCTTGCGAAAAACAATTCAAAGTATTTATTTTATATATTCTTATAATTATTGTAAAACACTTTCACCATAATAGTTACCAAATTAGAAAAAATATTCAAATCGTGTTCAAATGTTTTTGTCGTACTTATATCTGTAACAAATAAGTTTAAAATTATTATTGTTGTTACTGGTACCTAAGTTTGGAAATTTGTCTTTGTAATAAATTGTATTTGTGTAATATTAAAGTCATATTATTTTTATCCTGTTTCTTGTATTATAGGTACCTTTAAAAGACCATCCTTTTCTTGAAGATCAACGAACAAGAAAAATGGCTATTGGCGTAGTTGATTTTCCAGAATTACAACGGCAAAGAAAGAGAGACGCCAGGAATGCTAGACTATCTGCAGCAACAACTTCAAGAGTTATAAAGAGTTCAGAATCTGATCCAGTTGATAGTACGGAAGATTTTTTTGAAAGTGAAGTTGAGGCGTCCCCTGTAAAAGTAAACTTTGATTCTATCCAACCTAGCACATCGACCCAAAATCAGTTCAAATGAAATATCAGTAGTCTCCTAGTACTAAGAAGAACTGTTGATCGGTATAGCGTATCGGATAGAGAAGGTGCAGCTATAGCATCGGCTGTATAGCAAGATTACGGCATAATTAAAAAAGAAGATAAGCAAAACGTTATTGACCCTTACAAAGTTGGAAGAGCACGCGCTCCAACAGTTAGGAGATGAACCACCACTTGGACATTTTTTTGACAGACGCAAGGATAAAATGTTGGCTATTTGCGATAATAGGAAAAAATCAATTGTTGAGAAACATATAGTTCTTGTTGAAGAACCTGGTTCTTAATATATTGGCTATGTTTCACCCATTTCCGGAAAGGCCTTAATTATTCTACACAGTATAACCGATTTTTTCGAAAAGTCCTCGCTCTCTCTCTCTCTATAAATACTTTGCAAGTGATCGGTTGTGATGGAACCAACACTAACACTGGACATAAAGGAGGGATTTTTACATTACTGGAGAAACATCTTAATAAACCGTTGCAATGGTTCATTTGCCAGCTTCATGGCAATGAACTGCCATTGCGACATTTATTGAGTCACCTGGATGGACAGACAACTGCTTCTCGAGGTCTGTCTGGACCAATTGGGAAAGCTCTTCAACAATGCGAAAAACTTCCTGTGGTTAAATTCAACACAATCAATTCTACACTTCCTGATATTCCTAGTCGTGATTTAAGCACAGACCAGAAGTATATGTATGATATATGCCAAGCAATAATAACTGGTACCTGCTCCGAAAATCTCTCCAAGCGCGATCCTGGTAAATTGAATCATTCTCGTTGGCTAACTACAGCTAACCGAGTTATCTGCTTATATGTAGCTAGTATCAATCCAGCCAATTTAGTAACACTGGCAACATTTATAATTAAAGCATATGCCCCAATGTGGTTCGAAATTAAACTGCATCCATCATGCATATATGGAGCACAACATATCTTTAAAACTATCCAGTTATGAGAATATTTACCAAACAAACTAAACTAAAAACAAAAAACTAAAAAAATTAAAGTGAAAGCTATAGGGCAGTTAACATTTTGGAAGAGAATCTACATCCGTTCTCAAAACTTTTTGGCCGTCAACCATGACAGTTCTTTCCATAGTCACGTGAGACATTAAATTATATTTATTTTATTTTTACTTACTTCGTCTCTAAGGATAGACAACCAACTAGTACAAAAATCTATTGAATAATTTGAAACGCATCTATCCTCGTTTAATAAAATAATCGCAGATTCTTCAAGTTTTCTTTTAGTTCCGTTGCTCTCTTTTTCGAAACTCTTTGCCGACTTCCATTTAATTCTGTGATTATTATCCCGCCCGTGTTCACAAATTTTGGATTTTTCAATTTCTCCCCTTCTAGCGTAATTTCTATGTTCACCAAGCCTTATGTTGAAAGGTCTAAATGATTCGCCTACGTAATGTTTTCAGCACTCACACGGAACACTATAAATACAATTTGTTTAATTTTGAACAATATTTAGAGGTTTGGTTTTGATAAAACCGATCTTAGCGTGGAGCCCGTTTGAAAAACCGTTCGTACGGAAAACCTATTCCCAATTTTTCGTAATTTATCCCATAAACCTTGTATATATGGAATTACTGCCATTGACCTAAATACCTCAGGTTGTGATAGTATATTCTCTCTACTACCAATGCTCAATAACTGACTATCAACAAAAATCTCAGAATACTGATTATTTAATAAAACAGTTTTTATAAATTGTTTTTCGTTCCTAAATATTACATCATTTGAAGAAATAATTTTGGCTCTGTTATACAAACACTTAACATCACCTTTGTTAACACTAATATGTTGATTTGAATTGAAATTTAAGTATCTGTTTGTGTGTGTTTATCTTCTATACACACTGGTTTGGTATGTGTTATCTAATTTTTTAATTAAAATATCTAAGAAAGGTAATTCATTATTATTTTCTGTTTCTGTTGTAAATTTAATTGAAGGTTCTTTTTCGGTAATCTGATTTAAAAAATACTTAAATGTTCTTTACTATAAGGCCATATAGCAAAATTGTCATCTACATATCTCCACCATACAATGGGTTTATAAGCTAGATTATTAATATTACTTTCCTCAAAATTTTCCATGAAAATGTTACTTAATATTGGAGATAATGAAGAACCCATGACCATCCTAAAGTTTTGTTGATAGAAGTCATTATTAATTGAAAGTATGTTGTTTTAATGCAAAGTGCAAGTAATTCCATTATAGTTTCAATGCTTAACTTAGTTCTATTCGCCCAATTTCCATTTTGTTGGAATTTGTTTTTAATTATCATTAATGTTTTATCTTCAGGAACATTTGTAAACAGGCTTACTACATCAAAACTGACCATTAGATGATTATTGTTAAAATGATTTTCTGACAGCTTTTCCAAAAAATGTTTGCTATTTTTAATATAAGACTCATAAACCTGACATTCCCTTAAGACCAACTGTGAGTTGAATTAATTCTCCATGTAGCAAACTCTCAAAATATTTATTAAAAATACTAGATCCATTATCAGGTTCCCCCGAGTCTTATATTCTCATTCTTTAAGTAATTATTACTTGCTTTACTGAGTGCTTTAAACCCCATTAAATTAGATTTTGGAATGGAGGTGTACGAAATTAGCAAGGGAAGTCGTGCGGTCAGTGCATATTTTTAAAATAGTAACTGCGATCAAGATTTAATAAATAACAACCTGTGTAGATGTACCATTTTGAATATATGATGGACATCAAATTATACATAAGATATTCCCCATTAAGAATTCATGTTGCCAAGTGGGCAAACTTCTCCAGTAAATTCCTTGATGCGTCCGTACCAACCCGTAGTTATATAAGCTGGTCCCACATGAAAGCTTGAAACTACGAACTTGGATATATTTTAGACGATGGTATACGAAGCTTTTTTTTTTTTTTTTTTTTTTATGGCTTTGGGTCATAGACCATACAGCCAGTCACACAAGAGCATTTTATAATATAGAAGACTAAAATAAAACCTAACACAACATGAGTAGAAAGAAATGAACAAAATGAGGAATTACAGGGACACACGCTTCTCGCCCTGGGGTCTGTCAGGGCATTCAATTATAATAAACATCACAAGAAGGACCACGGGAAGGGGGGTATAAACAAGAGGAAAGACGAGAGGAATACAAAGCTAACCTATAATTTTATTTTACTTTCTATCAAAAAACCGATAATAAATTCATAAATTTGCTTAGTGCCAATAGAAAGGAGATTAACTAAGTTAAATGGAGCCATAGTATTGCAACATGAGACAATATTTTTGATAAATATATCTGTAGCGTTTTTATTTTTGAAACATGAAAAGAAAACATGGTCAAGGTCACTAATAACACCACACAGATCGCACAGATCTGATGGGACAACGCCAATTTTATGTAGGTGAGAGGGAAAGCTCGCGTGTCCAAATCTCAGCCTGATAATTGTTGTTATATATTTTCGTGGTACGTTGAGGTTGTCATGCCAAAAAGAACGAGGAATAGTTGGTTGTATTGTGCAATATTTAGTAGTTTTATTCAAAACATGTTGTTCCCAGGAATCTATCCATGTATTCTTTGCTCGTGTTTTATATAAGTTATAGCAGTCAGTCAGGCATAGCTTATGATCTAGTATAGCCCCGTTAGCGGCGGCGTCCTTAGCCAAAATGTCGACATGTTCATTATGAGTCAAGCCTATATGAGCTTTGACCCAGACAAAAGTAACGGATTTCCCAGATTGTGTGATATTATAAACAGATTCTTTTATTTTATATATATATGGGTTTATTTTGTAAGAGAAGGAGTAAGTATTTTTAACAGCTGAAAGGACTGAAAGTGAATCTGACAAAATTATTATATCCTTTGAGATCATTTTTTTGCCATGACTTAAGGCATTATAAATGGCAATTGCTTCAGAAGTGAAAATCGAACAGTTTGTGTCAAGTTTGAATTTGACTTCCTCGTGTTTCAGTGGAATGTAGAATGCACAGCCGTTACTTTCTTTGGTTTTAGAGGCATCAGTGTAAATAATTGTTGAGTCATTAAACTGGTCAAGAATATTTAGTATAATTTTTTCACAAAAATTTGGATTATCATTATAGTCAGGGGTGAGAACGCGAGGTTTGGTACACAAAGCCCAGTAATCGTAATCGCTTAATGAATTCTTTTCAATAATGTCTAACTGTTCATAGGTATCACGAAATGAAATACAAATAGGGGGGGAAGGCTTCTTAGTCCAATAACTGTTGGTCAAGTCGAAAGTATTGAGGGAAGAAATTTTTTGCAGTAGAGGTGTGTTACAAAGATTAAGCTTGAGAATGAACTTGTTACTCAAGAAATTTCTTCTAATTAAAAGTGGGGGTTCAAGAGCCTCCACATGAAGGGCTTCATTTGGTGTGGATTTCATAGCTCCCAGACATATTCTTAGAGCTTTACGTTGTATGACATCTAGATTAGTTAATAGGCTTTTACTAGCAGAACCGTATAATATGCAGCCGTAGTCTATTATTGATCTAATATAGGATTTATAAAAAGATAATGCGGTTTTAACGTCAGATCCCCACCAGGTTTTGCTGACAAATTTTAAAAAGTTAATACCCTTAATACACTTGTTTTTAATAGACTCTATGAAAGGTTTCCAGGTGAGTTTTCTGTCAAGTATGACGCCCAGATATGTGATCTCTGAGCGTATGGGGAAATTGAAACCAGCGAGTTGGATATTCCTAGTTTGTAATAGGTTATGTGTATTATGTCTTGTGAAGACGGAAAATATTGATTTTTCTGTGGAAATTTCAAAGCCATTTTCAAAAATCCATTGCCTCAAACACAAAATCCCACTTTCAAGGATTTCTAGGGACCTATTCCATGTTCTATTTTCGGTGTAAATACAAAGATCATCAGCATATTGTACAATGTTTAAGTTTGGGATATTTATGTTATGGATATCACCTGTGTATAGGTTGAAGAGAAGAGGTCCCAGAGCGGAACCCTGTGGAATTCCAGAATTGTTTAGTCTAGGTCCTATTTTTTCATTCCTATTATTTCTGATGTATATTACCCTATTTGAGTAAAGATTTATAATATTTCTGGCAATAATGTCAGGCACAAAATAAAACTTGCACAGTTTTTCTTCTAAAATTTCCAAGTTTACCGACTCATAGGCACCTTTCAAATCAATAAAGAGGGAACTCAAATAATTATTATGGGAAAAATTTATTTGTATATCAGTAGTTAAAGATAAAACTGCATCAAGGGTACCAACACCTTTTTTGTAGCCGAATTGATTTAAAGGAAGTAGGCTTTGGTTAGTTAGCCACCATTCTAATCTAAATTTGATCATACGTTCAAGCGTTTTAAGAATACATGACATAAGGGAAATCGGACGGTATGATTCAGGACAGTTCAGGTCCTTCCCCGGCTTAAGTATGGGTATGATGATGACATTTTTGAGTTCAGCAATGTTACAGCCCGAAAGATAAATGTCATTAAAAATGTCCAATAATAATTTTTTCGAATTGCTAGGCAAGTGCACTAGCATAGGATATTTTATGTCATCATAACCTGCTGAAGAGTTTCTTACTTTTTTTAGAGCGGTTTCTAGTTCGTGGTATTGGAACGGGAGACATAGAAAGTGGCTATTGGTTGAAGATGTACTTTGAGTAACCGAACAATTATTAACAGATGGTGGAGCTACTCTATCAAAGAAACCATCCAACCAGTCGAAATCATCAGAACTTTTTTGAGAGGAAGGAATGCGTTGCATTTTCTTAGCTTGTTTCCACAGCTCAGAGGATGGGGTATTTTTGTTTAGATTGGAGCACCAATTTATCCAACTCTGTTTAGCTATGTTTTTTAGAGTTCTCTTAGTGTTAGCGCTTATTTTTTTACAATAAATATAGTTCTCCTCCGTGGGGTTATGTGTGTAATTTCGAATGGCCTGTTTTCTCTCAGATATAGCTAGATCACAAGTTTCGTTCCACCATGGTGGAGGTAGCCGAGACTTGCATTTAAAGGGTTTATAGGTTGGCATGGAAAGCGGAGCTGCAGAGTTAATACTGTCGATCAAAAATTTGAACTTATCATAGGAGTTAGTAAGTAGGGGTTGATTTTCAAATTTCTGCTCTATTAACCTGGAATATAAGGGCCAGTTAGCCTTACTTAAATTCCATTTGGCCTTTGGAAAAATTATTTTATTTTTTTCATACTGCAGAGAAATTTCAAGAATGATTGGAAAATGGTCTGAGCCAAGAGTGTCCTGGCAAGTATTCCAAGTGATACTGTTTGCAAGATCAGTGGAGCAAAGTGATATATCAACGACAGATCTGCTCTGTCCAGGGAGCTGAAGACGAGTGGAATTACCATTGTTCAAGGTTATGAGGCCAAGGTCATCGATAACATTTATTAATTGAGAACCCAAATTATCATTTTTCGACGATCCCCAAAGTGCATTGTGGGCATTAAAATCCCCTCCTATTACGCAAGGAGGTGCAACCTGATTAAAAATATGTTCCCAATCACTTGAGTTTGTGCTAATATTAGGGGGTCTGTAAATAGACAAAAAACTATATTTAATTTTATTAAGAAATATATCTGCGCCGCAAACACAGATTTCGTCGTTAAAATTATTAACTAGGTGAATCTCTTTGTAATTAAGGTTTTTGTTGATAAGAATTGCCACTCCAGCTTTACCGTCATGTCTGTCCTTACGGATAATCTTGAAGCCTTGAAAGTTAACCATGGATCCCGGCTTGAACCAAGTTTCACTAATTAGTGCTATGTCAACATTCATTTCATTTAAAAATTTACTAAGACTATTTTTATTGGATACAGCGGAACGAGCGTTCCACTGCATAATGACTAATTTATTCTTTGTTTGGGGGAATTTTATTTATAAATAAAATTATCCTCCAATAATGTGTTCATATCACGCTTAAAGTTACTAAGGTTAAAGTTTTTAATGTCATCTAAAGACTTTATTTTATTCAAAAAATCAATTACAAATTGTGAAAGGCTATCACATATTTTATTTTTTTCGAGGTGATAAGAGGGTGAGATGGTATTTGCAGGGATAGGGGAAGAACCACTGAATCTAAATGGGAACATCGGTGTTATAGTAGGAGAGGAGGAAAATTTCCTCTTTTTATTTGGCTGAAAATTGTTGACTTTACTGGTACTAGGTTGGGATAGAGAGAAATTCGTTCTATTGTTTGGTTTATGTTGCGTCTTAGAATGGATTTGATGAGAACTGGACAGTTTTTGGTTAGGTAATGCAGGAAAATTTTCATCGTAATTATTAACGTCAGGTAATATACTAAATTTATTTAGGGATGTAAAATTTGCATAAGAATTTTCACAATATTCTTTAGCTTCATTAAAGGTGGAATTATGTTCAACCATAATTTGTTTAATTTTTCTTTGCTTCTCAAAGACTGGACACTTTTTAGAATTCGATTTATGGTCATTTGACTTGCAATAGATGCAATACATATCACTTTCAAAACATTCATGGTTTTCGGACTTAGATTTACCACAATTGATACAGAGGGGGGTATTCGCACTACGGCACTGCTTAGAAACGTGACCGTATCTTAGGCAGTTATAGCATTGAGTAACTCTACCAAAAAATATTTCTACGGGAAATACAACACTGTTTATTATGACTTCTTTTGGTAGTACGTTACCTTCAAAAGTTATAATCATACTTTGCTTAGCTACCAATACGGGTTTATTGTCATTTATTATTTTTCTGTGCATCCTCTGAATATCTGTAATTTTGGCAGGAGACATTATATTTTCTTTTAAGTAGTCATTGTCGAAAAAAGTATCTACGCCTCTAATCAAACCCTTTTTTTCAAGGAGATGATTTGGGATAAATGCCCTAAGTTTTTCAGCTTCAAGCCGCTTATTATTTACTAGTAAATTGGCGTCCTTTGTTGTTCTTAGCTGAATTTTGACTCTATTATAACCAGCACTTTTTATAGAAATAATGTTCTTAACAAATAGTTTTTTATGAAGTATGTGACCTACTACAAGAGGATGTAGTCGGCCTATATTTTCTTCATTTGTTTTTTCAATAAGTACATAGATAAGATTTGAATTATACTTATCTGATTCCAAGTTGAAAAGTTTTACTGTTTTAGTTTTTGCAGGAGCCGTATCGCTGTTCACAGTTTCTATGGAGCTGCTATTCTGTGCGCCGATGGCACGATGTGTCGTGTGTATGTCTCGATCTTCCTCCATGTGCGTAGCAGTGTCTTGCTGGTGGTCTAGATTAATTGCCATTTCATCATCGGATAATACTATTTGGGCGTTTTTTAACGTCCCTAAGGTACCTACCCCCTCCGGGGGAGGTGGCATCACTAACACTAAACACTAAACTATGGACTATTGGTTTACCGTGCTAAAAGTAAAGTTTAACCGTAAAATTAAAGAGAAATTTTAGATTCTTTGCAGACTAGTAAGTTCAGACGTGTGTACTTTTCGGAGCTCACGCGTTGAATCTATACGAAGCTTGAGATACAGAAGTATTTTAACTGTGAATGGCATACCGGCAACAATAAACGAAAACAGCTGTGCACCGTTAACTGCCTATATAGAACATGGACATAGAAACTCAAGTGAATGAAGCAAATCGGGTAAATAATTTAAGGCGGACCTAGACTTGGGAAATATTTGGCATATAATTTCTGAATCCAGTTGATCGACTCGTCACTAATGTCAATATATTCTTACCTCTTTTAATAAATTAATGGAAAAATATATTATACATAGAGTAGAGGCGGTGAATGTGGAATAGTCGTAGTTCTCTAAACCTACTGGCGCCATCAATCTTGCAGTAGCCAAAGCATGTCCCGCGTATAAAGATTGCTGTTGCATTACCGCTGTTAGATTCAGCATATCCTTAAAAACGTAGTCCATAAACACTGAGATTTTTTACACTGTAGTGCCAAATTTTTAACTGCCTTTTCCAAGATTTGGTTTTAAACATTTTATTACTAGCTAAGGGAAGTAAAAAGACGAATGCATGTATCTGTATCATAAATTCTACTAAATTAACGTGTAAAATAGTTCATATGGTATCGGCTAGTTTAAAGTGACAGGTGCTGTAATGTAGAATACTAGTGTATATGCTAATGTGGACTATTCCACATTAGTAGATCTTCATGTTATAAAATATTATGTATCGTTTTGTTACAGAAAGAACAAAAGTGGTCATTAGAAAACATGCGAAGAGCAGTAGAAGCCGTACAGCAGAAGAGAATTGGTTGTTTAGCTGCATCTAAACGTTCTAACGTTCCTCGCACCAGTCTCTACAGATACTGTAGGAAAGTAGAAAACATTGACCAAATGAAACAAGCACCTCTAGGTAGGAAACTGGTTTTAACTCCAAAATTAGAGCAAGAGCTTGTGGATTATCTACTTATTATGGAGGCAAAATTTTTGGCTTAACAAGAACAGATGTACGTTCTCTGGCATATCAACTGGCGGTTCGCAACAATTTACCGCACCCGTTCTCCCTCCTTTATAGAACTGCAGGCAAAGATTGGCTTCGGCGGTTTTTGAATGGACACCGAGACTTTATAAGATGCAAAGACCGACGGGAACTTCAACCGCCAGAACGACTGAATTTAATCGAGCAAGTGATAATGAATGTTTTACTCTACCGGTAACGGAACTTGAAAAAAATATTTTCCCTCTAGACAGAATTTTTAACGTGGCTTTTAACTGGTTTATGTATAGTTCAGTCCAAATGTCCAAGTGTAATAGCAATGAAAGGAAAACGTCAGACAGGAGCACTTACGTCTGCCGAGAGGAGGTCTCTCATAATTATTGGTATGTGTATGAGTCCAACTGGGAACTTTATTTCACCACTGATAATTTTTCCCCGTAAGAACAGCAATGAACAACTAAAAAAAGGCGCTCCACCTGGATCGATATTTACTTTCCATCCCTCAGGATAGATACAGACAAATTTATTCACTACCTGGTTTAACCGTTTTGTAGAGAAAACACGTCCAAGTAAAGACAATCCCGTCCTTTTAATCTTAGATGGCCATCATACACATGCCAAAAATCTTGATGTTGTTAACACAGCCAGAAACTCCTTTGTCACTATAATAAGCATACCTCTCCACAAGTGTCTAATGAAGAAATCCGCTCGCTTTTAAGAACTAATGCACGTGCAGTAACATTTTTTGATATAGCCGAATTATTTGGCAGAGCATACCTAAAAACACAATCTGGAGAACAAGCTGTTAAGAGATTTTCAACCACTGGAATATGCCCTATTAACAAAAATATCTTTACCGACGAATATTTTTTGGCAGCAGAACAGGCTGAGCAACATACAAATAATGAAACCTCAATAATTAACAACAAGTTGAACAAGACGCACAATGGGACCAAATTAATTTCTAGCCAGACAAAAGTGCAAAAAACAATTGACGCCAAGAAAGACAAAAATTGTCTTAAGGTGCTCGTTAGAGGTAGCTAGGTTTATTGTATACACGGCGCGTCGCTGGTAATTAGATTCAGAGTGTAAGCTGCAGTGTAAGTTGAATGTTATATATTGTTAGTCTATTTTCGTATCTGTACAATTAAATTTCAATATCGTATTTGTTCCAATGTTATCGTTTTAGTCGACTCTATATAGTATAACTGGTTGCCTACCGTTCGTGCTCCATGTGAGCAACGCATGGTGTTGCTGGTCCTGGCAATGCGTTGCTAGCAACACACACACAGAAGCGTGCCTAATTTCTTAAGAAGCGAGTTCCGAACGTCTCGATTATATCCTTTTCAAGACCGTTATTGTAAATTAAACTTATTGTTTTGTTAACGGAATTACGAAATACAATATTATGTGTGGAATATAGACGTCGTTAGAGAGATTTATCAGGTTTGTAGGTTACGTTGTATAGTGGTCATTTGGAACGTACCCAGGAAGAGTTTTAGTCATTCTCGGATTTTGACAGAGGTTTCCGTCTTGGCAATTTTTGGTGATTTTTTCCGTTTGCCTGCCGAGGATAAGTTGTGTCACTGAGCACGTGGATAGCAATTTTGTAAATTTGCTCCTTTAATGGGATATAGTGCTGTAGTTGACAAATTTAGCAGTATTTTATTTTGATATTTTGTATTATTTTCTGTTGGGAAGTACTGCTACGGAATTTTCCGGATAAATCAACTTGCTGGAAGCACATGGCAAAGGAATTCTTTAAGCCCACTCAACATCTAAGGTATGCCTCTGAAATCTCTTTAGAAAATAGATTTGTAATGTTCGTTATTTCTTTATTGCAGGGCTTTTTGTTCTTTTTAGTTTCATTTTCACTTTTGTAGGTTATTTAAGTTAGCATTTAAAATAAGCGCCATTTTGTTGGTTATTTTTTATGTAAACATTTATGCAGTGGGATCACTGATTTTAGAGGGAGAGAGAGAATCTCCAGGATTATGTCAGTTGTCAATTATGAATTATGGAAAAAAAGTGGAAGCTAACCTGTTGTTAAGAAATAAATTGTTTTGTTGAAGTCCGACTGTCCGAATTATTTAAATAAATACCAGCCCTAACCCGTCTTATTGCTCTCCCTACACTTTTACCTTTACGTTACTTATATTTGGACTTTTACTGGTATCGTATTTTGTATGTTTGACCCTACGTCTTACCTTTTGGTTATTGGTACATCTGTATGTGAACTTTGGTTTTGCTGAAACTTGGTTGGCAAGCTGTTGGTTGAATTTGGAATCCTGAGTTGTACCGGTGAGACTCTCCTGTCTGGTTCCATTGGGAGCTACGCTCCCCTGGTAGGCCTAGTGTATACATTGTGAAACCTGCTGGAGGTAAGCGTCTTTAAATAGCCTAACGAGGGACCTGATATTACATCCCACCTTCTACGTGAGGCATAGAGAGCCCGTCAGTTTTCTTGCGGTACTAAATTGCTGGCATTCGACCCACGTAACTACAGTTTTTCCACCTATTGCACTTAATATCAAGAGCAACAAGCCCATTCAAACCTAGGGATGTATTTGAAAGATGCTTCACGGGCATAGCAACGATAACTGAGGACGTTGGTGAAGATCCACGGACTAGAAAAGGCATGGCTTTACCAAATGCGATAAGAGATGATGATATACTGTCGCAGGATCTTATAGAATTTGTCACCTTAACTGAAGAATACAATAATAACCCTAGTGAAGCAAAGAGAGTAATAATAATTGAAACTTTCCAAAGAATAATGACAAATGGATTAACAAATCATGGCGCAGTCGTGCTTGCCAGTTGTTTCAGACTAGCACAACAGGTGCAGTTAGAAATGGCTAAATATTTATTAACAACCTTTTGCAGAGATTTGACTACTGTACGAGTAGAAGGGAAGAAATCGAAGGGCAAGAAATAAATACATGACCTCCCTTTTGACAGTTAAGTTGTACATACGTTATTGTTCCACTAAGTTTCTTTATATCTTTAATATTTTACGCATTCAATTTAAATTGTCAGGAAATATTTTGCACATAACCGATTAAATTTGTAGTAGTCTTGAACACTACGCTTGCAATTTTTTCATGTTAGTCATTTTAACCTATCGTCACTTACCTAGTTCACATTATTTTGTTCATTTTACGTTATTATTCAGTATTTGAATGCAATCGTCTAAGCCAGTATATTTTGGGGGTCATATTTTGCATATTATTAGTTAAGATTTTATTAGTTTTAAGTTGTCGTACATTTTGTGTTAGGTTAAGTGTGGGCCACACATCTAGGTATATTGATTGTGTGTGATATTATTACTGTGGGATATGGTTGTAAGCGTACCTAAATGTGATCAGTATCTGTTATAGTAAGACGCGTATTTATTTTCACCAGCATACATCCAATGCTCCAATTTATCGCACTCACTCCCCGAGGACTTGTCTAGTCGGCCGTGTGAGCCTCTCTCGCCACCAATTAAATACAGAGAGGGGACTGCACGTAAAACATATAAATTTTGTTCAGGGTACAGGGTGACCACCCTACTCTGCAGCCTCGAAAGTTAAATTCTTTTTACATATTCCCCTTTTATTTGGGAGCCCTGCAACAAATGGCGCCCAATCGTTCTTGATGGTAATTGGGGATGTTTTCTGGTGTTGTAGACTGGTGAAAATTAAGTACGTGATCATAAATAGTTTTTTATCATTGCCATATCGGGTAGGTACTAATGCAATAAAATTGCACCTGCTAAGGTACTTAGTACTGTTTCTTTAGTATATTTCTGTTACACACTTTCTTTATATATTTTTCTTACTGAAATACATAGTAACTTTTTAGGTTCCAATTTTTTTTAGGTAGTATAGTGTTTAGAGATTTCATGTGTTTTTTCTTTCTCGTTCGTGTGTAGGTACACTCTCTCTTAGAGGGGGGGAGATTATTGATTATATTGATTATTATTAGTGACTATTATTGATTTATATTGATGATTTGATTATTATTACTGATTATTAGTGCCTTATTTAATTGTTGATTATTTGATTATTATTGCCCTATATTGTTTATTGATTACTGATTTATTGTTACATATATTGATTACTTCTTTTTTCTTAATATTAATTGGTTATCTGCTTTATATTCGTGCTAACTGTAGAAGGACGCTATAAATTATTGGGATATCGGGTTTGAATTTTTTTTTGGGGACATTTAATTATTTTTTTTACCTTCACTGTGGAAATCAATCGGTTGTTGGTAGACAAGTTGACTTATGAACTTGCGATAAGAAGGTTATCTTCAGAAGGTACCGTGGCGGAGAAGCGAAGTACTTTGAGAGGGTTAATGCGGTGTGAAGGGTTGGGATTCTCAACGAATTCTCCAGATTTGGACTTTGACGCTGAATCGGAATTAGATATTTGTGATAAAAAACTACAACAACTTGGTACCGACATAATAAATTTCGATATGAAAAACAAAACCAATGAACACTCGCGAATTCATACACGGTTGCTCTACGTTAATGGTAGGCTATCAAGATTAATAAATTTATCTGAAAATCAAAACCGTGATAAAGTAAAGTTGATGGCACGTTGTATGCCAATGATTGATGACGCCGGAAATTTGTTAGAATCTCAGCTTAATTCGCAACATAGCATCCCAACTTAATGATGGTGCCGTGACATATTGTGCAGGATCTAATGTTATTTTTGTAAACAAATTTTACGAAAGTTTTCAAAAATATTCGTCAATAGCAATACGTCCGATTTTAGGTATGTCTGAGTATTGACCCAAAGTCTGACATAGAAAGGTGTTCCAAGTGACATGCGTTCGACTATAATCCTCCTCAGTAACACCATCACCACGCAATACATCAAAAAATAAATTTTGTGTAGGTAATTCAGTATCGTCCAATTTACCCATTGAATCCACATAAGAGTAAGGGAAAATTCCTTTGCGACGTATTAAATCAAATTTGGATTGATCATTGAAATACTTTTTTATTTCTGAACATTGTTCAGATTCTAGTGTTTGACTTAATTTATCTAAAGAAGCTGGCAAGAAGCGATATGAATTGAGAAATCTAAATTTTATAAATACATTATTTTCTGCACCTTCCTTTCTTTCGACTAAAATATGTTTTGAAAATGATATATACTTCTCTTTATTTTGCGCTATGACATCAATTTTCTCTTTATTTAAGGACAATTTTTTTAATAAACAAATGCGAATCATAATTTGTTAAATTGTGAAAGAATACTGGAATAAATTTGGGTAATTTAAAGTTTAAATTACAAACAGTGTGAGCTGCACCTCTGTAATTCCCAGTTAAATGACAATAATCACGAACTTTCTGATTATTTTCCGTAAAACCCTTATTACAAATGTAACATGCACTACTATTACTGAAATCGGAGTTGTTGCTCTGAAAGTGGCAACATTGGTTTAATATCTTTTATGTGTTTATTATATAAATTGAGCACACATTCTTCTAATTTCTGTATAAAAACATAAGCTGCGTCTGAGCCGCGGTAATGAACTAATTGCGATGCTGAATCATGATTTTACATAAAAACAAAATGAATAGGGTTGATGTTCATACGTTTTTACAGTGAATGAATTGCCATCGTTAGGTTGCGCGTGATGTATAGGTTTTAAAATACTGTTGCGTGTTTTCCACCTTTTAGGAAACACCCTGTATGAATCCGTGGGTTCTAAATAATGCCAACAAGAGATAAACACTAACACATTATTTAATAATTTACTGTCTATACAATACTTCAAAATAACCTTTACACTTTATTTACTTCCTATTTAACCTCACTTTTTACCGAACGTCACTTATATAAACTTCTCCTTCTGCGCCGGTAATCGCGCCTTATATACTCCAGATCAATCTTCTCTCACCACATTCTAGAAAAGTCCACTTCTTTCTACTAGTTTACAGTCACTATTAGTAGGCATAGGCGTATCAATTTCCAGTTCCAAGGGGGTGTAATTCATAACAATACTTTCAAAATCTGCATATATTACAAATGGAACTGTTAATTGTTTCTCAAAGTTGACAAATTTAAGAACATTATCAGGAATGGTTTCACCGAACTTATTTATCACAGAATTAGTTGTTGGTAATTTTGTACAAATAAAATTACAATCATGTTTTTCATGAAGGCGTAATGCCTCGCATGTTCGAAAAAAGTAGAGACAGCCGTTGCAAATAAATGTTTGTCCGTTATGCTTAGATCTTTGTCTAGAAACTAGTCTTGACAAATCTTTAATGAAACAATAATGATTATTTCGACCATCATCTGTAATAAGCAAAAGATTAACGTGGGTATTTTGCAAAGTTTTGGTGAAGTATAGTGGACCGACAATTTCACAAATAATTTTGCCATCTTTAAATTGATTATTGATACCAAATACATTTATTGGAATGTTGTTTAGTTTGTCAAACTTGGGTAGTCTCTTAATTTAACAGGGGATTCAATACCTTCAAAGTTCAGTAGAGTGGAATAATGTGGATATGATGATACTCTCTGCGGAAGTCCTGTTCGTGGAAAAATTGCTGCGTTGACGGACCACGCAAAGCACATTTTATCATGATTGCATACATTCACAACAGCCTTTTTGCTTCAATCTGCTTTGGTAATTTTATGTAGGATGAAGCAAAAAGCGGATCATATTTATTTATATTAACTTCTAGGAACATAATTTGTTGTAGACTCCATCCTAAAAAATATTTTATAAGAAAGAGAAAATGATGCAATTTTAAAACATATACTTGAGTCCTTTTCTTGGATATGTGAGGCTTTTTCCATAATATCCCTGATAAATTCGTCATATATTTCCGTTAAATCGGTGGAAATAGTAAAAATTTTATTTTTAGTGTTAAACGATTTGAGATCGAATATATCTTTTTCAGGTATGATGTACATTGAAAATAATTCAAAATGTATTTTTAGTGTACGATATCATTTAATATAGTCAGCAATTACTGAAAATACTTTCTCCTTGATGTCTTCGAAAAATTCATAGAGATCGATGTGGTGATGTGTAGTGGTGAAACGATAGCTCGAAATTCGACACTTAAATGCACTGTTGACTCTTTCAACACATTCCTCCATGGTATGCAAAGTATTCTTTTTGTGTGCGTTACTTTTAATATGAGCATTTAAACAGTTTATTTGAATTTTGACATGACATTCAGGGCACTCAGTAAACTTATTATCGACATTTGACGGGCCCGGTAAATTTATGATTTCATCTTGGGCATTTGACGGACCCGGTAGATTTATGATTTCATCTTTTATTTCATTATCGCACTGTACGGGTGACATTTTCAGTTTTTTCTCTGACGTAATAGACTGCTTTTTGCAGAAAAGAATTTATGACATCGAAAGCACTGCATTATATTACTGTATACTAAACTATTCTAAGCACTGAACAATTGGAACTAACTGTATTTCTGCTAAATCTGAAATTAATACTTACTGGACGTACGGTTCAACATGCTTATATGGTAAAACAAAGAAGGTTGTTTGCCAGAGACCCACAAAACTAGTTTAACCGGTCTTACGAATTGTGTAGCTGGATTAACCAGTTTGAGATCGTTTTTAGCCATAATAAGACACTGGGCCAGTCTTACCTGTCTTATATTTTACATTTTCATTTTGTAGTAAGACTGTCATTAATTTGTACAACTACAGGTAGGTACATATACATATTTATGCAAGTCATTAAAAAGACAAAATTCCATCAAGGTTACGCAGAAGAACACTCTATTTGACTAAAAATTACGTAATTTTCGCTGTTACGCGAAGTCAGCGAAGCTGAATTCCTGACTTACGCGCCCCTCGCCCGCTTGCGGCTAACGTCAACAATTTTAAATGTGAATTTTTATTTTTATAACAATACTTAAGGATGTTACAGTTTAAAGCTTTGTACTATTAGAAGAGGTACGTGGAAATCTCTATTAAAGGAATGAATTGTTTCGGTTACATGTTCTCAAATGTAAATGTTATTTAATGTATAGATAGATAGTTTCTTGATGCTTTAAATTATAAACTTTACTTTAAGATTGTGTTAATTCTTTACGAAATAAAATATCGGTGATGTAAGTATTCACATTCGACCGCTATCAATCGCAATTTTACCTCTGAAACTTGTAGTTTCGTACTTTGTGATATTGAAATGAGTATAATGTCAGGATTTTATGTTTTACTTTCGTACAATCTTGTGTGATACATTTTAATTAGAAATTAGTACCTAATTATGTTATTGGAAATCGATATTTATCGTTTAAAACAAATAATTACCCAGGGATCGACCGATATGCCTTTTTTGGCCGATACCGATGCGATATGGCTGCATGTGAGACCGATACCGCAAATGGTCGCTCATGATCATGCATCACTGCGCGCGTGTCGTGTTTTGTTTTGACGGAGATTTGTAACGCAGGCCGTCATTCTCTCTGCACGTGTTGTAGTGGTTGTATTACTGTGTGGTTCTGCTTTGTGTTGCAATCTCAATAATCGCAGCTCAATTTAGTAATCAGTGTTTGTATTTTCGTATTTGCTCGCCGGTATTTAGTTTAGTGCATTTCGATTTCAATACTCATTCATGATTGAGGGATTCATTATTCATTGAAAATAAAATACTCGAAAATGTGTGATGATGATAAAACTAACCCTGGACCTGGACCTGGTACTGGTAAACGCCCAAAAAGTGTTTATTGGAATTTTTTTACTAAAAGTAGAGAACATTCTACCGTTTTTATTTCAAAATCAAAATGCAGTATTTGTGAAACCATTGTTTCTCTGGGAGGCATGGGGAAGTCCGCTTATACGTCAAATATGAAATCTCACATCGTTAGCTTAAAGTTCAAAACTGCTAAATCCACTTTTTACCGAAATGAGATTTTTATGCCATCTATTAGCTAATATTAAAACACACTGATGTGTAAAACTGCTATGTCCATTATTGCTCTACTAACACCCTAATTAAACCAACAAAAAACTGCTATCTCCGTCGTTCAAAATTACAACACTACAAAACTGCTAACTCCATAGCAATCTGTCATTATTTAATGGCGATCACTTCACAGAAAACGCGTGTGTGTACTTATGCTCCCAAGAAACTCTTATTTAAGAAGTGTTAAGTTCTAATACAATTTGTTTTCACTAGTTTTGACACAGGTATGTATTACTGATTATTTATAGTGTAAATTTTAGTACTAACTCTTATGCTAATCATTAAAAAAAGCTTTCATTGATTTGGTGAGGACTTAGCAGATTATTGTTTTGTCATTATGGAGTAAACACGTCAGTTACGTGGAGTTAGGCACCGTATGCAAAAATAATAATTAATTATTAAATATTTAGAATTATTATCAATTCACATTGTACTGTGTGTTTTTACAATGTGGTGCAATAGCGTCACTAGGACGTATTATAATTCGTGCCTTTAATTGATTTTAGTCAATTATTTTCAGAAATTGAAGATGTCAAGGTCTGCTCGAATACTGAAAATGGCTTTAAATAAAAAAGAATCCTCTACTATTCCAGAACTTCCATGTGACCTTAATACCATAGAAATTGTTGAAAATGTAGAATTTGAGTTAATTGACTTGGCCAAATAGTGAGGAAGAGTTAAATTTAAAAGATGTTACTATTAACTCATCTGTCATTGTAAAACCCATTAGTCAAGAAGAGTTAATATATTTAGAAGACTCAATTACCGACTCATCTGTTAATAAAAATTCTCTTATTGAAGAAGAATTAAATTTAAAAGACGAAATTACCAACTCAATTGTTAATAAAGATCCCATTAATCCCATTAATCCAAGAAGTGTATTAAAATGTACATTATTTGATGAAAATGAACGACAGATGATTTTTAAAAAGTTTTGGGATTTGACATGGGAGGCAAAAAAAATTTATATTGATGGTTTAGTAAAAGTTTTTCCTCCAAAACGATTTCGTGACAGAAAAAACTTTAATGAATCGAGGAGATCTCAGTCTGTAGCTTATTATTTAAGAAAAAGTGATGATTTATTACGAGTGTGTCGGAGTATGTTTTTAAATACATTATCTATAGGGAGAGCAAGTGTATTGCAGTGGAAGAGCGAAATATTGGCGCCATTTTCTAATAGTGACAATGATGAGAAGACAAAAGAAATTTCACTGGATTCGGCTAACAGCAATAAAAGAGAAAAACCATTTACAAAGGAAAATAAATTGTTGACAGAGTTTCTACAGGTGTTGCCCAAAATGGAGTCACATTACTGCAGAAAGTCTACTACTAAGCTGTATCTTTTACCGGAATGGCAATCGAAGATGGAGTTGTATAACTTTTATAAAATTGACTGGTGCAAGCAACATGACTGCAAAGCACTTTCTGTAGCGACCTTCCATAATGCATTGACACGAGAAAATATTGCTCTTTATCAACCGAAAAAGGATCAGTGTGAAAAGTGTGCAATGCACAAAGTTGGCCAGTTATCAGATAACGACTACAAACGTCATATCGATATGAAAGAAGAAGCAAGAGCTGAGAAGGCTAAAGATAAAATAAAAGAAAAGTATGTTTTCACAATGGACTTGCAGGCTGTGCAATTGGCACCAAAATCAAAAGTATCAAGCTTGTATTACAAGACTAAATTGTGTGTTCATAATTTTTGTTTTTCTCATTTATCCACTAAAAGTGGATACTGCTACTTATGGAATGAGACTGAAGGGGGACTAAATTCGGAGGAATTTGCTACCATTACAACAAAGTTTATAGTGGACAATGTTTTGTCCGAGATGTCAGCTGAAGACATTCAAAATGAGTGTCGTAATAATATAATTATATACAGTGACGGATGTACGTACCAGAATAGAAATTCTGTTATGTCCAATGCTTTGGTAAACATTGCCTCTCAGTATAAAATAAATATAACCCAAAAGTATTTAGAAGTGGGACATACCCAAATGGAGGTAGACTCCATTCACTCCACAATAGAACGCAGACTGAAAAATAAAATTATAAACATTCCTGCAGAATATTACGGTATTTGTAGGTCTGCAAGACGTCACCCCTCTTCATATAAAACGGAATATTTAACTCATACATACTTTAAGTCGTTCGACGAGGTCCAGTTTTACAAAAGTATCCGTCCAGGTAAAAAGAAGGGAGACCCAAAAGTTACCGACATACGTGCAATATTATATACTCCAAATGGCGACATTTTTTATAAACTTAGACATAAGGATGACTGGACGCCAATACCACAACGTAAGAACATGCTGCTTCCCACTAAACCAATAGAGAGTCTTACACCATTACATCAGCTGTAATGAAGCATTTTTATATTGTAGAAATTGCACCCGACACCGCCGTCTATTTCTCTATTTAGGATATAGGTATTTTCTAATACAGGTATTGGGCGTAATTTCTAGTGTGGAAATTACACCCAAACCCACCGTCTATTTTTGTATTTTAAATATTAATATTTTATACTGTCCACACAGAGCATAAATAAGTAATATACTTTCATTTAGCAAGTAGACATACACGCCGCTAGATGGAGCACTGACACTATTGGCTTCACCGTTAACGAATGCTTGGCCCAGCCAGCCAAATAATCAATTATTAGCCTGGGTCCATTCATTTGGACCGTTACCAGGCTGATTGGAAACCGCCGTCTCATAGGAGAGAGAGAGTAAGTAAAACCGACCGTAAATAAGCAGCTTGGCTGGGACTAAGTGCCATCCGTGTACTACTCCCGGTTTGCTCCGCCGTGTGTCTGGGAAGATACAGTGGTTGGCAACAAGTCTCGCGTTTGCCCTCTGGCCTAGTTGCGTCGTCTGGAGGACAAGCGAGCACTTGGGAAGCTTGGGGCTTTCTGGTCTAGGTGCGTCGACTGGAAAGTCACAAAGCCTTCTAGCACACCGAGATATCATCCCCGACCAAATACCGCCTACCGGAGCAAGTCAGTGTGCAAGTCGGGAGAGTGTGTGGCTGGGAAACTTTCCGCTGGTAACAGGTCTCGTGTTTGCCCTCTGGCCTAGTTGCGTCGTCTGGAGGACAAGCGAGCACTTGGGAAGCTTGGGGCTTTCTGGTCTAGGTGCGTCGACTGGAAAGCTACAAGGACATCCACCAGCGCAAAGTAGCGCCCGTGAACCTCGTTGGTTTAATCTCTCCTTTGGGGTGATTACACCAACAAGGAACCGTGACCGGAAGTGTGTACTAACCTTAGGCTCTGCGCCTTAGCCAAGTTGCCCGAGTGTTTGTTTATTATTGTTTATTGTGCTTTTGCTTTCCTCCGCCTGGTATCTGCTCTGTCCGTTTTATACCGATAGTAGTTACTCCGACTTACCGTTCCGTTTCTCTAAGCTCGTATCCTGCTTGTAACCGCCCTCTTGCTTCGCCACCGTCACCGTTAACCATAGTAGTTATAGGTTAGGTATAATTGTAGATATTAGGATTTTTATTATAATAAATATGCATATTATTTAAACTGTGCCTTTTTTACTGTGTGTGTGTGAAGTCTGACATCCCTAGACCCCTGGACATACCGTGTCTCCTCTGACGCTATCCCAGCCCTACCGAAACAGGCTGTGTTAAGAGGCTAGCGTGGGTCCTTTACACCACGAGAAAAATTGTAAAGGTGGCGCCCGAGCTTACCGTAACCGCACCGAGCTCGAGTGCCAAAGTGACGCCCCTTCACTCAACCGACGAGTGAACGAAACGTCACACAGCATCGCTTAAAAATTAAAACTAAGAAATATGAAGACTTACAGCAATTAAAAAGTACTTTGCCAGAGGATTATCATAGTTATTATGACAATCTTCCTCATGAATAAAAAATGCCCAAATTTATGTTAAAAGTATTATAGTTATCTCATTAAAGATTTTTTATAGTAAAGTGTTGTGTAATATTTAACTGCTAACTCCATGAAGAATAATATCATTTAAAGTCGTAATCCTGCTAACTCCTTTTATTGCACATATTTTGAAATATACAGGACGATTAACGAAAAAAAACGTATTAAACATATCCGTGATGCTAAATTTATTCAACAAAATTTTTGGTTTTTATGTCAAGCGTTTAGCCATAACACGTTTTTTGGTTCTCCTGAAAAGTGTGCAATTTGCAGTTAGCAGTTTTGCACTTTAAGCCGACGACATGGAAAAATTTCATCCGGAAGATTTAAATAAAAAACAGGCGGAACTGTTGAATTTTACTGGACAACCTCAAGGTAAGTTGTGCTTTTGTTTAGATTGTCTGTGTTTTATGATTTTTATTTCTAGCAATAACTGACAATAAGCAACCAACAATTAATCAAGCATTACAAAAAATGAAAGTTTGGGACATTAACACTCCTCAGGCTATGGAATATCACTATCTAATAGGAGAAATGATATGTTTAGACAATCAACCATTTAGCGTTGTTAATGATATTGGGTTCAAAAGACTGATAAAAAAAGCTGCACCAAAGTATAACATTCCGTCGGATAAATATTTCCGCGAAAAAATTATACCTGATATTTATGAAAGAACCAAAACTACTTTAAAAGAAAAACTTAAAAAAATCGCAGGAAATATTTCTTTCACAACTGACATCTGGACTTGCAGTTATAATAACTCCTTTATTTCTTTGACGGGTCATTGGCTGGACACCATTAACATTACAACAAGTAACGAAAGTGGCGAAAGATGCAGTTTTGTTCTAGCCTGCAAAAATGTACCTGGTTCACACACAGGCGAGGCAATTGCAACAGCATTAACGGATCTACTCAAAGACTGGGAATTTAAAACTGAACAACAACAACAAAACTGAACAGGTACATCTAATAATAGCGGACAACGCAGGTAATATGGGCAACTAGTGATAAAGGACGCAATTGGCAGTCAGAGAGCAATAATTGATTTAATTGCAAAAGCTAAACGAATCGTGGGTCATTTTAACCACTCATCATTAGCTTGTTACAATTTGGAACAAATTCAACTTCGACTAAACATGACACCCCCGAAAAAACTCATCCAAGCAAATGATACACGATGGAATTCGCAATATTATATGTTATCACGGCTACTGGAGTTGAAAAAGGCTATAAATTTATATATTGTGGAATACCCGGGTTTAACTGATCTAACTTATCACGAATGGCAGCTGGCGGAAAGTCTTATAAATTTGCTGAAACCGTTCGAAGAAATCACCAAACTGATAAGTAGTCAAAACAATTGCATTTCCGAAGTTATTCCTTTTGTTTCCACACTAAAAGCCTATCTTACCAACAAGGAGAGCATTTTTTCAGGAGTAGGAACAATGAAGGACCAGTTAAAAAGTGGTCTGAATAGTTGATTTACCAACATGTATTCAACTAACAACTTAGTACTCGCAACATTCCTCGATCCCAGGTTTAAAGATAGATTTTTTGACGATGTCACAAGCAAGTTGGTTGTGGTGGAATTACAAACGAAATATACAGAAATGTCAGAAATGTAACCGAATGAAACTATTGAAATTTGTGAACCAAATCAGGGAAATGAAGCGAATGCAGGAAGACAGGCTGATGAACTTAACTTTGCACATCGATTCGGATTCAAATAGTGATGATGACGAAATGAATATCCCCCTAAGTCAGGTAACTGGCGCTGCTATGGCATCTTGTTCTACCCAAAGTAATAAAGGGGCTGGGGAAACAACTCCAGCGATAAATAATAAAGATGCTCATATTTTATTTTGGGAATCTAATGATAAATTAATCCTGAGTTCTAGCCCCGAAAAAAAGTCTAAGGTTGAGTCCCACCCTTTGGACGATGAGATTAATATATATAGATCTCTTTCTATAATAACAAGAAATGAAGATCCCTTCAAATGGTGGGATTCAAGAAGAAACATGCTTTCTCGGACCTTCTCCGACTTGAAGCCGATAACGGGGCCTTCAACAACAACTGCAGCATCCTCAGTTACAACTCCATCGTCTTCGGTGACTGCAACGGGTTCGACGACTGCAAAATGTTCGGCGACGATGGAAACGCCGTTAACTGTTCTGTCTGGATCTTCAACGGGGACGCTGGAGATATCGACGTGTCCTAGATACGTAGGGTTCGAACCAACCACGATGTCGACACCAACCAGGGAAGCTGAAGAAGCTGAGTTGCTTTCAGTTGATGTGGCCGTGCACCTTACAATGGAGGAAAACGGGAGTAAGCAAATATCGGTACTTCAGGTTAAAAAGGAGGCTCTACTAGATGATGTGCGCGACTGCCTCAAGGAGAAATGCGGTAGACACATTAAGCTCTAAAAAATATCAAAAAACAGTGTGACCAATAAGACTGTGCAGTTGAGGCAGCAGCGCAAAATGTTCGACAAGATGATAGCCTCCTTAACCGCTGATGAAGCCAAAATCGATCAAGAAATTAAAAATATTGGGTATTTGGCGGATCATTTCCCTTTCACTGACTGCGAAATGCCGACGCGATTCTAATTTTTATGATTTTTTTATTCTTGTAAATATATTTGTAGCATGTAAGTATAGTGTAGATATAAGTTTGTAAATATATTTTTATCATGTAAGTGTAGATATATAAGATTGTAAATATTAATTTTAGTGCATTGTACTTCGCCTTTTTTATGTTTTTAATAAATGCTTTATATTTCTAATAAATGTTTTATTATCTCTATTTTCTTTTCATTTAAACTGCTTCTTTCTGAAAATTATGATTTGGTAAAATAAATAAATAATGTGATAACAAATTTTATAAATATGCATTCATCTTTTTAAAGTAATGCACGAAAATATTCTGCAATAATATATTTTCAGTAAGAATATTAATATGGTAATTAATTTTGCGGTAGGGGGTTCTAGTTCTCTCATTCTTTACCTACTGCCACAGAATAAGACAAACTGGGTTCTACTGTTTAGGTAAGATGAAAAATAGTTAATGAGGTCATTCGAAAATCCGAAAACGTGTAATTTTTGCAAAAGAATACTATGGTTTAGCCTATCAAAATCCTTAGAAAAATCTGTAGATTGTGTCAACTTGACTACCATCATCAATTGGATCAGATAAATAATCAGTGAAACAGAATAAGTTGGTAACTGTAGATCGGCCTTTAAAGAAGCCGTGTTGGAATTCAGATATTTGATGTTTAACATGGCAAAACATATGATCATACAATAATATTTCGAGAACTTTAGTAAAGTTATTCAAAATTAAAATGGGCCGGTAATTATTTATCAAAGTTTTAACGGAGATACCTTAAAATTACCTTTTAGACACGTGCGATCAAGTATTAGGCATGTTAGCACATGATAACAATCCACAAAATTTAATTTTTAGTGCTACATTTTAGAAACAGAATTATCGATAAGTCGCGCAAATACTAGCGAGAAAAGTATCAACTACCTTTCCGGAATTAAAAACATTATTAAATACTTTCCGTGACAAACGCAATGAAAAATCCATGTTAAATGACCTCATGATGCTCACACAAAATCACAACGAACCCCCCAGCCAATTTTCAAACAAGTGCATATCGCTACGTGGACTTTTATTTGCAACAATTCAAATGGCAAATATAAAACAAGCACTACGGAAGGAGAAATTACAATTATACTACGAACATTCCTGTCTGGCACATTTAAGCCAGTTACGAAGATGTAAGGAGCATGTGAGTTAAGAAAACATTTTAAATATGGTAGTTGGATAAGAAAATATGAACTACAATTGACATCAAAAGTTAGGAACCGAAAATAGTTTCCAGAATGCAAAGAATCATTAAATCAGAAAAACACCAATAAACCCAAGAAATAACCCTAGTTACCCTCAAGCACTCTTACAAAAACCGATTCCGCAGATAATCCGTCCTATGATAAATATCCCTTATCGTCTGAAGAATTATCTCATGCCAAGAAATACCCAGGCAAACATATCAACAAAGACCGTTTCAAAATCCCCAAAAATTTCCACGCCAAATTCCTTCCCAGCAACACTTCCTAAGACAAAATTTTCCCACTACGCAAAATCTTCAATATGCGCCAAATTCCCCAAATTTCCAAAATCAACAACGGTTCAATTTCCAACAAAAACCGCAACAATTCTACGCCCAACCAATGGATACATCATGTGGAACCACAAGAAGATCAAAATTTCCACCACCATCTACCACACAGAAATGGAGAGCGCAAGAACTACACCTGCAATAAATATCAAATACCACTTTTAGTAGAGATAAATATCAACCGGATTATTACGAAGAACTGATATACGACCCAGAAACTGCAGAGAATTGCTATTACCCCGAAGAGTATTATATAGAAGATTATCAAAATTGCAATGATGACGAAAATTTTACTTTACCTGCCTCGGAAACCAACACTACTACCTGTCTAATCTGAAGAATTAACTCCAACAAAACAAGCAGAAGTTAATGTTGCAGCCAACACAAATCTTCCATATATAATTATTCCTGAACTCGAAGCCTTTGACAAATACAAGGTCTACAAAAACATTAATTACAGAAAAAATTGCCGAAACATTTTTTATAGACCGAATTAAAGAGGATCATTTCCAAATTAAAACATCTTATAATATATCATTACAAAAATATTCAGCAGAAATTTCAACATCGAAAATTAAAAAAAAAACTGAAATGTTATATACACACATTACACACTACATCTTTAACTTTAGTCAAGCATATGATGGACTAATTGGCCTCGATCTACTACAAAAAATAGGAGTTTAAAAATGGTTACTTACTGACAGACAGAGCAAAATCCCATTACATGAAAAGACTAGTGGGCACTACGGCCACTCACGAAAAGGAAACGAAATACGAACGCAGAATAGGTCCCAATACTGAAATTGTAGCTAAAATACAAACATTATATCGAAATGGAGAAACCCTAATAAACTCTATTATATTTGAAAATCAAATAGAAATCTGAGCAGGACTTGTAAATACCAAAAATAACGAAGCAACAGTATTACTTATTAACAACACCGACGAATAAAAAACATTAACAACATCTGAACTTCTTCCATGTATGCCTAGCCACCAACAAAATAATTTTACAGCCGAACCAATGGACATTGATGAAGGGTCTCCTATATACAATAACCCAGTTCCAGACTACGATAATAAACTACAAAAGAAAAAGTTGGAAAATTTTGACCCAGGACATTGCAATCAAGAGGAGTACGAAGCCATAAGAAAACTACGTTACGATATTTTCTACTGCGAAGACATTCTATTAGCTTTACAAACCAAGTTAAACACGAGATTCGAACAACCGATAACATATCAGTCTATACTAAATCATACAGTTTGCCACATATTTATAAATCAGAAGTCAAAAAACAAATCGACTCAATGTTAGACCAAAATATACTAACCAATTCAACTTCACCATGGTCGTCACCTATTTGGACTGTACCGAAGATGGACAACAGTGGAAAAAGAAAATTTCACATTGTAATAGACTACCAAAAGTTAAATGAAAAAAACGTACCCGATAAATCTCCAATACCAAACATTACAGACGTCCTAGATAAATTAGTCTATATTTCACAACACTAGACTCAGCAAGTGGATATTATCAAACTAAAATGGGGAGATTGGTTCTGAGGTTACTGTGTCGGTTGACGAAAATGTTTCAGAGGGAAATACAACCGAAGAAGGGCAATATGGGGGTAATCGAAAGAGGAAACGGGATCCTGCAAAGTGGGTGGGACATTCAAGATCTACTTTATAGTGACAAAAAATTCAAGTGTGCAAGAAATTTTTTCTCGGTGCATTATCAATTAGTTAGAAAACGGTGTACAATGTACATACATCGAAACATACAGTTACAAATACTCCCGTAAGGGCTTCGCAGGGTAAACACGTAAAACACATAATCTCTGAAACTAGCAAAAATTACGTGAGGGAACACATTAACTCATGCCCAAGAGTAGAAAGTCTCTATTGCCGAATAATTACCAAACGTAAGTATTTAAAATTAACACTCAATTTTGAAAAAATGTATGACCTGAACATGAAATCGATGCAGGAAAAAGAAATAATACTGTGAAGATAAGTTAGTAGATACATTTTTGTGACTGAATTCAACATCTTCCATATACATATGATGCTGTAGAATTTGAACTGAGGAAAACAGATTGACAAAGGAAATAAAGACTAAACATGAAAAACATATGAAGGAGAAGAAAGCAAGCAAGGGAAAAGAACAGGGATGACAAGACTAAAGCCGTTTTACTTTTGATCTTGAAAATGTTCCGACTTGCCCAAAGGCGGAGATTAGTGATTTATTTTATAAGAGCAAGATATCTGTGTATAATCTCAGTGCACATTATTCGTTGACTCATCAAGTTTATTGCGCTGTCTGGACGAAGTATGTGATGGGGAGAAAGGGGGTGATTTAGCTATTGTATTATGCAGAACAATTCTGAAAGTTTTGGAAGATAATCCTTCGGTAAAACATTTGATGCTAAGAAGTGATAGTTGCGAGCTTCAAAACCGAAATTCAATGATGAGTTTTGCTTTAGCCAACATATTGTTATGAATTACACCCCCTTGGAACTGGAGATGATACGCCTATGCCTACTAATAGTGACTGGAAAGACTCTAGAAAGAGCCATGGACTTTTCTAGACTGTAGTTGGAGAAGATTCTGGTTTAATCTAGAGGTAGTTTCGGAGTATATAAGGCGCGATTACCAGCGCAGAGGAGGAAGTTTATCAAGAAGGCAGTTTATAAAAGTGAACAAGTTGAAAAGTGAAAAGTGAGGTTAAATATTAAGTAAACAAAGTATTGTATAGTCAGTAAATTAAATAAATTAAATAAAGTGTTAGTGGTGTTTATCTCTTGTTGAAATTATTTAGAACCCACGGATTCATACAGGGTGTTTCCTAAAAGGTGAATAAACGCAACAATATTAACTTGCACTAATTTGGAAAGTGTAACTATGAAACATTCCACTCCTGGACAGTTTGTCATTCCTGTGTCCAGGAAGTGGATTCAATTCATAGTGCAATGGAAAAACGGAATATTATAGTCCACTTTCCTTGATTCGAATCCTCCTCAAGGTAAATTCAACAAAGCCTCACAAGCTAATTCGGACGAACCCAAGAGATTTTAAAAACTATTACAATTTGTCCATTCATTTAAACTACGATAAGGTTCCATTCACTAAAATCGTGTACCTGCAGATAAACACAGAAAAACTAAATCAAGTAAAATACCAAGATTCTTTTAATGAATCATTTCAGACGGTTGAGTTGGAACAAAAGGCAGGTAATATTGAAGAACCACAAATTTTTCTTGAACAATTAGGGGTCAGTTCTATGAAGTCTCTTGCAGTGAATAAAGTTACGTCCCCACAATCCATGTTAAAATAGATGTCTTTGATTGACAAACAGAGTTATGATGCAATATTGTCGAAACCTGATCAGACAACACCAATTAGACAAGCGTCAATATCCCATCAGCTACCACAAAAACTACTAAATAAAAACCAAAGTGCCCATTAAAAAGACCGTCAAAACCCAAAGCATCTAACAAGAATAGCAAACTTATATAGTAGTTTAAAAAAACAATAATTTTTTAAAACGTATACATTGCTTGGGCTACTGTCAAGAAAGGTAACCATTCCAATGTAAAAGAGTTATGGGAGACTGAAAGTGGATTTATAATAACGAGACAAGTAATGAGTTATAAAAGGTTTTTATTTCTGTTGCATTGTATGCGATTTGATGATCGTGACACAAGAGAAGAATGAAAAAAACTGATCAATTGGCTGCCATTGGGGATACCTTTCATGAATTTGTTATCAACTGCAGAGATACTTATTGTTTATCAGAATATATAACCATTGATGAGAAATTGGAAGTATTTAGAGGGTGTTGCAATTTCATACAATACATACCGAACAAGCCTACCAAATATGGTATAAAAATGTTCATTTTGTATGATGTGGTCAGCAACCCGAAGGATCATACAGGCTTCAAAATACAGGACTGATAATTGTAAAAAGACTCGTCGAGCCGGTCAAGGGTGCAAAGAGAAATCTTACAACTGATAATTGGTATACCAGCTATCCTCTAGCACACACATTATTAGAAGATTACAAAATGACGCTAATAAGAACCCTAAAGAAAAATAAACGAGAAATACCACCCGAATTTCTGCCCCACAAAAACAGAGAAGTGAAATCAACAATATTTGGTTTTCAAAAAAACATTACTCCTGTGTCCCATATACCCAAAAAAAATAAATCAGTCATTCTATTGTCAACAATGCATGATTCTGGAGAAATTGACGAGGAGACCCAAAAACCCGAAATAATTTTGGATTATAACTGCAACTAAGGTGGGGTTGACACAATAGACCAAATGTGTGGAACATATTCGGTAAAACGAATAACAAAAAGATGCCCTTTACTAATTTTTTTCCCATAATGGATATGGCCGCCATAAATGCCCGAATATTGGTATCAATTCGATGTGCATAATCCTCTATGTTAAGTTAATTTAATCCTATGGTTCTTGTTGTTTTGTCTTATTTTTAGGTGACATTATTCTATACTTGTATTCACAGGTCCATTGAAAATAAAGATATTTGTATTTGTATAATAAAGCGAAGAATATTTTTCAAATCTTGGAGTCAGCCTAATGAAACCGTTTGTCGTGGAAAGGACAAAGATACCTTCACTTCCTCTAGATATTCAAGCTTCTCTAGCAAAATACAAAATAAACGGGTAGGAATCTACTGACGCAGAACCTGAATTAAAAAGAAAGGGATGTTGTATAACATGTGGACGTTCGAAAAATATAAATACTACAATCAGATGTAATCTATGCAACAATTTGGTTGAAAAAAATATGCAATTACTAAAATTTCTTGCGAGAAATTCACCAGAGAACCTGAATCTCGAACGGATAGTGACTGCTAATTTTATTTACTTTATTTGATTTTTTGTTTGTCTAAATTTTGACTTTTTGATTATAAATATGTTAATTTTATTTTAAATCAATAAAATACTCAAAATATACATTATTTATTATTTTACTTGGTTTCAATGTGGTATATCTAACGTGCACTCTGTGCGCTTGGCGCCTGCTCATGTGCTGATTTAAGGCACGCCTGCTCGAGGGTTAAGCAAAGAAGAATTTTTTAAACTATTAGGACTAGTTTTGAATCAATAACTCTTCAGAATGTGAAGAACGGCTTTATTTCAACAGAATTTCCGATAGACCATTCTAAGTTTCCAGAAGATTTATTTGATCCCAGAAGATTTAGAGCAATATAAAGCAAAGAAAAAGCAAAAATCGTCACTAGCTACTGAAACCACGAATAACAATCCTGAATAAATACATGGAACTGCTACATCTCACGAAGAATCCATCCCACCGTCTACACCACAAAAATCATTTGTGAAAACGATGAATCCTCAGTTGCGTTGGGCCGTCTACAGGCTGTAACCGATGACTTGAATGTAAAGTTTAGACAACTTTTTCCTAAAGAGGCTACTCCAAAAACTACGATTGACATTTTTCACATATTATTAAAAAAACAATTGAAGAACGAGTTGCTAAACCTCAAATTTCTGCGAATGTAAAAAAAGTAATAGTTCCTCGCCTGAAACAGTCAAGTTATGGTGAAGTATTAACAACCACCGAAGTACTAGATAGACTCAAGCAAGCTGAAGAAAAGAAAAAAACAAGACCGAAAAGAAAAAGAAACCTAACAAGAACAACTCAAAGGAGAATTTAGAAATTGATGAACATTTATAACTTCTTCAAACAAAACGCTAAACGATTGGCTATGTACAGAGAATTCCAGGATTTTTGTGAGGTTGACCCCCATAACATATTACGTCCTGCTCAAACGAGATGACTTTCACTGTTATCTGTTGTTAAAAGGATTCTTGAGCAGTGGGAACACCTCCGGCTGTTTTTTACACAAAATTATTTGCAACATCACATTGTAGCCAGTGAAGAAGTTTATCATGATTTAAATAATAAAGCCTTTAAACTTTTTATCTATTTTTGGAACGGGTTTTACCGAAATTTGTTGAATTAAATAAATTCTTTCAAAGCGATAAAGTAGTCATAACAAACTTGCACAGTGAAATGGTCAGCATGTATAAATATTTACTGTTTGCTTACATGGATCCACAATATGTAAGATAAACTAATATAGACACAATTGATCCTGAAAACCGTGCACATTTTATCAATCTTAACAACATGTATCTAGGAATTGCGGTAATGCAAAATATCAATGATTTGGGAACTGACGTCAAACAGGATTTTTACGAAAGATGCAGACGTTTCTTAATTACAGCTTGTATGGAAATTAAAAAGAGGTATGACTTTGCAGATCCAGTCATAAGCAACATACACATTTTAAATAAAAGTAATATTAAAAGTTATAACAGCCTTTTACCACTGATGACAAAAGTGCCTCGAATTTGTGATCCTCAAGATCTACAAAAAATGCAACGAATTGATGATCAATGGAGGAAACTTCAACTTCAACCCACTGAGAATCTACCAACAGTCGATAATCTGGACGAATTTTATTATCAAGTTGGTCAAATTACAGATTTTCAAGGAAATTTTTTATTTTCAAATTTAAGTGACTTTGCATTATCTGTATTAACCGTACCGCATTCTAATGCAAATTGTGAAAGACAATTTTCCAAAGTAAATCTCATAAAAACCAAGTGCAGAAACCGATTAGTGACAGACACTTTAAATGGACTTATGCATTCATCACAGTCTGTTCAACTTCAAAACGGCTGTTTCAATTTTAAACCGTCGGAAACAATGATTAAGACGATGACAACGGCCAAGTTGTATAAAACACATGCTGGTGATGAAACCCAAGAAGTTGAGTTTACGTTATAGTTGAGTTGAGATTTTCTTCTATTTCATTGTTTTATAACAAAAATAAGGCATTTCATTTTTTAGAATCTTGTAATTTCGTTGTCCAATAAAAAATAAATAAGTAGGATAATAGGTACGATAAAATACGATAATTTTGACACTGTACGATTTTTAGATTTTGACGACCTGGCAATGCTGCCTTATATCCTCGCCACAGCCCTCTGTTCGAGTTAGTTACCTGCAGAGACTAGATGTGCATTGTACTGCGTAGGTGTACAGTGTTACAGAAAAATTTACGTAATTTTATAAAAATGGCTTAAAGTAAAATGAACGTTAAATGTTAAAATTTTAAATTATTCTTAGAAACATGCAGGCTATTAGTTGTGTTCCAAGGCAGTTCGAGTTTTGGATTTCTTGTAATGAATATTGATTGTGATTTTCAGAGCCATTTTAATTTGTTCACTTATTTGCACTTTTTGTCATTATTCGACTTTTTCGAGGCTAGCAAATAAAAAATTACAATGTTTCTTCCATATCAATTTAATTTATTTTTATTTTATTTCGAACTATGTTTAAAACGAGAAAGGAACTTCTTGATATTATGACAAGTTCTGGAAATAGTGAAATAGATGAGCAATTTAATTTTTTGAGAGAAGATATCAAGGAACGAACAAACTAACGAAGAGTATATTAAGGGGTTGAATACAAAATTATGATATTTTAAATTAGAGTACAAATCTCGTTAGAAAAAGGCATTCAGGATAGAAGAAAGGCTTCGCAAAAAAATGCTGAATGGCTGGATACTTCAATTTCATTTCAGACCAGAGATGAACCGCAAACACCAGAGAAGAGACGCGCTCGTCCAACAATTTCTTTTGAATCAAGTTCTGAGCGAACTAAGAGACTAAAAACAAAGGAGTTGAGGGATTCTACACCGGTGACTATATTGAATAATGCCACCTAAATGAGCTTAAGGGCAACAAGACAAGCACAGGCCTTAAAAGTGTTGCATGAAATTACAAGCACAAATACGAAACGTGCCAGTAGATATAGAACAGCATACGTAAAGTCACTCGAGAAACAGGTTATGTCAGTGGTTTTGGTGGACGCAAAATTATCCCGACATTAATATCATCTAATCAGGATGAGTGCTCCAGAGAAATTTCTCTCATACAAAATAGTTCAAGCTGCGAAGAAACACTGCTATCCGAAGCGAGAATATATAAAAGTGACCTCCACGTGTGCAGAAGTTACTTTGCAAGACACTGTGGAACGTTTACTATTAACATTAGAACCTGTGATTGAGTCACTTATGGACGAAGAACTGAAAAGGCTGTGTTTGTTTTCAAAATGGGGCTATGCTGGCAGTTCGGGTCATAGTTCTCACAAGCAAGCGTTTCATGGTTATGATGGCAGTGATTCGGCGGTTTTTATTACTTGCATTATTCCCCTTCGCCTTGTTTGTGGTGAAAAAATTACCTGGCAAAACCCACGCCCGGCTTCTACCAGATACTGCAGACCCTTAAAAATTGAAATTGTTAAAGAGTCTACTGAAGTTTCAATACCAGAGAAAAATAGAATAGACGACCAAATAAAAAACTTACAGAAAAGAACCTCGATAATTCAAGATAAATCTTTGGATATAAGTCACAACTTAATATTTGCCATGGTCGATGGCAAAGTATGTAATGCGCTTACTGACACAACATCGACCCAAAAATGCTATATATGTGGCGCAACACCAAAAAATTTTAATCGCATTGAAGAAATCATGAAACGAAACGTAAAGACTGAAAACTTGGAATTCGTATTGTCCGTTTTACATGGATGGACACGTATGTTTGAATGACTTCTACATCTATCGTACAAATTGCCACTCAAGTGGCAAGCTCGAGGAAGTGACAAAGAGGTTGTTTCAGAAAACAGGGCTCGTATTCAAAAAGAATTTAGAGAGCGATGTGGGTTAATCGTAGATAAACCTAAACCCGGATTTGGCAATTCAAATGACGGGAACACGGCTAGACGATTATTCAAGAAAACAGAACTTTCAGCTGAAACTACTAAAATAGACATCGAATTAATGAAGAAGATGCATATTATAATAATAGTAGTTTCTAGTGGACATAAAACTGATGTCGAAACATTCAGAAAATTTGCCCACAACACCGCTAAATACTTTGTTGAACTGTACCCCTGGTACAATATGCCTCCTACATTACATAAATATTTTATACATGGGCGTGAAATATCTTCTGCTTTGTTGCCTATAGAACAATTAACGGAGAAAGCACAAGAAGCGCATAACAAGGACTTTAAAAAATATCGAGAGCATTACTCGAGGAAACGTAATCGTGAGAAAACTAATGAGTTCATCTTTAATTCATTTCTACTTAGTTCCGATCCTGTAATTACGAGCAAGCGAAAATTACAAAAGAAGAAACTACGACACCCTCCCAAAGAAGTAGTAGATTTGTTAAAATCTCCAACTGTCCAGCTTCTTGGCCATGATATTGATGACGCTGACGATGATGAAGATAGTGAAGACGACAGTGAAGACGATTATGAACATGTCTCTTCACACTCTGAAGATGATGAAATTCGTTAAATGTTATCATAGCCTCCCTAAATTCAAATATTAGAATTTTTTTATCTTTTATAACTTTCTATTATAATTTTTTAAGTAAAGAAGCACTTAAGAAGCTATCTATGTCTTTTCTTTTAGACTACTAACACCTCTACAAAGCAATATATAAGTTAATAATCAATTCGTAGAGTCTATGATTTATTGCCAACTTTGAGGGCCTGTTGCCCCACTGTGCGACGAGTTGAAGTGCATGGGGTTTTGGTTTGACTAAAAAGGAGCTGCTTGGAATAGTACACACCTATATTACAAACAATAAAGTAAAAACATCTTTTAAGAATAATGTACCAGGAGAGGAATGGTTTCGTGCATTTAAGAAAAGGCACAAACTTTTTATTAAGAAACCACAATCTGCTTAATATGCTTGGAAGGAAGTACGTGACCCCTTTGTAATCTACGGATATTTTGAAATTTTAAAAGACACACTTGCGTAATTAAAACTTTTGGATAAGCCCGATACCACATGGAATTTAGATGAGACAAGTCTCAATAGATCCATCAAAAGCGAAAGTCGTTGGCGTTAAAGGCCTTCCCTGTACACGAACAACAAGTACATAGGGTCGCGAAAATATAACAGTTTTATCAACAGCCAGTGCAAGTGGTCAAAAAGCCCCACCATTAATAGTATTCAAGGGAAAGATATCTGGGATTCTTGGATTGCTGATGAAACGGATGACTGACTGTCCCTAATCTCACATATGTGGCAACTACTAATGAATGGGATGGAGACTGACGTATTTTAGACTTCCTGAAAAATATATTCGTAAAAGCAATTATCGAGGTACTTATATTCAATGGACATAAAACTCACATAAACTGTGATGTTATTGAATTTGCTAGGAGTAATCAAATTACAATTTTAAAATTACCTACCCACAGTACACATTTACTACAGCCGTTAGATATGTCCTGTTTTGAAATATTGCCGGAGCACCTTGCCTTTTTACTACCCCACCTGAAAAACTAAACCAAGTAAAATTCTATTATATTTACTTAATTATGTTTTAGGGGTCGCTACCTGTATCAATAGTTCTGATGAACACTTAATTAGATTTATTACATGTACCTACGTGTTAAGATCTGATGAACGATTATTAATGATTTAAATATAGAGGGCATTGGTGATGGGAAACGCACACACGGGATATTGAGAGATGTTTGTAAAACCTAAGTAGTTAAAAGTTTTAATAAAAATATCTTGATCATCTAATTAGTAAAAATTACATTAATTGTTATTTAAAAGAGTTTGAGCAAAGCAATAAACTAAAAGTTAGAAAAACAAATTGCCAGGACACGTGGTTCAAGTGTTCTTGTGTATCCTGTAATCAAAATGGCGAATGCAAATTTTGTAATACCAGCCTTTTTACAATTAACTGGAAATGTGAGTAAAAATGGGGTAAAATTTAAACAAAAGCTTAACATTTATATGACGGCGCCTGAATTAAACAAAGAATCAGGAGAAAGGCAAGTGTGTAACAACCACTTTGAATACCGCGCCCTATTTGAAGAGCCCGCGCTTTCTACTGACAGCTAGAAAGTGTGGTAGAACTGGGAATTATTACTTACTACCGGTCGCTCACGGAAAAAACGGAGTTTTGAAAGACAGTGCCGCTTTAATTTTGCATTTCTCTTTAATAAACTGTTTCTGAATAAGTTATATTTTACATTATCTATCTTAATATTAACCCTAATGCTACTGACTACCTGCCAGAAGGCATATTTCTTTAATTAAAGTGAATTATGTGTAGTAAAGTGTGTGTTTGATTTTGCTGTACATGGTTCTCGAGGAGGCTACTGTGATAAATTAAAGCTATACCAGCCCTAACACACCGTGCCCTCCAACAAGTGGGCATATTCTTAAATTTGATAGAAGAGGCTGTAGAATTATATAATACTTTTAAATTTGAAAATGAAGAAAGTAAAATCATAAAAAAGGTAATGGAAACATTCGAAACATACTGTAATCCAAAAACGGACATACTGCATTCAAGATTTTTGTTTTACAACAGAAAACAAAATGATTGAAAATTTTGACTCGTTCCTGTTAGACGTAAAATCTTTGGTGAAAGATGGCGAATTTAAAGATCCAGATGACGAGATAAAATAGTATTGTATAAGGTAACTCCACCAATCTTTGACATGCACCCAATGATTGACAGATGCGCATATAAATCGATTAATTAAGATTAATAAGCAGTATATGACATCATTCGTTTTGGGATATTTTAATTTAATATATTTGGTAACGACTTATGTATTAGGGTGGTAACAATTTTAAATAGGGATATTTATTTTATGGCCTTCAAGTTAGTAACATAATTGCTTCCCGCCAAATTTATTTATGCGTTAGTAATTTAGTTAAGGATCTGTGTTTCTGAAATTGGTGTTATAAATTTGAACTTTACAGTTAAAAGTAATCCGATTATTTCATACATCCAGGTAAATAGTTAGTTAATTTATAGTAAAGAAAAGAACTTTGAAAACATGCAAGTTTGCATGTCTTCAATACATGGGCGTTCAAAAACAAATCCTCCCAATGATTGACATGGGTGTCAAAGATTGGAGCAATGTATGTCAAACTTAGGACAACTGTTTTTACAGGATGTCTTCGGCTAAAAGACCATATAAAAAATACACATCTGCCAATATGGGCAGTAAAAAGTGGAACATCAGTAGCTGCCGCTAGCGCTCAGTTTGGTATACCACGTATTACACTATTGTATAAGGTAAAAGGGAAATATAGTGTAAATTGTCGTATTGGGCCATCCACTGTACTTTCATCAACAGAGGAAGAACACCTAGGTACCTGGTTGTTAACTATATCAGACGCAGGCTTTCCAGCTACTAGATTGCAACTCTTGGACTCTGTCCAAATCATCATGAAAAAACTAAATAGACCAAATCCATTTGTAAATAACCGCCCTGGGAGAAAGTGATTCGCCAGTTTTTTAAAACGCCATCCTAATGTTTCTGAAAGACTGACACAGAATTTAACAAAAGCCCGATCAGAACTTAGTGAGGCAAAAATAAGATCTTGGTTTAATGAGGTTGAGATTTACTTGACCTCCAAAGGGTTGAAAAATGTTTTTTCTGATCCACGAAGAATATTCAATGTTGACGAGACAGCATTTTTTCTCGCACCAAAAGGCAATAAATGTCTAATGCGCAAAGGCGAGAAAACAGCATACAACTTTATCAATAATGATGACAAAGAATGTCTTACTTGTCTGATAAGTGTAAATGCGGCTGAAATGTTATTACCTCCTATGATAATGTTTTGTTATGAGCGTATTCCTCCACAGATATCAAGTTTAATGCCTAAAGGTTGGGCTATTGGAAAGTCCGAGTCGGGATGGATGACCGGGCAAACGTTCTATGAGTTTGTAACGAACATATTCCAACCTTGGTTAATTGCCAACAACATCCCTTTACCAATAATACTATTTGTTGATGGGCACAGCTCTCATCTTACAATGGAACTTAGTTCATATTGTATAGACCATGGCATAGAACTGGTAGCATTATATCCGAATGCCACACATGTATTGCAGCCCATGGATGTGGCAGTTTTTCATCCATTAAAGAATGGATGGAAAAAAGGAGTTCACAAATTTAAAATGGATAACGATGGACAAAAATTAAAAAGAGAAAATGTTGCACCACTATTAAAAACTGTTATTGAAGAAAGCATAACACCTGAAACAGTCCAAAATGGGTTTAAGATATGTGGCTTTTGCCCACTGGACGCCAATGCTATACCATACCACAAATTTTTTTAAACGGTGATAACAAAAGAAACGCCTGCACAACATAACGCGTATACTCAAAAAGATATAGATTTTATTGAAAAAGAAATTGGAGATGAAAAATTACAAAAATTTAAAGATAATCAAAACGATACATGGTAAGGTGATATTACAGATACATCGTTGTATTATTTGTGAAAAAAATTTTACAAAGATATGAATCCTAACATAAATAGAAATAACATCACCACAAGTAACACCACAACATTAGAATTCGAAAACGATGGTAGTTACTATTAGTTTAAATCGACAAATTGGTGAAAAAGAAACTGGAGAAGTAAAAGCAAAAATGACGACAGAGCAACAAGATTTGAAAGAAATAATAGATGTGACGCCTGTCACCAGTCCTAGAGACACATTGGAAAATGATAGTCATACCACACCTAGTAATAATAAAATCGTTGTTTTAAATAATATATTACTAACCTCAGTCAGTAGAGAAAATAGTAACGTTTGTGATCCTACTATTCCTTCTCCCTTTAAAACATCTCTATTTCGGCCTAAACCTGGACCATCAAAGACAACTAAAAGAAGTAAAGAAAAAATTCCCACTGTCGCTACATCAGATCAATGGAGACAATACCATGAAAAAAAGCAAGAAGCAAAAGCAAAGGCAGAAAGAGAAAAAGAAGAACGTAAAAGAGAAAGAGAAGAAAAGAATACAAAGGGAATCTGCTAAAAATAAATCAATGGCGAAAAAATACATAGAAGAATCATCAAACTCTTCCATAGAGATGGTTCTAGAATCAGAAGGAGGAGATGATTGGGCTCGTGATATATCAGACATGAGTTCTGAAGAAGCCGACTTCGATATAAGAATTAATCACCATGTGATAATTAAGTACGATGGAAATTTGTATCCAGGTATAATATACTCATCTTATTGATTCTAGGTTTATGATTTAATATTATTTACATTCAGGTCTAGTAAGAGATATAAATGAAGAGGACGATGAATATCAAATTTCAGCCATGGTATCGAGTGGAAAAGATTGGAAATGGCCAGTTACACAAGATTTAATGTGGTACAATAGAAAAGATGTAGTGAAAATCATAAAAGTTCCTGTTCCTGAAATTCAACAATAATTATTTAATTTTTATTTGGTTAAATAAAATACCTACTCATATTCAAATATATCTTTAAACTGTGTCAAATGTATTTATTTCTTCAATCTCTAAGAATGTCATTCTTTGGAACACCTTGGTGTCAAACATTAGAACAATGGTTATTTTGAATTGTCAAACATTGGTACAAATACATAACTAAAAAAAATATGAGGCAAAAAAATAAAATATGATAATATAGATATCCTGTATAGCAAAATCGATATAAAATACGTTAATAGAACACCCTCTACTTTGACCATATAAAAAAATTGAAAAACATGGATGCCAAAATTTAACTCTAGGACTGTCAATCATTGGTACACTTACCTTAGTAGTGATATAGAAACACAAGATAAACTAATAAAATTGGGAGATGTATCGTTAAAAGAGGCAATTGAAGTTTTCACAGTGGCAGAAATTACAAGGAAAGAAACTAAACAAATTCATTCTAAAGGTGTAAATAATATAGTACAAAAGGAAGTCAAGTGATAGCAAAGAAAAAGATTACACTAGAAGAAATTTTGACAGAAAAGAGAAGTTTACGAAAAATAAGCAGGAAAGAAGATATGAAGAAGCATATGAAAGAGTACACAGAAAATTTAATTCTTATCGTAATGCCAGCAATAATAATAGTTTTAATAGTTATATAAGTACAAATGATCCATGTATTAGATGTGACAAAACCCATACTTACAAAAATTGTCCAGCATTTAGTACACAATGTAGTAAATGTAAAAAATGTAATCATTTTCCGATTTACCGTGTAAACGAAGTTCAAAACTTAGATCAAGTACAAAATGAATATTTTTGAGAATCATCGAATAATAGAAATTTCTGGAAACAAAGTTTAATAGTAGAAAATTAAAAAATAGATTATTAAATAGATAGTGGATTATATTAACATCAATATAATTCGTTTCACATATTTATAGAAAACTGAAAATTTCAAGTATAAGAAGTATGGAATTGAAAATAAGAAAATTGAGCCTGAAGCATATGGTTGGTTTCAAATTCAAGTGATCGGGTTTTAGTAAAAAGATGTGTATTGCTTCAAAAAGTTTATCAGAGGCAGAAATAAGATACTGACAAATAGAAAAAGAATTTTTGGATATTTTATTTGCCTGTGAAAAATTCTATCAATACATTTATTCAAAGAAAATAGTGATGGATACAGATCATTTGCCACTGGTAACTTAAATGAAAAAAAGAAATTAATAAAATACCGTCAAATAGATTACAAAGAATTAAATTAGAATTATATAAATATGATATAGAGGTAGTTTATAAACCTGGTAAACAAGTGTTACTACATCAGGCAGATTATCTAAACCTCCTATAATTTCATCGACGTTTCTCGAAAAAAATGTTGAAGTTTGGGAAGAAGATGACGATTATAAAACAAGTAAAGAACTTTTTCGTTCTATATCGGTTGTCAATGATATTGCCAAGCGAGGAGTGGCATTGATGGAATTGGAAGAGTACAACAAGTTGCATACCACAAATGAAGTACAGAAACAATGCCTATTGTTACTGGTTAAACGGTATGGGAAATGCACCCAGATTCAAAAAAATCTACTTTGCTCAAATAATTTCTTATTCGATATGTAGCGAATACGTTGAAATGTAGCTTTTTAGTTCATCTAGCTTATGAGTAAAAATAAATATGGATGATAATTTATTTAAAATAATATTTATGAAGAGCTAAAAAATTGTCAATTTTTTTCGAATATGCCAAATTTCAAGGTGCGGTGGCGACCTCTAAACTTTTTGTAAAAATTATTTAAAAATTACTGCATTATTTTCTTGTGACTCTTAATACGATGACAAGAAAATCTGGAATGAGAAAAAATATTAATTTTGTGCCAAATAAGAAACACCCCACTGAAGATAGTAATATAAAAGCAGTAGAGAGAACCAAGTTCAAAAAATAAAACTAAAATTCTACGCATTCTAAGTTTATTGAAATTTTTCTCAAAGTTTATGTCAAATTTAACGGCAAATATGAGAATGTTTTCTATAGTTATTCAGTGTAATGCTCTGCTAACACAATTTATAAACGTAAATATTGACAAACGTTACAGAATAGAAAATATAAATAATAATTCTATAACGCCTAGACTGCATCAACCTAAACTGAACGTTATTAAAAACGACAAGAAGTTTTTTTTTAGGATATCACACAAGACAGATTAAAACTTCTACAATATGCTAAACCAAATTAAGAATAAAAATGTCACGCTATACATATAAACCAGCCATACAAAAGAAAAAAAAGTTTCGGATCTGGATGACTAACCATGATATTCCTATGTATTTGGACGCGATTCTGAATCCGAGGTCAAAAAAATTCTTATAGCCTTCAACTTTTGTGTAGGGACAAAACATCCCTTCAAGAAGGTAAATTTATGAATAAATATCATTATGAAAAGAAGTATGAATGGAAACTTTTTTAATCTCGCCTGCTCTTCTTCTTTAATGCTAAGGGCTTCAGCAAAGGGGTAATAATTCTCCCTAAGGGGTTGATACACCCTCTGCCCCCCATCTATACCCTTCCGAGCATAGAACTGTCATAAAAGCTTCTAGCTAAGGGCTTCAGCAAAGGAATAATAATTCTCCCGAAGGGGTTGATACACCCTCTGCACCCTATCTATACCCTTCCGGGCATAGAACTGTCATAAAAGCTTCTAGCCTACCAGCTCTTGAGAATGCAAGAAAAAATGGTAGACTACCCCCTGCTGGATGAGGAACACAGGGGTGAAGGGAGATCTTCATTGCAGAAACGTCGTAGTGCATTAACGAGAATTTCCTTCAACTGCTTTGATCGCATCCTGCAAGGGGCGAAAAATAACCCCCAACCCCCAAACCCCAAAGTTCAGTCAGTAAAGACAAAGAAAGTGCAAAACCTCGAATTTCGGTTAGCAAAGATCGATTTTCATGAAATAAATGACATTCGATTCGTAATTGATAGTATTGCAAAGTCTACGTGGTCCGAAGGTGTGCTTTTACCCTGGGGGTGGATGTCACTCCTTCTCGGGGGTGGAAATTAGTAAACTGAAAATAACACAGAAATCGATAGAGGATTGAATTCTAAGCAAAAAATATTCTATCAAATTTTTTCGATAAATCAATACTTTTCGAGTTATTCGCGATTGAAAATGTTGATTTTTCATCTAAAAAATACATTTCTTAGACAAAAAATCACAAATTCTCCGGACTCAGTTTTGTTTCAGAGGGGTTTCTTATAACGAAGTAAATGATGTTATAACCAATTTAAAAAAGACTAAGTCTAATGATGCTTATTATTTAAACATAAAAACGTTACATGCAATTAGATGTTTCATATTAATTCCACTAACTAACTTAATAAATAGTTGTACACGCACAGGTATATATCCTGATATTTTTAAAATTTCAAAAGTCATTCCATTATATAAAAAGGACTCATTAAACGATGTTGGAAACTTCAGACCCATTTCAATTTTACCTCTGTTCTCAAAAATTTTCGAAACTTTGTTAAAGATGCAGTTAACTTGCTATTTTGAGTCCAATAACCTATTTAGTTCTAGTCAGTTTGGTTTTAGAGCTAAATCCTCTACAACATTAGCCATAAATAAGTTGACGGAAATAATAAGTTATGGCTTTGAAGCTGGCGAACATGTGTATGCACAGTTTCTAGACCTTTCTAAAGCTTTCGACTGTGTTTCACATCATATTTTAATTGATAAACTAGCGTATTATAATTTTAATAGTAACAGTATCAACTTAATCCAGTCATATCTGACGAATAGATACTAGTTTGTTACATATCAAAATACAAATTCTGATTTGTTATCTATGGAATATGGAGTGCCACAAGGTTCCGTTTTGAGACCGATATTGTTCTTAATTTATATTAACGATTTGACAGTCATAACTTCATCTCAATTTGTCCTATTTGCAGATGATACCACCGTCATTCACTCACATCAAAATATTGATACTTTACAACAAACATGAGGGAAACATTGTCAGAAGCTCCGGAATGATTTACAGCCAACCAACTTAGCTTAAATAAGCCTAAAACTGAGACTATGGTTTTTAGTCTAAGAAATGTTACTGGAGAAAACCACATAAATAGCATTAAGTTTCTCGGGATACACCTAGATAAGAAATTGTTGTGGGAACAACATGTACACTTTGTCTGTAATAAAATTTCAGTAAACATTTACCTGTTACGAAACCTTGTAAATGAAGTTTCTCAAGAAACATTGATTACTGCCTATCATGGTCTTATTCATTCTCAATTATCCTACGCCACCCTGATTTGGGGACATTCCACGTATAGCGCCAATGTTTTCGGTTTGCAAAGAAAAGCAGTACGGTTTATGTGCGGCCTAAAATACAGAGACTGTAGACAAGCTTTCAAATATTCAAAAATACTAACGTTGCCTAGCGTGTATATTTTGCATTGTCTGTTGTACATTAAGGTACACAAATCAAATTATACTTCCCATAACGAAGTGCACAGGTATTCCACGAGAAACAATAATAACCTGTGTTCTAACTTTCTAAGACTTTTGAGATCTCGTAACGGAACAAATTATTATGCCATACAGTTTTTTAATCATCTGCCTTTAGAAATCAAAGAACTTGAATACAATTTATTTAAAAATACTGTAAAAGCTTTTTTAATAACCAATGCTTTTTACAATTTTGAGGAGTATTTTTCTTCAAATTTTAATATGTGTGGATGATCACTTTTATCTATATATTGTATTGTTGTATATAGAAAATGTTTTATGTTTTTAATTTTATATACAAACACCATTGTGTTATGTAATTTTTATACATATTTTTCCTTTTTTTATATATATACTTAAACATGTTTTAAATTTATGTTTTAACTTATATGTATTGCTTCTCTGACTTGTGTAGATACTTTTGTATGATAACACCAACAAATTATTATTACTATTATTACATGTTTTAGAGCGATCTTTCACGAATAACTCGAAAACCCTACGTTTTATCAAAAAAACCATCAGGAGCAAAAATTAACAAATCGATTTATGTTCTTTTTATTTCTGTAGATGCAATACAAACCGAGTTATGGCTTGTTGAATTGTTCGTCGAAAACTGAATTCGAACCTTTCAACGTCAAATAATGGAAAAACGACGACTTTTTTGGAGGGCATCTTGTCGGACTTTTTTTAAAGTACTTGAATAGACTTTTAAAATGAGCTTTAATAAAAGTCGTTAGCGTAAAAACTTAAGGAGTTATGATGAGAACAAAACGGTTGTCTCGTTTTTTCAGAGAAAATATCAGCAATGAAACCAATGGCTTCACCGCAAGAATTGAAATTAAACATATCCCATTTACAATTTACTTTATTTGGATAGTAACAATACGTTCTAGAAGTTTGAATGGTTTAGAATGCTTGAATTTAAAAAAAAGTTTGATTCAATTTTGAAATGATCCTTAAATTTTCACAATAACTTAAAAACTAAAGGCATGTAAAAAATGTAAGAATGTGGAAATTTACGATATTTTTTGCAAAAAAAATAGTTTTTCCTTTTATTTCACTAGGATGAAAATTAATTGAGATATCACAGTTTTTATTTCGCATTTGAGTGCGAGGACCACCTTCCCCGAGCCCTGTAAACCCAAAAATCCCAAAAACGAATTGTTCAAGGAAGTTTAACTTTACAAGTCTTATAGCCCTTGAAATTTCCTGCAAAATGGTTTTTGGAGTGACAGACATCTTAAAAATTAAGGAAGTTTAGACATTGGTTCATTGCTGATATTTTCACCGAAAAATACGAGACAACCATTTTATTTTCGTTTTACGCTAACGACTTTTATGGAAGCTCATATTAAAGGTCTTTTCAAGTACTTTAAAAAAGGTCTGACAAGTTTTCCCCCCAAAAAATTTGTTTTTTTCCGTTATTTAGCATGGAAAGGTTCGAATTCAGTTTTCGGCGAACAAACAATCACCTTCAACGAGCCTTACTCGGTTCGTATTGCATCTACAGAAATTAAAAGAAAACACATCGATTTGTTATTTTATAAGCTTCATTTTTGCTTCTGATGATTTTTTTTATAAAACGTAGGGTTTTCGAGTTATTCGTGAAAAATTGCTCCAAAATATGCATTTCTTAGATGAAAAATCAACATTTTCAATCGCGAATAACTCGAAAAATATTGATTTATAGAGGAAACTTCATAGAATATGTTTTGCTTAGAATTCATCCCTCTCTCAATTTCTTATTTTCATTTTACTAATTTCCACACACTAAAAGGGGTGGCATCCACCCCCAGGGTAAAAGCACACTTCAGACCACGTAGACTTCTCAACACTATCAATTACGAATCGAATGCCGTTTATTTCATGAAAAGTTCGAGGTTTTGCACTTCTTTTGTTTTTACTGACTGGACTAAACCCTTTTTGGGGGTTTGAGGGTTGGCTTTCGCCCCTTGTAGGATGCGGTCAAAGCAATTAAAGGAGGTTCTCGTTAATGTACTGCGACCACTTTACAGTAAAAACAAGAAACACTTGCTCTCCCAGATCTCACTTCATCCCTGTGTTCCTTATCCTGTGTTCCTTATCCTTCTGAAGGCTTGGTTCCAGGGCAGGAGAATTATTATCCGTGGCATTAAAGTAGAAGAGTACGAGAGGTAAAAAGTCCCCATTCATACTTCTTTCTATAAGGATACTTATTCATAAATTTACCTTACTGAAGGGATGTTTTTGCCCCTACACAAAAATTGAAGGGTATAGGAATTTTTTTGACCTCGGATTCGGATTCAGCATCCAAAAATACATTGGAATACCATGGTCAGTCATCCAGATCCGATTTTATTATTAGTATTATTATTTTTGGTGGGGCTGTGTAATGAAAACATATTTGCTATCGTGAATGACAGCGGAAGAGCTTTTTTACAAAATTCAATTCAAGATTTAAATGCCTCAAAAAAGACATCTAATGTTTGTGACAGCTATGCTATTAGAATACAAAATGTTAATGGTAAGGAGGAAAAAACGGCGATGCAAGTAGAACATAAAATAAATTGTGATTTATGGGTAGAAGCTAGACAAAATGAAGACAGATCGAAATTTGGCAAAGGAAAAGGACGATTTTGAATGTTGCACATTTGAGTTAGAAAAGACCTTGCCTCTTCCTATAATACCCACAAACATTATCTTATACATCAGGCAGCTATGGGTGTATAATGGAGGTGTGCACTCTGGGAATACTGATAAGGGATTCTGCCATGTTTGGGCAGAAGGACAGGCTGGTCGAGGGGCTCAGGAAATTGGTTCATGTTTATTAAAGCACGTTATCGACCAAGTAGTAATTTCACTACTCTCGTTTTGTGGTCAGGCAGTTGTGGTGGACAAAACCGAAATATTAAAATTGTGTTAATATTAAAAGCAATTCTTGAAAGACATCCATATCTAAAACAAATTCGCCTTCAATTTTTAATATCTGTTCACTCTTTTCTACCTAACGATACTGATTTTAGTGACACTGAATCAGCATTAAATCATGCACAATGCCTTTATCTCCCAGAAAATTACGTGGCGATTATGAAAAGTTATTGTAAGAAAAGACCTCTTGGAGTGACAAAAATGGAATCAGCAGATTTTGCTGGCATCGACAACATCGAAAAACTAATTGTTAATACAAAGGTAGATGTCGCTAACTGCAAAATAAATTGGATGAGAATAGATAAATTAAATTTAAAAAGAAGGATCCTTACATAATTTACACAAGAACTAATTTCACAAACAATTTTTCAGAGGTGAACATAGAAAGAAAGGCTGTATGTGGAAGACCAAAACAAAGTTTTAGTTTTAAGAATGCTTTAAAACCTTTGTGCCTGTAGGAAAAGCAACTGCTTAACAAAATTAAGGTATTAAATCTATAAGGCATTTGATATCTTCCAATGCAAAGATATTTGATTTAAATTTACAGGGTGATGAGAAAGTAGATGATGTATATGGATTTAGTGGATCATTACATTTCATTCTAGACGTATTACAAATGGAATAAGTTTTGATAATAATTACAATGTTATTTAATATATTCTGTTAATAATAAAGTGAAAGTCTCAGAATATGTTTGCTTTTATTGTTTTTATTTGGAAAATTAATTTGTTATGAAAACATATTTTTCAATTTCATTAAAGCTATCACAGAAAATAATAAGAGGCCATAAAAATATTTTTGTAATTACTATAAATTACAGAAAGGAACCAAGTATATATTATCCTAGAAGGGAACTTTCTTTAGATGAGAGCGTGATGTTGTGGCGAGGCCGATTGGGTTTTCGCCAATACATCAAAAACAAACGGCATAAGTACGGAATAAAGTTATATATGTTGACAGAATCAAATGGAACTGTTATTCGATTCCGCGTTTACACAGGGGCAAGTGATGAAGAGCTAAGTGGTACAGGGCATGCTACAAAAGTTGTGATGAAGCTAATGGAGGGTTTATTAGACAATGGTCATGCTTTGTACATGGACAACTTTTATAATAGCTGTGCTCTTTCTGCAGCTCTACTTGATAGGAAAACTTACAGTACTGGAGCGTTGAGGGCTAACCTAAAAGAAAATCCTCAGGAAGTTGCAAAGAAAAAGCTCAAAAAAGGAGAAAATATGTCTGTGTTCAAAGATGGAATACATGTATGGAGAGACAAACGTGATGTTATGTATATAACAACGCAATATGAGAATGAATTTGAATCGATCCGGAATCGATCATCAAGACCAACTTCTATCTTATTACTCCTGCGAGAGAAAAACCATTAGATGGTATAAGAAACTATTTATTCACACAGTGCAACTTCTTATGATCAACGCTTTGAAATTATATAATGCATATTCTGGAAATAGAAAAATTTCGCTATACGATTTCAGACTCTCGATAATAAATGGGCTTCTGCCAATAAAACCACCACCTGAAATTGATCAAACACCTTCAACAGTAAAGCACTCTATTGTTAAGATAACCGAAACGTCTAAAGACAAAGACAATTACAATAGAATAAAACAAAAAAGGTATTTATTTACTTATTCTTTTATTTTATTTACTTATTTTTTGTTTTTTTACAAATAGGTGCCGCCAGTGTACCAAAGAAGGAAAAGGAAGAAAGCGAACTATGTATCAATGCATAAAAAATATTTTTGTAATTACTATAAATTACAGAAAGGAACCAACCATTTTTTTTCCAGGAACTCCTCAAAAAATGAAAATCATAGAATTAAATTTTTCATTTTTTTTCCATTATAATCTATACCTAATGTATGTTAATCTTTACAAAAATTTAACGGTGTAGTTTCAATATTTCAATTTTGATGCAAAACCTTTGCAGGTATACATAAAACCTATACAGGTTGGTTCCACTCTGTTTAATGTCGCATAATTTATCATATCGACAGTCTAGTTATTGTATAACCATTTATTTTATATGTGTGTGTGTACCTTCTAGTGACATTAAATGTAAGTAATTTATACTTGTTTTGTGTTAATTTCTATTAACTAAAAATATATCATTTTTAGATGGATTATGAAAAACTAAAAAAAAAACTTGTCATTTAGACAATGTTAAACCAATCGTTAAGACGAAAGATTTACTTATGAGAGGATCCATCCCAATATTGCCTGCGAAAAATTTTGCGTTCCTTCACTGAACACAGTAAACCAACACGTTTGATATTATAAACGTGCTTTTAGATATTTCTGTAGCCGATATGATAAACGTAAATATGAGTGAAATTCTTAACAAAGATGAAAATATTAATATAACAATTGAGGAGAGCATATATATAGATGCAAATGATGATGAGCTTAATAATGCTTTGAAAGAATTTGATACTATTATTATGGGATCAATAAAAAACAAAACACCAGCATCAGCTGAAACTTTAGATCCTGTGGCATCATTGCGAATTTCATCTGCGCCATTAACGAATGAAAGTCCAATCAACATATATTGCATGTACGTCAACTAGCTCGGAACATCATCACCAATTAATGAAATTCTTTTTCATCGAAGAGAAAAATAAAAGAAAGGTAAAAAAATTACCGCACGTAATTACGTCTGAAGCTTGAAAGGAAATTATGGAGAATAAAGAAAAAGGAAGCGACTAGAGGATGAAGCAAAATCAGAGGTTTAAGAGTTAAAAAAGGTAAAGGTGGAAATTTGACCTCTAAACCCAAAATAACAGCAATTACCGTGAAGCCAGATTTAGAGGCAGAAAATGCATCTAACACAAAAATTAGCATCAACAATTTAAGTTTGAGGCAGAAGAATTTGACAAAATGAGTGACAATGGCTCAGAGTCACTAAATGAAACTTCTACTTTAGCAACAAAAAATTCTTTAGTTAAAGGAATATGTCATGGGTGTGGTGATAATATCACGTTAAAACGAATGGGAGGAAACGGTACTGAATGTCCTAGAACCTTTCATTCCAAATGTGAAAACAAAGAAAAATTGTTTGCAAAGGTATTTCTGTGTAGCAAATGAAAGTCCAAACTCCAATTTTTGTTTCATTTCTCATTAATAAATAAAGTATTTTATTCTACCTAAATAGTTATTTACCTATTTCCATAAATAATAATGCAAACACCTAACTACAATTGTCTGAGTAAGCAAGTACAGGTTTTCTTATTACCATCTGTTATTCTAAATGCCAACGACTATATACTGGCAGTGCCAAGAACTGTGATAGTAGTGCCAATTACTGTGAACTATTGCTTCCCCCATTTGTTTCTCTAATTCTCAATAGAAAACAAGGGTAAACATAAACAAATGTAACGTAAAAGTGATATTTGGTATTTAAACTTTCAAACAACGTAAAATATTTGCTTCACATAGCCATCTATCATTTCACGAGAAATTAATAAGTATAGTCTGATGACTGACAATAGTGCCAACGACTGTCGCCTTTACCTTAAGTCTGATCTAAATCTCAGAAACTTTTTTCTTGACCTGTGTAATACTTTTGTAGAGAGAAAAAATGAATTTGCCGTTAATTCGGTATCACCTTTTAGTTGCCCTGAACTAGACGACGCAGATCTGTTAGTCATAACTCCTTATGACTCATGCTATTGTTGTATATAGCTGGAGGGTTTAGATCTAGAAAATTCCCATAATTTGAGTTGGAAGTGTTTAAGAAAGTAAAGAAATGTTGGTGTGGGAGACCCCAATGACAAGTTCTAATAAATCTGAAAATATTTAAAATGAAAAGCTATTGTGAATAAATTATATCTGCAATAATTATAACTACATCTGTACATCCCTGTAAAGATTGTGAAATATAACTTTATTCAGTCGACATTCAGGAAATGTTTCGTTTTTATCATATGTTACATTTGAAACATCATAAAACGTTTAAATTGCGTTTCTGTAGCATTGCATAATAAATGTTTTAAATGAAAATATATAATTTAAGTTTCAAAACTTACACATAATTATATCATATGCATATGATATGTTTTGTGGTATGTGTGGAGAGACGTATAATTTTTGTGCATAAAATCAGAAACTTCATCACCTTATATATCTCCTTTTTTATAGTCAGTTGATTTACTTCTGTAGAGAAGTTTAATTTGCCGTTCAAGGCAATTCGTCATCACTTTTATGTTTTAATTTTTGGCCTTGGATAGGTTCCATCAGCCAGCTACACAGATGAGTGAAAGAGAAGGAAATACTAAATAGCACATATTTCAAGAACAGGGGGCCATCAGGCGACTTAAAGTTATACATTGACTGGGCCGCGGATAGTGGATTAAACCACAAAGGATATAGATTTTTATAGAACAGAGTTACTGAAATAGAGGTCGTAGAAATTATAAATAAAATGAAAAATAAAAATTCCGTGGGAGTTACGTCTTCTTAAATTTTGTAAATATACCTTGGCCACTACAATTGCCACACTAATTAATAAGTCTTTTGAACCTGAACAATTTCCCAACATTTTAAAATTGGGCAAATTAGTGCCCCTACACAAAAAAGATGACAAAAACTTATTAGAAACTTATTGGAAAACTACAGACCAATAATAACCCTGAGTTATATTTCCAAAATTTCAGAAAAATCAACAGCCAATCGTCTATACAAGTATCTATAAAAAAAATGATCTATTTACCGATTGCCAATGTGGCAAATCCACGAAGTTGACCAGACTCGAATTCATACAAAAAAAATGTGGTTACCTTGATAAAGGCAAAAAAGTTGCTGGCATATTTTTTTATTTAACTTCTGCCTTTGACTGCGTAAACGCGAATTTTCTGAAGTTAAAATTATTTTCTCTAGAAATAAGAGGCAATATTCTAGATTGGATAATGGCATACTTAGATAACAGAAACATAATAGTTTCTCTAGATTCTGTAACCTCTGAAATATATGATATGGATATTGGTGTTGGACAGAGCTCAATGGTACTATTTTTAATATTCATTAACGACCTTCCTTCATTTATAACCGAGGGAGATATTTTCATGCATGCCGATCATTCGTCCGCGCGTGGTCATAAATGCCAATGGTATTCAGGAGTTGGAATCCAAAGTATACTAAATATTTGATGAGATTAAGAATTGGTGTGATCAAAATTTACTCATTGTCAATAAAAACAAGACTGTGTTCGTTCATTTGTCTAATTCAGCATCAAACTCTATTCCTAATATAAGCCATGTAGAAACAAGCAACAATACGAAATTTTTAGGAACTATCATATATTGAACACTTACTTTCTCCAGTTATGTAGACAGTCTTTGCTCAAAAGTAGCCAGAACTACATTTGCTTTATTAAATATTAAAGAAGAAGTCAACTAGAGTGGTCTAATTACACTCTCCCGCAATTCTTAGTTATAAAATTAGCAGTGGAAATTAACAGTGTGTTTGTAACGCAAAAGAGGATCATCAGAATTATCTTTAATTTATCCTACAGACATTCTTGTCGACATACATATCGAGAAAAAAATATTATGATACTACCATGTATATACATATATAAATTACTTTGTTTTGTATATAGTAGTAGTAACAAATTCAATCTGAATAAAGCAGAGTACATAATCACATTACACGTAGTGCAGACGACATACATATAGCTAATTACAGGTTAAGTATATTTAAAAAATCCCCACACTGTGCTGGCGCGTATCTTTTTAAGATACTTCCAAACAGCATCATTTGCTACACAAAGGCAAGGTATTTAAGACAGGATTAAAAAACTATTTAATAGAGAATTGTCTTTATTCCATCGATGAGTTCTGTAGCATATTAGGAATAAATATCATGTCAAGATAAATAACTGACAAATGACAGCTAATGTTACATAACTATACTACATAGAAATAAAAACTTATAAATTAATCGGAATGTACTTACATTTTCGATTAAAAGAGCATAGTTAAGATCCAAACCCATGTGTCTTAGTAAATTTACAAAGATAATGCAGCCACAGGTCAACTATGAAATCTTACGGTACACATAAAATGTTGGGTACCGATTGACACGTACAGGATTGAAAAATAGAAACAACTGCTGTTTTAAAATCTACAAATTAGCTCCCCTTTAAAATTTAATCACGCAAGTAGTTTATTTTGGTGAGACCAACATATGAAAAATTGTAGTTAGCGGGGATCCGATATTGCACATCATTCCTCAAGTTGTTCCATTGAATTTAGTGCATATTAAGTTAAAAAAAATATGTAATGAATTACTTACAAAGCATTGTAACCGTCACTTTAGTGGGCCACAGTGTATCTGAGGTTTACTGGCTCACTGTGTATATGGTTGCCTGAATTTTTCTTGAAAACGCCATATCTAGGATAGGCAACTGAAAACACCCTTGGTAATGTTACTGGTAATAGTTTCGTAGCCCTTTGCTTTTTTTATATTTCCATTTTTCTAAAACAATGAGTAATAAATTACCAATTTATTTAAAATTGATATGTGTGTGTTTTCCAAGCATGCAATTTGAAATCAAATTCCCCATCTTATTATTGATATCAAGATTGGTAGACTTGAGTTTTCGTGACAAAAAATAAATTCTCTCTTTTTTGGTGTCAGCTAAGGAGCCATGTGAAACATTTTTGTGAGGCCCTGGCTGTGTGTTAAATTAAATAATTTAAGCCTAAGAACACCAAAGGTAAATACTCTTCAAAATTTTTTATATATTTTGAGATATAAATTATTTACTTCTCGAAGTTTTACACAGAACTTATTTTTAGGCTCTTATGGTCAGATTTGCATGTGAGATTTTTTGGTGAAACTCTAAGTACTGATTTTCACGTCATAGTTTTTGGCCATACTTTTTGTGTGTATATCTCTCACTTCATAAATGGTTATCGTTATCAATACCGATGGGAATTTGATGGTATAATTGTATGTTGGAAATAAGCACCCACCTGCTAAGCCTGTTTTGGTTTAATACGCCAAGAGTCTTGGGAATTCGCCGTATTTGGAGGTTTGTGTCTAGTAACATCCGCAAAGTCCTGCCACGTAACGAGAAACTCCTGTAAGTAAATGTTTTTTTTAATTACTTCCCTATCTCCGGAAGATTTTGTGGGAACGGAGCAGTACTCTTTAAGGCACTGAAGAACTACACGTTTCATGGTAGCCCTTGTAACATGCGGAATGCTCAATAGCATCCTTCGTTACACTGTTAATATTTATTAGAAAAATTATAAGTTATCGGAAATATTATTCCCACAAACTTTGGTACTTATAGAATGCCCTTACTCCTTAGACTATGATGAACATACGTGATCTGTCAGCAGTTAAAGTTCGCGAATACTAGATAGCGCACTAGGAATGATATTTCAACTAAATAACGCCGGGTGAAACTCTTTCTCGTTGAACCATTGAACTAGTTAGACGTATTTATAATTTTGTTTGACCTGTAATGGGGATGTTAGAATTTGAAAAACCTCGTGATGATCACATGAGGTAAGGTTTTAATAATTATACCGGTAAATGCCATCTAACATTTGAAATATTGTTTTAGGTTTTTCTTATATTCTTATAAATTAAGAATTAATTTCTTAATAACAAAACTTATTTACGTCTAATGATTTTAACGTAGTATTTCAACGTTATATTATTTGCTTTAAGCAAGATTTGAGATTATCTACATTCACTTAGCGATACCTACTACGTTTTCCACTAAGCAAACAATATTCATATGAAGTCAACTTTTCTATACTACATTTTGAATTGGGATATACGAAAACATTCCGAGCGATGAGATTTTCTTCATTTTGTCTTGGCGACAAATCTTGTACGGACGTTTTTACAATTTCATAACCTCAAAATGGAATTAAAGCAGCCACATGTGAAATTTTAAACCCATAATCATCGAAGAACAGGATCACATTTAGGAATTTCCTTAATCAGGATAACCAAATAAAAGATAAGTACTTTTGATTACTACATGTAAAAGGGATTATTTTCACATGATTGTAGTTTTGGGTTATAAAAGCCGTGTCTAAATTTAAAATATGAGATTCAAGCTAAAGCTATTATAATTTTTTTGTTAGATTATATTTTAAATACGCTGTTATAATTAATCCATTGTCGTACATTAATTCATAGTTACTTATATCTTAAATTCATCGTCGCACATATTTCATCGTAGTATTAATTTCTTGGTTAATTTTATCGTGATTCCTTTCTGTAAATATTTTATTGTAGTATTGTAATGCGTTTCTGTTGGTAACATAGTAAGTCGTGGTTCATTTTGATGGTAACGAGAGTGTTTAAGGTTTATGAACTTTGAGATAATGTTACGAGACATATTTGTTGTAATATAGTATTTTGTCTCTCGTAGAGGATCTCAAGTTCCTAATTTTGTTGTAATATATGATTTTTAATTTTGAGATAAATTTACGAGACTTATCTTCTGTAATATAGTTATTTTGTCTCTCGTAAAGGATCTCAAGTATATCTAATTTGTGTAATATATGATTTTAGTATTGAGGTGAAAGTTACGAGACGTATCTTTTGTAATATATTTTTGATTCTCGTACACGCCTCAGATTTGCCTTGCCGTTGTGTAATATAGTTTCTTTTGTATATATTTCTGCCTAATATTTTGCTATACAGTATCGTTGATGCTGTGATAGTCCATTTGTTGTAATATAATATTTTTGTAATATAGTACTATTGTATATATGTAACTTTTGTCTTTTGTTTATCTTTATCTTTAATTTTCTTTGATTACCCTAAGTAATCAATGGCGCCCAAGCCTTGAACTCGACGCCCTTTTGCTCTCCGTATCTTTACTGTGCTAGCCAGGTGAAACCAATGACGCTAACCACGTCGCTCGTAGGGTGGCCCACACTAGAACACTTGGGCAATATTTAAACATCGAGTAAAACCTTGCTTCGTACCACGTCTACGCCGCTGGTTGGTGGGGAGCAGGATGGTTCACCGGTGGCCAGCGAGCCAGTCTGTCTGCTTTAGTTACTTTGTCGATAGTCTGCATGTGACACTGTTACTGTTTGTTATATCAGTACATATACTTTGTATTTATTACAAATAAATCAGTTTTTTTCTACTTAACACGACTATCTATATATACAGTTCACTACACGATTCATGGTCCTTAGAGCTCGAATATTAATCGTAACAAAGCATTTTCATCAAGAAAATAAATAAATAAATTCCAAGAAAGAACACGCGGTTAAGCAGTACAGTTGACCAAGCAAGTTTCGTCGCAGTAACAACGAGAACTCGAGCGAGGTTGGACAGGTGGATTGGAACGACTCAACAGTGTGCGAGGTTAGTCCGTTTTCCATTTCCTTTTTACCTGAGCATTGTTTTGTAGCGAATGAGTGTTGTTTTTGCGGTTGTTTGCATTGAAAACAATTACTCCCAGTAATTTATCGATTTTATTTGCACCGTTTTTCTAAATTTGCTTTAATATAAATCATTTTAAGTAAATATTTCATAGATTCATTTGTTTAGTTTTATCTTTATTACATAATGTCTGAAACAAGCGATATCCTTAAGGCCTTAATAAAAAAACGTGGATCCGTAAAAACAAAATTGACATTTTTTGACAAATATTTGACGACGTTTGAGGGTTTAGAAAGCACAGAAATAAATAGAAATAAAATAATTGAGCTCGAACAGCGAATTGCGAGTGCTGAAACATTTCTTTGTAGTTTTGATGAAATTCAGAATGATATTGAGTGCGAATCAGAGGAGCCAGAGGAATGTTATAAAGATCGCGAAGAGTTCGAAAATAAATTTTATGCGATTTTAGCAAGAGCCAAAACCTTGTTAGAAAAACATATGATTATTGACGACATAAATGACGTAAAATCTCGTAGTTCAGCAGGACAGGCTTCTGTTCATTCGGGTCGCTCGTCTGCGTTTGAAGGCATTAAATTACCAGAAATAGATCTGCCTAAATTCGATGGGTCCTACGAAACGTGGATGGAATTTCGGGACATATTCGATTCGTTAATTCATAAAAGTCCGCAATTAAATAACATACAGAAGTTTCATTACTTGCGCGCGGCGTTGATTGGTTCTGCGCCACAGGTGATCCAATCGGTAGAATTTAAGGCTGAGCATTACGTCATTGCATGGAATGCTCTATGCGACAGATTCGATAACAAGCAACTTTTAATTCATAACCATCTGAGAGCGATTTTTACCATGGAAAGCATTGTTGCCGCGTCAGCAGCTAAAATCAGACATTTATACGAAAATTTATTTAAACATTTAAATATTCTAAAACAACTAGGCGAACCCGTCGATTCGTGGGATACCTTAACGAAAAAACGGGTAATTATTTGAGGGGTCTTGTAAGCCAGGAGAGCAGCAACAACGTTGAAAACTCGAAGCCAAAATACGCATGTTTTCTTTGTAAAGGTGATCATAGCTTGTTTTACTGCCCAGATTTTCTTAAATTATCAATCAAGGATCGTATTTCAAAAACTAAAGCGTTACAGTTATGTACGAATTGTTTGAGACGAAGCCATTTATCCAAAGACTGTAAATGGTCCGGATGTAAAATATGCGGCGGTAAACACAATACAGTTTTGCATGAATCGAATTCGGATTTAGTATGCACTGTAGGTCAAGAAAATGTTTGCGTTAATGAAAATTCTTATGCGCAAAGCAAGTCAAAACCAGATACCACTAATTGCACATTGGCAACAGCGCAAAATGCGGTTTTATCAACGGCAAAGGTTCAGGTGCGTAGTAAGAGGGATAACGTTAAGTTTATAACAGCCCGAGCATTGCTGGATTGCGGTTCCCAATCGAGTTTTATAACGTCAAATTTGTGTGAAAAATTAAATTTAAATAAAACAAGGTTTCAGTTAGCAGTATCAGGTATTAATGATAAAATATCCTTCGCCGATTATAAATGCGACTTAAATATACGATCATCGTACAGTTCGTATTCGATTGATTTGTCTTGCTTCGTGTTAGATAAAATTACAACCGACATTCCAGGTACCCCGATCGATATTCAGGATTTGAATATTCCTGTCAATATAAATTTAGCCGATCCCGAATTTTATATCCCCCAGCCTATAGATATACTAATTGGTGCCGATGCATTTTGGCAAATTTTAAGCATAGGTCGAATTAATCTCGGATTAAATACCTCTATCCTACAAAATACGCGTTTAGGTTGGATAGTCGGAGGTTCTTTGTCTATGCCTATGAATAAAACCCGGTGCAATTTAAGCACGAACATTTCGGTTCAGGAGCAATTAGCCAAGTTCTGGGAAGTGGAAGAGCTTGAAACAAACAAACCCTGGTCAATCGAAGAGCAGGCATGTGAAAATCACTTTGTCGAACATTTGTCAACTTCCGAGGACGGCAGATACATAGTAACACTCCCATTAAAGCAGTCTCCAAATAAACTCGGAGAATCACGCGAAACAGCCATTAAACGATTATCATCCCTCGAGCGTAAGCTTACGTCAAACGAAACCTTAAGAAAATTATACACGGATTTTTTAGCAGAGTACGAGCAGCTAGGTCATATGACGGAAGTCAGTGATAAGATTAACAAAGATCAAGTTGAATATATTATGCCTCACCATGGAGTGCTAAAAGAGTCGAATCTTTCAACAAAATTACGCGTGGTTTTTAATGCGTCCTCCGCGACGTCTACTGGTTTATCTTTAAACGACTTGCAAATGACGGGACCTATCATCCAGCATGATTTGCTATCTATCATTTTGCGTTTTCGTATGCGTAGTATTGTTTTATCAAGCGATATAAAGATGATGTATAGGCAGGTGCTTATTCATCCCGATCAACGTAGCTTGCAAAAAATTGTATGGCGTTCGAATCCTAACGAACCTATTAAGACTTTCGAATTGAACACCGTTACGTACGGAACGACTGCTGCGTCTTTTTTAGCGATACGTTGTCTCCATCAGGTTGCTCATGAATGCGAGAGCGAACATCCTACTATAGCTAACGTTATTCGAAATGACATGTATGTAGATGATTTATTAACCTCTGTTGACACCCAAGAGGAGGCCAATTACGTTTGTGAAACCATATCACAAGTTTTAATCAAACGTGGATTTGAATTACGAAAGTGGAAATCCAATGATCGAAACGCACTCATTGGGTTAGACACGGAAGACACTTCAAACGTAGTTGAGTTCTCCATGAACAAAGAACAAGGAACTAAGACATTAGGACTTTCATGGGATTGCGATCGTGATATTTTAACCTACAGAATACGTGATGAAACCGACTCAGAACCTAATCAGGTCACGAAACGAGTTATCCTTTCTAGAATCGCTACCATTTTTGATCCATTAGGCTTAGTAGCCCCCTGCATAATCATAGCCAAGGTCATCTTGCAAAAACTTTGGTCTGAAAACATTACGTGGGATCAACCGTTACCCCATCATATTCTTACGTCTTGGTTAGAATTTTCGTCTCAGTTATGCGAATTAAACAACATAATGATTTCGCGTAAGGTCACTTGCGCTGATCCGACATATGTAGCATTGCACGGTTTCGCTGATGCTTCGGAAAACAGTTATGGCGCTTGTATTTACGTGGTCACAGAAAATTCAGCTGGCGAACGAACATCGAACTTACTGTGCGCCAAGTCAAAGGTTGCGCCTATTAAATCTATAACAATGCCACGGCTGGAACTATGCGCGGCCCTAGTTCTATCTCGACTTATTTCCAAAGTTGTAGATTCCGTTAACATTACGTTTGATAAAGTTTATTGTTGGTCAGACTCAACAATTGTTTTGGCATGGTTACAAACACCGCCAAATGTTTTGAAACCATTTGTCGCAAACCGCGTATCCGAAATTCAGAAAATGACAAACTCTTTCGTTTGGAAACATGTACCGACGTTGGACAATCCCGCAGACATAGTTTCGCGCGGTCTTGAACCAAAGCAATTAATAAAATCAAACATGTGGTTTTACGGCCCGGTATGGTTAGTAAAAAACTCGAACGAATGGCCAACAGGTCAGCCCCTGTTAGTCGATTTGCCCGAAAAACGAAACCGATGTCTTATAACATCAATTCCTCTCACTTGGTTTCCATTTGAACGATTTTCGAACTTGAACAGACTAAAGCGTGCATTTGCCTTTGTTTTAAGGTTTATAAAAAACTGCAAATCAAAATCCGATTCTGTAAATTCAGCATATTTGACTGTAGACGAATTGAATGAGAGTTTTACAAAATTGATAAAAATCGCGCAGCAAGAATCCTTTTATGAAGATTATGTATATCTTCAGAAAAAGGGGCAGTTACCATCTAACAGCAAATTATTAAGTTTACACCCATTTATTGACGAGCAAGGAATTTTACGCGTCGGAGGAAGGTTAACAAATTCCGAATATCCTTATTCTAAAAAATTTCCTATATTGTTGCCTTCTGGTCATCTTCTAACTAAACTCATTTTCGAAAACGAACATCAAAGATTATTACACGCAGGGCCACAATTGCTTCTAACAAGTATTCGAGATATGTTCTGGCCTATTTCCGGTCGAAATTTTGCGCGTAAAATAGTTCGAAGTTGTGTAAAATGCGCTAGATATGATACACAGAAAATTCAACCCATTATGGGAAATTTGCCAGAGGCACGCGTTCGACCAACTACACCGTTTTCGATAGTTGGCGTAGATTATGCCGGACCTTTCACGATGAAAGACAAGCGCGGACGTGGTTGTAAACCTATCAAGTGCTGGGTAGCCTTATTTGTATGCTTCAGCACTCGAGCCATTCATTTAGAGCTCGTATTATCTTTAAGTACAGCTGACTTTCTACAAGCTTTCAACCGTTTTATTAGTCGCCGCGGGAAGCCATCTGAAGTTTTTTCAGATAATGGAACGAATTTTGTTAAGGCCAGTAAGGACTTAAAGGAAATTGGTGAATTTCTTAAAAATAACCATTCTTATATTTGTGATTCAGTAGCCAATATGAACATAAAATGGCATTTCATACCTACAAACTCCCCTCATTTTGGCGGGATATGGGAGGCGGGAGTTAAAAGTTTAAAACACCACTTAAGGCGAGTATTAGAAAGTTACACTTTATTTTTCTTTGATTTTCAAACATTGCTCATTCGCATTGAAGCAGTACTCAATTCCAGACCTTTATCTCCCCTAAGTTCAAGCCCAGATGACTTAACCCCCCTTTGCCCCGCACATTTCTTGATTGGAAAGTCGACGATGTCTTTGCCAGATCGAGTTTTGCCCGACGTCAAGGAGAATCGTTTATCACAGTATCAACTCCTGCAGAAACTCTATGAGCATTTTTGGAGCCGTTGGAGTCGAGAATACATCAGCGAACTTCAGCAACGGCGACAGTGGAGAAAAAATCAAGGCAATTTAGCAACAGGCCAATTGGTTCTAATCAAGGACAACAACCTACCTCCCGCTAAATGGCGATTGGGACGAGTTTTAAATTTGATTATGGGAAAGGATGGCATTCCCAGAGTTGCTTCCATAAGGACAGCCGATGGCACCATCTCTCGTGCGTTAGTCCGACTATGTCCTCTACCCGTTGTCAGCTAAGACTTCCAAGGCCGGGGGCATGCTTCGTACCACGTCTACGCCGCTGGTTGGTGGGGAGCAGGATGGTTCACCGGTGGCCAGCGAGCCAGTCTGTCTGCTTTAGTTACTTTGTCGATAGTCTGCATGTGACACTGTTACTGTTTGTTATATCAGTACATATACTTTGTATTTATTACAAATAAATCAGTTTTTTTCTACTTAACACGACTATCTATATATACAGTTCACTACACGATTCAAACCTTCTTTTCTTAGCCACACCCTACATGCGTAATTCCTTTTGGTTATCGTCTACAAGAGGGTAGTTTTGTTAAGAATAAATTTCAATTGTAACAACCGCATGCAAATAGTGAATTTGCAGTAAGCTTGATGTAATGGTAGTAGTTTAGCCTAATTATAATAAAAATAATTGTCATAATTACCATATTAAAGCAACTCTCCATTCAAGGCATATGCACCGTGTAAACCTCCATAATAGCAGCTGTTATTTGCTGGTACCAACAGAAATTGTGATTATGACTATAATAATGAGTTAATTAGAAATTAATATATTAATTTATTTAAATCAAAACAGCGCTGTCAAACTAGTTCCGTCAGTACGGTGAATTGCAGGACGATTTTCCAAATACAGGATTTCTCACTAGTTAAAATTTCAATTAATTGAGTCGATATTTGAGTGTTCTTTGTTATTAACAGCATAGCATTTTTGTGTGTAGACCTGCGTGTTTCTATGTCTTAATATTTAGTGTTAGCCTCTTTTGAGTATGTTTCTCGTAATCCCTATTTAAAAAATTTTTATATACCCATTTATATATATTTTACCGCCATATTGTTTATATACTTATACCTACCTGTTAATTTCATTATTATAGTAGTATACATTTTCATTGTATCTACCAGGTTTAAGCTTATTAAACCTATTTCTAGCTGATTATTTTTTTTATTACTCCTTTCTTTATTTTGTCCCTCATTTGTAAGTTTTTTGCTTGTTTTTATTTTTTGTTTTTTGTCAATAATTAATCTGATTGTTGACTGGCGCCCAATTTAGGTTTACCTAATCGTAATCACATAAGAAAAAAACATAACGAACCCACAACCCGCTCCCGACTATATCAGCTGCCGCGCTCTGCCACATGTCTCCGTCCAGCAGACCTAGAGGAGACGTGTTGCAGCCTGAGAGGATAAAGATATAAGGAGGGAACATTCGATTGGTGGGGGTTATACACACCCGGGGACGGAAGTCGCCATATTACTACACCGTCGATGACTCATTTGTTGTGAAATTTGGTCTGTCTTTTGTAGGTTAGAAACGGTTTAGCAGCGATTTGTAGTTTAATTTGAAATTTATAAATGACTTTTTGTACAAGTTTTATAGAATTTAGTTTTATTTAGTGTTTAGTGGTACGACATAAACAATGGTGAGCTGTGTTGTGTGTGGCAGTTCCAAAACTGCAAATCCAAAAAATGTAGAGAATCCCGTGACTTTTCATGTGTAAATTATATATATGTGCTGTGTAATAATGTATTACTAAATTTAAACACAGAAATCAGCAATTTACGTGTGCGATAATCGTCCGTGCATTAATTGTTTAAAGTACTTTCAATGTCATATTGTTTACATAATTTTTATAGCAGTGGCGGAGGTATCTACCATACCGAAATTATGGAGGAAATGACTAATATTTTATTACATGTCGATTGTTTAATGACTCTGGAAATCTAAAAGACAGTTTAAATAAAGAATTTTCCATGATGATAATGACATTCACACAAATTATGAAAACTATTGTTTCAAATCCTATTTTTTAAATCATTTGCCTAAATGTTAGATTACGTTATATATGTAAGCAATTGAGCGTAAAAGATAGTACCTATTAGAAATTATTATAAGAAATTGATTTTGTTTAAAGGGCAGTAGATGTGACTTCATGTTGCTTCATAAGCATGAAATATAATTTTAAACACCTGGTAGTTTTAATTCATGACCTACGTATTGCCAAAAATAATTAATGTGTAATGAAGATGTATACCTTATTAACAATAAATATTTCAAATATTTTATATAAAATGCATGCTAGATATTTTAAATCTAAGTAATTTAGAAAACCATTTGAAATTTAGTCTGTAAATTATTGAAAATCATATTTGTGAATAAACATATAAGTAAAATGAAATGTGTATTATTTATCGAAGATCTATTTTTTTAGGACCTTTACCTCAGAAAACTGGCTATGAAGTGGTGAGAAAGTAATAAAATTAGTCAGTCACGCAAACGTGGCCTTTAATTGTTTCTACAAAACAGCAACGTTATGTTAAAAGCATATTATAAAGGTGTATGATAGGTATGTTATTAAAAGTAGTGTAGAGGTATAGGTACTGAAAAAGTATAAAATTTTATCATATCTTGTATGACCTGTATTTGTACATTTTTAACAATAAAATATACATTTTTGTATGACAAGAATGTCAACACTTAATATTTAAAAAAATATATATTTTCATATGCCATTTCAAACATTTATATCTTAATCTAACTCTCCTAATAGTCTGGAACTTAAAGTCTACAATAATTTACTTTTTGTCATGAAAGGACATAACCTCTTACTTGAATTGAAGAAGTAGCAAATAAATATTTTTATAGATACGGGAATACTTTTGAGTGTAATTTTGATATGTGCGTTGGTTGTTGGCTAAACCATGTTTGTATTAATTGTAATATTTTGTATTGCATAATGTTTTTTTGACTTGACTGATTTGATGTTTGCAACTGAGGTAAGGAATCAATAAAGAATCTAATTTAATGCATTTACTTAAATTTAATACTTTGCTGCTTGTAAATATAAGATCAATAATTCTTTTTGTTGATAAAATTATTTCTACGAAGTTGAACTTTTATGAATAACATTTTTTACTTTTCATTGAAAAGCTTTCAATTCCCGTGTGCAAAAATAAATTCATTTTATTAGTTATGAAAGAGCGTGGGAAATCTAAAATATGAGATGCTAACTCACTTGTGCAACGCCACTGGTAACACGTCATATCCGCTGGCGGCCACCTTGGTACACCATCGCGGTCCCTCGACCTTGAGGCTGAGTATCTCTCCTTATATATAATCTTTATCCTCTCAGGTTGCAGCATTTTGGTGATGATTGGAAGGAAAACTAAAAAAAAATAATTTGGATTACTATAAAGATTTATTTAAAGGACTTCGGGTTAGGGAAGACGACCCACAGGACTCCGGGCAGGAACAAGATGAGTTTTATATTCCTCTGAAGACCAGGCTGTGGTCTAAAATTGATTTTCCGTTATGTTTGTTAAATTCTCTACCCTTTAGTAAATATACCCTATTTTAACCAAACCATTTTCTATTTTGGCCTTTGGATTAGTTTAGAAACTGACAAATAACAATTCTAGGTTTACTTCTAAAAACGACTAATTACAAAGTTTTAGCGAATAACAATTTAGTTTTTGGTAAAGCTTTACAGCCGTTAAACTTAGGTAAGTGCACAATTTTTTGTCTGTTTTTCAATATAGGTTTAAAACTTCTTTTTATTCATACATGGTTCTGGAAATAGTCGACTCAATTACGACTATTTCAGTTCTTACCTAAAACTTCCCTGTGAAGTATGTGAAATATAACTAAATTTAGGTGACATTAAGGAAATGTTTCATTAATATCATAATAGGTTGTATTTGAAACATATTATGAAACCTTTCTATTGTATTTGTGTAACATGTTAACATGTTAAATATTAAACAATATTTTAAACATTTCTAATCAAAGCATATACATAAAATCTCAAAACTTTCGTATAATTATGTCGTATTACGCAAATGGTGGGTTATGTGATATGTATGGAGAGACCTACAATTTTTGTGCAGGCTCCATAAAATCTGAAACATCATCGCCTCATACTCAAAACATATACATATGCATGTGAAAAATTCTATTATCGGAATGTTTGGTCCAATGATGGAGTGATTTATGCGAAAGTCAAAGATAAAATTGTAAAGTTGAGGGACACAAATGAAATTGAAAATTTACTAAATGCATAGCGCATAATAATTAATTTCCTGAGTATGTTTGTTCTCTTTATTATATACTTATTAAATACGAACCTGTTAGATGTTTATGTTAATATATGCCGCTCACACTTTGTATGATAATCTTATCTCGTTTTTTAAAGCGAGTTCTTTAATTGTAACTTTTTGTAGGAATAGAATAAATTAAACGGTTTTACTTTAATATTTGTTTTTATTTAACTTTTTGGTTACTATTTTAACTGTGTTAAAGATTCTACCATTTATTAACACAGTTAACACAAATAAAGATTCTACCATTTATTATTTGAGACGGCACATGTAAATATTCGGTCATTATTACCAAAGTTTAACTCTATAAAAAGCTTCATTTTGGATAATAAATATGATTTATTTGCTCTGAGTGAAACCTGGTTAAACTCTACTATTTCAAATTTATCTGTGAATATTAACAATTATACCTTAATTCGCAAAGATAGGCAAACTAGGGGCGGTGGCGTAGCATTTTATCTCAGTAACTCGTATAAATTCGACCTAATCAATACTGGCGATAATATTGAGCAACTATTGATACGCGTTTCTATAAATAATAATTCTCTAATATTTGGCGTCTGCTATAGACCACCTCACATGAATTTTAAATATTTTACAGACCAACTGGAAGAAGCAATTTCAATTTCTATGCAGTATGGAGATAAAATATTTTGTTTCGGAGACATAAATATTAATTTATTAAATACAGACTTAAGTGCAACTCAGTATTTTACATCAATGTTTGAGTCACTCGAATTCTATCAAGTAGTTAATGAAGCCACTCATATAACGTCTAATAATCCATCATTACTTGACATTCTGTTATGCAATGATCTGAAATCTGTCTCATCTCTAAAATTGGGAGGCTTGGATATATCTGATCATGAACTGGTTCAATGTAAAATAATAACAAATATCTCCAAATTTAAGCCAACTTATATAACTTATAGAGATTTTAAATACTTCGATGAGCATGCATTTTATACTGACTTACAAGCGCTCCCACTACAAGATATGTTCTACATGAATAATATCGATAGTAAAGTAAATCACTTATCAACACATTTACTAAATGTTTTTAATAAACACGTCCCTTTGAGAACAGTCCGTATAAGTAGAAATAAGGCACCTTGGTTGACAGATAATCTAAAGCTACTGATGAAACAAAGAGATAAGGCTAAGTCTGAATATAAAAAAAATCCATCGCCCGCAAAATGGAGCTATTATAAGCAAATGCGAAATATTACAAACCATGCCCAAACTGCTGAGAAACGTGCTTATTTTAATCACATTGCTAGAAATAAGAATTCAAAGAAGCTCTGGGGAGAGCTTAAATCACTAAGTATTACATCTAGAAGCAAGCCCCAAATACCTGACAATTTACTAAACCCTGATACTATCAATAATTATTTCATAGACAGTGTTCCACAAAATAACAACAATACCGCGGATGTCGTGAATTATTATAACCTAAATAAAATCAATAATTCAGATTTCAATTTCAGTTTAGTTTCCACCCAACTTATTCAAAAAGTTCTTTGTAACTTAAAAAACTCTACGCCGGGATCTGATTCGTTAAGTATTTATTTTATCAAATTATGTTGTCCGTACTTACTAAATTTCTTGACTCACATTATCAATAGTATGTTTATCGAATGTCAGTTTCCTGCTGCTTGGAAAATCGCCCTGGTGACTCCAATCCAAAAAAAAAAATGATCCAAAGACATTTGCAGATTTGAGACCTATAAGTATTCTCACAGGATTGTCAAAGTTAGCCGAAAAAATAATTGAGATTCAGCTTAGGGAACACGTAAATACCTTTAATATATTACCATCCATCCAAACAGGTTTTCGTGCTGGTTATAGCTGTTCTACAGCTTTAACCCATATAATGGATGACATTGTCGAGGCTACCGAACAAGGTAAATGCACCATCTTGTTACTATTGGACTTTAGTAAGGCTTTCGACACTATAGACCATGCACTGCTCTTGGCAATATTAAAATCATGTGGTATTGAAGACAAAAGTTGCAAGCTGCTTCAATCATATCTCGAGGGACGTTCACAAATTGTAAGAATATCTAATAAACTTTCTCAATCAAGAGCGATCAGTAAAGGTGTTCCACAGGGCTCTATTTTAGGACCTCTGTTGTTCACAATTTATACGGCACAATTTGTAAATTTTGTTAAATCTTGTTCGGTTCACATGTATGCGGACGACACTCAGATCTATTATTCTTTCTATGCTAATGATTATGGGGCCGCTGTACAAAAAATCAATAGTGATCTAGTAAGCTTATCAGATATATCTTCACAACATTCACTCATTTTAAATCCAACAAAATCAGCTATGCTCTTATTTGGTAAAAAGCCCGACTGTAATAATTTACAAAATTTAATCAAAATAGAATTAAACGGATCTTCTTTGAAATTGTTGCAACATGCTAAAAATTTGGGGTTAATCCTAGACACATCTTTAAGATTTAGAGAGCAAGTTTGTAAACTTATACAAAAAGCTTACGCCTCCCTAAGACTTCTCTACCCACACCGAAGTTATTTAACTATAAACACAAAAAAGGCTCTTTGTGAAACATTAGTATTGTCACAGTTCACATACTGTGCCCCAGTGTATGGCCCCTGTTTGGACAAGGATTGTAGTAACCGTATACAGCGTGTGCAGTATTCATGTATTCGATTTATTTATGGTATTCGTAAATTCGAACATGTTTCATATAAGTTATCAGAACTCCATTGGCTAAATATGCAAGACCGAAGAAATTTTTATTCAACCTGTATGTTTCACAAGATTATCACAACGAAGGCACCATCATATCTCTACAATAAAATAACTTTTCGCAGTGATGTGCATAATCTTAATGTCAGGTCCAAAGGTTTACTTAGTCCACCTATGCATAGAACTTCGTTTTATGAGAGAGGCTTCAAATACTGTATTTATAAATTATATAATCAGGTTTCATTTGATGCCAAGTCACTCAGTCTCGCAAAATTCAAAAGGTATATGAAAGCTGTTTTGCTAGGACAGACAGGATAATTACATGTGCCTATTATTATTATTATTATTGTTATTATTATTTATTGTTGTTTGTTCATTATCTACATATATAATATTTAGTTAACACAATATTTAGTTTTCTGTACTACCTACGTGCATTAAGTGCATTTTCTTTATTGTAAAGCAAGGGTTAAGTGGTAGAGCACACTTGTTGTGAACTTCCCCTTCAGATTTCCAAGAATTGTAATACGTATGACTTCATTATCATATGTAAATATTAACGGAAATAAAGACATTTATTATTATTATTATTATTATACGTCTCCGTTCTTATTAGTCAGTTGCTAATAATACTGTAGATATAAAAGATGAATTCACTGTTGAAGGTAATTCGTCATCACAGATCTGCTAAACATAACTCCGTATCACTTATGCTGTTGTTTTACATTTTCAGTAGATTTAGATCGAGAACATGTGCGTAATTTTAGTTAGACGTATTTCTGAAAAGTCAGTAAAATTCTAATGAATTTGAGTACAGATTTAAAATAGAGAGCTCTTAAGTTTCAAAACTTTCGTTTAATGGGCTCATTTAATAAATTTCTTTTGGTGGACAAAGTATTAAGTACTTATAATTATAATTAATTAGGCGATATTGAAAATGTCAGTCAGATGTATCCAACATGGGGTTCTCGAAATATTTTTTAAAGAAGGAATTTGAAGCGCGATGCGACTAACATGATGACGTCACTTAATAGGAAATGAAACCGTCGCGCACCATATTCAGCGGTCATGCATTGCATTCCGCTTTTCGAAATCCGAAACTCTTCGAATCTTCCAGAAGTGAATTTATTAATGATTATGGATTTTTTCGATCAAAATCATGAGTTTACCCAAAAATAAACTATTGCTAAAAATATCATCGTTTTTGCGGCAAAGACAAACACTAAATTGAAAAATAACAAATCATGTACAATATGTCACATTTGCTTTCAATTTTAAAAGTTATTAGTTTAAAGGCGTTTGCTTTATTTGTACTCTGCTCGAAACAATAAAATAAAATATATATGAATATTAATATTAATGAGAATATTCTATATTTAATTTTAGATTAGCTGGAAACAGTTACGGAGACAGTGAAATAGGTTATGTGCACTATGTGCAGTAGGGTGGAACTTAAAAACGAAGTTTCAAATTTTATTTTCTAATAGTGAAAATACTTTTCCTTTTTAACTCCATATAATAAAAATATTTAGCTTTTAAATATCAAATAATATTTACCGGTGCCGCAAAGCCTATTATGTAAAAAAAACACGAAAAAAAAAACCAATCATTGCATTAAAGCTATTTTAACAATATCGATAAGTTTATATTATGCAAAACATAAAATAAAGAAGTGTTGAAGTCCTGTCATGGAGAAAAGTGTGCCTTGGATCATATGCAATAGATGGCGCTACGTTACTGTAACGATATTTGACGTTAGGCTGCGTAGCGGGCGTTAGATATATCCGATGTATTATTGTGTCTGTTTTACTTGAGTGCGTGTCACAACAGGTTAGTTTTGGATAGCGTCCCCAATTAATATAAGGTGTTGTTTATGTGTTTATGAGTTTTTTTGATTACTTTTAATAAATAGTCGGTGACAAATGTGACAATGTCTGCTAACGTCCCTAAAACTAGAAATTTGTTAAAGTGTCCTGTGTTTGGTAAATCAAAACAATTAACTTTCGACTGTCGTGTTTTGCCAACATACGAAGACATTATGAAACATTATTTGTGGGTGCAGTTCAACTTAAAATCGGACAACTGGAATCGGGAACCTACTGTTTCTGAAATATCTCAGGTTGTTGCTGATGCCGTTAAAAATATATGGCTCAGAGCTTCCATTCCAACGGTTTCTGATACACGAATAATAAAAATGATTAGAGACTATCATGACAAATGTAGAAATTTAAAGAAAAGTATTAAGAATAGAAAGAACAGTCCCACATTCAATATAAAATTGCAAAATTTTAGGCAATCGGCAAAGAAACTTTTTGATGTGAGCTCGTGTAAATGCAAAGACTTTTCTTTATGTAAATGCACCAAAGTTTTTCGTGTACCAGAACAAGAACGTAACTTTCTCAAAGACCAAAGGAATAAAAGGATGATGGCAATAGGATCAATAGATATAAATACTACAAAGAAAATGAAGCGCAACGCCGAAAGGAGAGAAAAAGAATTATCAAGGAAAGAAAAAAGTATTTTAACACAAAAAAGTGACATTTTGATGAATGATTCGCCATCTGAAGATGACAGCCTGGAAGATATTGGTGCAATCGGTAGTTCTACCGAACCTGAATTTGACAATCAACCATCTACCTCAACTAAGAATGGAACTGAAAAGAAACGAGCTAAAAAATTTAACCTACCTGCACTGGCCCTGGCAGTTGAAAGAACAGGAGTATCGGACAGAGCAGCAACTATTATTGCAAATGCCACTTTAGAAGACATGGGTCTTATTTCTGATGATAATAAAGACAAAGTAATTGACAGAATGACTTTAAGAAGACAAAGAGAAAAGAAAAGAAAGAATTTGAAATAGCAAGAAAGGCGACATGAATTAATTTTAGAAGGCCTATATTTTGATGGCAGAAAAGATAGCACTATGGTAACTGAAGCAAAGGGAAAGAAAGTATATCGAAAAATCATTAAGGAAGAACATGTGGTACTAGTGCAAGAGCCAGGATCAAAATATATTGGTCATATTTCGCCAAGATCTTCGTGCGCTAATGATATAACCAATGACATTTTGGCGTATTTTCAAAATAATAATATTAATATTTCGAATCTGAAACTTATTGGGTGCGACGGAACCGTCGTTAATACGGGATGTAAATCTGGAGTTATCAAAATATTGGAAACAAGATTAAAAAGACCCTTACAATGGATAATTTGCTTACTACACGCAAACGAGCTTCCATTAAGGCATTTATTTCAGCAACTTGATGGGCAAACTACGGGTCCTAAAGGATTTTCTGGTCCAATAGGGAAACAACTTGAAAAATGCGAACTTATGGAAATTAAACATTATGAAAGAATCGAATCTCAGCTGCCAGAAGTTAAATTTGAGGATTTAAGTACAGACCAGAAGTACTTGTTCGAAATTTGTCAAGCGGTGTCAAGCGGCATATTTCCGCAAGACTTAGCAAAGAGGAACCCAGGAAAAATAGCTCATTCTCGTTGGTTAACAACAGCCAACAGAATTTTGCGTTTATATGTATCCTGTGAAACGCCTTCTCCAAATTTAAAAGTTCTTGCCGAATATGTTATTAAAGTTTACAGTTATATGTGGTTCAAAATTAAAGTAAAACCTTCTTGCAAGGATGGATCTATTCATTTATGGGAAATGATTAAATGTTCCAGGTACCTCAAAAAACAGCACAAGGATATCATTGATCCGGTAATACAAAGGAATGCCTTTTTTGGCAATCCTGAAAATATACTTTTGGCAATGATAACTGATTCCCGGCAACATATTAGAGAACTTGGGCTTAGGAGAATAACTGCAGCAAGATCCAGGCCTAACAAACGTGTTAGAAGTTTTGAAGTTCCTCCCCTTAACTTTGAAGCTCCTGAGTATATAGATCTAATAAACTGGAATGATATTAAACTGACGGAACCTCCTGTCTTGTCGGACTTATCTGACGAAGAAGTAACAAAAATGATACAAACCGGAGAAACACCTGATTTTCCACGATTTCCTAGCCATACTCAAGCGGTAGAAAGATGCGTCAAAATTGTCACGGAAGCCGCGTCAGTCGTGTCTGGATTTGAAGCTAGAGATGGTTTCATTTTAGGAAAGTTGAAGTCTCGCAGTGTTATGCCAAAGTTTAATACTAAAAAGGACTACAAGCACATAGATTGAATAGCTAATATAAAAAAGGGTGGGGGGGAGGGTGGAAGTCGATACGCAGCCACCTTCTCGTGGTGACTTCTGGGTAGAATTTGCTTAATATATAGCACATTTGAGCTAAGAGCTGCGTTTTTTTTTTAGTTACTTTATATAAAAATTTTAAAACTTTGACGCCCATGCGGCACCGGAAAATAAATAAATAGACATAAAATTTTTTTACTCATAGTTTAGAAATCCAGAAAGGAAAACAAATTGCACTATTACATATCAAAACAAAAAAGTTTTATTTTCACCTTATAGTTAAGTTCCACCCTAATGTGCAGCCATGATAAAATAAAGAGATGATTGTCTATAGCACTAGAATTTAAATATCGCCTTAGGTCATATCTTTCTGGTTTACATGATGGTGCAGTTTCTTTGAATGGAAATACAGAAGTTGATGACACCCCTAGTTTACAATGTGCGCAATTAGAAAATATAGAAGATACCAGCGGCAGCATACCACTCAATATATCTGAACATGATTCTGAAGAAGTAGAAGACTTTGGTGAATGAATTAATATTAGAACTGATACACAGTTGACTCATCTAGAATATAATGACTTACAAAATGTAACGGGATACATGTGTGAAACCAAATTTGTCACTACCAACATCTTCCAGTGACGGTCCATATACTTAGACTAATCATTTATTCGAGAGAAGGTTAATCGAACCCACCGAAAGTTTTATGTAAATTGTGCAAAAATTAAAACAAGTTTTCAGAGAATACAATGGTAAGTTTGTTAATGTCAGCAAATTATATAAATAAATTGTTACAAAGATCAAAAGCCGTTAACTGTTCCAAAGTAGTGAAAAATCTGTTTGGATATAAATAGCCATTTTCTATTAATTTAAATATTTTGTACTGTAATATGCGTGCTTTCCTCTCGATTCTTAGGTTTGTTCGGATTTACAAAATTTAGTAGTTTAGAGGCTGAAGGACTTCGGTCGATGGCCTTTTGGTTATTTATTTATTTTTTAACCAATAAAAAACTTTCATTATTATTATTAGTAGTTTAGAACTGTCAGGATTCTGCGCGCAGTGATTATAGTGTTCGAGTTTTTCAGAACTAGTTCAGAATTAGGTAGTTTGCTGTTTTGGTTTTTTAAAAGGACTATTCGGTACTGTTCAGAATCGTCCAAACCGGTAAATGCCTTTTAGCAAGTACGTTTTGGAACAGTTTTGAACGATTATCTTGCGCCGGCGCATTAAGGTTTTATTTAGTTGACAATAGTCACAGACCGTGAACAATAGTTATCTTTTGACAGTGTTAATTGGTATAACAATTTATTATTTAAATTTGTAACCTTTATAGGAGGAACCTTCCCGTACAGAAACTGCATGTTATTGAAGAAAGTCCTTGTTGTCGGCTGTAACAACATCTAAAAATGTATAACCACCGCAGTTCATAGTCTCAGAGTATATTGAGAAAGCTAAAAGATCAAAATCGAAAAATTGAATATGACACTTCATCATTCAGTACCTTCCTTAAAGAAATTGAAAAAAATACTAAACCACAAAGTAAATGTCGGATCTTGGAAGAAATGCGATATGGTCGTATAATAGCCTCAAAGGCATATACGGCAGTGTGTTACCTATGACGAGATTCGTGTAGAAAATATTCTGGTGGCGAAATTTATTAACACAAAGGCCATGCAAAAACGTCTGAGTTTTGAAGGAGCTATTTAACTTTAAATGATGTTAATAAGTCGGCTTTTGATATATTGAAAAAAAGAAGCAACTACCGCATAAACCATCTGACGTCTCAATTAATAAAGATGCTGGCGAACTCTTCTTGTTAAACCTACTGCCAGACTTTAAAAAAATGACAGACAGGCAAAAACGAAAATTTAAAGTGTTAATTCTAAATATTGCAGACTAAATTTTGGACAGGCCTTCACTTCCAATTTTTATATCCCACTTTTCCACAGCGTCGAACCACAACATGTGTGGAAAATAAAATGAATTAGCATGCCTCTGATCGCGTCGAATCCTACGTCACTGACTGACTCAAGCGTGTATGCGTGTGTATGGTGCGCGTCAGCATTCAAGAACGAAAGAACGCAAGGTGCGCGGTACGTGTGTGTATATCAAACGTTCTACCTGTTGTTGTGAATCAAAAACTGAAACCTCTGTTGTAGAATAAGTAGTAATAAGTAATTTATAAGTTTAGTGTTAATATAACAATTGTTGGATGACTACTTTTTTATTTAGGTCACACGAGAGCAAAACGGATAGATTTCTTAATAATAATCACATTTGTTGGTGCCGAAATTCAAGACCCGGGTTAAAGCGTGTATTGAATAAAGACACTAGTGGAAAGTACTGCGAACAATAGACAAGGCTCTTGAAAGGGTCAAACGGTCGACGCAGGTAGAAAATAGATTGTAACTAAAAGTAAACAGTTAACAATTTAAAGTGTTAAAGTTACAAAAAAATGGAGACGCAATATAGGAAAACATGCCGCACACAAATAACGAGGCTCATCAACGCTCTGGAAGCCTGAGACCACTGGATGTAACGGTTATGTTTGACAGAATAAAAGTGGCCCATACCAATTTAAAAAAAGCAAACGAAAAAGCATTACCTCATCTTAAAAAGGACAAATTAGAAGATCGAACATTAGATTATGATGACCGAGTAGCAGTTGCGATGTTGAAAATGCAACAACGGCTGGCTAGGCTTGATGCAGAGAAGCCGCGTGGCCGGCGAGCATCGTCACAAGGCAACAGCGAACGCAACACTCCACTGCTGTCCCAAAATAAGGTACAAGGTAACACATGTGCAACGTTAAACACGGTAAGGTTACCTAAGTTGAATTTAATCACTTTTAACGGGGATTGGCATGACTTCATTCCGTTCTGGGAACAATTTAAAAGTGCTGGTCCATGACAATAAAACATAAAATAGTGCCGATAACTTTAATCCAATAAATAATATGTTTAAAATATTTATTCGAACTAAATACCGGGATCCGCAGCGTTTGCCATTATAACACAAGTTCAGTCACAACAAACGAGGTAAATACCGCGAAATATCTAACATCAATGAACATGGATGACAATATCGGCCCTCCTGGAGTAGTTCCTAGTGACATCTCTCAGAAATATATGCAGTTAGATACAAGAGCGCCCCATTTAAAGGTTTCTGCATTCGTTACATATATGTAATGCTAGGTCATAATAGGTTAATGATTTATATTCAGTGAAGGGCTCTAGAAATTATCTGCGGTCTGATGCTATCAGAGACGTGTGATAAAGATTAAACCCATTCATGATGGATATGGCAATAAAAACAAAATTGTGGACAGTTACATACAACAGCCAGTAAACTTAAGTGCAGTAAAAAGTAAAAATGATACAGGGGGTTCGCGAAAATTATATAACACTGCATCACTACACGTTTATTAACGGCTTCATGTATCTCTTCCGATAGATACGGTTTAATGGTAAAAACCACTTTAATACCACTTTAATACTTTACTGTTCCAGTTCTAGGTAGACTTTAATAAACGGAATCAGATGACCTGGGTAGTCAATAAAGTTCAAGCACGAATACAGGAAAATGAGACAAGCAAATTCATTGTTTATTAAAATTTATAAAATGTGAAGTAGATTTTCTTGACTGTGCTCAAGCCACGTCAGGTATAATGAATGTAAACACTGTCGGCTCAAATGAGTTGGTCAAATATTCCGTGAACGGTTTCTCGACTATTCACGAGTGCAACGGACAATAAATGTGTTTTCCGTGACTCTACTACTCACTACACAATTAAATGTCGGAATGGAACCTTGACCACTGAACCGAAACGACAAATTTTGGAACGAAATTCGAGGTGCTATAAATGTACAAAACCAAACCATATATCGCGCGATTGTAGAAGTATTCAATTGGTGTGTAAAAATTGTAAGGCGAAACATTCTACAGTTATGTGCGACCCAAACTATAAATAACGGGTTAATGAAAATAAAAGAGACATCAATGACCGATCGAAAGAATCTGACGGCGATGTAGATTCTCAGCAAACTTCAAGCTTAATAACGAATGGTTATTTTAACGACGCGTTACTACAAACTGCGTGTGTTTACATATCAACCACGGATGAAGTGAACGAAAATGACGCATTCATACGCATGGTGCTAGACGGAGGTAGCCAACTGACATTAATCAAAGAATGTATATCTAAAATATAAAGATTAAAAGTTGTAGGTACACACAGGTTGTCAATAAATTTTTGTAAGAAATCAGATCGCATCGAAACACTACTTAGAAAAAATATCACAATACACAATCATCGAAGGAGTTTGTCATCTCCTTAATAAATATTAAATTCCCTAAATAAGCATAGTAATAAAAAGGAAAAGAGGTAAAAGGGTTCCTGTTTTGTTTGATAAATTTACAATTACTGGGATTGATTTGTTAATTGAAAAACGCGAAATGAATACTTTAAACAATATAACCAGTACCTGTCCGGTACTATCATAACTGGCATTAAGCCTTTGCACACGAACCAACGCCGCGTGAGATCGTCCGGCAATGAATACTTCCGAGAAAATTAAACCCAACGCCGGCACATTTGACTCAATGTAAAAGTATAATTGTCAGTACTTAAAGAAACGCCGTACGGTTCGTCGCAGAGCAGGCCGATGACGAATCACTGGAGATCAGTCTAGGTCAGATATTCATCCGGTACACTCGGGTGTTAGTATTATTCTTTAGTTCAAAATGGCAAGTCAGAACTTCTTGCTAGAAGACGAGGAGTAATAGATAGAATATGTTAGAGGATACCCTCCTCTATATGATTCAAAGCACCAGAGTTACAAAGATGCTGAAATAAAAGGAAATGTTTGGAGAGATGTTGCAGTTGCCTTGAACAAAAGTGGTAAGTTTTTACTTTTAATTTATTTATATATAAGCAGCTTACAAAATGAAATAGATAAAATAACAATATTTCTGAAACTAATACATATAAAGGTAAGATAAAAATTGTTATTTAGTAGAAAAATGTGGGGAACGCAATTTTAAGATCGAAAAAATATAATAAGACCAAGGTTATGTGCGACGGATTCTGTGAAGTTGCTAAGGGACGGAACCTTCCTAATTGTAAAAAAAAACTCAGAAAATTGTTTACGAACGGATTCAGCTTATTTTGAATAACTCTTGCGTGGGTACGCTCTATTGCATTTAGATTATTTGCTGGAAGTTCTTAATCTTGTTGTCCATCAACGTTTTCTATTCTATGAACTCTGATGTTTTCATCTCGCAAAATATTGTGTAAAATACAAGTACTTATTATAATGTCATCCTCAGTCTCAGTACACCGCTAAAGGTTAAAAGAAAACTCGTTGACATAAAATGCCAAATCCGTTTTCAATCATTCTTCTTGCACGACAGAGTCTAATAATTGAAGACGCGCTCTTTATCATCAGTTTTCACAATTTTTTATGAATAAGGCTTCATTAGATATTATACAATTATGCTATCACAAACATCTGTAAGAGCCAGAATGTTGAAGGTGTTATCGTGTAGTCTTTTTTTTTAAATGCAGAGTTTTTGAAAATATCGGACTCATCGGCTCCGTTTCGGACATTTTAGTCGCACGTGCTTTCCATCAATAACGCCTTCTGTATTGGGAAAATTTCATCGTTATTTATCCATCTCGGCATTTTTTAGCCATGATTGTATCGATGATTTTGGAAGATATAGTGACAACAGATTTTGCGGATGCTACTTACGACTTCTTTAACTACTTACTGATGACAAGTCCGGAACTGAAAGGCTAAGGAGCTGTATGATTCTCCGGTAGTCAAATATTTGAAAAAAAATCATAGTAAAATAAATGTATATAAACACTAAAAATTCTGTATTACTTTAAATTACTGAAGTAGCTGTTTGATCTCTTTTTAGAGGACGCATTCAAGTCAAAGTGGAAGAACATTAGATCAGGTATCAACGCAAGAAAAAGGAGGGCAAGTTACCTACCGGATTGGATGCCCTTGCTAGCACCATACGAAAGAGATACGAACACCTGTCTTTTATAGACACTTCAATAAAGAAGATCGTAAACTATAGGTTTTTAAGTTAATTAAGTCTTTTTCTGATTCGCACTTCAACATTAATGCAAAATATGTTACAAGACCACAGGCAACATTCCAAACACCCAAGAGGAAGAAAACAATGCCAGTGGCGATGATAAAAGTTCTTAAGGATGCCCCAAGGAAAATTCTCAAAGCCAATTTCAAGAAACTGAAATCAGCAACAACACTGAATACGTAGAGAAATCGGAAGCTGTAAGTACACCAATAAACTAAGGCAGCACAAAAGAAAAAAAGAAAAAACGATCTGGCAGCAATTTTACCAAAGCCATACGGAACTCTTTCATGAGCGAATGGGATTCTTGCGCACTCTGGTTAAACAAACTGGTAATAGACCCAAAGATGCTATTGACTCTTATTTTCGGCTATGGCTTCCAGTGTTAAGGAACTACCTGTTCATGACGAACATGATTTAGGAAAATCTATGACAAGTTTAACTATTACCGCAGCAGATCTTTTGTTTTTTAGAGAACTTCCTCAAATATGAATGAACTAAGACGAAAGTATCCTCGAAATTTGGTATCGTTATCTATGAGATGCCGATTTTTTAATTGGTTGAAAGTTCCCTCTTCACTTTTTTGTCGAAACATGGGCTGTACGTCTTCGGTTATCAGGACAGTTTCCTCCTTGTTCGAGTAACATAACAAGAAGGACAGGGTCCATCTTCTACGTCATTTTCTTGAGAACTGAAATAAAAGTAACGCTAGACCGCTACCCTACCTCATGATCCATCTCATATATGATGATGAGTCGCAATCCCCATCGAGCGTTTGATCACGATCTCACACGGCGCTAGTTCCTGTGTCGAGGCTTTAGCGGATATCAAGTGTTGCAAAAACATGCCTCTATTGCTTTAGGTGATGCTATTAGAACATGGTGCCTTACATCAACTCGCTAAAGAAAGCATCTCGCTACTATATGTCAGATTTTGACAATGGGAAACGATGAATTAGAACAACTTGCAAAATTTATGGGGCATACTCCCAAAACCCACAACGAGTGGTATAGATTACTGAGCGATGTTTTCGAAACTGTAAAAGTGTCAAAAGTTTTGTTGCCTCTTCAAAACAGTTGTATTGAACAATTTAAAGGACGTAACGTTAATGAAATTCAAGTTGATAATAAAATTATTGAAAATATAAAAAGTGAAGAAAGCGATCCTGAAATAAATGATACTTTTGCAGCCAGTTCAAATAGTAAGTGTGTTCCGGAAAAAAAACTAAAAAAATGCTATTTGATACTGTGGAGTCAAGAATTGAAAAAAATAACTGAACAATTTTCCAAAAGGCAAATTAAAAAAATACTCACACAAAAAAATTTAAGTGACTGAACTAATGGACAAATACTCATATTTATTTAAAAACCGTAGCTGGACATCAATTATAGTCTACTATCAAAATAAATACACAAAGCAGTGAAAATAATTTTAAAATAAATTGCTCTTTCCAAAACAACTTTCGGCTTTGATTTACAAAATGGTGTTTAAATGTCGATTCCGACGTCTCATACTTGTGCATCATCAAGCTATTTTTTTTTCACTTAGATTTCTATTTCGTTTCTAGAAGATTGTCAAAACCAGCAACGCATGATCGCATGCATATTATAAAAAATATATATTTTCATTATAACTAATGTGTTAGAACTAGAAAGTACACCTAACATATTGCTCAGATTATATTGACAGAAAATAAATTTCCTTTTAAGGGTTGATGTTTGGTTCTCGTTTAATTTTATCATTTCTAGACTTAATAAATTATTATTGTTGAATTATGTATATTCACATTTTCACAAAAGCTAAATATTTGTATTGTATTCATTTTCTTACAATAAAAACGTTTTCAAGTAAAGTTCATCTTGTTATTTCCTACTTAGATTTTAAAATTTAGTCATACATATTTTTGTAAATTGGAATATAATTTAGGTTTTTGACTTTTTAAGTAGAAACGAAACACTGTGGCGATTTTCAGGTAAAGAACACTTTGTCTTTGAATGAGTGTTTGCTGTTACATAGAGGAAGCGTAGCCTAAAACAATATATAAAAGGGAAGAAAGCAAAATATGACATAAAATTCTTTGAGCTGTGTTCCCCTGACAGGTATAATCATAACATAGAAATATACAAAGGTAAACAGTTTTAAAAATGATATTGTATCCAAACCTGAATCATTAGTTTTTCGACTGATCAGTCCCTTCTTAAACAAAGTGACACCGCTTGATAATAGACAATTATTACAATAGCATTTCTCTGTCGAAAAACTAATAGCTTATAAAACACACACCACTGGAACTGCGAAAATAGAGAAAAGACAATATGAAGGCTATTGTAACAAGAAATCTAAAGGGTGAGCACATTTGGTCACGTAAGGATAAAGTTTACGTGTCCAAATGAAGAGATAACAGAGAAGTTTATGCATTACTAGAAAGTTTCGTTCATAAATGACCCAAGTGAAGAATTCCTATGTTAAATAAAAAGTGAAGTAAAAAAAAGTAGAAGTCAATAGATGTGACCAAATTACCTCGTACTATAGCTGTCCTAGGAAGTCCGTTAGATGGTACAAAAAAGTAATAATATTTCATTTATTGAATGTGACTATTGCAAATAGCTTTCTGTTGTTTAAGAAAATGAATAAGTCCAAGATGAAATTGCTTGAATATAGACTAATATAAAGACACTATAATTAAATAACAAATAAATAACCTGCTAATTATTCACATATCTCAAAATACTGATTCTTTTATTGAACTAAACAATTCCAACTCTGAGAAAAATGCTATTCACTCGGATGCATCGCATTCGTCATCAAATGTATCACATTATTTCGCTTTTAATAAGAGTCTATTTAAAACTTCCGATTCTATAAAGAATCATTCATTTCATGAAACGTTATCTTTCAAAAAATAGTATGCAGACACCAAAGAGTAAACAATTAATGTATTCCACAGAGTGACGTGTCCCATGATTCTGTTGATATATGTACTGTTAAACGAATTATTTCCCAAAAAGTTATATTCAAAGGTGCTGTTTTGTCAGACAGTTCAAAAAATTAGTGACGAGCGAAAAAAATATATTAAAAAGGCGAAAATATTGTTCTGGGTGCCCTTGTTATGAAGACTCGTTTAATATCTCTGCAGACGAGATTCGAACGCAATATACAAAAATAGTAAATTTATTATTGCCACATTTGTTTCTTTTATCAGCTGAAAATTTATCAAGGCGAAAATAAAAAAATACTCGTATATCCATCCCATGGTGATAGGAAATCTAATATTTACGGGTATTGTGGATATTTTTATTTTGAAAACTGGAGATCTGACAAGAAAAATAATAATCACGCATCAGAATAACTGAAAGTAAAAAGGTGCTGCCTATAACTGATCAAATTAATTGCAACCATACGTTTGTGGTTTGTAAATTTCTAATCCTTTTACATATGTAATAATTTAAAATAGCCACTTGTGGTAGTAAAAATGTGGTAGTTGATTTTAATTTTGCTTTACCCTGTTTTGAAATTGTACGGTTGATTTAAATGACTATCTCGATATATATTGATATGAAAACCACAATGCCACAATACAAGTGATAGAAAGACATTTCAGTTGGAAAAAGTTAAAAATTTCTACAAAATAAAAGCTACACGATAGCTCAAAACTTTAAATAAATATTAAATAATATGTAACGTTACTGAAATTTAATAAAGTACTCAAGACGTAGCTTGTTCTAGAATGAAACATTCAGAATTGACTTTTATTTAATAAGTTGTAATTTAGATTAAGATTTGTACGAATATCATTACGTAGATAAAACCTACCGTATTTAAACTCACTGTAGTACGATAAGTACTAAATTAGTTGAACCTCTGAAGGGAACGGTTGTATAATAGTGTAGTGCTTAAGGTACTTTTAGACGGTCAGTTCAGTTCTCCGTTCAGTTTCAGTTTCAGTTCAGTTGTCAGTTATCTTATGTCTAAACACAAAAAAATGACGGAAAAACTGAAACTGATACGGAGCTGTGGCTCGATGGGTTTGCCAAAAGTTTATGTATCAGTTACCAGTTAAAATGATGTGTAAACAAACCTGTCCGTTCTTGTCTCAGTCTTCGCAGGAGCCTGGTTAGACGTATATCTCGCGCAATGTCAAAACACGACTTCCTAACGGAGTTTATTGAGCTTTATGAAAAATACCCATGCTTGTGGAAAAAAAAGGACCCGCAGTACCATAACAGCCACAAAAGAGAGGCATGTTACAATGTTTTGTTGAAGAAATACAAAGAACATGATAAAAATGCGACTGTAAAAACAGTTAAAAAAAAAATTAATAGCCTGCGTTCAGCTTATAATAAAGAAGTCAAAAAAGTTAAGGAGTCGGTTAAAAGTGGAGCCGGAAGTAGCGAAGTATACGAACCGTCTTTGTGGTACTATAACTTATTTGGGTTCCTTAATGACCAACAAGATGTTCGCCAGGGCATCAACACTATGGATGATGATGATGAGGATCCAGAAGATACAGTAAGTAATTAATACATTAATCATTGTATATTTTTTATTGGTTTGTATATTTACATCTGTTGGAACAAGTTTTGCACATTATACCATATACCTTGTGCGAACAACTTCATCTTGCCAGTCAACCTGTCCTTCATTTACAAAATATTGCACATATTTATTCCTAGAAACTTTCGCTGAGTTACTAGCATTCTTTCGAGTAGTGCCCATTTGAAGACTTACTAGCCCTTGCACCTCAATAACTGGATCTCTGTCCGATTCCTTCAATTCGGTTGGAGTGTAAGAAGTGCTCGACTTTTTTCTTAAAAAATTGTGTAGATAGCAGCATGCCAAGACAACAATATCCATATTTTCCATGTCTTTTAAATTTATAGCTGTATGGAAGATTCTAAATCTGTTGGCCAATATTCCAAACGCGTTCTCAACAATACGTCTTGCCCTTGACAATCGGTAGTTGAAAACCATCCGTTCATAATTCAACTGTTTTTTGTTGAAGGGTTTTAAGAAGTTGGTTCTTAATGCAAATGCTTCGTCTCCAACGAAAGCAAATGGCAGCTTTGTGCTTCTATCCGTTGGGCTCTCATCAGGAGGTAATTTAAAAGCATCATTAATTAAGGTTTTATAAAAGTTAGTATTGTTTATTACTCCGCCATCTGATATGCTTCCATTTGTTCCGACGTCGCACATAATAAATTCGTAATTCGAATTCACGATAGCCATTAGTACAATGCTGTGAAACTTCTTATAATTCCAAAATAAAGATCCACTTTCTGTTGGTGGGATTATGCGAACGTGCTTTCCGTCTACAGCTCCTAGACAATTTGGAAATTGCCATCTGGTCTGAAAATCTTCGGCAATTTTTCTCCATTCGGCTTCATTTGCTGGCATCTGCAAGACAAATTACATTAGCTCGAATTAGATTACATTTGTACATGTTAATTTTAATGTTTGTTTCTTTCTAGGAGGATTCACAATCTGTTGTTGAAAATGATGTACTTGAATCAGAGGACAATTCCACACAAGAATTATCTGATCAAGAATCCATAAGACAGTCTATTGCGACAGCCCCGAGTAGGGAAAGTAGAAGTGACATAGAATTCTCACAAAATTCTACTTCACCATCCCCGAGTACAGGAAGTCAAGGAGACCAAACATTTCCACGACCCTCTAATATGATAACTCCAAGTACAGGAAAAAAAAGACCGTTAGGCAATTGCAAGAATGTGTCAAATAAAAAAGTCCTACAATTGGTGGCTGATAGGCTGACTAAGAACGATGCCACTAAAGAAGAGATGCACAGTTCATTTGGCAAGCATGTTGCGGAGGAACTAACCAATATGGCACCCGAAATGGTACCCTTCGTAAAAAAAATTATAAACGATGCTATATTTGAAGGCCACATGAAATCCTTAAATAGAAGCTCCGCAATCATAACTCAGCCAATGCAACAAGTATTGTGGTCAGCACAGCCACAGCGAGGTCAATGTTCAACAACACATTCAACACAGGGCCAGTTGTCGACGGCAGGGTCAATGCAGTCGCAGAGCCATTTTTCGGAAATCAACTACACACCAACCGAAAGACCCTCACAAGATTATACTACGGCTAGTTATTTTTCACAGTTTCCCAACACATTTAAAAACACATAATGCACCTACTACATTTATATGATTCAATAAATATCTGACATTTCAAATCAATCGTTTTTCTTTACTTTCGACATAGCACTTACTTACCTTTATATAATTCTTGAGTACTGTAATTATGGCTTTACAAGTTTCAGGTATGATCACACTTAGACTTGGAGCTGATATTACAGTAGGAAATCTAAGACTTTGGTAAGAACTCCCAGTTGCCAAAAATCTTAGAGTTGCACTTAGCCTTTCGTGTGGTGATATAGCTTCTCTCATGTTGGTATCTTGTTTTTTTATAATCGGTGTCACTAAGTGCAGCAATTCTCCATAAGCATCCTCACTCATTCGTAAATAGTTTGACCAATCAGAAGGTTCAAAGTGAAGTTCCTTCATTAAATTTACATGAGACAGTGATATTCTCTTTAGGAGCCAGTCTTTGCTCCATTTACTTCTTTTTTTTCTTGGTTTCTTTAGTGCCAAGGCCAAAGCTACCGCAATTAGGCATTCTTCATCCATGGCGACTGTACTGTGCACGACAATAATGAAAACTAAACTGATTGTCTAAATACAGCGTTATTTTTTAACTGAACTGACAACTGAACTGAAACTGAAACTGAACGGAGAACTGAACTGACCGTCTAAAAGTACCTTTAGACCTGTGGCTGTGTCAGGCAAAAGGTTGTGGACCCTACGGGATTTCCAATTGCCTTGGAAATCCCGGCTATAAAAGACTAGTACAGGCAAAGGGAGGGCTCGTATTTTAGTGCTAAGTGTATGTATATATATAAAAATAAAAAACTACGGTTATCAACTATATATGAGTCTGAGAAGTGCAACGGCGGCCGAAATGTCAACCGATGTCGAACCCCCTGATGTCGCTAAAAAGTCAACATGCGAAATATGTAGTGAGAAGATTAGGTCATCTTCTGTTAAGTGTGCAAAATGTAATCGCCACGTACACGTAAAATGTTTCGAACTTATTGCAAAACTGTTTAATGCAGTTAATCGAAATGGTTGGTGTTGTAAATACTGCAATGAAGGAGACAGTAAATTGCGCTCGAAATCTCAGGACCCAACATACGAAGTACTAAGCAAGGAAAACGAAGGGTTGAAACGTGAAGTTGAACTTTTAAAAAAGTTAAATAGTGAACAAGAATATGTGATTCAGTTGCAGAAAAAATTTTTAGAAGAATAGTCTACAACCGCTGTAAGTAATAAAAATACACTGTTGCTAGAAAAACCTAGTTCATCAATAAAAGCATCATTCAGTTCCGTATTAAAAAATCCTGTTGTAAAAAAGCCTAAGTAGGAACCTGCAGTAATAATCATTAAATCCAAAGATAAGACAAACAGTTCGCAGATTGAAAAAGATATAAGAAGCAATATTAAACCCTCTAATCTTAACATTGCTATAAAAACACTAGACCAGTAAAAAATGGCTTATTAATAAACTGTGACAACCAAGAATCATTAAACAAATTAAAAGCTGGTTTGAATATAAAAATTGGTGACAAATACACGGTTGGTGCCCCCCAGAAATTTGATCCCAGGCTAATTATTTATGGAGTTGAAAAATCCAGTGCCGAAAGCGATGAAGCATTTCTACGTGCATTAAGTAAACCAAAATAATTTACAGTGTACTCAAGAAGAAATAAAAATTGTTAAAAAGTTCGAAAAGGGTAATTCTGTAAATATAATTATACAAGTATCGGCTGGCCTTAGAAACACTATTATGAAAAACAGATCCGTATTTATTGACTGGCAAAGTATCATGTGTCCGATAATTATGCAATCCGTCGGTGCTTTAATTGCTGTCGATATGGTCATGTGAAGTCTGAGTGCCCCACCACGTCTACCTGTCCGATATGTGCAAAACAACACTAGGCTAAAGATTGCCACTCTGATTGTAACCAATGTATAAACTGTATAGAATATAATAACAAACATAGTGCAAATGTACCCACAGATCACGCGGTAAAAGATATTAACTGTCATGTATACAAAATAAAAATAGAAGCCCTAATTATGAATAGTACAAAAAATAACATTATTAAAATAGCACATATAAATGTTCGTTCTCTTTGCGCGAGTTTTGCCGATTTTGTGGATTTAGTTGTAGAAAATGATTTTAGCATTGTTGCCATATCTGAGAGTTGGCTTTCGCATAACATTTCCTCGGATGCAGTCTCAATACCGGGGTATGGACTATATCGCAAAGATCGGCTAGGCAGAGGAGGAGGCGTGGGTATTTACGTCAAATCAGGTATAAATTGTCAATTATTACAAACAGAGACTATAGAAGCGGAAGCCGTACTTGAACATCTTTGGGTCAAATTGCAGTTAGGTAGGTATAGCTTAATACTAGGCGTATACTTTATAGACCCCCGCACCAAAATCTGGGGCAGGCAGTAGGTCTTCTCGATAATATTGTACCAACATTATTAACATCCCGCGATAATTTGGTTATCGTGGGCGACGTGAATATAAACCTATTCACCTTGGCAAATCCTATTACAGAACTTTTTGATACTCATGGTTTAACACAAATTATAAATGAGCCAACCCGGATTGCACGAAGTAGTTCCACTCTATTAGATCCTATTTTTATAAGCTGTCCTGATATAGTGAACAAATGTGGAACCTTAAATGCTGACTTTCTCAGCGATCACAGACTATCTTACTGTTTTATAACTATTCCTCATTTTAAAAATACTCAGAAATTTAATACTGATAGAAATTTCAAGCAATTTGACCAAGAGCTTTTTTATTATGATCTAAACCAGGTGTCCTGGGATAACTTATTATATGTCAATAATATTGAGTACAAAGTATCTCTGTTAACAAACTATATCACAGAAATATTTAATATTCATGCACCGATGAGAACAGTCAGAGTAAACAAACCCCCGGCGCCTTGGCTAACCTACCCCTTAAAGCTAATCTTAAAAGAAAAGGGCAGAGCACTATCTGCTTACAACAAAAATAAGACGCAAGAAAACTGGGAAGCTTATAAAAATATTCGTAATTTCGCTTTAGCACCGGTGCGGAGAGAAAAAGCCACGTATTTAAGTTCGTTACAAAATCAAACTTCTAATCGTGAGTTTTGGAAACGGCTACAACAACTAAATATTCGATTTAAACGTGATAACATCATACCTCCTAATTTACAGAATGCTGCAGATATTAACGACTTCTTTCTTAGTGTATTCTGCAAGAACGATAACTGCAATAGGACGATAAACTTCTATGCTAACACCAAATTTAAAGATAATTTACTGTTCACCTTCACACTTGTTACTACCGATACCGTTTATAATGCTATCAAGAGTATAAAATCGAACACTGCCGGAAAAGATAAAATAACTCTAAACATGTTAAAACTATGCATCCCAATAATCATAAAGCATATCACTCATATTATTAACTGCTGTCTTGAACAGCGTTACTTTCCTACAGAATGGAAAGATGCAATTATTGGTCCAATACCAAAAACAGCAAATCCTGCAACCGTGGAGGATCTGAGGCCTATCAGCTTGTTGCCAATTCTTTCCAAAACACTAGAAAGAATAGTTCACGACCAGATTACCGAATATCTTTTACTGCATAACTTATACCCATTACATCAATCGGGATTTCGTAAAGCTCATAGCACCACTACTGCTTTGTTGAACCTTAGTGATCAGCGCACTAGACAAACGTATGGCAGCTATTCTTGTATCCCTAGACTACTCCAAGGCATTTGACACCATTGATCTCACGCTTCTTTGTGCAAAGCTAAATTACTATGGGTTCGACGCGATATCCCTGCGGTTTTTCAATTCTTAATTGAGCGAACGTCGCCAATGCGTATCAATCTCAGGAAATATATCTGATTTTAAAATTATCTCGTCTGGTGTTCCTCAAGGGTCCATTCTTGGCCCTCTTTTGTTTCTTGTATATACAGCAAATATATTTGATGTAGTAATTAGTTCGCATGTGCAAGCATATGCTGACGATACCCAACTTCTTCACTATTTTGAGCCATCTAATGCAGCTATTGCCACTAATTTGATCAACCAAGATTTAGACAACATCTATCAATATTCGCATCAACATAACCTTAAAATTAACCCTACCAAATCAGTTGTTATTCTATTCTGCTCAGAACATACTCGAGATCACTTAAAGGCTTCTATTCAACTAAATATTAATCAAGAAAATTTGTCATTTTCTACTCATGCCAAAAATCTTGGGGTAATAATAGACGAAAAATTACGTTTTATGCAGCACATAAATATTCTTTTACAAAAATTTTACTCCCGGCTAAAAGTACTGTATGCAAACAGGCATATCTTGAACTTTAAACAACGTAAAAAACTTTGTGGAACAACTCGTTAAATTTCACTATGCAGTTTTCTTATTTTCTTTAATAAAATATTCTATTCCAAGTTACTTGAGAGACAAGTTAATTTTCAGATCGTCAGTACATACTGTAAACATCAGACATCGGTCCGTGCTAATAGTGCCACAACACCGTACAGCCCTCTTCCAACGTAGCTTTTCTTACACATCCGCAGCCTTATATAACTTGATCCCAATATATAAAAATCTATCGACAGTTAATATCTTCCGTAAAAAAATCAAAGCCTGGTTCATTAATTCCAACAAAAACTAGAATATATTCTTGGGCACCATTTTGCACTGTGTTTATGATTGATTTTTTATTTAGTTATTTTGAGTAATTAATTTTTTAGTATTTCTATAAATATATTTTATAAAGTGTATACCGTCCCCCTATTACATTGGACTATTGTAATATTGCATTGTATTTTTGTATTTTAATGTTTTATTTTTAACTTAATTAGTTAGGTAAGTGATTTATAAGGTTAAGTGTAAGAATAGCCACATGGATAAACTTCGCCTTATAAATTGCTATTTGTAATGTACTTGTAAATGTACATCTACACTCTTTGAATAAAGCCATTTATTATTATTATTATATACTTTAGTATAACATTATATCATATAAAATAAACTTTTAAAGGCGGTAACATGGTGAGACTCTTCACTAGGATTTGTAGGAATACATAGAGCAGAACCATAACCTAAAAATAAAGAAAATTTTATTTAAAATTAGAGTTAAAGAACTAAGTATGTGTAATTTAATGATAAAAAAATAGACTTGAATAAGACTTTGTGAAACAAATAAAAGAAGGCAAAACAGTAGTGAGAAAAGAAGACTAAAATTGCTCTCCGCAAAGTGCAGCGCAGATTATAAAGCTATAGATTTTAAGAAAGTTAGGCCTCGTCTAACAACAAAACATTTAAAATTTGTTAAAAACCTACCTGTTAGACTAATACATCGTGAATGTACACATGTGCATGGACTTAAATGGGGTAGAGATCCATAAATAGGTTTGGGGTAGCGCATAACCCAACTTATTTCACTTAGATTTTGAATATTATGTTTAGTACTGCAATAAAACCATTCCATGGTGAAAAAGGACATTATAAAGTGTATTTGTAGATAATAGGATGTTATGAACAATTTTTCTGTGTTCCACTATAGGCCCATCAACTCAATAATGCATACCTAGAAATGGAAAAGGGCATACTTAGTCAAATATAATTTGTGTATATAAGTAATTAGGTGTAAAATGTTCAATTTAGGTAAGATACCAGCTTGGTATGAGATTTCAACAATGTAAAGTTGATATAAGTACAATAAATGGAAATTTTAAAGGTTTGCGGATGAAATTTTAATCAAAGAAAAACATAAACACATGGTATATCAAATTAAAGCTAATCATGTCAGGAACAACAATCCAAAGTCAATTTCAACAAATTTTATTCAGTATTCAAATAATTTGCAATTAAAAATTTCATAAATAAAATTTATCATATCAAGTAGGCTTTGACTTTCAAAAACGTCAAACCAAGCCAATAAAAAAGGGTAAATTTCAAATCACAAAAGAAGGAAATATTTATTGTTTTGACAGATGTAAAAAAAGTTTTTGGTGAGGTTAAGAAAACCTGAAATATTGCATTTTTACTGTGAATATCTATCAAGTGGATAGCAAATTAAATTAAAATAATAATTACACAAGAGAAGTGAGAATTTGATTAAGATTTGCAGAAAACAAACTTGTAAAATCGTTAAAATTTGTAGTTCGCGCCTATTGTGAATTATCTGACTTTTGCGACAAGAAGCAAAGTGTTTTTCAGTGTGTAAGGTAAAAGTCACTTACCTTTCTAATAATAAACCAGTGTAATAATAAACCAATATGTTTGCGGATGGTTATCGCAGTTTTTGGAACTTCAAGCAACAAACAAGTCAACATTTTACGCTCATAGCACAACAAAAATAATAAAAACTGGAGTTCCTCAAGGAACTATCTTAGGTCCCAGCTTATTCCTTATATATATAAATGATCTCTTACAGAAAAACTACGGATGCAGTATTATTTCATATGCAGATGATACGGTTCTAATTTGTGCGGAGGAGACCTGGGAATCCACAAGGCAAAGAGCTACTGCTGCAATTAGCAAAGTAAAAACTTGGCTAGATAACAATCTTCTTAAACTAAATATTACGAAAACTAAATTTATGTCATTTTCCCCAACAAAATCTGGAATGTCCCGTGTATTAGAACCTATAGTCATAAATGAATCGGTTAACAGCTGTGTACATAACACCCATACCATAAAATATTTAGGGCTGGCACTAGACCCGCACTTGAAATGGGGAAATCACATCGACTACTTAAATAGAAGAATACGTAAACTGATCTACAAATTTTATAAACTAAAAGGTATACTGAACAACAAAACTCTCTTAACCACTTATAACAGCTTAGTTGAATCCCTTATTAGATATGGTATCACAGTATGGGGATCCGCCTATAAAGTAACTTTACGACCGTTGCAGATAACCCAGAACTATATCTTAAGAATAATCTTTAATAAGAAAAGCAGAGAAAGCTGCAGAAGCATCTTTACTGAGAATCAATTACTCGATGTGGTGGGTCTGTACATGCATGCGGCTGTAGTATATGCTTATAGCAAAAAAGAGACTATTGGTTCCATCGTTGAACACCAATATGAAACGAGGGCTAGGATAAACAGCGCGTACAAAGTACCATTTTTTAGTAAAAATGTCTCGCAAAAATGTATCAAATACAACGGGATCAAATTATTTAATGAACTTCCACCACACATGAAAATAATGAGGAAAAAGCGATTCAGGCGAGAAACAAAAACATATCTGATTGACAACTACACTACACTTCTACCCATCTTAGCATAATTAAACACAAATTACCGATATGATTTGCTCACTATAGATAGAAATTTATATTTAAATATACAATAATTGCCATCTTAATATTGTCTAATTAATCTACCGCTCACCAATACATTTTTATTATATTATAACATTTTTCTAATATTTTCATGACTCGCCTCTGTATATAAATCACTACAGTGAACCTCTAGACCACCTTAAATTGTTTGTATTTTTTTCTCTTTTTCTTTTTTTCTTAACATATTCACTCGCATTTCTATACTCACTCTACTAGCTATTAACTATAGGCTTTATATTTTATTATGTTACAAACCACATAGATATTAGGTTATATACTTAGTATAATAAAATAAGATACTTACTACAGCAATTCCTTTTGTTACTATTGTTATATTAATGAAACATACTCTTATGAGAATGTAAATACTGCTTGACACAATACGAGGTCTCCTCAGGTGTCGTTTTTTTTTCATTGTAAACTAGGTTAAGACTCTTTGTTTTGTTAATCTTGTTGCAGTAATAAATAAATAAATAAATAAATAATTTGAGATTTGAGCAGCATCAGCTGATCTGAGTCGAAATACAAGGTAGCAAATAATCAATATTATTTCGCGTGCGCACTACTCGACGAATCGAGGTATACTATTCTCAATAGTACAAATACTCATGCAATAAAATCTCGAGATTTAAACTTTCATTAGATAAAATAAAAAGAATTTTGAAAAAGGCCAAAAATAGTTGTAAAAATATCTTTAAAGGTAAAATTAAACATTGTAAATTATAAAAAAAAACATACCAAGCTTTAACTATTAATAAATTGTTTTGTATTGCTTAAAGTTTAATCTGGCGTTTCATTCTTTCAAAGCATAGAAAAAAACATTTATGTAGGTACGTCATAACTACATAAATAAAACTTTGAACCTGCCCGAGCTCTGAGATAAGAGAAAGAGGAAATCAATCAAATAGTCACTGAAAAAAATAATTAAACAACATTACAATATATTCTGATATATACAAAAAAGGTATAAACCTCCACATTTAACCCCCAGACAATATATTTTCCTTTTTTAAAGATTATTACGAATGGTGTAAATCAATTTATTTCAACACAGCATGCGGCAAGGTCAAATATTTTACAAAGAAGCTTTCGCATTTTCATTTATTATAAACGACATTGGCCAAATGGAAATTTGGCTCCGTAATCTATGTCACATATCGTTTTCAAGAAACAATACAAGTAGAGTTTCACAAGGAACTAAATCCTTGTATTGTGCGAAAGTACGAAATACAAGATTAAAAGAAGTTAAAAACAAGAGAACATACGATAAGAAATTTTCAAAACAAATCTAGTAATTTCTACCCGTTTTTTACAAATATTGATATTATGTAGTTCTAAAACAGAAAACGATGATACAGCCGGTTGCGAGTACAATATATGTTACAATTCAAAATATATTATGCACGCTCTAAAGAAAATAAGGTAAATGCGTCTATCACCAACCCAGCACCTAATACCGACCACGATACTTTTCTTAAAAAAGAATATACAAGGCACCGAACAATGTTATTCATTGGCTACAATTTGTAATCTATAATCTATATTCGGAACGCTTCAGACAGTTTTAAAATACCAAAAACCACTTTGGTCCATAAAATTCGCCATAAATATCGAGACTGCTCCACTAGGGCGCTTCTACTGTCCTTACTAAAACTGAGGAAGAAAATATAGTACAATGGATTTACCAGCTACAGGAATTTCCAGTAACAAAAAGTCAGTTGGAAAGCGTTGCTAAATTAGCAAAACAACTTTATCGGGAGACTCCATTTAAAAACGGCATTCCACTACTGCCCTTTAACCTTTGGATGAAGCTGTATTTCGACTACTTAAACTCGCATGGAAGAATAGGGTACAAAAGTGGAGAAGTGACAACTGAGAATATCATTTAAATGGCTTTAAATCATGTGGTTTGTATCCATTCAACGCTGATACAATTACTCAAAGTTGTTGATTCAACTAGATGTTGCACCTACTAAAACAGTCGTGGATAACACTTACCGACGATCCACCGAGAAGTAGTCTGTTATCAGAAATTGAAAACAAATTGCGATAATTTAAGTCAAGTGGCGAAGATTGGAGAGGTCCAGAAAGTGATAAGAGCCTATTCTATTTTTGAAAAAAATATATCACAAGCATAACAATGGAAATAATGAGAATAACACGGAACATGATGAAACTTTAAACGCTAATTTACCTCCGCTAATTAGTAGTGATGTTTCAGAGCTATTTGTAGATTTAATTCATGATTCTAATTGTCTAGAAAATCCCGATCTTTTAGACTTAGAGGTACAACCTGATGGCACAATTGAGATACCAAGAGTTGCAAATGAGCTGAATACATGTTGCTGATATTTCTGCGGTTCCTGATATTCCTACTGCTGCATCTCCACCCCGATTAATAAGAACGGAGATGCATTCTTGCCAAGCCCTCTGAATACTTCCGTGAAAACTTCTGTTGTGCAGCAAGCAGAGTCCACTCCTAATAAAGAGAATGAAAATCCATTTCTACCAAGCCTTCTAAAAAAATGTAGCAACCCTGTTTAAATAAACCTCGTTCTTGCCTCAAGAAAATAAGAAGGAAAAAACGAAAAGGAAAAAACGAAAAGAAAAAAAAGTAACACCAACTACTTTTTTTTTATTCAATGTCAGAACAGTTTATGGAATATCAAAATAAAGTCGATGAAAAAAAAAAGAAAAAGAAAAACGAGAAACTGGAGAGAAGAGAAAAGCAAAAAGCGATGTTATTACTTTGCCAAATTGTTCCAGTCTATTTTCGTATCTGCACAATTAAATTTGAATATCGTAATATGTTATCGTTTTAGTCGAGGCTATATATAGTATAACTGGTTGCCTACCGTTCGTGCTCCATGTGAGCAACGCACCGTAACTGTACCTAATTTCTTAGGAAGCGAGTTTCGAACGTCTCGATTATAACCTTTTCAAGACCGTTATTATCAATTAACCTTATTGTTTTGTTAATGGAATTACGAAATACTGTATTATGTGTGAAATATAGACGTCATTAAGGGAGATTTATCAGATTTGTGGGTTATGTTGTATAGTGTTCATTCGGAACGTACCCATGGACAAACTTTTAGTCATTCTCGGATTTTGACAGGTTTCCGTCTTGGCCATTTGGCCGGTTGAAGATAAGTTGTGTCACTGAGCACGTGGATAGCATTTTGTGAATTTGCTCCTTTAATGGGATTTGGTGCTGTAGTGACAATTTAGCAGTATTTTATTTTGATATTTTTATTATTTTCTGTTAGGAAGTACTGCTACGGAACTTTCCGAATAAATCAACTTGCTGGAAGCACATGGCAAAGGAATTCTGAAAGCCCACTCAACATCTAAGGTATACCTCTGAAATCTCTTTAGAAAATAGATTTGTAATATTCGTTATTTCTTTATTGCAGGGCTTCTTTTTTGTTCTCTTTGTTCTTTTCTTCCTTTTGTTCTTTTGGGTTCATTTTCATTTTATCTTGGACTTTTACTGGTATCGCATCATGTATGTTTGACCCCACATCTTACCTGTTGAATTTGTACATCTGTATGTGAACTTTGGTTTTACTGAAACTTGGTTGGCAAGCTGTTCGTCGAATTTGGAATCCTGAGTTGTACCGGTGAGACTCCTTGCCTGGTTCCATTGGAAGCTACGCTCCCCTGGTAGGCCTAGTGGTTACATTGTGAAACCTGCTGGAGGTAAGCGTCTTTAAATAGCCTAACGAGGGACCTGATATCACATCCCACCTTCTACGTGAGGCATAGAGAGCCCGTCAGTTTTCTTACGGTACTAATTACACATTAAATGTAAATTGTCAGTAAATATTTTGCATATGACCAATTAAATTTTAGTACTTTTGAACACCACGCTTGCAAATTTTTCACATTAGTCTATTTAACCTATCGTCACTACCTAGTTCACATTATTTTGTTCATTTTATGTTATTATTCAGTATTTTAACGTAATCATCTAAGCCAGTATATTTTGGGGGGTCATATTTTGCCTATTATTAGTTAAGATTTTATTAGTTTTAAGTTGTCGTATATTTTGTGTTAGGTTAAGTGTGGGCCACACGTCTAAGTATACTGATTGTGTGTAATGTTATTTCTGTGGGATTTGGCTGTAAGCGTACCTAAATATAATCATTAAATCTGTTATAGCAAGACGCGTATTTGTTTTCACCAGCATACATTTAAAGATCCAATTTGTCAAATCCACTCCCCAGGGACTTGTCTAGTCGGCCGTGTGAGCCTCTTTCGCCACCAATTAAATGCAGAGAGGGGACTGCACGTAAAACATAAAAATTTTGTTCAGGGCACAGGGTGACCACCCTACCCTGCTGTATTGCTGATACATCAGCCTCTAAAGTAATTTTTTTTACATATTCCCCTTTTATCTGGGAGCCCTGCAACAAAATATTAACATATAAAGTAAAAGAGAAAATAAAAAATGAGCATTTAGATAATAATGTTAAGAGCTGTAAAGTGGGCGAGTTTGTGATAGTTGATTATGACGGAGAGTATTTTCCTGGTACAATAAATAAAAATTTTGAGGGGGCTTCAATTAAAACAAAGGCAATAAGCGAAATACAGGTCTGTTATTTCAATAGTTTCCATTGAATAAATAATTATGCAAATTTGAAATTAAGAAGAAACGTTCTGCATCACAAAAGCGTAAAATTTCTGTTGTAAAAGAACCTATTGAAACACGTAAAAAAATAATTTCGAACCTTTACTGTTTCAACACCACAGTACAAAATCCACCCTGAGTAGCCAGTAGCTTTAAGTGAGCAAAGTAGTTTAATCAAAGATGAATGTACCCCTACAGAACTTGATTTGGGATTAGGTATGAGCAATTAAATGAAATCCAGGAAACCACACCTGTTTCCTCAACGGACCACACAATTTGACGAATATAATCAAATCTTTAACAGTAAAGAAAGATGTATATGTACATTTGATAACTATCTTTGTAAAGATACGAACTATTATACTATTTTTTCTGGTCAGAGTATATATAATGGTATTGAATATACCATAAAAGAAATAAATAGCTTCGACTTCCATCAATTAGTACCTAATCAAAAAAATGTCACTGACATGTATATATAAATTTTTTTGTTAGTGAAGTCGAGACAAATTTCAAATCGCAATTGCATAATAAATATCGATACTGCTGCAGGCATTCTATTCTAAGCAGTAAGTGAAGAAACGTTCTCGACATAAGCAATTTGTGTAACTTCACGTAAGTAATCTTTTTGAATAGTGGCCGCGGTACGTGAAACGATACTTCATTTAATGAACACGCGATGCCACTTGGCATGGTGTTAGATTAGACACTAGAAAATAAAATCCGAAGGGGAGCCACTCAAAATTTCCCTTAGGATTCAAAATGGCGACTGATTTGAAAAATAACACCCTTAAAATAAAATAAATTTGATGATACCGTATTGTTTCGAGTTTGGTATCGTTTTTCACTATTTTCGAGTTAAGAATCAAGATACTGAAGTTAGAGTTGCCAGGGACTGCTCCAGTGAATTTATCTGAATTTTGTATTCATTTTATATAATTTATTGACATGAATATTGAATATTACGTTGTTTTCTCATATCAAATTTTTTATTTTAATTGAAAAATTTATCGTGTCTTCTTCATTAAACTTAACACTTATATAACATAACCTAACATAAACTAATGCTTGTCACTGAACAACAGCTTCAAATTTTTGTGAGGATTACAGGTGCATCTGTTATGCTACGTTTTTTATTTTGTGCGTTTGTCGTTTAAAATAATAATGCAGTGTTCTTTGTATGCCAATAACCTTCTTGTTGCAGATATTTAACTCGAAATGCCTCCGAAAGTACAAAAGAAATTGAAAGTGGCTGCTGTCGAGGCGCTAGGACCTTCACAGTTAAAAATCATAGACTGGATGCAATGCTGTTTGTGTCAAAGCGAAACAGGGGAAACCCCTATAAATCCATCTCGCAACAAAAACATCGCACAGCGAAATAAGGGTTATGATACCCTAGTAAACAATCTGGAGGAATTTCAGCGTTTGAGAGAATTATCCACGAGTGTAAACTTAACGGCTTTAAATGAAGGAAGTGGAGTTTTATCAACATTTATTTCACGAGAAGCGAAGTGGCATAAATCATGTGCTCTACAATATAACAGTACCAAGCTTGAAAGAGCACGAGAAAGGGCTGACAAAAAGTCTAATGAACCAGATTCATTGCCAATAGCGTCAAATTCAATTTTTAGTGGAGAAAACAAAAGTTATTTCACACGATCAGTGGTACCACTGTAATGGAATATCATCCTGTACATTGTTAATTTATAATTAGATAAGTTATGTAGGTTAGTTAAAATAAATATTTATTACACATGTTTTAAATTATTGCATTTGTAGAGGACAGGTCAGCATATATGTTGATCTAGATTTTATAATTAGTTTTTGTAAATTAATTAAGACAGAGAAATTGTATAGAAATGATGTATGGAATAAAAGGGCTAAATAAAGCAAGAATAAGTTCTTAACAAATCCCTTTCATAAGTTTACTACATGGCGATCCTGCCAAACGAGAAGTTTATTACTGGATAAGTTTACTACTACTGGATAAGTTATATGGCGTATAGTACATGGTACGGAAAAATTAATCTGGGAAATGGGCTCCTCACAAACGAAAGAAGAAGTGATAATTGCACAAGCAGGCAATAGTGGTGGCCAGACGACTGGATTCCAATTAAAATCAATGGGCATAAAAGAGATTCTGGAAATTTTGGTAATTGGTTTATGCATAGGAGTAATTTTTGTTTATTGTTATGGAAGGTGCAAAAAGCAGTTTGAGAAGAAAATAAGAAGGGAAATTACCATGAGCCAGGAGCTGGTGTAGAAAGAAGAACATTTTTTCTTTTAGGTTTTTAGGACAATATAATAAATAAATATAATATATAAATATAATAAGAAAAATGGAATGTCAAGCCCCCAAGGAAATGAGTTGAGATATCTCCTAGAGGAAGTAAGAGTATTTTATAGGAATTTAAATAAGGATAACTTAAAAGTAAGGAAGAAAGAAGACGTTACCCGCCGTAAGTTAAGAAAACTAGATAAGTTTAGAAATGATTATAGGGTCTTAGCAGAATTATTTAATACATCAAAAAATGATTTTAAAGTTAAAGAGGAGGTTAGGACATATATTGTTTCCATAAATAAATATTTTGATAGTATAAAAGATAAGTCCCAAGTAGCACAGAAATCTTTGAGATATCTTCAAGAAGTTCTATTCAGTGCCTGCAAGGATATCCAGTATTTATGTCCTCTAGAAATTCTCGCGAGTTCAAAATGAGAGATCCTTTTATGTGCCCAATTTGTATGCATCGAGGAAATGTAAATTGGGTATTATACAGGAATTTCGACTTCTATTAACTCATAGACATCTTCTAGAAGTTCTAATAGGGAATTACCATACAACTAAATTTTCGATGTATCATAGAGATCAGATAAAAATATTAAAAGGGAAATATTATTATTATCTCTAAAGGAATACCTATAGAAATCGCAAAAAGAAATTCTTCTGTGTATCTTTTTCTAATGTTATAGGGATTCAATGGAATATGGACATTAATTTAAAAATAATTCCCCCACTTAAATTTTAATATCGGTTTCTGTTTTATCGATAAATATACAGCTTGCTTATTGGTTCATTTTATGAGGCGCAAGCGCTCTATTTCCGTCTCGACTTGTTGCTCCAGCATACGCTCGCCATTTTATTTTATTTATGTCGCGTCGTTTAGCTAGCTACTAAAACAATTAAGTTTAATACTTATTATATCAGTTATTTTGTGTAGTGTAGTGTGTTCTGTGATCTATTTTTTAAACAAAGTGCAGTGAAGTAAGATTTTATATCTACCAGTGTAGGTGTCTCTTTATTTTGTTGATAAATATACCTAACATAATGTCGTACAAAAACGTCGAGTTTCTTGGTTATCGCCAAAAAAGGCGACGACTAAATAACATTATATCAAACGCCACCGGTGTTCAATTAAGTTTCTCATCTAATAACGAATGCCAATTACTAAATCCTCACGTTTCTCAGTGCATAAATAATAATAATAAAATTACTTCACTTCCGCAACAGGTAGAGTCAACACTATATAAACAATTCTCTAATTAACTTATTGTTTTCAGTATACTTACATTTTAATGATTGGTGGTGATGGGGCAAAAGATCACCATCTTTCAAAAATTGTTAAGCAATAATTTGGGAATCAAATGCAGCTGGAAAGGCCTGAGGGAGAACTTTCCAATTGGGAAAATATATATGATGAGGGTGCTTATGGGTATGTATTTTACAATTGAAGGGACGATATACAACCTTCATTTCTAAAGGTACTTTTATGTATTTTGCTAGTATCATGGTGATTAGAGTGTTTACTTTCAATTCATATAGTGTAGCTCTGAAGCCCCCTCTCCCTGCTGACATAAAATGCTCGATTCCTTAAATGTTTGAAAATTGTTGCTGTCGTTCAAATAACTGTCATTTTAATTTTAATCGCTGGAATGTGTTAAAAGTATATACGGTTAACAATGGCACAAGAAGGTGCTACTGTTGTAGAGTATAAGATTTTTGAGAGATTTTTCAAAAAACTATACATCAAAAAACGCGCGAAAAACAGCTCTCTCGTTCGCCAAGCTCAAAACGTAAATAAAAAGCTATCTAGCATTTTTTAAAGAATTTCAAAAAATCCATCACCGACTAAACTAGTCCACTCGGTATAAAATAATTTTTCATACCTGTCTCAGCTCGCTACCGCCAAGGCGACACGTGCGTACAATGTACTATTCAACCCTAAAGCATATTGCATAAGATTTTACAAATTTACGGAAACTCGCTGTCAAATAAATTAACAGGTAAAGGAAACCGCGATTCCTTTGACCATCAATAGTTCGCTTCTTGTAAATCGATAAATCAATCAAATCAGGGCCACTTCAAACGAAGGAGTGCCTGTCAGAGGACAAAGAGAATACTCATTGCCGCTTAAGACAACCCACGTAAAGATGCCATCATCCATCAGAAAAGTAACATGTCTTAAGGAAACCGCCACCCTCAAAGAACACAAAGAAATCAATGGTTATTCATAAAATTTACTATAAAAACTCCGCGGACCGCGAAAGCAGCGAGTCTTCTCCAAACCAGCCACCGACTAGTGTCTTCGGGAACTACCCTCTTCGTCCGGGGGGTGCTGAGTGTTTGTTTGTTTGTTTGATTATGTGTTTGGCTAAACACAATTCGGAGTTTGTCAATATTTAAACGGTTTCGGTATTTAAAGTCTAAATTATTTCGGCAACCGCGTAAAGTACATACTGTGCGTTCTCGTGTTGTGGTTTTAAAGTCAACAAGTAAACTGTCATTAGTGTTAAGAAGAAAACAATTGTGTATAAACTGAGGCTGTGAAAATCGAACTTGTAAAAGTACTAAATAAATAAAAAACTAAAATAAGTGCCTTTCATTTCTGAAATCTCCGCACACCTCGTTATTGTGATACAAGCAACCGGCTGACAGCTAGCTTAGCCGCCTGAGGTAACTTCTGGTGGTTCACCCCTATTTGTGAACAACTCTCAGGTCGAAATTCATCTCACCAGAAAATCTCAACCCCATCCAAGCATAAATAAGGGAGTTAGAGGCGTCTTTCTGAAAATAAGTATCAGGAGCACAGGAGCGACAGTGTCCAAAAACACCCCTGGAGGGGCTGGCCATCCCTTCAGACGATCACCATCGCCCCTAGAAGTCATCAGAGAGCTCGCCGAAACAAGGTAGGGTTACATTTACCTATTATCTACCCCCTTAAAGTGCTACGGATCGAATTGAAACCAAAAAATAAATTTCTTCAAATTTTTTTTTTTTAATTTCAAAACCGAAAAGCAACCCTTTCTTTTTTGCTTCGTATTACAATATGGCGCCCAACGTGGGGCGTTATTGAAGAAGGAACCAACCCTCTCAACCATCAATCATCATCAGAAATCACAAAATAAATTTTTTCAAAATTTTTTTCAAAAAATTTCAAACCGAAAAACAACCCATTTTTGCTTCGTATTACAATACTACTAGGCCCCTCCTACCAATTATTATTTGTTTTTGGAAAATGATGCTCCGGTGCCATGTTTAACATCAAGGTCACCATTTGGCACTCAAAAAGTAATATTTTAGTTCCCATATTGACAACCTCAAATTTCATTTTTTTTTTCTCGAGCTATTATAATAATAAAAATATTATTTAAGAAGTGTTGGAGACATGGTGAATTTTGGTAATGTTTGGAAAACAGTTGGAAAATGGATATTTCCAAATTAATAATAATTATTATTATCTATGTGAAACTAAAATGATTATTATTACAAGTAAAATATTCATTTGGCAAACTACCATTAAGTAATTAAATTGTTAATTTTAACGACCTGTAGTGACCAGCAAAATACACACAGTATAAAAATAAATTTATATAAAACACATTCTAAAGATCCAGGTTGTATATCCTTCAGACTCTTAACAGCTATAGAGGATTGAACCCACCTTGATATTTGTCAAATAAATGAACTAGGTATTTATTTCGTAATAGTTACTTATGCAACTAGTGTTAGAAATGTTAGTTTTTTTGCTAGAGTGGAGATTTACTGGACGATGCGTAGTGAGTTCAGTAACCACGTAAGTGAAAGAGTTCACACTTATAACGGTAGCTGACACTACAAAAAGTAGAATTTTTTAATGTCAATAGCAACATTAAAAGAAAAGTAGAACTGAATAAAACTGACAATTCAAACTAAAAATTTCAAAAATCTTACTTTTTTTAACGATCATGAAAATATTTTAACTGCTCTCTCTATACTTATTCCTATAATTTTTTCTGTAATTTCTTTTTATTTGGTAATAATATATTTATAATTTTATTCTAGATTTGTTTAAAACAAAACATAAGTGTTCAGAAAAGGACTTCGAAGTTTTATCAAGGGATTGGCTGCGCCATTGTAAGGCAAGGTTGGAGAGAGAAAATTCTTTACGAGGAAGGAACAATTAATGTTTTAATGTTTTATCAGTGAATAAATGTATTTTTTTTACTGGAACAACAATCAGTTTTAATATTTTCTATTCTCGTGATTGGTAATTAAATAATACCTCTGACTAGTCTCCACAAACACCAAAACCTTGATAATAACTTTACTCGACGCACGTTTCAACAACTATGTTGGCATTATCTGCCGATTATAAAAACTAAACTAAATTACTTTAGTTTTAATCATCCTCGGATGATACCAATGTAGCTACCGAAACACATGTCGAGTAATGTTCAAGTGTTTTGGTGTTTGTGAGAACTACTTTAGAAGGCACTGCCAGCGGCTGTTGTTGAAATTTTGGTTAGCCATATCTCAGTATTGAGACATGGAACACAAACATTACTTTAAGACATCTCTTATCGATATTGATTGAAGAAGTTTTGCTAACAAAAAATTTCAAGAAGCGGGATTGCATTTTCAAGGTTTTTTTGAAAACTTAAAATATTTGCAATTGTTCAACCGATTCCAAATTTCATTAAGTTTTTATTTTTTATAGTTTTTTTTAAATTGAAATAAAAATTCAAAAAGGTGTAACTATAACGAATTAATGAAATTTAGAATCTGTTGAATAATTGTCTTCCTTATTCTAACAAAAATTCTTTTGTAAATATTTTATAAGTATTTTCCCAAAATCCTAGGTGTGTACCGCTTTCTTGAGACTTTTTTGCAAATTTTTCGTGGAAAAATTTCCTCAATTAATCTTGTTAGTTATGTCGTATTGTTTGGGTCCCATATGCCTCAGTACTGAGATTGCATAACCAAAATTTCACCAGGTGCCACTGGGCAATTCTAAAAGAAGTTTATGATGGTACATCTAATAGAAATTCTATAAGGACGTCCTCAGGACAATATATTTTGTAAGCGATAAGATATCCAAAAGATTACTATGGGAATTCTATAGGTATGTAAAAGGCTGCTCACAGGATTCTGTGTGTGATGTATAAATACATCTAATAGAAATTATATAAGGATGTCCTCAGGACCATTTATATTGGCAAGCGATAAGATATCCTAAAGATTACTATGGGAATTCTATAGGTATGTAGAAAGCTGCTCACAGGATTCTATACTAATAACTTTTTTCGATTACCATGGGAGGTACTATTTAATCCTGATATGCTGACATTTGCCCATCTTAGGGAACTCTTACAGACCTCTAGAAGATATTTACCAATTCCTAAATTTTTATCTTCGGGATATCTTAAGGAATTAATTGTGCTACTTGGGGTTAGAGAGTAGGTTAACTGAATTCCGATTTGAGCGAGATGAACAGATAAAGAGTGCTCGACTAATTCGAACTCAAATTCCGAAATTTCTGATTCAGATTGTTCAGGCGAAAGTGTAAATATGTCAGAAAAATTTGATTTACGGACCGCAGCAAGCTTACTACCTGTCATGGACGGTAGTGAAAATTCAACCAAACAGCTTATAGACGCCATTGAGTTGTACGATGCATTATTAGATGTGGTTGGGAAAAAATTATTAACATACAGACTGTCTATTTTACGAGGGCCACACCAAATATCTCGCTTAATATCTATTGTAGAAGAATAAAGTTTTAGAAACAGTTATCCCATTTTTTGTGAGCTATATTTCAGTAAAAAGAAATTTGAAATCCATAGCCTACTTTATGAGATATATTACAAAAACCTGAAAAATAGGAAAACCGCAAACGGTTATAGCTTCCTTATTTGAGGAGATACGAAAAAAGTTAAAGGAATGAAAGTTGACGGCAAAGACAATAAGAATAATAACGTGTAACAAAAAAATCGAAAAATGCAGTTGGCTTTGACATACGCTATTGTGCAAAAATGAAAAATACATATCTCAAAGTAGGCCATGGCGCCATTAATTCCGTTATTTTTTTCTCATTCCAACGATATAAAACATGTCACAGAAATTTTAACCGATAGTGTCAATATTTAATATTTTACGAATACCACAATTCATATAATTGAATCGTAACAATCAGCTGTGCCATAATAGTAAAAATTCACTTTATAATAATTATAATTCCGTAATTATTTATTACAATTTAATACAAACCAATAAATATCTGATAAATAAAAATACAAGTACAAAACGAACATCCAAAGAAAAAAACGAAAAACTATGTATAACAGTACTACCTACTACTATATTAAAAAGAAATTGTGTGTATTTATTTTTCTAACTACAAATGCTCAAATTGTGCACCAGGCATTCTGACACATAAACGTGCTCTACAAGACACGTCACGCATTACATTTTGGAGCATTTCAGGAGTAATTGCCTCACATGCGTTTCGAATTCTGGTTTTGATGTCCTCAATATTTTCAGGGGCAGTTATGTGATATCACAACATTTCACGCTAATTTCCAAATTTAAATCGCAATATTTTTACGACCATGTGAGCAGCGAGAGAGAGAGAGAGAGGGGGGGGGAGAGAGAGAGGGAAATAGACAGATCTTGCTATAGTTGCAACAGAGGTGCTGCGGGAACTCTGTCAACAGGTTAGTATTTCTTTATAACTTTCTTATTTATAAGCAGAATATAAAAATCCAAGATGATTATAATCTAGATAGTACAGGCTACAACTTTCATTCTTATCAATGTTCTATAATTTTCGTTCGTCTACCTACAATCAGGAGTGTAATGAATTTACGAAAATAGTAAAATGAATATATGCATAATAAGGAAGTTACATAGGTTTATAACAACCATTACACAGCCACACACACAAAAAAAAATTTCGCTTCCACCAACAAAACCTAGTACACCCTAGGTTTTTGGGGTCGCTGAATCCGAATCCGAGGTCGGTTTGTCGGTATCAGGTCGCGTTAAGGTCATTTCAAGGCCAAATCATTAGATTTCGACAGAAGAATTTGAAAAAAAATTGTATATAGGTTCTTGAGGTCGCCGAATCCAAATTCGAGAAGGTCAAATCACTAGATTTCGACAGAAAAATTTGAATATAGGTTATTGAGGTCGCTGAATCCAAATCCAACGTCGGCTTGTCGGTATCAGGTAGCGTTAAGGTCATTTCAAGGTTAAATCATTAAATTTAGACAGAGAAATTTGAGAATATTTGTGTATATGTTTCTGAGGTCGCTGAATCCAAATCCGAAGTCGGATTGACGGTATCAGGTCGCGTTAAGTTCATTTCAAGGTCGAATGGTGGAAAACCTGACAAAAATATTCACCTGTTATTTCGCGATTTTTCCAGCTCTCTTGCTAGATCGTTAAGTTACTCTTACGTTGTAAACTTGGTCTATTTTTCAAATCAAATATTTAATTTTACGAGCTATGCACATTGTCGAGCGTGTCCATATCTTGTAATCAAGGGTGTTGTAGTCCTAATGTCCACTTTATTCTCATATGCTACAAAAAATGGATTCTTTTGCCTGCCTGAACCATTTTGCTTTTCTATACATTTGGTCGAAAATAACTTATTTGGACAAAGTGTCCAATTTCAATATACAGCTATTCTCGTAGCTTCAGCAATACCTTTTATGAGACCACTTTTAAGATAAAAATATATTTATAACACTGTTCCTTTGTAAACTTTTTAAAGTGCATTCTGATTTCATTAAGTATTTTTTTAAATCGTTAAGTCATTCCTTATGCATCTTTAAATTTTATAAATGAATGATGTAATAAATAAGAATAAAACTACTGTAAAGCATTTTTTCGGCAAATTAGTCTTTACCTGCTGCCCCGTCAAGTGCGATGTCGGTGAGAACTGTCAAGAAAGGGAATGTGTAGAATGATCCACTCATCAGCTTGTCGATCAAATCAATATTTATATATCACAAATCTAGCTTTTTACGCGATCGTATACATGTTATACATCCCCTGCTTATGCGTGAAATAACAGGTGAATATTTTTGTCAGCTTTTCCACCATTCGACCTTGAAGTAACCTTAATGCGACCTGATACCGACAAACCGGTGTTAAATTTTTTTTTATAAAAAAAATCCCTAATGTGATTTACCTAAAAATAGACTCCATTTTCGCCGATTGAAGATGCAGTGGGCGAAACGTACTTATAAACTTTAGAACATTCTTTTTAGATTTGGGAACTTATCTCTAGTTACACAAAATGTAATTTTTATTTTTAAAACTGTGTAGGGTTTAGGCGTTATGCAAAACCTATTTTCAGGTTAGATAAAGTACCTTTTATGTAAAAAATACAGCAACATATCAATACAAAAAAAAAACATTAAGATTAAAACGTCATATTGCAATGCAAAATCTCCGTGCTTTGACGAGTTTTAAATTTTTCATTTTTATGTGTTCATATTACGCAAAAAATCCTAAAATGTCAGTTTTGAAAGTGTTTGTTCCATCACTCAGATAGTAGTAAAAGATTATTACACTGTTTACTTTTCATGAGTACACCCTCACCTCTCTAATTAAAAGATTCGCGGACTAGGAGGGTGAAAATACGGTTAATTTTTGTTTAGGTAAAGAAATTTTTATAAAGAAAATATAACCACCATCTTATTTAAAACACCTTTGTACTAAATTTTATTAAAATATCTCTATTCACACCATCAATAAGAAAATGGCCGTTTACGGTTCGTGGTTTTTTACAAATTTAAAGACAACGGCTTTAAGTTTATGAGTCCTCGGTCCTTCAATCAAGACTGTATAGAAAATTTTTTTGGTCTCATAAGAAGCCATGGTGCAAGGAATGTTAATCCGTCATGCGCATCATTCATTTCATCAACTAAAGCTCTTCTGATAAATAATTTTATGTCATCGCGCTCACCTGGATTTAATTGTGAAGAAGATATATCCACTGGTGCATTAGACAATTTAAAAGATCTGCTTACCCAAGAGGCAGCAATAAAAACATTACCAAATGTAAATGCACCAGTTTATGGTCATACACTTAATAAAAATACAAATTTATATGAAACAGACTTTGCCACACCTTATGTTGCAGGTGCGGTGGCAAAAAAAAATAATAAACAAAATATTTCATGAAAATGATAAAAAAGAATGTAATATGTGTACAGAAATAATTTTAACCGAAGAAGATCTTCCACAAAATGTATTTATTAAAAAAAAAGAATATACAACAAATGCTCTGTGTACTCCTTCAAAAAAATTTACAGAAACTTTCAGAAAGGTATCGAGTCATATATTTAGTACATTGCCGAAGGTAATAAATTCATATAATTTAAAAAAACAAATATTTAATCAAGAGTTGTTGACCGAAATGAGTCAAATGTTTTGTGAAAGCCACAGTAAGCTAAAAAATATTTTTGTAGATATAACGTTTAATGTATGTATATATTATTATATTAATATTGTTAATAATATTCTTAATGGCAAAGACACTCGTTATAAAGATTTAGACCCTGTAACTAAAATCGCATATAAAAAACTTATAGAAAAAAGTAAGAAGAAAAATCGCAATCGTGCAAAGTAAATAAAAATGTTTAATTTCAATGTTTTTTTTTAAGTACCTAGTAAATAAATTTGTCGCCGTTACTTTTATTTCAGTAAAATTAGGTACATTAAGACATTTCTTCTATCTCCGATTACTTACCTATTTGCTACATTATTTGACAAATTGACAATAAAAAAGTTGTTGATTTGACAGAGAATGTAGCGACTAAATATTTAATTATTTGGTGATGAAAAGACCAGGTCTAATTGTACCCTCTGCCAAGGCAAAGGCCACCTCTTATGCAAATATATATTTTTTAATTAATTGAACTGAGTCTGCGGTAGGTTCTTGGTGACACATACTAAATAGAATAAGGATTAAAAACACTTGGTATTACTGTTTCACAATTATTATTCAGATTTCTCTGACATATGTTTCGGCCTTTCGACCATTGTCAAAGAGTTATAACAAATAACCTAAAAGTGACCATTACAAGATATTTATAGGATTTGAGAGGTATAGATAACCCTAATTAACATTTTATTACTTATTTCTAATATAGGTACTACTAGGAAATACCCAGAACTAGTAATTAAAATTTAAATTAAATTCCTAGTAGTACCTATATTAGATATAAGTAATAAAATGTTAATTAGGTTATCTATACCTCTCAAATCCAATAAATATCTTGTAATGATCAGTTTTACGTTAGTTGTTACAACTTTTTGATAATGGTCGAAAGGCCGAAACATATGTCCAGGAAATCTGAATAATAATTATGAAACAGTACTACCAAGTGTTTTTAATCCCTATATTTTTTAAATTTGCCGCTTTGTGTGGGCTAGAACCATTATTACAGTGTACTGTAAAAGTCATACGTAGTAGTTGTAGGTAAATGGGAGAACTGCAAATTTTAATTTACACATAGTAATGTGTCCCTGCAAGGGATGTCGCTACTTGATGTTTTGTAATTCAGAGTTTTAACATTGAGTGTCCTATCTATAGTGTAGTTTATCTATGGTACGTGTGCTGCAGCCGTTGCAATTCAGTTGTGTGTTGTTCATTGCATTGTGTGACATCGCCCTGAATATGATATAAGAAAGGACGCTACAAGTAATGCGTCGTTCCTAAATGCAAGAATACTTCGGTGACTGCATCAGACAAACTCTTTATTTCACTGCCAAGTAACTTAAAATTACGAAAATTATGGCAACGCGCTATGCGAAGATCATTTTAATGTAAGTATGATAATGATAAAACAAAAAATTGATAGTTTACTTTAAATACTACGTTAATTTTTAGGTTGAAAAGGACTTTGAAAATTACATGTATATCAAAACTATAAAAACAGGAGAAATTGTATTGAAACCGGGCAATTGTGTTAAATACTTGTAACGAAAAATTGCTGAAAATAAATGCATGTCTGATGAAGCAAGTACGCAGGAAAATACGTTTGATGTTAGTACTCCAATTAATATACAGGTTTTTCGAAGATCAAAAGCTACACAGACTAAAAATATTAATTATATCCTGCCGAAAAAGAAAACTTTCTAAAGAAGTAAAAAATACACAAAATATTAAAGAAGTGCGACCAAATTCCGCTGAGAACGAGAAAGTTTCATCAAGTATATCAGACATGACTTTTGTAAATATATCAGATTCTAGTTTGCCTGGAATATTTGTACAAAACTTTCAAGAAACAATATTGAGTTATTTACGTCATAGAGAAAAATCCGAAATTATACCTTGGAATACCAAAGGAGTCTTTATTTATTATAGAACTTTTGTCCGAAAAATGCCAGTTACCCAGAATTGATATATACGTCACTTTGAAGAAAATTAAATTAAATTTGCCTTATGAAATTTTGGCGGATGATTTTTGTTTAGCTGCTGCTTCTATATGTAATGTCATTAAAAGACCACTTCCAAAATTAACAGTTTATTTAAAACCATTCATTCAATGGAAAACTATTGAGGAGATTAGGGAAAATCTACCTATACCTTTTAGACATCGTTATAAGAATGTACAGTGCATAATTGATTGCTTTGAGACATCGACTCAAAAAAAGTAAGTGATCCAGATATCCAGTCGTTATCATGGTCCGACTATAAAGGCTGTAATACTATGAAATTTTTAATATGTTGCACACCTGATGGTTTGATATAATTTATTTCTAAAGATTCAAACACTTCGAGGAACAATTTCAGGCCAGAGGGAACACGTTGGTTAGGTCTCCCTCTGTATTATCGTCAAAGAAATGTACAAAAGAAGAAGTGAAAGAGGCAAAACGTATAGCCAGTTTGAGAATCCACGTGGAGCGGATTATATTAGAGTTCGAGAGTATGCCATTCTTAAGCCTCACGCCAGAATCCACTCAAAATTGGTGAAGTATTTAGACTCAATAGTTTATATCGTTTGAGGGTTGATTAATATACAGAAATATTTGGTAAATTAAAACATGTATTCTCATTTTTTGTTGTATAACAATGTAGTATTAAACTTATTTTATATCATTTTAAACTATTTTGGTATATAAAGCCTTAAACCAAAATTCAGTAATATCATTCAATATTTGTTCAACAAGCTCTTGGTCACAATATTCGATTGTGATCTCCTTATTAGTTTCGAAACCTGGATGAGCTACTGCAAAAATTGCTTTCTCTTTTTTTGCAAGATGCATTTGCATCTGCATTTGGTAGACATATTTCAGTTTAATATTTCCTTCGGTGTCAATATAATTAGTAAAAGTTTTTCTGTGTTTGGACATTTTATTTCTACTACAAATTCATCAGCAAGTGCATCAGGTGATGCTCCTATCGGCGGTAAATCTTTGGATAGAAATATTCCTGCCCTCCGAAAAGGTATATTGGTTTTACTCGCTAACCCTTTAAGAATTGAACTTTCTAGTTTTAAACCGCGAAACATTGCAGAGGTCTGGAATACTTTGGCTCCAAGAATTTTCTCAACTAAGACCCCATCTAGTTTTGCATCTTAGTGCTTTGTAAACCTTTGATGCGGTCACTCGACCATATTTCATTTCTTGCCAAATTACGCTATCACTTTTCGTTCTAGTATTAATTTCAGGTTTATTAATTACATTGCTGGAATGAAATTTATTTCCAAGAGAGTGATGCGAAAGGCAGGAATACTTGCTTGGAACATTACATCGCATTAAACTATTTTTGATCTCTTGACTTTTAGCTTCTGTAACGTAATTCTCAAATATTGATTCCTTAATTTCATTAGCAATCTCGCTGCTTCCAAAATCAGCTGTCGTTATCAACTTTTGTGTAGTAACACTTGCTAATGCAGACATTTTCCAGTAACATTTTGTTTCTGTTGGTGATGGTTTCTCGCTGCGTCGATGCAACCACATGAAAAACGCAATGGCATGTTTGCAGTTATGACACTTCACTTCTATCACTCTTTTTACACTAGTATTGATGGTGCATGTAAAGCTGTAGTTTATGCCTTTATTTTGTGTTCTGGGGTTACTTTTGCTTTAAGGTGACACAAAAGAGGAGCATTTTTAATTTGTACATATCCCACGGCATTATCGCCATATTTCTGTCTTGCCGATCTAAACAGTATCAATAGATAATTTTCATGCCACACATTTAATATTTCAATCCAATCAATTTAGGTAATTTTTGTAATAGTATTAAAGTTCGGGTCACAGCAAAAATAATGGAAAAGTAACTTATATTACTGATTACACCGAAAGAGAAATAGAAAAAAAAATGTATCCCAGTAGGCATCATCCCATAATGAAAAACTCCCCAGTCATTTTTTCGTTTTTTTTTTTGTAAAACGTGTTTAGATATTTCTTGTACTGTACGATAAAGCTACATCTATTCTAAATTAAAAATAAATAAATCAGAAGCTGTTTAAAGGTTGTTGACTAAACTCGCAATAAACATTATCCAGGTCAAAGTTAATAGGTTAGTTAATTTTTAGCTTCATTGGCCTACTTTTAGATACTTTAATAGTGCGAATTCCAAATCATAACAAAACACAACACCAACCACGCAGCGGATCAACCATCAGAATGTCCAACATATAAATATCTCATACAGATATTACAATCAAAAATAGATTACGGTCAACACGACTAACAAAACCAACACGACGCACCAACAAGAAACTGAAATCCTAGACAAACTTGAAGAAGATGGGCGGGCAAACATGGGAGACAACAGAAGCTGAAGAACTCTTAGGTAAAATAAACAGTAAAAACAAAATTTTAAATGTATTACACGTAAACGTAAGAAGCGTTAAGAAAATCTCCGATGAATTAATTGTATTTTTAGAAACATATGATTTACATGATTGTGATATAATTGTTTTAGGTGAATGTTTTCAATTAGACTCTTATAAACAATTTAACATTCCGGGCTATACCTCATACTATAATAATGAAGATTTTAACAGAAATGATGGCTTAATTACATATATAAAATCAGAATTAAACACAGATATCACAAGTACTAAATTGGGGAACTCGGGGGTAACGGTAACTAAAATTAATTTTGAAATGCTTAATATCTTACGGTATTACTACATTATATAGACCACCTAGCACTAACGTCCAGGAATTTATCCAGGATATCAATAATTTCTTGGAACAAAATCAAAACCAGAACATAGAAATACTTATAGGCGATACTAATATCAATATACTAGACAACGAAGCCCCTATGGCAATTCATGTAAACAACTACTTATCAACTTTAGCCCTTCATGGATTTTCACCTTATGTCAATGGGATCACGCGACAAGATAGCTTAACATGCATTGACCATGTATTCATAAAAAAAAAAGTTAAAAGCAAGTGACCTAAAATTCAAAGCCTTCGTTACAAACTATGACCTAACTGATCACTACCCTATTATGTTAAACATCACAAGCAAGGAAAATCTGCAGGAGACTAAACAGGCTGATAATACATATACAAAAATTAACTACCAAAAACTAACTCAAATAATAGCGGGAAAAAACTGGCGGAACGCAGAAGAAACCAATGACCCGGAATTGGCAACAAACATCTTCATAGACGAACTACTAACAGCTATAGAATTGGCTACAACTAAAACAACTAGTTAGGACATTAAAACCTTGGATCACCCTAGGGATAGTTACATCAATAAAACACCGGGACAAAATGAAAAAAATCTGCTAAAAAAACTATAATACAAATAAAGAAATCGAATACAAAGTGTATCGAAACAACTTAAATAAAATTATAAAAGGTACAAAGCACAATTACTACTCAAATAAAATTAATGAAAACCATAGAAATCTCAAAAAAATGTATGAAATAATTTCTGAGGCTACAAATGAAACCAAAAAAATACAAATAATGATATACAGATTTTAAATGAACAAAAAACCTTTTGACAATGATACACAAATGGGAAACTACCGTGGCAAATATTTCTCAAATATTAGTCAAAAAATGCAAAAAGACATTGCACAACCAAGTGAACCTTACAAAATCACATCTTCACCAAATAGCTCAATGTACTTAAGGCCGGTAAATACAAATGAGATAATCAAGTATATAAACAGCTTAAAAAACAACAGCTCGCCAGGCAAAGATGGAATTAAAGTAGTGACAATAAAACACATACATCAACACATATTATCACCACTGCAACCTATTATAAACATAACTTTCAAAACTGGAATTGTGCCCAGTCATTTCAAGGAATCTGTAGTAGTACCAATACATAAAGCCGGGAATAAAAATGAAATTAACAATTTTCGACCTATTAGCTTGATAAACAACCTCGCCAAAATTTTTGAGAAAGCTCTAAAAGAACGACTCATACATTTCTGCAACACAAACAACATACTATCACCTAATCAATTCGGGTTTACAGAAGGCATTAGTACAAGTGATGCGATGTATGAATTGGCAAAAATAATCACTGATAACCTAAATGAAAATCATAAATGTATTGCAGTTTTCCTTGACCTAGCCAAAGCATTTGACACGGTCTCGCATGACATGCTGCTTGACATACTAAGCAAGTATGGAGTAAGAGGCACCGTGCTAGATATCTTCAAAACATACATGTCAGGCAGGGTACAATATGTTAAGATCAGAAATACACTAAGTAAGTAATTTTTTACACCCCTCGTAACCAGTGACACATTTTAACAGTCTATTGTTTGTCAAAGTATTTATTTAAATACAGGGATGTAAAAAAATAATCTTTTTTGAAAGAATAAAAACGCATTTTGAGCAGGATCGTGATTAATCTGTGAGTGAGTGAGTGAGTGGTCAGCAAATTATTCAGGAGTTTAAAGTAGTATAGGTTTTAAGTAAACCAACTTAGGGTATTACTCATTACTATTAACTTACCTTTCCATGTTTACACCTCTCATTTCAGCGCTTATGTAGTCCCTACTGTTATTAAAATATTCCATTACTATGAAAATATCGACTTCAGGTAAATTACCGTTATCAGCTTTAATAAAGCTGTCTTCTACTGAACATATAATGACCCTAAACTTTAAAATTGTTTTAATAAACAAAAGAATTGAAAAATACGTGACACGTGGTCTTCTCAGATCAGCTAATGAAACAAACTGCCGCGATGGAGAGATTACTACTGTCCGAAACATGCGGCGGCATATATCAATGGAGGCACTTCGACTGGTGTGACGTCACGCTGTTGCGTGGCCGGTTTCAAATTTTTAATTGCTCTGCCTCAGTTGTTAATTGCAATATAAACCGGAAACTTTTGTGGGATACTTAGGAGATGATTTACCTTTAAAACATGTGCTTTTAAACCAAAAACCAAATTACACTGAATGAGCCTATTGTACGATCCTAATAACCAATCATATAAATTGACGTTAAAAAAAGACGCTACATGGAAAGCAATCGCAGAAAGTATGAGTAGAAGTGATGGTTTTTTGTAATAAGGTTTATTAAACACACTTATCTATAATTAAGAACCTAAAATATAAGCTCTAAATTTGTTTATCCTGTCACTTTTAGCGTTCCTTGGTGAAGTAGTCTGTAAAGCGACTTCGTACCTGAAAACTTTCCATGCGAGCACAATCCCCTGTTCCTCTCAAGGGAATCATAGTTTGAGTACGAATTGGAAAAAACATATCTTCTAATTTATGTTGTTTACTCTGACTGTTGTGCACATATTCATTGCGTAACATAATGTGTAAACAAGAAACAAAAATAATTAGGTCCACCGTCAAAGGTTTTATGTTAATCGGAGTAAAAAAAAATTCGAAATGCATGGCAGAATATACCAAAACCATTTCCAGTATAACTCTTCTAGCACGAGAAAGTTGGTAACTAAAAACTGCTTCGTTATTATCATTCAATGTTTGTTTTTTCGGGTAAGGTTTCATAATATTTGTATGAAGTTTAAAAGCACCATCTCCAAGAATAATGTGAGAAAGAATAATGTTTGTTGAATATGGAAGTAATGATGATCTAGGAAAATTAAATTTGTCTTCGTAAATTTCATTACCAATTTGAGATTTGGCAAAAATTCCAAAGAATTACTGCAGTTCCTCCTACACCACCTGCACCTCCCGAAGATGAAATTAATTCACTTTTCAAAAGTTTAGCAATGACAGTTAAATCTTTTCCACCACTTCTAAGAGCGGAAACGAAAAGTAAGATTTTCCAAATAATTACAGATGCAGAGAAAGAATTACTAACTCGTCAACCCACTTCTTCATGATTGTCCACCTATTCTTATGAAACCAGTACACCACTTTCTCCTTGCAACTGAGATCAACAAGATGTACCATCGGGATCCGACACATTACAATATTTTGCAAATTTTCGATCTTAACTCGTAACTTTTCACTTCCACGTAGTGGCTTGGAAGTATAGGGAAGTGGGTGGAGGTTTTGAACAGTAGGATGATTTGAACAGTCCTAATAACGCTTTTGTGGGTACTTATCTTTTAGAGATTTTATATATTGAAACAGTGGTAACACTGTTCCTCTTAGCTGTCGCTGATTATTTGTGCTTTTAACAGTTTCTTATTGGCTATTCGTTAGATATTGTCTTTATCATATGCATCGTTGTTTATTTTGGTAAACCTTTCAAATAGATTATTAGAAAGTTAGTCAGATAAAGTGGATTGTTTCATGAATTAATGAGCAATCATCGAAACCATCCCTACCCGCCATAGCTGTTAATCATTTCGTACTTGTAAACTTCAGCACAAAAAAAACTGTTGTATTTTATATAGCCCAGGTAGAAGAAAGGCTACAGGACGATCTGAAAATGAAGTTTTTGCGAAAGACAGGGGACGATTATTCGTGGCTCCTACGGATGTCATATTAAAGTTACCACAACCAACAGTAAGTGGTGGCACCCTACGTGCTGTCAAAAATTCAAATTCAATGCTGACTTGTCAGGGCGTGATGTCAGGTAGACAATATAATAATTAAGGCGCATGTAGATCAAATACCTAGATGACTACCCAGGGGAAGAGGAGAGAAACGACGTGCAAAAATCCCCCGGCAACCACATGCACACACCAGTGTGGAAACACCCACAACGAGCCTAAAAGTCCTACAGATAGACCTAAATAGGTGCCGCCCACGACCTCCTCTACGCAACGAAATTGCAAGGACACCTGGATGGCTCACGGACAACAAGAAAGGTTCGGCTATTATCCTGCCAGGAAAGAGGACCACGGTTCACTGAACCGGCACAGGCCCAGGTTCCGTCTGGGTCGAGCTCGCAGATATTGTAATATACAGCTGCCATTTTTCACCAAATGCGGCGCTGTATGCATTGAACGCAGCTCTGAACGAGCTATCGACGTCCATAAGATGTTCAAAGGAGGTAATCATCGCCAGTGACTTCAACGCCAAAGCCTCGGAATGGGCACGGGAGGAGGCAAATGCAAGGGGAGTGGCTGTAATGGAGTGGGCAGCACAACTGGATCTCGCTTTACTAAACGAAGGTAATGCCCGCACCTTCGTGAGCGGGAACAGATCCTCGATAGTCGATCTCTCCTTCGCCACACAGAGAGCGGCCAAAACAGTGAGGGACTGGAAAGTTCTAGAAGAGGAAACACTCAGTGATCACAGTTACATCTCCTTCGGTGTGGGAGGCAAGGTCGAACCTGAGAGGGTGACCACCACGGGCTGGTCGCTCAAGAAATTAGACACCGAAAGATTCACCTGTACCCTGGAGAGGGAACTGGAAATGAGACCGGAGGGGACTGCAAACAGTCTAGCAGAAGCCATGACCGCAGCCTGCGATGCAGCAATGCCCAAAAGGAGGCGAGCTAACGGAAAGAGGCAGTGCTACTAGTGGTCGGAAGAGATTGCGGAAACCCGAAAAGAATGCATAGCATCCAGGAGACGACTCCTCAAGGCCAAACGGGAAACAGACCTCTGCGACAAGACGATCATCAGGAGAGAGGAATATTCCCAGCTCAGGAAAGCTCTTTGAGACACCATAGCCAAGGCCAAACGGAAATGTTGGAGCGACGTCATTCGGGATGTCGACAATGACGTCTGAGGACAAGGTACAAAATCGTGACCAAGCGACTACGGACCACGCCCATGCCACGCATCCCACTGGACAGAGTGGTGGAGATTGCACAGGCCCCGTTCCCAGTCCACACAGAAATCGTCTGGGAACCCCCCGAATTCGGGGAAATAGAACCCTTCACAAAGGGTGAGCTTGAAGCGGCAACAGACAACCTGAAGAGCAAAAAGGCACCGGGCATAGACGGGATACATCCCGAGATTATAAAGTTGAGAAACACCTAGACCTTATCCTCGTTATTATGAATAATATACTACAGTCGGGATGCTTCCCGAATCGATGGAAAACAGCGAGACTCGCGCTTATGAAGAAGGCTGGGAAACCCCTCGACGAGGCCTCGTCGTACAGACCGCTCTGCCTTCTGGATGCCCTGGGGAAACTGTTGGAACACCTAATCCTAGCCAGACTAAAGATAAACCTCGAGAGAGGAGGCGGACTCTCAGAACGGCAATTCGGCTTTCGAGAGGGCAAATCGACGATCCACGCCATAAATGAAGTAATCCACTTAGCCACGGAGGACCCAAGAGATGCGAACAGGACGCAAGATCAGCGCAATAATAACGCTAGATGTGAAAAATGCTTTCAATTCTGCAGGGTGGCAAACAATCCTAGATGACCTGAGGGAAAAAGGTATACATGGTCACATCCAACTTATGATAAGGAGCTACCTCCAAGATAGGAAAATCTTCCTGGGAGACGGACAAAACACCAGCATGGAAATAAATAACGGCGTACCACAGGGATCTGTACTAGGACCGACGCTGTGGAACGTCGCCTACGACAAAGTTCTCAGGCTTCCCCTATCGAGAGGTGTCACACTCGTAGGTTTCGCGGACGACCTTGCCATGGTAGTCGTAGCCAGCAGCGAAGTACAATTAATGGCAATTGCAGACGAGGATTTGAAAAAATCTGCAGATGGATGAAACAGAGATCTCTGGAGCTGGCGCCGGCAAAGACGGAGGCTCTACTGGTTACTGGTCGCAAGAAGATTGGACATGTATCCTTCACTATTCAGGATATCATAGTGACCCCGAAAGACAGTATTAAATACCTAGGCGTATGGCTAGATAAGTACATGAATTTTTCGACGCAATCAGGGTGGGCGAAAAGATCGCCCAACTAGGCAGACTAATGCCAAATGTCAAACAAATTTTGTTGACAACCCAGGGTCATCAAAAGTTGTGTTAAAAAGAGGAACCAAACATACACATAGAACCTTGGACAGCTCCAAACTAGTACGACAGTAATGTTTGCTATATCCGCCAATGGTAAACTGCTTCCCCCTACTTAGTTTATAAGGCCAAGCATGCCTATCAAGTATGGACAGAAGGAGGTTTGGAAGATACAAGGTATAATCGTACTCAGATTGGTTGGTTCGACACGACCCTTTTCGAAAATTGGTTTTTGTCAGTTGTTTGACATATTTTAAAAGTTTAGAAGGCAAAAAAGTTATTATTGGTGACAATCTTAACAGTCACGTCACCGTGACTGTTGTCCCTATTGAAAATTGTAACACGGGATCTAAAAGAAAAATTAAAAACATGTAAGGTAAATGCCCCAGTAGATGATAATGTCCCAGGTGATAATTGTCTTAAGAATTACAGAATTCTGCGCCATGTATTTTAATATAAGATAATGTATTTGAATAAATACGTATCAGATGGCGCAAGCGTTCTTAGAAGACATCTAACTTATCTACAGGTATGTAAAGATGTCAACTTTTGAGTAATAGCTGTTTTCTTGTGTTTTGTTTAAGAGGCAGTGGGATTGAGAATTTGACACCGAAGTGTATTTTTCCAACAAACGTAAATAACCTAATTTTCTTAATAATGTTAAGGTATTATTCCTACTATATTTAATTTTAAATTCAACAAAATTACATAATATGACGATATAATAGGGGTATCATCTATTGGTACACGTATTGTACATATTGGCCCTGTACATGTGAGTTGATCATCTACCGAGTCAGTGGCACTATTTCCATGATGTACCAATATCTGATAATCTATTAATATCAACCTAAATATTGTACCCACTAAGCTTTTAAATAATTACATAATAGATGGATCATGTTTATTCTAGAATGTGCCAAAGCAAGGAGATAAATCAAAAATTTAAACATATTCAGAAATTGCAGTTGTAATGAATTAAATGCAATGGAGAAAAGACTTTCAATAAAAAAAGCTAGCCATGAGTTTGGGATTCCGTTATTCAATACTTTATTATAAAAAAAAATTGGTAAAAACTATTTTAAGTAAAGCTGAAGAGGACTTACTGGTGACGTGGATAATTCACCTAAGTGAAAGAGGGTTTCCAGTTACAAAACATCAGTTTTTGGACAGTGTTCAACTCCTAGTTAAAAAAATGAATAGAGATACCCCATTTAAAAATAACGGGCCAGGCCGTCATTGGTATGAGTCGTTCATGAAATGTCATCCTCAGTTGGCAATGAGAATTCAAAAGTAATTGTAAGAAGAGGTGAAAAAACGGTTTACAATTTCATTGGAAATGACGAAGAAGAATGCCTCACAACTCTTATTACAGGTAGATAAATAATAAGTTCTTCAGAGACTTAATGCTGTTTAATTTTCTAATATACCTATCAAAGCTAAGTATAATCAAAACTAATTTTTTAAGGAAATGCTCCACCGATGGTTGTTTTTCCTTACGAGCGAATACCAGCTTTTATTACAAGCAAAATTCCAGATAATTGGGCTGTTGGAAAGTCCGAAAATGGTTGGACGACAGGCGAAACCTTTTTCGAGTTTATCTCTAATATATTACTTTTTGTTGACACAAGTAGCCTCACCGTATACTATACTTCTTGCATAAGCTGAATATTTTTTATGTATGTATACTGTATATGTATATTTATACCAAAAATAAGTTTAGTTTAGTTAGTTGTCTTTTGGATTAATTCACATGTATTTTTTGTATTTTTCACAAGTTACTATTTTTAATTTTAGTTTTTATCTCCTATTCTGTTGAAAAGTGTATCAAATAAATAAATAAATAAATAAATAGATAAATAAATAAATAAATAAATAAATAAATAAATAAATAAATAAATAACAAACAAACAAACAAACAAACAAACAAACAAACAAACAAACAAACAAACAAACAAACAAACAAACAAACAAACCAAACCAAACCAAACAAAACAAAACAAAACAAAACAAAACAAAACAAAACAAAACAAAACAAAACAAAACAAAACAAAACAAAACAAAACAAAACAAAACAAAACAAAACAAAACAAAACAAAACAAAACAAAACAAAACAAAACAAAACAAAACAAAACAAAACAAAACAAAACAAAACAAAACAAAACAAAACAAAACAAAACAAAACAAAACAAAACAAAACAAAACAAAACAAAACAAAACAAAACAAAACAAAACAAAACAAAACAAAACAAAACAAAACAAAACAAAACAAAACAAAACAAAACAAAACAAAACAAAACAAAACAAAACAAACAAACAAACAAACAAACAAACAAACAAACAAACAAACAAACAAACAAACAAACAAACAAACAAACAAACAAACAAACAAACAAACAAACAAACAAACAAACAAACTAACAAACAAACAAACAAACAAACAAACAAACAAACAAACAAACAAACAAACAAACAAACAAACAAACAAACAAACAAACAAACAAACAAACAAACAAACAAACAAACAAACAAACAAACAAACAAACAAACAAACAAACAAACAAACAAACAAACAAACAAACAAACAAACAAACAAACAAACAAACAAACAAACAAACAAACAAACAAACAAACAAACAAACAAACAAACAAACAAACAAACAAACAAACAAACAAACAAACAAACAAACAAACAAACAAACAAACAAACAAACAAACAAACAAACAAACAAACAAACAAACAAACAAACAAACAAACAAACAAACAAACAAACAAACAAACAAACAAACAAACAAACAAACAAACAAACAAACAAACAAACAAACAAACAAACAAACAAACAAACAAACAAACAAACAAACAAACAAACAAACAAACAAACAAACAAACAAACAAACAAACAAACAAACAAACAAACAAACAAACAAACAAACAAACAAACAAACAAACAAACAAACAAACAAACAAACAAACAAACAAACAAACAAACAAATAAATAAATAAATAAATAAATAAATAATTAAATAAATAAATAAATAAATAAATAAATATTCTATCCTTAGGTTGTCAAAAACACATCATTATGAAGAAGCACTTCGAAACATAGATGCTACCAGCAGCAGGTCTGCCAATGATAATGAATATAGACCACCTGCCCCTCATTATACTGACCAAGCACTTAGAAACATGGAGATATACAGATGTAAGTACCCTGGTTGCGGAAAGATCTATAATAACCAGAGTGCTGTAAATGGGCATCAGGCCGCATATAGAAGGGTGACAAAGAAGAGAGGAAATATTCCAGCCTGCAGATGCCACTTCTTCAGCTCCTGAAAAACAATGTAATTCAAGAATTTTAGCATTGGTCCATGAGTTTCACTTCCCATAATTCTATTTGTTGATGGGTATCCTAACCTAACCTAACCTGTTGAAAAGTGTATCAAATAAATAAATAAATATTCTATCCTTAGGTTGTCAAAAACAATATTTCACTTCCCATAATTCTATTTGTTGATGGGCATCGATCCCACCTAACTATGTGCCTTAGAAACATGGATAGCAAATAATTATATCCTTGTCGCTTTGTATCCTAATTCAATCCACATCCTGCAACCCATGGATGTAGCTGTATTTCATCCTCCAAAAAATGAATGGAGAAGAGAAATTCGTAATTGGAGGTTTGAGCATAATTGGGTTAGGGTTTTTTTTTGCTCTCAGGGCTCGTCTGTTAATACAAACTCCGAAGGCACTGCAGCCTCCTGGGCTTATTGCGCTCTCCTCGTCATATTTCACTCCGCCCACTCCAGTACCCCTGTACCCCTAATCAGGTGATTCAGGTCCATGGTCGGGCGGGTGCTGATGAATTCAGGGTCTGTTCGTGCTTGCCCGTAGATACCATATCTTCTGTGAGCCAGTGCCTCGCAGTTGAATATGATGTGATCGTCCGTTTCCGGCTCCTTGCTGCATAATCTGCAGTCCAGGTTGCCTTCAAATTTGCCGATTGTATTTAGATACTTCTTTACTGGAAAATGTCCAGTCAGAAGTCCTGTTATTAGTCTTAATTGCGTTCTGTTCATTGTGAGCAGTTCTTCAGTTTGTTTTGCACATGGGTGTTTTCCCATGTCGATTTCCTGGAATGTTCCTCCAGTGATTTTTGTGTTTGCTCTTGACACAGTCTTCAATGGCTCTTCTAGCTGAGCTTTTGGAAATACCCAGCGCGGGTTCTGGGCCATAGAATATATTAGCTGCCCCTTGTCTAGCAAGTTCATCGGCTTTTTCAATGCCGTCAATTTTAGAGTGTCCTGGCACCCGGAGTAATTTGACTCTGTTCTGCTCACCCAGAATTTTCAGCTCTTGGTGGCAGTCCCATACCAGTCGGGATGACACTCTGTTAGAGGCTAGTACTCCAAGTGCCGCCTGACTGTTTGATGCAATGGAGATCTGCTGATTAACATATTGTCGATTTGCATTCTCGCGTACACATTCAAGTATATCCAGAATTTCTGATTGGAATACAGTGGCATGTTGCCCAAGGGAAAGAATTATACTTGCCCTGGGTCTTTGACCATATATTCCAGCTCCAGCTGCTGTGCTCATCCTAGACCCGTCAGTATACCAGGTTAGGCCCTTACGTAGTATGTCAGGAGCTTCTTATAACCAGTCCTTCCTATCTCCAATGGTGATTGTTGAAGGTGATTTTTGGTATTATGTAGTCTGACCTCATATTCAATAGAGGATCTTCTACAGTATTTAGATGTTATGTCTATAGTCAGAAAGTAAAAGAGTATAAATCTCGGATTTATGCGGCGTAGCAATCAGAAGCCTTAACCAGATCGGGCTCGTTACCTGTTGTTAAAACTCGTACTAGTTGTAGTTCTATGAACGTAGGCGGTTTAGCGGACCTGCCACAGGATAAAGACACTGTGGACCTGCGTCCTAAACCCGACTCTGCATCCCTACCTTGCATTTATTATCAGAACGCGCGAGGTTTAAATACTAAAACACATGACTTACTGAATAGTTCTTATACCTGTGAATATGATGTCCTCGCACTAACAGAAACCTGGGTTGACTCGCATGTTAATAACTCTGAACTAATAAGTGATAACTTTACCGTGTATAGAGCCGATCGAATTTTTTTAATTACGGATACAACTAGGGGTGGTGGTGTCTTGCTAGCCATCAACAAAAAATATGTTGCCTCAGAACTAAACTTAGATGATATGAAAACTTCAGTTCCTTTAATAGATGTTGTTGCTGTAAGAATGCAATTAAACTACAATAATATTTACATATTCGTTATCTACGTACCACCCTCGTTAAGCCCAGCTTATTACAATCAATTTTTTGAGACACTTGAAACCCTGCAGTACCTATACGAGGATAATATGTATTTTATTGGAGATTTTAATATACCATATTATAGAGAATTTTCGCTGCAGAATAATATTGTTGGTACTACTGCATCACTTATGTCATTTTTAAATTATTTTAACTTAGTACAATATAATACCGTGTTGAATTCAAATAATAGATTATTGGATCTTGTAATTTCCAATATCAGGTGTTATGTGGAGAAAGCTCATGATATTTTACTTAAAGAAGATTCCTATCACCCCGCATTATGTATATATCTTAATGAAAGTATTAAAAATAAAAAATAAAAGATTCTGTGCAGACAATAAACCTGTGTATAATTTCCGGAAAGCTAATTTTCATACCTTATACGCAAGAATTTACAATACGGACTGGTCAATTCTAAAAAATCACAATGACGTGAATTTGGCCTGTGAACAATTTTATAAAACAATCTATGATATCCTTGATTCTTGTGTACCTAAAACCATACCACGTGCTAGGAAATATCCTCCTTGGTATAATAACCGAATTGTGCAAAATATGAAAGAAAAAGCAAGAAAGCTGAAAGTTCATAGACGTACCGGGAGTATAACTGCACTAAATGAATTCAAAAATCTTAGGTCACAAATAAAACGAGACACTGATATTGCTTTTAAAGAATACCAAAATAATGTTCAAAACAACATAAAAAATAATACTAAAGCTTTCTGGTCTTACATTAACTCTAAAAAAGAAACAACAGTGTTACCAGATAATCTTACTTACCAAGACCAGTGTCTTGGTGAACCGCGGGATATTGCGAATGGTTTTGCTGATTTCTTTAAAACCTCGTATAATTTGCCAACCCAAAATTATGAACAAGACACGGAATACACTAATAACGCCGTTTTGCATTTTAGTGAGTTTACTTCCAATGATGTTCTTTCTGCGTTACAGCAGCTTAAACCTAAATTCACCAAAGGACCTGATGAAATACCAGCTTTTGTAATAAAAGATTGCGATAATGCTTTTGTGGAGCCACTTAGAATAATTTTTACTCTCTCAATTAGAACCAATACTTTTCCGAACATCTGGAAATTATCGCGAATCTGTCCTGTTCATAAAAAAGGTGATAGGCATCAAATTGAAAACTATCGCCCGATTACAATAATATGCAATTTCGCTAAAGTCATTGAGATTGCTATACATGCAGTTATATACCCTCATGTTGAGGGGCAGATTACATCAAGTCAACATGGTTTCATAAAGAAAAGATCGACTGTCACCAACTTAATGTGTGTCACACAATACGTCTCGCATTACCTCGATAAAAACACCCAGGTTGATGTAATCTATACAGACTTTTCGAAGGCCTTTGACAAACTTGACCACGGTATATTGCTACATAAACTCCAAACTGCTGGATTTTCACATTCACTTATAAAGGGTGTAGCCGGATAAGCACTTGGAAAATGCCCATAATGGAAATAACACGAAAGGGGCACCAAAATACTTCCTCAGATGTAAGAAAGTTTTGGTTATGGTACTATTCTAAAAATTCAAGAGGGGGCTGTGATTTTTTAAGAAATATACTTGCACGTTAAAAATTCCTTGCAGCTAACGTTATGGACCAAAAAATTTGGAAAAATTAGGGAATGTAGAAACCTTCAAGGGGAACTGAGAAAAAATGATTGTGTCGCATTTGGCGCGAAATTCAAATTTTTAGAAAATAAAAAAATTAAAAAAGTGCTCTTTCGACCATTTCTTGAAAGGGTGCTATCATAATTTTTTCTCTATAGACGCGTTTTCGCATCATTATTATTCTCTAATTTTTTCAGATTTTTTTTATTTGGTGGCACATGTCAAAAAAAATTATTTTAGCAGAAATCTTTTATTAATTTTTTTCAATATAACCATTATGAAGTATATTTCATTACATACGTGAGTTAAAAGAGATTCTTTCACCAATGAATTGTCTGCTGTAGTAAGGTAAGTAGAATGTACGAACAATTTTCTGCGATTTTAAACTGTGTAAAAGAGACGGCCCATAAGTAGGGAGAATGTAAATCGAAAGCAACTAATGACTGAGATTTTAGGATTAAGATAGGTTTGGCAAAGACGTTATCACAACGTCTTGCAATTAAGAATAAGAAACAAGAAACGATATGCAGGACTGGTCATGTTTCACTGACGTATTCACATGTGTGTCGCACTTACTGTAGATGCGGTGTGGTGGGGGATGTGCACAGCTGTGACGTGTCGACTCTTGTTTGTCTGCACGGAATTATAAATAAGTGCACTGTATTGTATTATACGTAAAGTTTGAAGATCTATATAGCTTTACAAGCTATATAGAACTGAGTCAATATATTGAGAAATTAGCTGTTTCAACAGATGCCAGTATTCACGACAAAATAGGAGACTTTACCCTTTCAGAAGAAAAACTTCGAGTATTTACAGGCTTCAATTGGGAGAATATTGTAAAACTACGCGAAATGATGACCTCCATGAGAAAATCCGAAAATCGAACTGTCACACAGGCTCTTGTCGTCTTCCTATTTAAACTGAGAAGTTGAAATTCAAACATCCTCCTTGCTTCCATTCTAGGTCTAGAGCAGGACAACAAGTTTCAGAATTCTGCCAATCTGTATTGAAGTCATTTGAAAATGTTATCTTACCATCACGTTTTGGTTTTCAAGCATGCAAACGAAATGATTTAATTCAAAATGAAACCTCCGTTTATGTCAATGCACTGTATAAAATAACCGATAACTTGGTTATAATCTGTGACGGTACATACATTCGTCACGAGAAAAGTTAAAATAATATGTACCAACGCAAATCTTACTCTGGACAGAAAAAGCTGCCTTTTACAATAAGCACCACGAATGGTTTCGTTATTGATGTGCCAGGACCGTTCTATGCAACACAAACTGACGCAGAGATATTAAAAATCATTATGAAAGATGAAAACGGCTTACGTAGTTTTTTAGACCAGGAGATGTTTTTATTTTGGACAGAGGATTTAGAGATGTGGTGGTATATCTGGAAAGTGAAGGGTATCAAGTGCTTATGCCAGCATTGAAAGGTAATCGCTCGCAATTAACCGCAAAAGAATCCAATGAATCCAGATTCGTAACTAAACTCCGTTGGGTTGTCGAAACTGTGCACGGAATTATTGGACAAAAATATAAAATTTTGCATCAACTCGATAACCGACTCCTTTCAAAAGCAGCAGTATTTTGTAAAATATCCTGCTTTTTACATAACACCTTTGGCCGAAGACTGAATTCGGATGAGGGTTTGCATGAAGAAATCGCTCAGTACATGAACAGCCGAAGAGGATGTGACAATCCACTTGCCTGAGAAGCAAAGGAAAAAACGTGGAGTAGACGCAAATTGCTCTTTGAACAAATGTCACCAGTTAGCCTTCTCGATTTTCCCGAAATGAGTGAAAGGGATTTGAAAATATTTTTTACGGGTTCGTACCGATTAAGTCAAGCAGTATCTTACCTTGCAGAAGTAATGGATGATCAAGATAACATCAATATTAGTTACTTAAAAGAAGCACCTAATATGGTGACATGTAAAATAAGGTCCCGACACATTAACAGAAAAACCTACAAATTTTATATCCATTACATGCCAAATTCTATAGGTTATACTGCTATACTGCGTTATTTTTGTGAATGTACCAACGGGTTGCGCACAGTTGGATGCTGTTCACACATCGCAGCTATTGTGTACTACTTATCGCATGGTAGATATCTATCACGAATTATCAAACCAGCTGAAATTCTATCCAATATTTTTGACTCTGCAAACATAGAATCAGTGATAGATGAAAAAAGTGCCGAGGATTAATTATTTCTCCATTTATAATTCACAACAGTTGTATGAACAAATTTAACAAAATATTTCTGCTGAAATTATTTTCTTTTTGCATGTGCCACCAAATGAAAAAATTTGAAAAAATTAGAGAATAATAATGATGCGAAAACGCGTCTATGTAAAAAAAATTATGATAGCACCCTTTCAAGAAATGGTCGAAAGAGCACTTTTTGAAATTGTTTATTTTTTAATAATTTGAATTTCGCGCCAAATGCAACACAATAATTTTTTCTCAGTTCCCCTTGAAGGTCTCTACATTCCCTAATTTTTTCAAATTTTTTGGTCCGCAACGTTAGCTGCATGGAATTTTTAACGTACAAGTATATTTCTTAAAAAATGACAGCCCCCTCTTGACTTTTTAGAATAGTACCATAACCAAAACTTTCTTACATCCGAGGAAGTATGTTGGTGCCCCTTTTGTGTTATTTCCATTATGGGCATTTCCCAAGTGCTTATCCGGCTACACCCTTTCTTCAACTCATATCTTAACAATAGAACGCAATATGTAGAATATCGCGGTCAAAAATCCTTCGAAATTTCGGCAACTTCTGGTGTACCCCAAGGGTCAGTTCTAGGTCCCTTAATGTTTGTATTATTTATTAACGATATCGTTGTTGAGTTGAATGTAGATGTCTTGTTATATGCTGACGATGTAAAAATTTTCACTGCCATAAATACAATAACCGATTGTCAACGACTACAAAACAATCTTATAGAAATACAAAACGGTCTGCCTCTCAACATTGACAAATGTAATGTTGTATCATTCTCTAGGAAAAAGGAAACTGTACTATATGACTACAAACTAGATCTCACAACACTAAAAAGAGCTGAAGTTTTTAAAGATCTTGGTGTCTTATTTGACGTCAAACTATCATTTAATAAGCATGTTGAAAATACTGTTTTATCTGCTAATAAAAATCTTGGTTTCGTTATTAGAAATTCGGTTGGATTTACTGACACTCACATTCTAACACTCTTATTCAATACATACGTTAAATCTAAACTAGAATATGCATCCATAATCTGGCATCCGGGGTATAATACTTACTCTAACTTACTCGAAGGCATACAAAGGCGTTTTCTAAAATATTTGTCTTATAAAATTGATGGGGTATATCCGCCAATTGGCTATTCCCAAGACGTACTTTTAAATAGATTCTCAGTAGACAGTTTGGAGAGCCGCAGAAAAAAACATGCATTGGTGTTTTTGCATAAAATAATTCATAACAATATAAACTGTCCTGCGATACTTGAAAAACTACCGTATCATGTACCACATCCTGGTTCACGACATCATAGAACTTTTTATCTTACCACACCTCGAACAAACGTTTTAGCATTCTCCCCCCTGTATTTTATGTGCAGTACGTACAACTACCTACAAGAAATACTTGATATATTTAATTGCTCTGTTGCCTCTATAAAAAAACTGGAACTCTAATATTTTCTCCCTTGTATATGCATATATTTTATATATTTTTTAAATCATTTATGCATTTTTGTTTTTTATATATACAGGGTCCTGCAGCTCACCTCCCGTCTTCTACTACACCTAAACGATTTATTTTAGAAAAATGATTCAAACGGGACAATAGACTGTTTGTTAGAGAGCACATTTTTAAAATATTTTTGAATATACAGGGTGTTCCAGAAATTGGTGGCGCATCAAAGTTGCATCTTTTTAAATGGAACACCCTGTAGTTTTATTGATTTTTGGGACCCCTTCGAGTTACTGTACATATCCCTAGAATATTATCAAATTTGATTTGATAGTTCCAGAGGAATAAATTAAAATCGAAAAAAAAAAAAAATTTTCGTCATATTTTAAAAAATTTATAAAAAATAGAAGAAACATCTTCAAACCAAAACTAAGGAACAGGTTGCTTATAATAAAAGGTTAGTTTATCCTACTATGAATATCGTAAAAATAACTTATACAGGATGTTCAAAATTCAATGCCAAACTTTTCAAAATGTAATGCTATTTTTCTCCATTTTTTCAAATGGGACACCCTGTATATTTTTATCTCATCGGATGCAGAATTAAAAAATGAGCATATTTTTTAATTACAATTATCTCGACTATCTTAAAGGTTTCACAGATATTCGTCAAAAACTACTACAAATCGTAAAATTATTATCTAATAGTTTTACTTAACATTTTTCAAATCAATAACTAGAACTTATGTTCAATATGTGTTCCGTTTTATCATTTAACTCCTCTAATGTTATTAAATAAGCAAATACCTAAATTAGACAGTTTCTCATATAACTGTCTATGCAGTTCTCCTCTTGAAGGCGTAAATGAAGGGGAGTAAACAGAAATCATATTCCTGTTGTTTCTTAACCATAATAAGGTAATTTAGTCGATAGCCATGGAAACAAATTTGCTTACAAACTGTCATACAAATAGACATATGTCAATATTTTAAATTACGTATTAGTAATTTACAAGTTTTAAGCATTTTTTGTGATGGAGTACAGCAGAGAAGAGCTAGTAGATATGATTTTCATATTAGGAGAATCAGAAAGAAACTGTTTTTTGGCAAGTCGAGTTTACGCACAGCGTTATCCGGAACGGAGACATCCAGACAAAAGAAGCCTGAACAACTTATTAGAGAGATTTGTACAAACGGGACATGTAGACTATACAAAACCAGTTAGAAATAGACCCGCTCGAAATGAAGAAAATGAATTGTCTGTGCTATTATCTGTTACGGAAAACCCTTTCGTTAGTCAAAAAGCAGTCGGTGATGCCGTAGGTGTAAGTGAGAGAACCGTTCAACGAATTTTAAAGGACAACCGTTTTCATCCCTACCATATCCAGTTTCATCAACAACTCTTCGATGCAGATTTTGAGCAACGTGTCGAATTTTGCAATTGGGCGCAAGCTAAAATTAGGATAAATTGTGAGTTTTTTGATAAGGTTTTGTTTTCTGATGAGGCCACATTTCATAAAAACGGATTTGTGAATCGCCATAACTTTCATTACTATTCCGACCACAACCCAAGGATTTTTAGGCAGGTTGACCAACAACACAGATGGTCAATAAATGTGTGGGGGGGAATTATTGGTGAACATGTTATTGGTCCTCACTTTTTTAACGGAAATTTGAATGGTGCTATGTATCTTGATTTTTTGCAAAATCAATTGCCAAATTTATGTCAAAATTTAGCAATACCTTTAAGAGATGCAATGTGGCTGCAACACGACGGAGCCCCAGCACATTATTCATTACAAGTCAGGGACCATCTCAATACAACCTTTCCAAACCGGTGGATTGGAAGAGGAGGGCCATGTAATTGGCCGCCCCGATCACCCGACTTCACTAAATTGGATTTCTTTTTGTGGGGCTACGTTAAGGAAATCGTTTATCAGGAACCTCCAACCACACCAGAAAACATGCAGCAAAGAATCAGGAACGCATTTCAAAACATTACACCCGACCTATTAGGAAGAGTAGCAAGATCATTTCATACCCGCCTTCGTTTGTGCCTCCAAGAAAACGGAAGACATATTGAACATAAGTTCTAGTTATTGATTTGAAAAATGTTAAGTAAAACTATTAGATAATAATTTTGCGATTTGTAGTAGTTTTTGACGAATATCTGTGAAACCTTTAAGATAGTCGAGATAATTGTAATTAAAAAATATGCTCATTTTTTAATTCTGCATCCGATGAGATAAAAATATACAGGGTGTCCCATTTGAAAAAATGGAGAAAAATAGCATTACATTTTGAAAAATTTGGCATTGAATTTTGAACATCCTGTATAAGTTATTTTTACGATATTCATAGTAGGATAAACTAACCTTTTATTATAAGCAACCTGTTCCTTAGTTTTGGTTTGAAGATGTTTTTTCTATTTTTTATAAATTTTTTAAAATATGACGAAAAATTTTTTTTTTTTCGATTTTAATTTATTCCTCTGGAACTATCAAATCAAATTTGATAATATTCTAGGGATATGTACAGTAGCTCGAAGGGGTCCCAAAAATCAATAAAACTACAGGGTGTTCCATTTAAAAAGATACAACTTTGATGCACCACCAATTTCTGGAACACCCTGTATATTCAAAAATATTTTTAAAATGTGCCCTCTAACAAACAGTCTATTGTCCCGTTTGAATCATTTTTCTAAAATAAATCGTTTAGGTGTAGTAGAAGACGGGAGGTGAGCTGCAGGACCCTGTATATGCATATATTCTTACATTTACTTTTTTGTTTCTATATAGATATGCCAGTGTACTTTTTTTCTTTTATTTTACTGTTTTATGTTTTGTGTGACTTTTTATTATCTCCATAATCTCTGTATTACAGTATTATTAGTCTAAGTGACATGTAATTATTAACACTTATTCTCATCCAGTAATTGGTCTCTGACTGTTGGATGATGTACCTAAATAAATAAATAAAAAAAAAAAATAAATAAATTTATTATACTCAAGTGTCCCCCCGATCTAGGGAGATTTGGGGTATTTGAGTTTTGCAGCCTACATGCTCCCATACTAGCCTCTCCCTGGATCACTATGCTAAATGGGGGGAGGTCTAATAGAGTCTCCAAGGGGTGCGTTTCGTAGCACCCGTAATTCCTAAGTCTTTGTACCCGGCTCAGCTTATTCGCCGCCGAGTTCTCTTTGACCACCAAACTAGAGCAGCGTATGTAATAGTGGGTCTTATAACGCTTGTGTAAAACCAGTGCAGTACACTAGGCCTGAGCCTCCATATTTTACCATACGATCGCCTACAAGTTGTCAATGTGGCTACCGACCTATGCATTATCCTGTCTAGGTGTTGGTTCCTGGTAAGCTTGGAGTCTATAGTAACTCCGATATTTGACCTCTCCCAACATCTGCAGTTGTGTATCTTGAAGGACTAAAGGGCCTAAGCCCTCCAGACTTATCTTCTGGTGAATGGGACGATGTGGGTTTTTGATGGGCTGACTTTCAGCCCTTACTCTAGGTCCATTTCTTGACCATGTTTAGTGCCATCTGTAATCTATCCCTGACTATGTTATTAAACTTTCCCCTAACTATGATGACTATATCGCCAGCATATCCTTGGGCTTCAAATCCCTCGCTTGTGAGTTTCCGTAATAGGCTGTCAACTACAAGATTCCAAAGCAGGGGGGACAAAGCACCCACCTGCGGACAGCCTCCTGCAGCTGACGCGCTTAGGTTTTCTCCCATCGTAGCGGTGAATACCATCCTGCCTTTGAGCATGCCATCGATCCCTCTGCAACAGGTGTCCTCGATTCCACGCTCTCTTGCAGTTCTAATGATGGAATTGAAGGAGGTGTTGTCGAATGCTCCCTCTATGTCGAGGAAAGCACCCAGTGCCACCTCCTTGTGTTCCAGAACACAGACACATTTGGTGAAGGTGTTGTTAAAAATTTAAAAACCAATAAAAGCTTGACAGTAAAAATAAGGCCAGAAGTGGAATGTTGTCAAACAAAATGTACTTTTTGCCATATTTGCATACATTCTTGTAGCTGCAGTTGTATCGACTTTGCTATACGCACAGCACTATGTAAACATATTCATTATTACGTCTTAAACAGTAAAAGTATGGTGGATTTACCTCCGCAAAATGAACCTGCAGAGGAGAATATCGATATCAATGTTAACACAGTATTGAAAACCATCAATAACAAAAAATTATCGGATTTAAAAGAAGAAGTGGAATTAAATGCTCTAAAAATTGCTACCAAAGTAAGAAGTGACAGTTATTCTTATGGCCAAATTAATATAATCTCCAAACATTTAAAAATTGCTAATGCAATTGATTCACTGTCCACAGAAATAGAAATACCTACAAAAAAAATGAAACAAAATGAAGATGCAATGACGGAACCTTATAATAAAAACATAAAAATAAACCATGGGAGGATATATGGATGATCACACTTATTAATTTGTGGTCTGAGATTTAAATTAGTTATAACATATTAATTATCTCTGTATATTACAATAATGTAAATTTTATTACATCTGGACTATGTTATTTTTTTTTTCCTCCGTACCTACCTCCCTTATGTCACCTATACATATACACATATTTAAAAATCAAACTTCCAACCAACATATTTATGTCTTGTTTCCCCAAGCGGATATTTTTTTGTTATATGAAAAAACATTCAGTACTAAAAGCCCGCTGTTAAGTTAATTCGAGCAGCAAACAATTTGCGCGTGTCTACTTGTCGCAGTGGATATCTGGGCAAAATAAAATCCTATACCTATAAAGCATTTAACCTGTGGAAATAAAGTATTTGAGTATATTCAAAAGAGAGAGAAATAAATATGTTCCTACTTAATAAATAGTATGGTTAAAACTTTTCTGTAGGTACCTAAAAAATGTGATACTCAGTGCAATGTAGTTATTTTATCGTTGTTTTCATGTCAAACTTCTTGTACATTTTCTGTGTGTATATTAGGTGTGTATTTTACTTATTTTGGTAATTGAATATTTTTATGATTACAACAGTTTTTAATATGAATATATTTTTCACCTGTTTCAAGGTTTGAAAATTAATAAATAAAAACAATTAAATAAAATAAATGCATACAATGAATTACTGATCAAAAAATGAAAAATGAAACAAAATGAAGATGCAATGACGGAACCTTATAATAAAAACATAAAAATAAACCATGGGAGGATATATGGATGATCACACTTATTAATTTGTGGTCTGAGATTTAAATTAGTTATAACATATTAATTATCTCTGTATATTACAATAATGTAAATTTTATTACATCTGGACTATGTTATTTTTTTTTCCTCCGTACCTACCTCCCTTATGTCACCTATACATACACACATCCATTCGTTTTAAGACGGAAGTACTCGAGAGACCGGTTTACACAATGACAAGCGTCACAGTTGAAACTAGAATTGGGCACTGTTTAATTCGACTCGCTCTCTGCTGCGAATTTATTTAATGCAGTTACACAATTACACATTACACATACAATGTATCTTTACACATTAAATGCTTTATAAAATATTAAAAAGTAGATAATTAAGCGAATCAGACAGGAAAGAAAATATATACAGATCCGATGTGCAATTGTGCAATTAAAAATAAAACAGTTTTATTAAATTCAGTGCATCATGAGACTCGGACCAGTTTACCTTCAGCCGGCAGAGATGTAAGTGTGGTGTGGTGTGAACTTGCCGCGCATTTTGACCAATGAGAAGCGAAGAATCGCCGGCGTTCCTTCAAGTCAACACTTCAGTCTTAAAACGAATAACGGAGTATAGCTAAATGTGTGTCTAGTATCTAGTGCAAAGTGCAAATGCAAATAAATATAATACAATACAAATACATCCACGAAATTTCACTTTTGCGAAGACTTGATGGTAAGTTCTGAATCAATATGTTATGTTCATTGTTCAATATGCTCGATCGACCGATCGATTTGAAGTGATATAGTCATAGTATTATAGCCGTATTCACCATCATACAGGGTGGGCCATTGAAAACGAAACACGCCTATTTTGGGACATATACTAGTTTCTTGGAAAAACGCTCGGACAGGTCGATTCTTGATTTTTGGGGGACAACTTTTGATGTCAAACTTGACATTGACACATCAACCCCCTAGCACCAGTAACCCCTAACTCAAGAATTTAAATACGGAAAGGGGGGAGCAAAGCGGACGATGACAATTTCTCTTCAAGGTATTTTCTTATTGGTTAGGACGTCTGGAAGCATACTGGGTGACCCAGAAAGTACCTACCCTCCCCCCCTTTTTTCTACACTTTTAAAAATTTGGGAAATCTAATGTAGATAATAGGTATCAATGGCCATATTTTGACCATTCGGTGGTAAAAAAAATCACTTCTCATTTCTCAATCAACTCTCTTATTTTAAATAGCACCCTGTATATTTAAGTCACTTTTCTCATAAAGCTGTGGCATTTATTTGCTATTTACAAAGAGAGCTGAAGAGATTTTGGTTCGTGCACTTGGTTCAAACTTACGTACAATGGGTGCATTACGTTTTCGTCAATACCATCACAAGAAAGTGCGGAGGAACATTCACGATTTGGCTCCTACATTCAGATCTATTCGCCCTCACATAAAAAGAAGCTACTGGGTCATTCTACTTTTCGTTGCAGTGATTCAAGTCCCCAAGACAATAACAATCTTAAAAGAAAAAAAAAATTGAGTAAAATAATAATATTATACTTACATAGATTCTGGAACAAATAGATATTGGATGGTTAGGCGGTGTTTTGTTAATATTTTTTGCACATTTGCTAAAATACGGTAACATAGTATAGTTCCACCGCATTAGAGTATTCTCTTTATATAAATAGACCATGTCCCAGGACAGGAGTACTCTGACGTTTATGTAAAAAAATTGTCTTTACTCTTAATTTTTGTTCACTTCACTTTATATTTTTATATGTGTTGATCTTTTTTAAATTTATATCTTTAATCTGTAATTATAAGGTTTTTTTTGTTACTCTTGTCTCTAAGGGTTGACTACTATGTTACTCTACTCTGTTACCTGCGAAAATTTGTTTAAAAAATACTCTAGATGGTGGTCGCATCCAATAAAGGTAAAATAATTGTAAACAAACAACGCTTCCGTATTCTCACGACGCGGGCGGGTAACCAGTTTAATCCAGTAGCCCACAAGTAGCCAAAGTGGCCGCATGTGTTTTTACGGCGTACACGCTGTTACAGACATTATTTTGGGAAGTTTTTGTTTTCATGTTATTTTATATAGTTAACTTGATTGCCTATGAATAAAAATTGTTGGTTAAGTACCAAATTACTCCAATTTGCTAGTTTTCTAAGATTTATTGTCCTCTAACACTTAAATATACTACTCTGTTACTGTTATACTATGTTACTAGGTCTTCGTAACATAGTGGTAATATGCAGTAACAGAGTAGTTTTCTAGTGTCTTGAATATTGTAAATCTGTATCTAGAACAATTTCAGACAATTTTTGAAAGCTTTCCACATGTAAATGTTTCACACATCTGTGAATACTCATTAGTTGTTCATTATTTTTAGTTATTATAAGAAAAACATCACTAAGGCGACGTTAAGTAAACCATTATCGTCTTGACACCAGCTGAAAACCAAAGACGCTATGGTTGAAGATCTGACGGCGAGAGAACATCGGAGGGCCAATCGCAAGTGCAGATTATACAATCAGAGAAAAAGAGAACGCGAAAAATAATTGCAAAATATTATTTGTGAAACCCCACCTTCTTCGCCAAACTCATTCACCACACGTGCTGCACAAGGAAGGAAAAAGATACGGCGAGATAAGTCTAAACTTTACAGAGAAAACGTGAAGTTAAATGCTGAAAAGGAAAATCTGAGGCGAAAATGTGAAAAGTATAAGAAACGATGCCAAAGAAATAAGGCATCCTCAAAGACTGACGAAAAATATTCAACTTTATGCAATGCTTTGAAAGACCACTACCTCAAAATAAAAAGTTTGAAATACAAGCGACTTTTTCAGAACATATTCAAAGAAAAATGTTTACGAAAATCAAAAAATAAGACACGAATTACTGATCAAAAAATGTTATAAATTAATATCATATAAAGAAATAATCAAACACGAATTTCTCAATATTTAAGAAATCCCTGCTATCAAATCATAAAAGGTGTATTGTCGGTTGCATATATTTAACAGAGCTGGGTAGTACTCGGATACTTCAGTACTCGGATACTTCGGTATCCGGATACAGTATCTAGTTACTTTTTGTGTATCTGAAGGCTGTATCTGAATCCTTTGGGAAAAATGTATCTGTTATCCGTATACGCCAGGTAATTATCAAAGTATCCGTATCCGGATACTTTTCATCTTTCCGCGGATACAATTCATTATTCCCGCACTTAACGTGAGATAGTACTGATAGTAGTACTCTGTGGTCAAGAACGGTAAACTAGTTCTTGCATCTTGCTCTGCGGAGTTTCCTGTGTAACACAGTAGAAAAGGGAAAATGCGCTGATGGCTGATGCGCACAAAAATGAACACAAATACACTAACAGCTGATTGAGTGTGTCTATACTCCATTCGTTTTAAGACGGAAGTACTCGAGAGACCGGTTTACACAATAAAGGTTTACACAATGACACAAGTGTCACAGTTGAAATTTTGTTCACTTTATATTTTTATATGTGTTGATCTTTTTTAAATTTATATCTTTAATCTGTAATTATAAGGTTTTTTTGTTACTCTTGTCTCTAAGGGTTGACTACTATGTTACTCTACTCTGTTACCTGCGAAAATTTGTTTAAAAAATACTCTAGATGGTGGTCGCATCCAATAAAGGTAAAATAATTGTAAACAAACAACGCTTCCGTATTCTCACGACGCGGGCGGGTAACCAGTTTAATCCAGTAGCCCACAAGTAGCCAAAGTGGCCGCATGTGTTTTTACGGCGTACACGCTGTTACAGACATTATTTTGGGAAGTTTTTGTTTTCATGTTATTTTATATAATTAACTTGATTGCCTATGAATAAAAATTGTTGGTTAAGTACCAAATTACTCCAATTTGCTAGTTTTCTAAGATTTATTGTCCTCTAACACTTAAATATACTACTCTGTTACTGTTATACTATGTTACTAGGTCTTCGTAACATAGCGGTAATATGCAGTAACAGTAGTTTTCTAGTGTCTTGAATATTGTAAATCTGTATCTAGAACAACTTCAGACAATTTTTGAAAGCTTTCCACATGTAAATGTTTTACACATCTGTGAATACTCATTAGTTGTTCATTATTTTTAGTCATTATAAGAAAAACACCACTAAGGCGACGTTAAGTAAACCATTATCGTCTTGACACCAGCTGAAAACCAAAGACGCTATGGTTAAAGATCTGACGGCGAGAGAACATCGGAGGGCCAATCGCAAGTGCAGATTATACAATCAGAGAAAAAGAGAACGCGAAAAATAATTGCAAAATATTATTTGTGAAACCCCACCTTCTTCGCCAAACTCATTCACCACACGTGCTGCACAAGGAAGGAAAAAGATACGGCGAGATAAGTCTAAACTTTACAGAGAAAACGTGAAGTTAAATGCTGAAAAGGAAAATCTGAGGCGAAAATGTGAAAAGTATAAGAAACGATGCCAAAGAAATAAGGCATCCTCAAAGACTGACGAAAAATATTCAACTTTATGCAATGCTTTGAAAGACCACTACCTCAAAATAAAAAGTTTGAAATACAAGCGACTTTTTCAGAACATATTCAAAGAAAAATGTTTACGAAAATCAAAAAATAAGACACAAATTATTTGTGACAGTTTAGGTATACGACATGGGTATTTGAGACTGCGGGAAGCTATGCCAAAGTCAGGGACCATGGTAAAAAAAAATTCAGAACTTCTTCACACGTGATGATGTCTCAAGGGCTACTGCCGGGAAAAAGGAAACCGTGACAAAGCATAAGCAAAAAGTGCAGAACAGATTTCTCCTGGACACAATGAAAAACCTCTTTAAGGTATTCAAGCAAGAAAATGTTGATCTGAAATGTTCCTACAGCTATTTCGTAAAATTTAGACCCTTTTATGTTAAGCCAGCGAGCGTTGATGCTAGAGAAATGTGCGTATGGAGGTAAAACTACTCTTGTTATGTTTTCTCCAACTACTGAACCAGATTATTCATTATATGTCAAATTAAATGGTTCTTCAATCACACAATTAGAAAGTGTAAAATTTCTTGGCGTAACGCTAGACAGTAGGTTAAACTGGGAATCGTACACTAATACCTTGATATCGAGATTAAATTCATCTTGTTATGTAATACGATTTATGAGAAACCAACTCTCCATCGATTGTTTAAGAATATTCTACTTTGCGTGTGTACAAAGTGTTCTAGAATATGCGATAATATTCTGGGGCTCTTCCGTGCACTGGCAGAAAGTATTTATCAATCAGAAACGCATAATTAGATGTATAATGAATGTCCCTTGCAGAGATTCATGTAAACCTTTATTTAAAGAATTGGAAATACTTACCATCCCGTCTTTGTATATATACAAATTAGTGTTATTCGTCAAGCTAAATAGTACTGAATTTACAAGAAACAACGATGTATATCGAGTTATGACAACGAGGAACGGGCCTGATCTCAGAGTACCAGTGCATTATCATAGCTTTTATGAAAGAGGCCCATGTTATAACGCTATAAGGGCCTACAATGCTCTGCCAGGAGAATTAAAGTCTATAAATAATATCCACTCCTTTAAAAAACATCTAAAATTGTACTTACTAGAAAATACATTTTATTCATTCAGTGATTTTTTAAATGCATAAGAACAAATGATTTTATCAATCAATTGTACATGTTAGATAATAGTATATTGTGTTATTTTACCTTTAGTTTTAAGCTAATTTTAAGTGTATGTTTTTTACCTTGTTAACGTTGTTCTCCTTTTATATATTTTACAAATTTTATGTATCTCTCTTATCTTATTTTATATTACCTGATATTTTGTAATCACTTTTTGACAATGCTAATGTCTTTTCTTTGTAAGATCTATAGCAATAAAGTTTTATTATTATTATTATTATTATTAGTATGTAAACTACACACAAATTCACAATATATTGTATCGGCTTTGCATAAGATAAAGGTAATACCAACGCAAAATATGAGTGAAATAATAGAGTCGATCATTTACAGTAAAAATTCTAGGACAATTTCAATGAAGTGTTTGCTTCATACATGTAACAATTGCAAAAATAATAAGCTGAAATATAGCATCACTAACGTTCCAGTAAATGTAAAATGGTCGCAATGGGTTAAAAAAAAAAGGAAATACTGAATGGAAAAACAGTTACGGTGACTAAAAATATTAAGGACATTTTTGAAGGTACAGTGCAAGATTCGATAAAACATTAAGAAAAACAGTTAGTTCTTTTAAAAAAACACATTTACAATATAAAAACCCAATAAAAAAATTATACAACTTGTATCGATAAACTCCAAACGAATGAAATTGCCCTGCACGTTGATTTTAGTGAAAATTATAACTGCAAGCATCACGAAGAAGTTCAATCTCATCATTTTGGAGGTTCTCGTAATCAAGTGACCCTTCATACTGAAGTGATGTATCATGAATTATCTACCGAGCAGAGGCAAAAAAAGGCCACCTCTTTTTGCACTGTGTCCGCCAATAATGCTCATAATGCAGCAGCAATTTGGGCACATCTACACCCCATTTTAACTTGGATTCAAAATGAATACAGTCATGTTAATATCATTCATTTTTTTTCAGACGGGCCATCAACCCAATATCGACAAAAATAAAACTTTTATCCCATATGTACAAAAATATTCCAATATAATTTTAAAAGTGTGACATGGAATTTCTTTGAAGCTGGTCACGGCAAGGGTGCTGCTGATGGCATTGGAGGGTTTTTCAAGAGAACAGCAGATAATATGGTAGCTTCAGGACAGGATATTCCAAATGCAAATCAATTTCACAATGCCCTGGAAGACTCCAGCAATGTAAAGTTGTTCTTCATTTCAGATGGAGACATTGATGTAACCACAAAAACGATTCCTGGCAATATTCCAGTTTTACGAAGAACCAGGGAAGTTCATCAAGTCTATTCAACAAACCCTGGAAGATTGAAATATCGCAATTTAGGTTGCTTCTTTGATAACACCAGGGGTTTTTCTTTGTGCCAAAATCCCAAAACTTTCGAGCCATGCCAGCAACTCTCACATAGCCCGGTTCTCGATATTTCAAACACAATTAGCGAGCCTCGAAAACGTATCTACAATTTGATTTATTCAAGTTCAGACGATGAGGAGCAGCAGCCACTAAGTGTAATAAAACAAAAAGTAGCTGCCACAAAATCTATAGCAAATCCAAAGGCCGGTACATCAACAGAAGACTACCTGACAAAGGAGGAAAATATTAGTCCATGCTTAATATCTGAAGGTGTTTACCTTTTGGTGAAAGTTTTAAGTGAAAACAGGAAATTCTATACTTATGTAGGTATAGTACAAAGTACTGTTGACGAAGATGGAGAAGTTAAAATCATGTTTATGCGATCGCTAGACGATACTGGCAAACGATTCAAAATAGGCGAAAAAGATGTATCATATGAATCATATGCTAATCTTATAAAAATTCTACCAAATCCAACCATAAAACAAAAAGGTAATCACATTTTTTATGAGTTTGATGATGCTCTGAACATTTCTGAGAAAGGTGCTTAATGTATTGCTGAAGACATTACAAAGATTTTTTATTTTTGTTTAAATCGTTATTAGAACGGAATCAAGAAGTTCTTGCTTTTTTTTTCATTTTGTTAATGTTTGCTGACAATGCTACATTGAAAATGTATTTTACTTTATTTTATTTTGTAGTCTTTTAGAACATTAAAATATTTGTAAATCCATTATGTTACCTATCTGACCACTCTGTTACTGTTGTCGTCCCCCAGACCAAAATTAAGTAAGTAAGTATTTTTGCCAGATCAATTACTTTTATAAACAATTAAAGCAAAAATTTTTTTGCAAACGCTCGAAAAAGAAATTTCACCAGCTTCACTGTACAAGTACAAAAGAGCAAGGGATTTAAATGAAGAAGTCAAACATGACAGGTTATTCTCTATATAGAATAAATATTCAAACATTGCTGATAATAGAGATAATACTGTTAACCAAGAACCAATGCAACAACATATGGATGTTTTAGAAATTGATCAAGATCAAGATTTTTGTCCTGGAACCAATGGAGATGTAAACAATTCTATTATCATAGAAGTGATTGATATTAATAATGATAGTATAACAGATTTAAATGACAATGAACACTTATCAAACATGAACGATACAGATACCACTAACATGAATAACCAGAACAAGGAAAACGAAGATCCGAATACAAATACTGTTGACGACAAAGTAGAAACACATAATGATAGGGCAGTACATAAAGTTGAAAATGGAGAAAAAGAACAGGGAGAAAATATTGCCAGAGTAGAGCAGCGTGCAACCATTATAGACGATAATGCTGGGCCAAGTAAGGAACAACTTTCAATTTGTAGATCGACATCCACTCTTGATGATATTTGGAAAAAACATGTGCACTTTCCTATAATCAATAAAAGCAATAAGCGCCGAAAGATTGAGAAGGCACCACTGGCAGTAGCTTCTCCAGCATGAAAAGCATTTTTTGACAAAAAAGAAAGTGAGAAAAGAGCTTTGAAATATGCAAAAGAACAAAAAAGAATTGATAGAGCAAACAGGAAACAAAAAGTTCTGAAAAAAAATGACAAACAAGAAAAAGAAAATGTCATTTGAATCATCTTCAGATACAACTATGTCAGACGAATCATATGACAGTGACAAAAGAAACGATAGCAAAGTAATTAAAATTCAGCAGGAAACTGAAAACATGGAAACAGAGACGAATGAATCAGAAGCAAATGCGTTCAATGAAACTGAAAAAGACATTCAAAATGGAACGTCAAATCAAGACCGTCACTTTCAGTCACAGATTTTGTGATAGTCAAGTATGAAATAGAATACTTTCCAGGGGTGATAGTTAACAAAAAGAGCACTGAATATGAAGTTAGAGTGATGCATAGAAGTGGTCCCCAACATTGGAAATGGCCAGAAAAGTGTGACCAAATTTGGTACAAGCATACCAATATTCTAGAGAAAATTGAACCTCCCCAGTTGGCCTGCAGCAGAGGCAACACCTATGCTCTTCCCGAAATACAAAAATATTTATAATCTAAGTATTTACATATGTGTACCTAACAGTTTTTGTAGTAAAAGTTATTCGGTCATTTACTGGTTCCATTTTGGTCATTAAATAGAATTCATCGGTCATTCACTAGGGTGTTCTGTTTTTATTCAAATAAACATAAATAATTATTAAACAATGTATGGGAATGAATTTTGCTCTTTGCTAATTAGCAAGTAGACATATAGACCAATTCTGATATTTTTTTATGCACTTTATTGTATCGTCAATTAATATTAAGTCACTTACAATCTTGGCATTTTACCTTAAACAGTCATTCATTGGTGCATTCACCCTAGTCTATTTAAACTTTGTTTTTCTTTAGTTGGTGAAGGTAAAAAATTACATTCAAACGTTGCATTCTTATGATTATAGACTAGAAGTCTTACGCCGACTTCAAAGTGCACATATCATAAGCCTCATGCTATAAGAGTCATTCCATAATACAGGAGTCAGTATCTGTGCTTAGTCATTAAATAGGGCATAGTTGCATGTACTAATATTGTTTGAAGAAAAGCATTTTCTTTTTTTAGAAAATAATCTGGTTATCGATGTAGACCAAAAAAGTGAAGAAATTTCAGGGCTAATAAAGAACCTTAGCAACATTAGGTCAGTGGGTAATGTGGAACAGCAACTTGATGAAAGGAGAACAAAGCTGCTTCAACTTGTCCAAGAATAAATACTTAGTACGACTTATCTGGATGAAATGGAAGCTGCTGAAAAATTATTCAGTGTCCTACCAATCTAGTACTACCCTCCTCGAGTCACACTCCTCACAACAAAAATATACATCCGCAAAGACGAGCTTTTACTACCAAGCAATATAAAAAAAGAGGTCGACACTAAAAAAGCCATCAGCTGAAGAGACAGATGTTTTAGCGATACAGCTGTCATATAGGAAATAATTATTAATGTAAGAGGTATTTTGATGTTTTTATGTTTTATTAACGTTTTAATTTTGTTTATAGAAGATGGTTTGGAAAAGATTTGCAAAATGGAAACCTCTAATTTATGCAAACTTTAAATTAACCTGACAAGCTAGTGTAAATGTAGCATATAGCATTTACATGATATATTAATTTAAACTAAAGAAATATTCCAAAGTTAATAGTTATTTTTGTATCTAGGGTGCGAAATACTACTTTGGCGATCGAGAAAGAGAGTTCGAGATTCATTCGAGATGACCAAAGAATTTCGCACATGAGATGCAAACAATATTTTTTCTACAACGACTTTAATTTGATTAAACAGAAACCATAAAGGACGTAATAAATTTGTATTTTGTTAATAAAACTAAACATTTTTTATCAAAATAAATTATTATAACTTTGAAAAGGACTTTTGTTTTCCACTTGACTTCTTAGATTGCGAGTTACAAAAGAATAAAGCAGTTTTAGAAAATGTATCCAAACTTTAAAAAATATTGTTTATTGTAGTTTTGTTGCTATATGCAAACTAAATTTTAAATCAATAAAAATACATATATAATATCAAAGATAATTTATTGTCTTTGCCCACTTATAAAATATTCGACATTTGGGCAAATAACCCTGTATATTTTAAATTAAGCAAATATTAGGTTCAAACATTATTTTTGTATTTAATTTGAGGAACCAACTTTTTAGATTCTTACAATAAAATTTTAATCTATACAGTCTGATAAACCTTTACATAATACTGCAACAAGTAGATAAATAATGCTGATTAACTTAAAAACTTGACGTGTGTATGCTTAAAACTGTCGAAGTCAAAGTAGTAAAATAAAAAATATTTTTAATATCTGTAGAAGCCCGCCACTAGGTACGCAAGTGCGAAGCTCGTAAATCCGTAACTACTTTGCTGTACCTAGACGCTTGTATTTTGTTACCGTGCGCAATGACAATGTCAACATGTAATATGATGAAAACGTTTTTCAAATGGATTGACATTAAAGCTTAATGAATAGCAGCAAATGGAACATGTCACTCAAAGTGCTTCATACAATTCTGGCATTCATATTATGCAAATGGCTGAACAAATAATTCATGGTGAATCTTTGAAAGGTCCTTGCTAATGAATATACAATTTTACTACAGCATTATTTATAGCTAGATATGGCCGACGATATGATTGACATATGTCTAACATATGGGAGAGGTGTAGATTGAAGAGTAAAATGGGTACAACATGACAGTTGCAGGAAATGGTAATACTACAGTTACGTCTACGTATACGTCATTAAGAAAAGATACAGTCATATAGATTTTAACTTTAACTGCTTTTTGTGCAGACAATTATTTTTAATGAATGATGATGATTCTTAATGAATGAATCTAATGAATCAAATGAATTTAATTAATCGAATATTGTCAGTCATGTCGTAATACATTTCAAAATCTTAGGATACTAACTGTTGCTGGAATATACATTCTGGAGGTTTGTACTTATGTTTACAAAAACTTCACCACGTTCTCGGTAAACCAACTGAACCACGATCATCATACGAGGTCAAGAGGGTTGTTGGCACCAAATAATTTTCGAACCACTTTTTACCAAAAGAGTTTTCACTGTACTGGCTGTAAACTATATAATGCATTGAATGCAGAATTAAAAAATTCCCCCAATGTTTATGTCTTTAAAAATAGGTTGAAAGAATTGCTGCTACAAAAAAACTGTTACACAATACAAGAATTCTTCTCGCCACCTAATATTTCTACTTGAGTTTTATTTATATGTGCATGTGGATTTATACACGGGTATATTTTCCTATATATTTTGTGGATATTTATTTGTTTATTTTTCTTTCCTGATGTTTGTTATATACATTTGTTATATTTACACTTTTATATGTATAATATTCTCACTTACATGTCTATTTGTGACTATACATTTGTGTGCGTAAGTGTGTGTATGTATGTGTGTATATGTTCATATTAATTATGTTTACACTTATCTGTTTAATATCTGACCCTTTCTTCTGTTATTGTACTTGTACTTTTAAATGGAAGAAATAAACATTATTATTATTATTATTATTAATGAATGTAATTGCACTGCATTAGTACCCTTATAGTTATTAATAATGGAAACACTCGATCAAAGATACCTAATAGTATCGAAAAATCCAAACCATCTTCTCCACGATTTTGTCGGCAGACAAAAACTGAATTTTTACATAAAACCGCGGAAATTACGCCATCCCAAGTAGAAAACATAAAAGATCAAGAAAAAAATCTCATTCCCTTTCAAACTATAGTTCATGGTAAAAATATCTGTAAAATACCAACTTGTATTGACAATGATTGATGGAAAAGCTTGACCACCTCCGATGAATCAACACCAGCATCGTACGCTTTGCACCCGTGAACAACAACCAGTATTTATTTTTTTACCAGTGCTTTGAAGGGTGGTTTTAATAGTAAACAATAAATAATAAATACATTGGGGATCGAATGCAACAGGTATTAAATCTCAACCTTGGCTGCCGCTAAATTCGGGAAATAATTAATCGATAACCGGAAAGTAATGAACCCTTAACACAAACTAATTACTACGTGCATTAAATCAGTAATCAATAAATCTAACCAAACCTAACCGGGAATTAATTAATCCTACTACAACTCTAAAGGAAAACTTATGGCGTCTAAGTTGTTCCTTGACTTTGATTATAAATGTACGATGAAATAAATGTGCTTAACATATTCGGATATACGCCAAGCGGACGACGAATATGTAGTGGAAAAAGAAAATTATTGCAGAAGTAATTTCTTTCTTCCACACATTATAATATTCTTTTAGTTTTATACCTTTGTTCACAGGTAATAGCTGGCTTAGTAATCAGCTGACTTTTAAAACCTCATTACTTACTTAAGTGCTGTTATTAAGTGTTTGCTATGAAGTTTTTATAAATATTATATAATCTTGGCAAGTTTTAAAATATTAATGTTTAATGTTTATTTTTTTCAATCGAAGCGTACAATACAAGAAAGGGTTCATAAGTAGTTTTAAAATGTTTGTGGATCCGAGATCGTCATACAGCAAAGTTTTCAGATAAAAAAAGCTGCAGTTTGTGACTTTAACAAAATATTTAAACCCGTTGAATCCCACTACTGTAGAAATAAAAGTAGTTGCTCATATTTATCTTCAGAGCTTAATATTTCCAATGTGGAGGATGTACTGTAGTAGTTCACTGCCTGAGGAATTAAGAAAAATAACTAAAGAGACTTATTTTAGAAATATCTTTAATAACAACTTTAATACCACTTGATTGAGTTATCTGAAAAGTGATGAAAAGAAAATAATGTACAGGAACTGGTAGGTTTCTGACGGAAAACAAAATTCGTAGTCTCAGAGCTAAGGTGTTTTTCTCTTTTAAAGGAAGAATGTGAAGGTTTAAAAAATAGGCCGTGGATAAAGATCCGACAGTCGGAATTCTAACACAACTGCTAAAAATCCGACAATCGCAGTACTGTCATAATATTTGATCTGTGGTACTGTTAGTAACACGGTAGCATGGTGTTGTAGAGTAAGGTTAGGTCATTCTTTAATCTTTGGTTAGGTTGTGCTTACTGTGCTTAGGTTCTGTTGTGTTCAAAATTATCAAATAAATATGTTAGAAATAGGCAAATCATTTAAATCTATTGTGGAACTTCAACAATTTATTAAAACTGTTGAAGAAACATGTTTAGTAACATTGTATAAGAGAGATTCTAAAACCATCAAATCAAGATTGAAGTCTTGCCCCAAAAAATGTAGGAATGCTAATCCTGATTTAATTTACGAAATGGTAACATACGCTTGCTATAAAGGCGGCAAGCATTTTAAATCAAAAAGTCACGGGAAAAGAAAATGCAGGTAAGCAGCCAATAAGTAGTAAAATAAAAATAATTATTAATAACTATAAAATTTACAGTACATTCAAAGATGAGTGCCCAATGAAAATTACATTCAAACTATCTACAGATGGACAGAGTTTGATTTTGAGTAATTTCATATCGGAACATAACCACGAAGTCAGTAAATCAACATTTACGCTCCTGCCTAAGAGAAGAAGATTAGATGACGAGGATAGAGAAGTTATAAAGTTAAAAAGACATAAAATCGATTGTGGAAGCCGTTACTTTGTGATAGTTAATCATGATGATATGAGAAGGAAAACTACTTTGTTTTCTACCACTAAAATTTATTGTAACATACACGTTACTGCAGTTTCGGTACTTTAACGTACCATTTTCAAACGTTGATTCAAATGAATGAATTTACAAAGGGTTGTGTTAATTTATACTAAGTACCTAATTACATTATTCTGGTCCATGATTCATAGAGCTTTATCATTACCTCTTTCAGAAGAAAATTTAAGAACAGAATTAGATACCATAAAGTCAATAGCCCTAAATAACGGTTTTCAGGAAAGAACAATAGTAAATTTAATTAACAAAAAACAATTTAAATTAGCTTGTTCCAGTATATACCCACATATTAAAAGTAGTAACAGTAAAAAATACGTATCCCTAACATACTACGGTGACATATCTGAGAGAATTGGTAACATTTTGTCAACTCATAACCTGAAAGTTAGTTTTAGACCAGCTTTCAAATTATCCAATATTTTGTACAATGCTAAGGATAAAACCGATCCTCTAAAAAAATCAGGAGTTTATAAAATTACATGTCCAGATTGTAATGCCTTGTATATAGGTCAAACTGGTCGTTCATTCGAAATTAGATATAAAGAACATTTACGGTGTTTTAATTTCAAAAAAACAGATTCAAACTTTGCAAATCATATTTTAGAAACAAATCACAAATTTCCGGATGTAAACGACCTAAAGATATTACATGTGAAAGATAAAGGTTTTAAATTAAATTTACTAGAATCAATAGAAATTATCAAATATAACAAAAATCCCGAAAATAAACTTCTAAATGACCAGTTGGACCTATATCAATCCACCCTGTTTAATGCATTAAAATAATCCCTTATAACCTTATTTACATAATTTATTACTTATTCAAAATTCTTAATATTCAATTTAATAATGCATTAAAATAATCCCTTATAAACTTATTTACATAATTTATTACTTATTCAAAATTCTTAATATTTATTGCTTTCTAATATCTGATAAATTAATACCCAGAATAATGTAATTAGGTACTTAGTATAAATTAACACAACCCTTTGTAAATTCATTCATTTGAATCAACGTTTGAAAATGGTACGTTAAAGTACCGAAACTGCAGTAACGTGTATGTTACAATAAATTTTAGTGGTAGAAAACAAAGTAGTTTTCCTTCTCATATCATCATTAAAAAGACATAAGTGTAATAAAACTCTTCTAAAAGATTATTTACGAGAAGACTGGACAAAATGTATTACTAAGGGATATAACAAATATTAAAGGCGGAAAGGCTGAAAATACCTTAACTGAAGTTCTTAAAATTATGCAAGAGGAGCCAGGATCATTTATTGAAATTTTAGTGGATGACAATAATGTTCTTAATGGAATATTTTTTCAAACGGTTGAAATGAGAAATAATTTTTCCACTTATCCACATCTCTTGCTTCTTAAAAATAATGTCAAATGATTGCCAAAAATAATAAGCTATGCTAAAACTCCCAGACCAAGTCACTTACTATACTATTCTCGACAGTATATGATTTTTCAATAGCTACAAGCAGTTCCAGGTCCCCAGTAACTAGAAATAATGTTCATTACTACATCTGGACACAGCACGATATTAATGAAAAACTGAACTATGCTAAAAAAAAATTAATTAAAAGACGTTTATTTCGAAAACGAATTGAAATATATTAAACATAAACTTTCATAACTGAAATTAGAAATAAAACGAAGATGGAATGTATCACAAAATAAAGACGATGCCTTAAAAAATACGATTGTCTTTAAGGAACTATTGTAATACTCTCAAGTAAATTTGGGTCGGGTCGCCCAATGAAGTCACTTAGTGATTCTAGTGAGCGAAGTAAAAGAAGAAAGACTGAAAGCATTCGTAATGAAATGGACTCAAAAGAATTATCTTTTGCTATTCAAATGAAATTGCGAGCTGAGGGTAAACCAATGTTATCAAAAATATCATAGAGTCCTACATGAGCTGGTAAATATAAAAATGCATTCTCACACTCCTTGAAAGAACATAATATAAAAATATGAAACAATTAACACCTCTGCAAGCTTTATCAACGTTTGTTGAAGCTGGAAAGAAATTTAGCAGAGTCATGCCATCTTGATATTACTAACAGGTTGTTACTCATGTCTGATCCGTTATTAACCGTCTTACGACCTATTCCAAAAAAGAAGACACGTCCATTTCTAAAAAAAACAATAGATATGGTTCTTCCTACTGAGCCTGAAACAAGTAAATTTCAGGAACATTCTTCGGATGAAGAAATGGCTGCACGTGATGTTGAAGAATCATCAGATGATGAAATGTGGACGTCATCACCTGATTGTGTTTTATATATCGGTACTATTGAAGCATATAGCCATATTATGTACTTTGATGAAATATTCGTTCATCATGTTATTTTAGTACACAAAATAGTTTTAAATGATATTAATTAAAAAAATAATTTTGGCCAACTTTTTAGTGCAAATACTCCTCTGGCTCAAATTCAAAACTGTCAACTGCAGACCGCAGTAGTATGGGTGGCACTGGCCTTGAAAAGTGAAAGTTAATTAGGTCATTAACATTAATGAGGCAATTAAGATAATGACATAAAAAACCACTCATAGTTTTAAAACATTTCTAAGCGATATAGGGAGTGATCTCGTTGAAAAGGGTGCCTGCGAAACTTTCGACGATAGGTATATTTTAAACTTTTTTAGAAACAAAATAACCATCATAAAAATGTTAGCTGTATCTATGCAGACTTGGCATGTCTTTAATTTATTTCTTCGAATACTAAATAACAACAAGCTGCAAGATTTCTATTTCACGACAAAACACAAAATTGAATATGTACAAAATTAAAAGTTAAAATGACGAGCTATTGCTTAGTTATGGTAATACCAACAATAGGATTACTTTATCATAACACGATACAGAGAAAATTATTTTAAAATTGAAAATTCAGGTTTTTTCGTTTTCTTACAAATAACAATGATCAAAATTAAAACCACACGGCCCAGTGATAGGCCTCGGTACGATTTATTGACTTCTCAATATTTCTTGTTAATAAAAAAATATTAATATTTGCAATAGAATTTGTTCACTAAGAAAACGTTTTACAATCGAAGGATAAGTACTCTTGGATTAAACATTGCTGCATCACTGAATGTAAAAATATTATTATTAAGCTCTAGTCCTTTCTTTTTATTTTTTAAAAAACCATCAACATTTACAGGCAGTGAAAATTAATGGATTTCTATAAAATAATGGCAAGTAGAAATAAAATAAAATATTTATAAAAAATACATATGTTTATTTTATTATAATAATAATACAACATTCAGAATGTTTGTGAAGAAAATGACAGCTAAAAATAAATAATAGTTTCTAACCGAAAATCTTGACGTGTGCACATTTCTCTTCTAATAAACATATTTTAATACCCCCAAAAACTGTAGATCACTAAAAACAAATAGCAAAAATTTCTTATTTATAAACTACAAATTTGTAAATTTAGATGGAAATATAAATTAATTCTTATATGTACAACATTAAAAAGTTAAAACGGTAGTGAGATTCGAAATATTGCTTATTTTCATGGGGTACTTTGCCATTTTAGATTCAGACAATTTATCTCTGATATTTACACAATATTTAAAAAACAATTAATGTAAGAAAAATAAAATTTACTTAGGTATTCATCATGTATACTGAGACAGTTTTTAACCTTATTCATAGCTTAGAAAAGTGTAGGTACCTGTTTGATTTGTTATTATTATTATCATAGGAAATTATACCCATGGTGTTTACCTTCTGACACTTCAGTTTTATTTTGGTTATCTTTAAATAAAATAACCAAGCTTGGATTACAAGACAGTTTTAATTAATAGTTCTCTAAACCTGATTAGTTATGATACAGAGAGAAATTTGTAGAACTCTCTTTAAGAACTATTTCAAATAACCAAAATAGTGCTTTTTTTTCTCTTTTTATTTTGTATAATGACGATGTGGTTTTGCAAATAAGTGTACGTAGCTAAATTATTTTGAACCATATATTAAACGTAGAGATATTTAGTGTAAGAAATTATTATTATAATTTCGATCTAGTCAATTTTAACTCAAAACCCACTTCAGATTCATTGTGATTAGAATGTCTTTTTCAAAACAAGAAAGAAAAACATTATAGCTCCCCGACAGCCGGTCTGGCTTAATGTATTTTGAAACACTATCGTAACCCAGCTGTAATAAAAATATTAATATATTCTAGCTTGGTGCAGATAATTACTGAGGTAACAACGTGAAAGTTGTAATTTAGACATAAGATTTCAAACCATTGGGATATTATTTAAAATACCTTTTAATATACGAAAACTTTGAAATAACCACATTATGTTAATGTAAAATGTCTAGACGGAGTTCTTAAATTGGCAACTCTTAGTCTATATATCAATATGAAAGACTTTTTTGAAAGCCCCAAATTGTGATTTGATTTAAAAAAATCTAGAAATTAAAACTTGGTACAAAACAATAATTATTTCACAGGAATACTTTTTCACTAGAAATGTTCGTGTTAAAAAAAATCGAATGCTTTCAACATTTTTATTACACCAGCTTTTAATGATAACAGAAAATATGTTAAAATTTTATTCCTAAAATAGAATCAACCAGATTGTTACGTTATAAATCAAACATAATAATAAAGCAACCTTGATTAACCAAATAGCAGAGGGTGCATGAATATGTTTTAAGATGATGATTGGCAAGTTTTTTTGTGAACACCGAAAACGGCTGAATGTTAAAGTTGGTGTCTATTACTATGCAACTTTAAATATATCTATATTTAAAAAAATAAGTATTTTTTCTCGAGCGCTTTTTAAATAATAGTCTACATTGAAAAGCGAAGCGCCTGCGAAACTTTTCGACGATGAGTTTATTTTAAACTTTTTTCAGAAACAAAATAACCAGTATAAAAATGTTAGCCACACACCTATACACACTTGTTATTTAACTTTTTAATAATTTTATTTGTAAATCTATACGTAGGACTATATCACGCCTGTTAGAAACAATTATTTGTCATAAATATTTTAAAAGAAATGTAGTACAATATGTATTCAAACGCCTATAGCTACCTTCATATTTCCAAGGTACATAAAAACTCCGCCAAAGGAGTCCGCGTGGTGGTATCATTGAATAGGTAAAGATGTCGTCTGCCTGCTTTGTAGTTACCGCATTTTTTATATGCCTTAAAATTATGAAGATGTTTATACAGTAAGAAGAGTTGTGTATAGCTTATGAGAAAAAAAGTAAACCATATTTAAGAGCAACCAATAGTTACTATAGAAGTAGAACTACACCAGATTTTAAAATGAGCTTAGAGACACACTGCAAAAACTTGGAAGCGTTGAAAGAACTTATACACCCTACGGGAATATACAGAGTACATTCTCCAGCTTCTCAAATAAAATGTAGGACAGATTGTCTAAAACTACACAAAGAAAAACTTTGCCCTGCTTTAAAAAGGTGTAGCTCGTGCTTAAATACGTATTGGGTTGACAAAAAGAGACCGCACAAGTGTGGTATTAAATTTTGTACTGCATGTTTGGAAGATAAACCTGTAAGACACTTCTGCTACATGAAACCACATACACCATCAAAAATACAACAGGAGAAATTAAAGAATAATTTTCTTTTCGTGTTTTATGATTTTGAGTGTAGACAGGAAAAAAGAAAATAATAACAAGATTTTTCTGTATCGTGTTATAATAATAAGTAATCCTCTTGTTTGCATCCAATTATTATTAACCAATAGCTCGTTATTTTAACTTTTAATGCTGTACACATATATTAACTTGTGTTTTTTTTCCAACATCTACATTTATAAGTTCTTGTACGGTAGGGATAAGAATATTTTTAAAAAAATTTTATTTCAACGGGTTTACACTTTCAACACTTAAAATAATTTCTGTACAACACGCGTTTTTATATTTCATATTTTAATATTATTTCCAATTTAATTAGGGACTTAATAAATAAAAAATTATTAAGCGTTTGTAAAACGGTCAAATTTCTCTTTTCTTTAATGCTGTTTAACTAGTTTTCAATTATTTAATGGCTTAATTTTAACTTTTACTGCTTCTCATTTTAGAAATTATTTACTGAAACAAAAAAAAATGTAAATACACAGATATTTACATAAATTAGTTTTTTTAATAGGTTCATTCAGTAAAATAATTAATTTATAATAATAAACATGATTTTATTTATGCCTTTACGCTAATGTTTAGTTCCGATAGATGTATAAGGATTTCAACGACCCTTTGTGGTGGGGGTAGTCATCGGTTATTTAAAAGGTGATTTTCCGTGCCGTAACGGCATAGTTTGTACTAGCTGTTATCACCGGTTTTTGAAAACAGTCTTCCCCGTGTCGTAACATAGTTTGTACTAAGTGTTAAACATTGTAGCCTGTGTTACGTTTTTTGGTGGAACCAAAACTAGCTTAAAATATCGTCGTATTGTGATAGGTACTAAAACTTTTTTTAATAAAATAACGGTGTTGCGGCAGCCTGTGTTTAAGTGATAGTAAGAAAAAATGTTCCCAAAGCGTCACAGCCGGTTGAGCCTTAAAAAGAAACCCTCCGACCTGTATGAGGACATCTTCTTCGATACGGAGGTTAAGATTGCGGCTAATGCAGCCCGTTTGAAGGAGGAGACGGGGCCGTTAGAAGCAGATGTTTATGCGTCTGGTAGTACTCCTAGCTCCAATGCTGCGTGTTTAAGTGATAGTAAGAAAAAAATGTTCCCAAAGCGTCACAGCCGGTTGAGCCTTAAAAAGAAACCCTCCGACCTGTATGAGGACACCTCCTTCGATACGGAGGTTAAGATTGCGGCTAATGCAGCCCGTTTAAAGGAGGAGACGGAGCCGCTAGAAGCAGATGTTTATGCGTCTGGTAGTACTCCTAGCTCCAATGCGGCGTTCGTTGCACACCCTGTGGGTCCACCAACCGAAGTTGCACCCAGTGCAGACCCACACCCTGCAGAAGACCCACTCCCTGCAGAAGACCCACTCCCTGCAGACCCTATCAATCAGGAACCACACGAAGCTGTGTTCATTGCAGACCTACATCCTGCAGAAGAATCACGCCCTGCAGAACTCTGCAACCAGTCATTAGATGTTAACCCGCCACAACCTGATGAGGGTATATTGGGGCAGTTGCTACACCCGCTACCCCTAGAACCTATGCCGCTGCCGCAGGACCACCTCCGCATCAGCCCTAAAGAAGAACCCTGCCCTGAGATGTTAGATGACGACCACAACAACACAGACCCGTGGGGTATACCGTTATGTTACGAGAACTTCCGACCTGGGAGGGGGTCGTCGTCCCAGTACGGAGAGTACAGCCGCGTGGTAGAAGAAGAAGCTGGTGCTGAGGGGGCTGGTGTTGCAAGTAATGTGGCTGTATACCTAGGGGAAATCGCCGAGGACGATGATAGGTTGCGGGAGAGTTTCAGCGCCGATAAAGACGAGTACCTGGCAGCATCGTGGCGTTGTATTAGGGGTGAAACGGAGGTATATGTGAGCAAGTTAAGGCGTAACAGAAAAAATGTTGCGCGCAAGATTTCACGCCTGCGGCAGCTACGAAACGACATTGATGAGTCTTTAGCAAAATTAAACGCTCGAGCAACGGCGATTGACCGGGAAGTGCGAAAGGTGATTCACTTCAGCGAGCACTACCCGTTTCAGCTGCCTATAAGCGGCAGCCTCTTTAAAGTGGCCAGACCCTCCTGAAATTTTTATTCTCATTTTTTAGTCTTAAGACACGTGTTGGGGCTTATCGTGTGTGTTTTATTACTGTTGCTATACATGTTCATTACAGCCATTTTCAAACGAGTGTTTAACAACAGGGTGACTTTTGTTTATATATTGATTATTTATTATTATTATTTAGTGACTTTTAACATTTTTGAGCTTTTAAAAGATATGCACAAGCTGACGTATTTTTTAAAAGTACTGTTCACACACCTTAATGTTTAACAACAGCGTGACATTTTTTTGCTCTTATTTGCTATTATATAATAAATACATATAATTTTATAAACATGTCTTTATTTCTTGCGAATACATAGCTACTTATACATTTTTATATATAAATCTGATTTATTTTTAGCTGTCTTTTCTTCACAAACATTCTGAATGTTGTATTATTATAATAATAAATAAAACACATGTATTTTATAAATATTTTATTTTATTTCTAGTGAATACACAATTGCAGTTTTACATTTTTTATATATATATATATATATATATATATATATATATATATATATATATATATATATATATATATATATACAGTGTGTTTCACTTCTCGTGAAGACACCCCTGTATCTTCTTTATTTGTGGCCGAATTAATTTCAAAATTTTATGAGGTATACAACTCTGTAAGGCGACTTTAATCAACACATAAATGTCGTTTAGATATAAAACCTCGGCTTACTGCGATAAAAAGAAAATCGCAATTTTCGAGAAATCATAGTAGGCTTAGATATAGACGAAAATTTTGTTAATAAAAGTTGTCCAGAATCACTAGATATGCCACCCTATAAAATTTGGTGAAAATTGGAATACGTTGAAAAAAAATTTTTTTGTTTCACTTCTCGTGAAGACACCCCTGTATCTTCTCTATTTATAGCCGAATTAATTTCAAATTTTTATGAGGTATACAACTCTATAATGCCACTTTAATCAACACATAAATGTCGTTTAGATATAAAACCTCGGCTTACTGCGATAAAAAGAAAATCGCAATTTTCCAGAAATCATAGTAGGCTTAGATATAGACGAAAATTTTGTTAATAATAGTTGTTCAGAATCACTAGATATGCCACCCTATAAAATTTGGTGAAAATTGGAATATGTTGAAAAAAAAATTTTTGTTTCACTTCTCGTGAAAACACGTATCTTTTTTATTTGTTACAGAATTTCAAGACTAATTTATTTTAAAAAAATTATCAGTTACACAGCGATATTGTCCAAACATACGGAGAGAACTTTTTCCAACAAATGAGTCGTGCACAATTATTATTAAAATTATTTATTAAATAAAAGGTAATGAAACAGTATTTACAGTGAATGACTAAAATGCCACTTATTATACTATTATATTCGGCCCCTTTCTACTAACCCACCCTCAAGTGTAATACACTTCTCAATCCGCTTTCTGTTATTTATTACAACTCTTCGCAGTTCTTGAGCCGTAACTTCTAAACACGCGTGCCTTATCCTCACACAAAGCTGCTCCACATTTTGAGGTCTGGTCTTATAAACTTTATTTTTAATATGACCCCAAAAATAAAAATCCATGGGAGTGAGATCAGGAGATCTGGGTGGCCAATGTATTAGAGGGCTATTTCGTCCTATCCATCTTTGGGGAAAATGTTCGTTCATCCATGCTCTTACTACTACGGAATTATGGATAGATGCTCCGTCGAGTTGGAAATACAATTGTTCCAAAGGAAAATCGACTATTGCATTCCACAGATCATTATTTAAAAATTGTAGCATATGTAACGCATTTATATTTTGAAAAAAGAAGAACGGCCCTATTATTGTTTCATTAAAAATTCCACACCACACATTTACCTTCTGGGAATATTGCCTTTTACAATTTATTATCCAATCAGGATTTTCTACTGCCCAGTATCTAGAATTTTGTGATGATACTACCCCGTTGGTGGAGAAAGTTGCTTCGTCCGTGAAAATTACTTTCTTCAAGAAGTCTCTATTATTTAAATAATTACCTTGGATCCATAAACAATATTCTAGTCTTCTCTCTTCATCACCTTCCTCCAAGGTATGTACAAATTTTGGTTTAAACGGTTGTAACTTATGGCGTTTTAAACATCTCCAAATTTTTGACGCCGACAAATTGAGGTCACGAGCCATATTTCTAAGGCTGGTAGTGGGATTGGCGTTAAACGCCGCTAATATAACGTCATCCTCTCCATGTCTTCGACTGAGATGTACTCTCGGTTTAAGCACATTACCAGTTGTATTGAACAAGTGACATATTCTTGCAACGGTACCATGGTGTATTGGTCGTCTTAGAGGATGTCTTAAATTAAATTCTTCTGCAGCTTCTCTTGAAGACCGTACATTTTCACCGACTATCTTTATTATTTCTACTTTTTCATCAGTGGTTAAAAGAATTCTAACCATTATGATTAAAAAAATTAAATAATTAAACTTACGAACTGAACAATAAATAACAATAATCACTTCTGTCATAAAAGTAAGAATGGAGAAATAAACAAAATAGTTATTGACAGTTAATTTCACGGCACTCTTAACATTTAAAACAAAAAATCAAAAAACCCCTAATGTTCCTAAAATTCTGAGTCGATAAGAAGGATATGATGGAAAGTTACTCCTCAAGAACATTGACAACGAAAAAAACAAAAAAAAAGGAACAGTGTTACAACTTGATATGTAATAAAAAGTGGCCCTTTTAGCGTTTTATTGAATCATGATTTTTGTTCACGACTTTCGTTTGTTGGAAAAAGTTCTCTCTGTGGGTTGGATAAAGTCATTTTATAGAGTTGTATAATTGATACATTTTTTAAAATAAATTAGTCTTAAAATTCGATCACAAATAAAAAAAAGATGGGGTGTCTTCACGAGATGAAAAAAAAATTTTTTTTCAAAGTTTTCCGATTTTCACCAAATTTTATAGGGGGGCATATCTAGTGATTCTGAACAACTATTATTAACAAAATTTTCGTCTATATCTAAGCCTACTATGATTTCTCGAAAATTGCGATTTTCTTTTTATCGCAGTAAGTCGAGGTTTTATATCTAAACGACATTCATGTGTTGATTAAAGTCGCCTTACAGAGTTGTATACCTCATAAAAATTTGAAATTAATTCGGCCACAAATAAAGAAGATACAGGGGTGTCTTCACGAGAAGTGAAACAAAAATTTTTTTTTCAAAGTATTCCGATTTTCACCAAATTTTATAGGGGGGCATATCTAGTGATTCTGAACAACTTTTATTAATAAAATTTTCGTCTATATCTAAGCCTACTATGATTTCTCGAAAATCTCGATTTTCTTTTTATCGCAGTAAGCCGAGGTTTTATATCTAAACGACATTTATGTGTTGATTAAAGTCGCCTTACAGAGTTGTATACCTCATAAAAATTTGAAATTAATTGGGCCACAAATAAAGAAGATACAGGGGTGTCTTCACGAGAAGTGAAACACACTGTATATATATATATATATATATATATATATATATATATATATATAAAACCTCTTTAAGTTTCGCTTATGTTTAAGAGCAAGGTTTTTCTTGTTTTAAAGTAGAAGTATTTGTTCAAAGATTTGATGAACCAATAATTATTTCTGATATTAATGTTTCAAAAATAATGGCAAGATGCAGATTTTCTAATTCGTTTATTTACACGGAGAAATTTTTTTCATTGAGTAAATAAACGAATTAGAAAATCTGCATCTTGCCATTATTTTTTAGAAAACCATTAATTTTCACTGCCCGTAAATGTCGGCATGGAGAGTGTGATTCAAATTATCTTTTTTTGAAAGTTGTTCTTTTTCCTCAAGCTTACTTAGTCGTTGTCGTTCTGCAAGTCGGAAGGCTTTCTTGGCTTTTTTAGATTTCCCTATTACCGAAAACGCACTCCTCAAAACATTCCTTGTTTCTATATCCTGTAAAGGATTGTAGCTTGGAAAGTCATCCTTATCCCATAACTCACAACATGCATCGTTTGAACACATATTTTACTACACTTCTTAAAAAAACTTTGAGAACCGAATACTACGTTTCTTGAAAAGTTAATTCATTCAATGAAAAAATGCCTAACTCTGAGCTTTTAATACCTGCTGCATTTCATTATCCAGTTGAGAAATTGTGTTGAAAAAATATTGTAATATTTAAAAAATGAGTCGGGGGCCGGGGCAGCCACCAACAACTTTACTTGCACTGCGGTTTAATGGGTATCTCCTCTATTGGAATATGATTAAGATGCCTTGGTGAACGTCGAATATTAAAGCTGATATCCATACCACTTTTAAACACAAAACTTGACGATTATAGTCATCTTAAGTTTTCGAAAATGTGTCACTTTTTTTAAATAATTCTAAACACCGAAACTTGTAAAATCTGTTAAATATATGCAAATTTATTTAAAATATTATTCTTATCGACGTGGAAACGTCAGAATTGAACACTGAATACTATTTGCTCACAACAGTGTGTTTTTATATTATGAAAACAAGTCTTAATCAAGTTCCAAAATCCCAGTCGGCTTGTTACGTCATTAAATTTTTTAATCGCTCAAAAATTCCAGCACATGTTGAAAGGCACGTATATCTAATTAACGTTAATCACCGGGGCCACCCACCAGATAAGATAATTATCTCGCGGTGATTAAAATCCGCGGATTTCCCTAATTACGTCATTATCTTAATTGCCTCATTAATGTTAATGACCTAATTAACTTTCACTTTTCAAGGCCAGTGCCACCCATACTACTGACCGCAACATACTTGAAGAACGCAAACAATATTATTAAGCAGTTGACATAAAGAAATAGTGTTTTATTGTTAACTGAAAGGTTTTCAGGAATAACTTCATAAACAAATATTATTCTGTGATGAGAATTAATTCATCAGATAGTGAGGTTATGGAATAGATTTCAAGACTGAACAGTCGTTGCTGTTGGCGACACTATGCCTAGACTACAGACTCGCCAGAATATGACTTTTGTCCAGGAATTGATTTTGAATTGAATAGAATTTATGAACCTTCAATATTGTCAAAAATTACAAAAACGGTTTCGTCAAAATTACACAGAAGCAGGTACCTATAGGAATCATTTGCCTAGTATTAAAAATATAATATATAAATACATATGAACACAAATATGATAGAAACGTATTAACCTAAGACCGGTCCGGATGATATCTTTATCAAAATAGCAGAAAATGCCATTAAACCAAAATTCTGGTACTACGTTTAAACCAGGTTGATTACTTCTGAGCTGTGGCGATAAATTCAAACTGAAATATGTTTACTGTGTAAGAAACATACAATTGTACACAAAAAGACGAAGAACAAAATATTTTGATACAAACGCAGGCATAACGAAGAACTTAACATCCTAGGAGAGTTTATATGCCTCGAGTGAGAGATTTTTGAAGGTTTTATAGTTGTTCAAGGACTAAATGTAACAGGGTCCAAAGTTCTCAGAAGAATTCCAAGAAACAACATCGTTCGGTTTACCAACGGTAGACCACCAATCAATTGTAAATAAAAAAACTTCAAGGCTCAAATTCAACTTAGGCTGAAGGATAATTCACTAAAAGAAGTTAAAACTACCAAACATACTAGGGTGCTGATCTAATAAGAGAGAACTCGAAGTCTTCTGGAAGTCTCTCAGAACAACTCCAGAAAACAACGTCGTTCAGATTAGATTGTCGGTGGACCCACCAATCAACCGAAAATCTGAACACGAAACTTCAAGACCTGATAAAAATTTGGTCAAGTTTAACATAGACTAAAGGGTAATTCACCAAAAGAAGTTAAAACCTACAGATACGAGGACATTGCCTTAAGAATGGAGATAACTCAAAGTCTTAAGGGAAATTCTCAGAAGAACTCCAGAAAACAGCGTCGTTCTATTTACATTGTCGGTAGTCCACTAATCAACCGAAAATCTGGAAATGAAACTTCAAAAACTGATAAAAACTTGGGTCCAACTTAATTTAGAGTAAAGACAAATCATAATCATTTTTTTCTGTATGCAGAAAAAAGTCATCAGGTAAGGATGAAGTCCCATGTTGCCTAATAAAAGATGTTTCTAAATACCTTCTTACTATACTAACATACCTTGTTAATATATCATTTGAAAATGGCCACTTCCCAGATCAATTAAAATCAGCTTTAGTAATACCAGTTTACAAAAAACATGATCCAAATGATGTGAATAACTACAGGCCGATCGCACTGCTATCCGTCTCTTCGAAAATATTTGAAAAATCTTTCCAAATTAGATTAACAAATTTTCTTCAAAAGCATAAAATATTAACAAAGAGACAGTATGGTTTTAGTAAAAACCATTCAACACAGGATGCTGTTCTCTCCTTTTATGAAAAAATTCTAAACAACTTTAATAACAACTTAAAATCGTCCGGTATATTTTTTGACCTCACAAAAGCTTTTGACTGTATAAATCACAAACTGTTATTAAAAAAACTTGAAGTATATGGTATTCGTGGTATGGCATTAAGATGGATAAACTCATACTTAAACAGACAGACTGTAAAAATTATACAAGATGAGAAGACATATTTTTCTGAAAATGTAAATGTATTGACAGGAGTACCTCAAGGGAGTGTGCTGGGTCCATTATTATTTATAATTTTTATTAACGATATAGTTGATAATGTATATGGAAATAGTTTTTTAAACCTTTTTGCTGATGATACTTCAGCTATCATTACTGCTGAAGATATTGATAGACTTAGTAAAACTGCTACGAAATGTGCAGATGAAATGTTTTAAAAATGGATTGATTCTAAACCCACAAAAAACCGATCTCATGATATTTACACCAGTAGGAAATAAAAATAAATTGAGTGTACTGGTTAGAGGGAATGATAAATCTATATGTCAAAATGACTGTGTAAAATTTTTAGGTATACAATTGGATAGTCTTTTATCATGGCAAAAACATATTGAAAGTGTGTTAAAAAACCTAGCTAGCAATAACTTTGCAATATTACAAATTAGGAACTCGGTCGATAGTATCACACTCAAGACTCTTTATTATGGTTGTGTAAATTCAATACTCTCATATGGTTTACTCTGCTGGGGTAACTGTACAGGAGTTCAAAAAGTTTTTCTCATGCAGAAGAGAATAATGCGAAGCATGTTTAAATTAGGTTACACAACATCATACAAACCGTATTTTAGGCAGCAGGGGATACTCACCGTCTACTGTATGTACATCTTGCAAGCAGTATGCTATGTAAGGAAAAACATTGATGAACTACCAAAATGTAATGATATAAATAATTATAACACTCGAAGCAGCAGTAAGATTTATGCACCAGCCTGTAAATTAGCTCAAATAGATAAAGGTCCTTTTATTACATCAATCAAGATGTATAATCTTTTACCTAATAAAATCAAAGATGCTACCAGCTTCAATTGCTTTAAAAGTGCGGTTAGTGTCACGGTTCGCTTTGAGCGTTAAATATTTTGTATGTTGTCCCTCAATTTAAGCAACCAGTGAAACACATTACTTGAGTTATTGGCTGTTATCTTTCTATAATCAATATCAAGTACACTAATTATCGAGCAAGGCGATTCATAGGCGCGCGCGCTAAGCTGTCTTTAATGTTATTCTTTTAAAATTTATATCTTACCTCATAGATAACATGAAGCAATGTAACCAAATGCCCCAGATAGCGTATTTTTATTACTATTAGCGCCGAGACCTTATATATCCGTTTTATTAATTTTTGGAAGTAAAACCCCGGATCCCTTCCCCGATGTTGGCCTATTTTCTTCGATTAATGTTGTGTTAGTATTTGTTCTGGTGTGGTAGTAATTAATTGGTGGGTGCTGTCAAATTTAAAAGGTATCCTTCTAGAAGGTATCTGTTTCCGGCTGTCGAGTGATAAGGGTCGACATTTTCTGTTGTTATGAAAAATTTAATTTAGAATTATCCTACGGGGATCTATTCATTTTTCAACAGTGATTTTAGAGATTTTCATTGTTTTGGTGAAGAAGCTGAAGTCTTCGTTTAGTGTAATGAAAATCGTGCCTTTTTAAAGGGATTTAGTGTGTGCCCATTATCCTCGCACGTGAGTAGTACATTTTCTTTAAAATTTGGTACCTTCTGACCAATTGTTTATAATTTTGTAGTCGAGAGAGGTAAGCAAACTTTCGTCTTGATATATGTTTCTCTTACTTAAGGGGTTATAACGTATTTTAGGGTTCTTGTACGGAGTTTACTTTTATGGTGTTGCATGGTGCTGGCATGTTTATTCTACCGTGCTTCTAAGGGCCTAGCAGAGTGTGCTAGTGGATGGCATTGTCGTAAGCTGTTACCTCAGGACTCGCAGTTCGTACTGGGAAGCGTATTTGGGGGCAGGCGTCGTCGCAGAGCAACTCTATCCTAGAAACGTCCCGGTGTCATCTCGTAGAGTAAGAGACCGCACGAGGAAGTTAAACATTCAAAAAAAAAAAAAGGCATATAGAAGATAATTTAAGGTCAGTCAGTTGCGTGCGATTGTTAAGCATTCTGTTATTGCTAATACCATACATATTTGTCCATGATAAAATTACTAACCCTCACTTAATTCATTTAAATATTAATATTAGAGTAGAATACTCACTGTAAACAAGACATAGCTATGTACTTGGGGAGAAACCTGTGATACTTTTATATATTTATATATTTGGTATAAATGTTTCTTTAAATTAAGCGTCTTTCATGACTATCTGTTTCATTGTCTAATTAAGTTTTTTTTTGTTTATTTCGAATCTGATATATAGTAGAGTGTGTTCAATATAAATCATTTTTGCTATATATATTTAGTTATTTTTTTTTATTTTATGCCCCAGCTAAAAAGGACCCTGAGACTCTTGCTAATTGACAAAAACAACCTTGTCAGGAGCGCTTAGCTCATAGATTGGCGTGGCATAAATTGGCGCCCAACGTGGGGCCAATTTATGCCACGCCAATCTATGAGCTAAGCGCTCCTGACAAGGTTGTTTTTGTCAATTAGCAAGAGTCTCAGGGTCCTTTTTAGCTGGGGCATAAAATAAAAAAAAATAACTAAATATATATAGCAAAAATGATTTATATTGAACACACTCTACTATATATCAGATTCGAAATAAACAAAAAAAACTTAATTAGACAATGAAACAGATAGTCATGAAAGACGCTTAATTTAAAGAAACATTTATACCAAATATATAAATATATAAAAGTATCACAGGTTTCTCCCCAAGTACATAGCTATGTCTTGTTTACAGTGAGTATTCTACTCTAATATTAATATTTAAATGAATTAAGTGAGGGTTAGTAATTTTATCATGGACAAATATGTATGGTATTAGCAATAACAGAATGCTTAACAATCGCACGCAACTGACTGACCTTAAATTATCTTCTATATGCCTTTTTTTTTTTGAATGTTTAACTTCCTCGTGCGGTCTCTTACTCTACGAGATGACACCGGGACGTTTCTAGGATAGAGTTACTCTGCGACGACGCCTGCCCCCAAATACGCTTCCCAGTACGAACTGCGAGTCCTGAGGTAACAGCTTACGACAATGCCATCCACTAGCACACTCTGCTAGGCCCTTAGAAGCACGGTAGAATAAACATGCCAGCACCATGCAACACCATAAAAGTAAACTCCGTACAAGAACCCTAAAATACGTTATAACCCCTTAAGTAAGAGAAACATATATCAAGACGAAAGTTTGCTTACCTCTCTCGACTACAAAATTATAAACAATTGGTCAGAAGGTACCAAATTTTAAAGAAAATGTACTACTCACGTGCGAGGATAATGGGCACACACTAAATCCCTTTAAAAAGGCACGATTTTCATTACACTAAACGAAGACTTCAGCTTCTTCACCAAAACAATGAAAATCTCTAAAATCACTGTTGAAAAATGAATAGATCCCCGTAGGATAATTCTAAATTAAATTTTTCATAACAACAGAAAATGTCGACCCTTATCACTCGACACCGTGACAAAAAAATATTTGGCATTTTGGGAGTGATTCTAAGTCTATGGTATGTGGTATTCAGCTAGGAGACAATTTGTCGTCGGCCCAACGACTTTCTTTGAAAACTCTCCTGGACGAAAAATTTAAACTCATGGGAAATAGTTTGGGTTATACTACTGTTGTTGAACATGAAATAATTACCGATTCTCCTCCAATTAAGCAACGCTATTATCCTGTTTCACCTCCTAAGCAAAAACTTATAGACGAAGAACTCACTAAGATGCTTGAGCAAGGTATTGTTGAACCCTCAAAAAGCGCTTGGTCGTCTCCTATTTTGTTAGTTCCTAAGCGTGATGGATCATACAGGTTTTGCGTAGATTATAGAGCTTTAAATTCTGTCACCAAAAAGGATGCTTATCCCATTCCCTACGTTTCTGCTATACTTGATAGGCTTCGTGATGCACGGTTTATAAGTTCAATGGATATTAAATCTGCTTTCTGGCAAGTTGGTGTTAAGGAATCGTCTAGGGAATATACAGCCTTTACTGTTCCAGGCAGGGGATTATTTCAGTTTAAAAGAATGCCTTTTGGTCTTACCAATAGCCCAGCCACTTGGCAAAGGTTATTAGATACAGTGTTAGGAGCTGATTTAGAACCTTATGTGTTAGTCTATCTCGATGATATAATTATAATTTCCCCCGATTTTGATACCCACATCCGAATTCTAGGTCAAGTTTTCGACCGTTTACATGCTGCTGGTTTAACGCTTAGCGTGGAGAAATGTCAATTTTGTCGTCCTTCTTTGAAGTATTTAGGTTATGTTGTAGATGCTCGAGGACTTAGAGTCGATTCAGAAAAAGTAGACGCAATATTGAATGTGCCATCTCCAAGTAATATTTCAGAAGTCAGAAGATTTTTTGGGTATGTCTAGCTGGTATAGACGTTTTGTACCTAACTTTTCTACTATTGTGGCTCCATTAACACGGTTGATTCAGAAAAACGTAAAATTTTCTTGGACGACTGATTGTGAAAATTCTTTCAGGGCCATTAAAAATCATCTCATATCCGCTCCAATTCTAAATTGTCCAGATTTCTCTCGTAGCTTTATTCTTCAGACTGATGCGTCGTCATATGGTATTGGTTGTGTGCTTACACAATTATTTGAAGATGGGGAAAAAGTTATATGCTTTCTGTCTAGGTCTCTAACTAAACAAGAGAGGAACTATTCCACAACAGAAAGGGAATGCCTTGCTATTATCTGGAGTATGGAGAAGCTACGCCATTACCTGGAGGGCGTACACTTTACCGTCGTAACTGACCACGCTTCTTTAATTTGGTTGAATCGCCTTAAAGATCCTCAAGGTCGGTTAGCGAGATGGGCTGTAAGACTACAACCTTTCGATTTCACCATAGTTCATCGGAAGGGCAGAGAAAATATAGTCCCAGATTTTCTCTCCAGATCTGTACCGATATCCATAGATATGATTACCAATGTCGATATCTCAGATTTTTCCAATAGTTCTGATCCTTGGTATGCAAAAATGTTACGAAGAGTAGACGAGAATCCGCATAAGTTTTCTCAATGGCGCATTGAAAATGGAATTCTTTATAAGTACGTCCGTTGCAGTTTTCCAGAGTTGTCCCGGGGTTGTGATTATTGGAAAATTGTAGTTCCGAAAGATAAGCGGACGAAGCTCATTCAAAGTCACCATGATGACCCTCGTTCTGGTCATGTAGGTATTTATAAGGTCTATTGGAAATTACGTAGTAACTATGTATGGCCTAAAATGCGTGCTGATATTGTTAACTACGTTAAATCTTGTCGAGTTTGTGCTGAACAAAAACCTGAATTGAAGGCTCCCGCTGGCCATATGGGTTCTAGGCCAGCCATATCAAAACCATGGCAAATGATAAGTTTGGATTTTATAGGTCCGTTGCCTCGTTCTAGTCACGGTAATACTCACGCCTTGGTCATTAGCGACTATTTTAGCAAGTACGTCTTAATATTTGCCGTTCGCTCAGCAACAGCGAGATCTTTGGTGAAACTTGTTGAGGAAAATGTCTTTTTAGTATATGGAGTCCCACAGCGCTTAATATGTGACAATGGCGCACAAATGCGAAGTAAAGCGTTTGGTAAACTTTGCGAAAAATATCGCACCAAAATTGATTTCACAGCTAATTATTATCCCAGGGCAGATCCTTGCGAACGAGTAAATGGTACCGTTAAAGTAATGATTAGGAGTTATGTCAAGGAGAATCAGCGTAAGTGGGATGAAAACTTACAAGCCCTGGCTTGTGCCATAAGAACCGCTAAGAGTGAAACAACTGGTTTTTCTCCCTACTTTATTAATTTTGTCCGCGAATATATTGCTACCGGAGATTTGTTTAAATATAAAATTTCTACTGATGATGGTATAAACCTTGAGAATGAAATAGATCAACGTAATATTGGTTTTCGTAAGTTGTTCGAGGAAGTCAGAAGTAAATTATCGAAAGCTCAAGAAAAGAATCGCAGGGTTTATAACCTCCGACGTAGATCTGTCCATTATAAGGTTGGGGACAAAGTATGGCGGAAGAATAAGACGAAATCTGATGCGTTAAATTATATAAATGCAAAGTTATGTCCTAAATATATCGGTCCCTTTGTAGTTAAGAAAAAACTTGGTTCGTGGACATATGAATTGTGTAATACATCTGGTGAATCTAAAGGCGTATGGCATGTACAAGATCTCAAGCCAGCCAATAATTTTGAACCAGATGAGTAATTTTATATTGTTTGGTTTTCCCCGAGTATTATTTCTGTTGCTACGTTTGTTTAAGTATCTTGGTCAGTAAATTTAGCGAAATTTACTTCTTTCCGAGGAAGGGGGGAGTGTCACGGTTCGCTTTGAGCGTTAAATATTTTGTATGTTGTCCCTCAATTTAAGCAACCAGTGAAACACATTACTTGAGTTATTGGCTGTTATCTTTCTATAATCAATATCAAGTACACTAATTATCGAGCAAGGCGATTCATAGGCGCGCGCGCTAAGCTGTCTTTAATGTTATTCTTTTAAAATTTATATCTTACCTCATAGATAACATGAAGCAATGTAACCAAATGCCCCAGATAGCGTATTTTTATTACTATTAGCGCCGAGACCTTATATATCCGTTTTATTAATTTTTGGAAGTAAAACCCCGGATCCCTTCCCCGATGTTGGCCTATTTTCTTCGATTAATGTTGTGTTAGTATTTGTTCTGGTGTGGTAGTAATTAATTGGTGGGTGCTGTCAAAATTAAAAGGTATCCTTCTAGAAGGTATCTGTTTCCGGCTGTCGAGTGATAAGGGTCGACATTTTCTGTTGTTATGAAAAATTTAATTTAGAATTATCCTACGGGGATCTATTCATTTTTCAACAGTGATTTTAGAGATTTTCATTGTTTTGGTGAAGAAGCTGAAGTCTTCGTTTAGTGTAATGAAAATCGTGCCTTTTTAAAGGGATTTAGTGTGTGCCCATTATCCTCGCACGTGAGTAGTACATTTTCTTTAAAATTTGGTACCTTCTGACCAATTGTTTATAATTTTGTAGTCGAGAGAGGTAAGCAAACTTTCGTCTTGATATATGTTTCTCTTACTTAAGGGGTTATAACGTATTTTAGGGTTCTTGTACGGAGTTTACTTTTATGGTGTTGCATGGTGCTGGCATGTTTATTCTACCGTGCTTCTAAGGGCCTAGCAGAGTGTGCTAGTGGATGGCATTGTCGTAAGCTGTTACCTCAGGACTCGCAGTTCGTACTGGGAAGCGTATTTGGGGGCAGGCGTCGTCGCAGAGTAACTCTATCCTAGAAACGTCCCGGTGTCATCTCGTAGAGTAAGAGACCGCACGAGGAAGTTAAACATTCAAAAAAAAAAAAGGCATATAGAAGATAATTTAAGGTCAGTCAGTTGCGTGCGATTGTTAAGCATTCTGTTATTGCTAATACCATACATATTTGTCCATGATAAAATTACTAACCCTCACTTAATTCATTTAAATATTAATATTAGAGTAGAATACTCACTGTAAACAAGACATAGCTATGTACTTGGGGAGAAACCTGTGATACTTTTATATATTTATATATTTGGTATAAATGTTTCTTTAAATTAAGCGTCTTTCATGACTATCTGTTTCATTGTCTAATTAAGTTTTTTTTTTGTTTATTTCGAATCTGATATATAGTAGAGTGTGTTCAATATAAATCATTTTTGCTATATATATTTAGTTATTTTTTTTTATTTTATGCCCCAGCTAAAAAGGACCCTGAGACTCTTGCTAATTGACAAAAACAACCTTGTCAGGAGCGCTTAGCTCATAGATTGGCGTGGCATTCTGAAATTCCTGATAAAGGAATGCTTCTACACCTATCATGAATATAACATCTTCTGTACTACTACTTGACGTCTGACTTATGCAACTCAGTGATATTAAGTATGTGTTCTTTACGTAATTAGTTAATTAATTGTTGTCAAAGATTGTTGATAGCTTGTTTTGTTTTGTCTGTTTTTAATTTCAATTGACTATGTATATAATGTTTTGATTGTATTTTTGTTTTTTTTATGACTATGTGAAAGTAATATTCTATATATATATATATACACCATGATTTTACTGTTACTTATCACTACTACTTATTAGTATATAAATTTTTTACTTGTTATATTCATTTCTGACGTGTCCTATACTTGTATTTCAGCAGGTCTAAAAGAAATAAAGTGTTATTATTATTATTATTATAATCATACATATTTTTGATAGTACCAAAATTTACGGACAATATACCTAGACATGATTGTGGACTAATATTTCCAAATCCATTTTAGAAGAGTATTTCCAAAATTTAAATGAAGTTACCTAAAAGCTTCTGTCAGCTATATATTTAATGATGAAGCCAATCGCCGACGGTCCCGGTTGACAACGACTATTAAATAGAGCGTGAAATATTCAACGAAATCAGCAAATTGGCCACAACGGTCATGTCTTGTGTTTCGACACATAAAGCTGAAAATATAAGCAAAAGATGGACTGAAAGGAATGCTTTAAAAGGGGCGCCATATTGTATCGAAAGATCCTGCTCTACAGGCTCTAGATACAACAAAACAGAGGTTGCATTAACTCAAATATCTTCATTGACTAGTTTTTCAAGTTTTTTGCCACAACCTGTGAATTTGCCGGGGCAAAAGATGCTGATTATATACCTTGATTTATTTACGCCACTCTTAGAGAAACTGGAAATTGAATAAATACCCTTTAAAACCACTATGGTGTGGTGTTAACAAAAAAGCTGTATGTGCTTTAACATCCAAATTATTATTTTACTAAAGTTGGCCGCAATGTATGTGTTTAACGGTAATATTTTGAAATGATCTCGACACATCAAATGGTACCCCATGTTGGGCGCCAAGTAATGTTTTTAATTTTCTATTTTTAAAGTGAAATACTGTAATAATTTAATTTTACAGTAAAATTTGTTCATTTTTGAAATTAAAGCAAGTGCAGGTGAACGGTGGGAGTAACTATGACTCTCTTGGGTCAGGTGTTGAACATACGTTCGCAATTTGAAAGCGGTTCACAGCGTCCTTTGCAGAGATGGAGTCTTGCTTAACAGTCTTACAATACACAATATTGTTAAAAAACATAGGGGGAACTGCAAACCCTACCATATTATAACCCGATATTGGAGAAAGGCTTTTGATTCCGTTTCCCAAAACTCGAGAAAATAAGGGGAATGGAAATACTAGGGGTGCCTAATGGCATAAGAAAATTTGTCATGGGAGGATATCGAGGAGCAACAACATGTTTCGTCCGTTCTTATTTTCCTCCCTTACCTCCGCTACTGACCCACCTGACCTATCTCACTGTATGTACCCTCTCCTCCCCACTATAGACGAAGAGAGAAGAGAGTCGTCTTCAGCTCATTAACAGGTGTACATCGACACCGCACCGTGTGTGAATAAACAATATTGTGTTCATGGCAATGACATTAGTGACAACGCAAGCAGCCGGCAACCTATGTCTATGGGCGACCTACGGTCCTACAAGGTACATTTCATTCTTTTTCCACCCCTTTTCCAAACACAACAAGAGTTTCAAATTGACACGAAGAGACCTCCGAGATACGCATGACAAAAGGCGTCAAACAAGGAGATCCAATTTGCTTACACATTTCAGTTGATTGTGAACTTTAGAAGAAGTCGCTCTGAAAAGACATAGATGTCGAAACACATATCTGGATGTTCTAAAGTTTTGTGTTACTGTTATATCGGTAAGTGCTTTTGTTTTGATTATCTCTGAGTTTCATTGGGCAGGATAATTTAAATTAAAAATAACATTATGATAACAGTTGTACTGTACATAATGGGCATATTTTCTTTCTTATAATTGTATAAGGAGATATGTTTTAAACCTATCTCTGATAAATATTTTGTAAAAGTTTGAATAATTACTAGTGTTTTCTGGTAATATATTTATTTATTTGTTTCTATAATTATGAATATTATTCTGTTACCATCTACGCCTATTGTATCGGCAACCTCATGCGTTTTTATTATATGCAATTTCTGTTTTTATCTCAACCGACCTCTTCTGTAAATTTAGTAAGTAATCACCAGACAAAACTTGGAGGGACAAGAACGTAGTTTTGATCATGGATTTTTTATGTCCTCTTCCCTTCCATATTCCTCGATATGTATTCCAAACACCCTCTCTTATTATCTTTCCAACTGTACTCTTTCCTCTGCAAAAGTACGTCCCAATGGACACACAAGCCAGATACCTGGAAAAAAAATTTATAAATCCCAATTGAGGTCAATATATTTATATTTGCTCAAATATAACAAAGTATTCCTCTTTTACTTTATGTGGGTTTTCTATCTGTTCTAGTGGTTGAAGCTAAAGAGACATGGAAAAATTTCGAGCTGTGTTTGTACGATATATGAAATCTGAAAAGAGTAGTAGCGGAACACAAAGCAAAAAGCCGTACTATTTAGCCGAAGCTATGCAGTTCGCGCTTCCATATTTTAAGGCATTAAGTAAGGCTACATGGAACTTGCCAAATGTACTCCAGGAGTATGCACTTGGAATCTGTGATGATGTGGATACTGACGGTGACCTGGAATCATAATCTTCAGTTGTACTTTGTCCAGCGTTACCAGTAGCAGTGTTGGAACCAAAGGACAATAAAACCGAGGTGTGTGGGAGGAAACTATCGTGTTTACCCAACGTTCCAAAATATCAGCGGAGTTTGATTTCCGTCCGTCTCCGTGCCATGGGTTCGAGTAAATGTCATCGGGCCTTAAGCCCGAAGGCTAGAAAAAGCCGGAAAATTTTACAAATTTTCACTTAGGCCTTATGCAAACATACTCCCCTTTTATTCTAATGTAAATAATCTCTACTAGTGGCTAGCTTTACCACTCAGTAAGAACATGTCAGGCTTTCAGCCAAAACATGCAGTAGTTTTAGATAATTCTTATATTTTATTAGCATAACAGGTGCAAAATCCTATAATTAATCATTTTAAGCCATCAGCATTCACCTCCGACGTGCACCAGGAGGTATAAGCTCCCTCTGAGCACGTTATCCTAGATGTGTACAGTTCCGATGACGACGGACAAATGGAGAGGCACAGTTCCGCGATTCCTATAAGTATGATGAACCGCTTAGGCTCCGCCCACCGGTGCTTGCAACTTTGCGCGTTCCCCATTGGTCCGACTGGAATCTATTTAATAAACGCCTTTTGCACTTTGAAATCAGTTGATCGCTAGCAGCCGCCGCAGCATCACTCACGTACCAGTTTTCACAACATTTTCTTTTTATTTTAACATCACTATTTAGTGGTGACTTCTACTTCAAACCCATAGATAACCAGGATACTCAGGGTCTGGACCTCTTTACGTACATGAATTCAAAGTTTGTATACATGGAACGAAATATCGAGACTTTAAGAGCCTCTGGCACCGAGTCAAGGCATCGCAATGCGCTTTACAAATGAACATTTTGCAGTAACAATTGACTATTGCCCACTTAGACCCGACAGAATTCGCGTACTTGTACATGTCAGGTCCTGGTTATACGGCAGTGACACTCGGGGAGGTGGTGTATGTCACTAAGTGTCAGCCTGTGTATGTAACTTACCGCAAGACGTCATTGTGTTACAAGGAGATGCCAATTTCATATCAGAACAAGACCTTTTTCCTGAGTCCAAAGACACATTTGATCCAAAAGCATGGCCAACAGGTGGAGTGCAATCCCTTGATGGCACCCAATTACTTACTAGAGGGTGGTGGTCGTCTGACAACATCTTACAACAAGTCGACACACCTTCTGTTCTGCAGGTTACGAAGATAGAAGACTGGCAGTTCACGTCGACAGAGAGTCTGGCAACTGCAGGAATCTATAATCAGGAAGAACTGGAATCTCTACGGGATCACCTTATGTTCGGATCAGAAAGGGAAGCAATAGTGACAGTGCTGTCTCGTGACTATGACGGTAAAGCTACCGATATGCAGGGTGGATCATTGTTAAATATGATGTCGGAAGAACACATAGACCTGGGGAGACAGATGTGGACGAAGCTTTGGACTTGGCTAGGCACATTTGGCAACGTAAGTGCCAGCCTCATCGGAATAATGATGGTCATCAAGGTAATGAAATGGTTAATTGATACTATAATCCACGGAAAGGCGTTATACGAACTATATGGGTTCAGCTACCTCCTCGTTGCATCTGTATGGGATGCATTAACTCTTTTCCTACTGCACCGACCGAAGGACAATCAAAATGTAGACACGAGGCATCAAGAGAGAGAGGACAAGCTCCTTGAAGTCAAGCATACGGAAGATATACCAATGACCAGTAACCCAGGGAAAACTGACAGTCGAGGGGTGTATCCGAATCTTGATATCCCTCCATTCAACCCTTGTGCTTAAACTTAGCACTGCAAGGTCGTATCCTGCTCTGGCATTTCTATCTTGAAGATGCAGGACTGTATAGACTCTTATACATTATAAATCTTAGTTATTCTGTAGGCTGCAATTCATTTTAAACTAATTTACAATTATCCCAGTTTCGTCGGAGTATCCTCTATATACCCGCACGACCCAGTTTACCCAGTTTCGTCAGAAATATATTAAATATTTTTGCACGACCCTTTTACTCTCGAGATTTTGGTGTGCCACTTAAACACACCAAAATCATTCTGAAGAAAAATCGTTAGTACTGATACTTTTCGGCATAGCCTTTTTCAAGGTTGCCGCCAACACGAACATAAGGAACAGCAACGTCTTCATCAGAGATTCTACACGTCGGTTGACACTCCGATAGTTACTACGAAATACGAACCCTCGTATAGGCTGGTCAACAACGCAAGACTTTATCGACAGTGAGAGTGTTCGTCGCCGTACAAGGACTAGGTAAGTGTCACCGACCCAGCAAATTCCACCGATCTGTTCCCATCACCACGGCAAGTTATCTACGACTCAACTTGCCCGTGGTACCGCTGTGCACCACCATTCAACATCATCACCGCATGCTCCAGTCATCCAGTGGCAAGTCAGTTCATACGCCGCTGTCTTTCTTGATATCCAAGAAGTATTTCCGTTCCTGTTTTCCGCTGTGTAACAGCACCTGTTCGAGAAAGGCCCACTCAGGCGATTTCAACGTGGGCAACGTCCTCGTCCACATTGATCTCTTGAGCCACTCGCCTCGTCAGGCATTCGACAAGCTAAGGGACGCATTTCGACTCAACGAGCATACCGGAGTGTTGAGAAGGAATTAGGCCCCTGCTCTTGTCAAGACGCAAAAGACAGACGCTTCCTAAATTCAAACAGAATTATTTTCTAGATTCTAGATCAGTTAGGGCTGACCACAGACTGTCTAGCTGCACGTCGGCCACACCCGACCTAGCCACTCTGTTTATCTAGGACTTAGACTTGTACAAATTTTATCTTATCGATACACTGCTTTTGGCTCGCAGTCGTATCGCTGTTCGCAGCAAATCGGCTTACAGTTATCATAACGACTACGGACGATACCCAAGGGTAATACATTTTTATTGAATATATTAAATATGGCACATCCTCAGTCGCCGACTCCACCAGCGTGGGATCGCTCGGCGCATGAGTTGGGAATCGACGGCCGCTATCTGTACAATCATATGTCTGCTATGTTCTTATCTCTATAAAAGACAAGTTTATATCAATCTAAATGGCTACCAGTCATCAAACTTTGAAATCAGTTCCGGCGTAAGTAGGTGTCTAATGAAAGAATTAATGAGCATGAGCAGGTTATTGGAGCGGAGCAGTGATCAGTGATCACCACGTGTTGAACATCTGGCGTACACGTGGGTGACCATCTGGACGAAGGTGAATGACCGGGAACATCTGGCGTGCACGTGGGCAACCATCTGGCCGAAGGTGATTTATGGCATGCACGTGGGCGAGCATCGATCGTGGGAAAGTATCGTAACGGCCGTTCTCACAATGTGGGGTACACGTGTTCAACATCTGGCGTGCACGTGGGCTACCATCTGGCCGAAGGTGATTTATGGCGTGCACGTGGGTGAGCATCGATCGTGGGAAAGTATCGTAACGGCCGTTCTCACAATGTGGGGCACACGTGTTTGAACATCTGGCATGCACGTGGGCGAGCATCTGGCTTAACCGTTATTTCATGAACATGTCTAAACTTGTCTGTGGAGGTGATTCATAATTTAGGTATGCAGGAAGTGGACAGGTAAACCGGAAGTGACCGGATATGAACCAGGTAAGCCGGAAGTGAAACCGGAAGTGACCGGAAATGAACCAGGTAAACAGGAAGTGCAACCGGAAGTGACCGGAAATGAACCAGGTAAACCGGAAGTGAACCGGAAGTGGCCGGAAATGAAACCGGAAGTGAAAATACATCTGATGAGGTACCGGAAATGGCCAAAATATACCCGGAAGTGCCAAAAATTGGACCGGAAGTGGCCAAGGAGACATGTGAGCAAACCGGAAGTGGCCGGAAAAGAAACCGGAAGTAAAAATACATCTGATGAGGTACCGGAAGTGGTCGAAATCTAACCGGAAGTGCTGAAAATTGGACAGGAAGCGGTCAAGGAAGCATGGAATCAAACCGGAAGTGACCGGAAATGAAACCAGAAGTGAAAATACATCGGATGAGGTACCGGAAGTGGTCGAAATCTAACCGGAAATGCTGAAAGTTGGGCCGGAAGTGGTCAAGGAAGCATGGAATCAAACCGGAAGTGACCGGAAATGAAACCGGAAGTAAAAATACGTCCGATGAGAAACCGGAAGTGGTCTAAAACTGACCGGAAGTGCTAGAAATTGGACCGGAAGTGGTCAAGGAAGCATGGAATCAAACCGGAAGTGACCGATATAGAAGCGAAAGTGGATTGTGAATCCGGAAGTGGACAGGAAACATCCGAATCCAGTGATGACATAATGAACAGGAAGCACATATGGCACACATCTGGTAGATCGTGGGAAGCTATCGTAACCGTCGTTCCCACGGTGCACGTGTTGGCCATCTGGAGACCAGACTTGTCTAGACAAGTTAGATCACATATTTTTATCGAGGACATCTGGTCGATCGTGGGAGAGCATCGTAACCGTCGTTCTCATGATCTGGCGCTCCCCTCTCCAAGCCACGGATTATATATAATGCAGGGAAAATAATATTCATCAGTACCGTGTAGTTTATTGTACAACAATGAAGTGTGAGCACTGCAACAAAGTTCTTTCAAACAAAAGCAATTTAGTTCGACATATTCGTCAATATTGTTCCGTTCTAAAAGATGAAAGTGTAGCTTGTGAGTCCCCAAGCAAGAAGCAAAAGTCTGCTGTTGTGCCTTCTACAAGTGGCATTAACAGAAAGCAAAATTCTTCGAGTGGTTCAAAAACTTGTGAATATTGTGGAAGTAACTTTTCAACATCTTTTAACTTACAAAGACATATTAATAATAGATGCCCTGTCCTGAACGAGTTGTTTGTTCTAAGTGATGAAAGTGTAGCTGATGAGCCGCCAAGCAAGAAACAAAAGTTTGATGTACCTTCTGCAAGTGCACCTTCTACAAGTGTACCTTCTACAAGTGCAGCTTCTACAAGTGTACCTTCTACAAGTGTACCTTCTACAAGTGCACCTTCTACAAGCAGTGTTAACAGAAAACAAAATACATCGAGTGGCTCAAACACTTGTGAATATTGTGGAAGGAACTTTTCAAGATCGTTCAATTTACAACGGCATATTAATAATGGATGCCCTGCCCTGAATGACTTGTTTATAATTGACAGAAAAAAAATAAATCGTCCTGTTGTGAGCAGCTTGGGAGATGGTGTTGACCAACTACATTGTGCATTTAAAAACAGGATTGCTAGTTACCGTTTTAGCAGCCCTAGAAGCCACATTGCATATTCCGACTTTCTGAAAGAAGTTAAACAAAAAGTTTTGGATAAAATTGGTGAATATCTGGAGAAATACCACACCCTCAAGATTAATTTTGAAGTATTTGGGCTTTATGAAATACCCGAAAAGGAATTGACTGATATTAAGTCATTCAACACCAAAAATAAAATAATCACTATGTCAACGGACTTGCATCAGGTTTTCGAAGAATTTAGTGAGGAAATGAGTGTACAAGCATCTGAATTCCAAGAAAAAGACTCTGGGTGGACATTAAGACGTATAATGTTCCTTGACGTAAACATAAATAAGTATACACCAATGGGGGCCTCATCACATATTAAGCTGCCCAAAGCAATATATAATAAGAAAGCCGTTTTAAATATGCAAAACAAGGATAATGCGTGCTTTGCATGGTCGATTAATGCAGCTATTTTCCCCGCAGAAGGTGATCCAACAAAAATAAGTTCGTATCCGCATTACGATACCTTGTTGAACTTTAGAGGTTTAGAATTCCCGATGAAATTAAAGGATATAGTGAAGTTTGAAAAACTGAATAATATCTCCATTAATGTGTTTGGTCTTGAATCAGAGTTCAAGGATGGGAAAACTATTACTGAAGTGGTTGGACCATTACATTTTACTTCATGTCGGCAAGCCACACACGTCAATTTATTACTTATATCCGATAATGCAGGTAACACTCATTACTGCCTTATACAAGATTTATCAAGACTGGTTTCAAAACAAAAATCAAAACATGATGGTCGCTTATATATTTGTGATGGATGTTTACAATCGTTTCGGAAAGTAGAGCAGCTGAGAAGACACGAAGAAAATGACTGTAACCATACATACACGAAACTACCAACTACAGAGATTAAAATTAATAAATATGGTGAATCGATGCCTGAAAACATTCTTAAATTCACAAACTTTGAGAGACAATTACCCGTCCCGTTCGTAATTTATGCTGATTTCGAGAGTTTGCTGAAACCAATCGACCATAATGAACCGTGTGAAGATAAATCTTTCACGGTTAAAGTATGTGAACACCAGCCTTATTCTTTCGCCTTTTATGTTAAATGTAATTTCGATGACAAGTATTCAAAATTTATAACATATCGAGGACGCGATGCTGCTGAAGTATTTGCTGAGAAGTTGGATGAGACAGCCCTACATTTGTATAATACTCACCTGAAACATGTTAAACAAATGCTGCCGCTTACAGATCAAGAGAAAGCCGAATATGAAAACGCGATTTACTGCCACATTTGCAAGAAACCCTTCAAGCCAAGTGACACAAAAGTTCGCGATCACTGTCACTTGACAGGCCGGTTCCGTGCTGCTGCCCATTCGGTATGCAACTTGAACTATAAAGTGCCAAAATTCCTACCTGTGTTTTTTCACAACTTAACAAATTACGACAGTCACCTATTTATCAAGAAGCTGGCATGTAAAAAGGAAAGCATTTCGGTGATCGCACAAACCAAAGAAAAATATATATCTTTCTCTAAGTCAATCCTCGTTGAAAAATCTGCTAATCCCAAGGAACCTCACACATTCCTGCGATTAAAATTTGTGGACTCTTTTAGATTTTTATCCAAATCTCTCGATAAATTGAGTCAAAGTTTAGAATCTAATCAGTGTACTGAGATTAGAAAGTATTTTCAAGATGAGGAAGAATTCAGATTAATCAGACAGAAAGGTGTTTTCCCTTATAATTATGTAGACTCGTTTGAAAAATTGGACGAAAGACAATTACCTTCAAAAGACAAGTTTTACAATGAATTAACAAATGAGCCCATTTCTGATGAGGACTATGAACGAGCTATCAAAGTGTGGAATACCTTCAAATGTGAAACGTTGGGAGAATATGCAGATTTGTACCTGAAATCAGACATTTTACTATTAACCGATGTGTTTGAAAACTTTAGGAAAGTGTGTTTAGAACAATATAAATTAGATCCAGCCCATTATTTGACCGCACCTTCCCTGAGCTGGGATGCCATGTTACGTCACACAAGTGTTGAACTTAAACTTCTAACCGATGTGGATACAGTGCATTTCTTTAGAAAAGGTATTCGAGGAGGAGTGGCTCAATGCAGCAAAAGAAAAGCTGTGGCAAACAATAAATTTTTACCGAACTATGATCCCAGTAAACCAACATCATATATCATGTACCTAGACGCCACAAATTTATATGGAGCCGCAATGGAGGAATACCTGCCCACAGGTGATTTTAGGTGGCTTGACAAAGAAGAAATTGAAACATTTGATTGTTCCCTAGTTGAAAAAAATTCACAAAAAGGATATGTTTTAGAAGTGGACTTGGAATATCCGTCAGACTTACACGATGACCATAATGATTTGCCGTTCTGTCCCGAGAGTATGACTCCCCCCAAAAGTAAATATTCCAAGTTAATCCCAAACTTACGAAATAAATCTAAATATATCATTCACTATAAGAATTTGAATCAGTGTTTGAAATATGGCATCAAATTGAAGAAAATCCATAGGATAATAGAATTTTCCCAATCACCCTGGTTGGGGTCATATATTAATTTAAATACAAAACTAAGAAATTCAGCCAGAAATGCTTTTGAAAAGGACTTATTTAAGTTAATGGTTAATTCAATATTCGGTAAAACCATGGAAAACGTCGACAAAAGGCAAAATATAAAACTGTGCTCATGCTGGGAAAATAAGAAAGGCATATTGGGTGCCAGAGCGTTAATAGCCTTACCACATTTTAAATCCTGTTCTGTCTTCGATGAAAATTTAGTAGCAGTTCAATTGGACAAATTAAAAGTTGTATATGACAAACCGCTCTATGTAGGGTTTTCCATTTTGGATATTTCCAAGACAATCATCTACGAGTTTTTGTATGGTTACATAAAATCAATGTATGGAGATGATGCAACAGTCCTATACACAGACACCGACAGCCTAATTTTGGAAATTTTCACAGACAATGTTTATGATGATATCAAGAAAAACATAAATTTTTTCGATACTTCAAACTATAATGTCGATAACATCCATAACATACCCAAAACAAAGTCCGTGGTAGGGAAAATGAAGGATGAATACGCTGGGAGACCAATAGAGAGTTTTTATGGTACTGGTGCAAAAGCATATTGCGTTAAAGCCGGTGATGTAATGAAGAAGGCAAAAGGTGTTTCCAGAAGCGTTGTTAAACATCAAATAGACTTTTCTGACTATGTTCAGGTTGTCGAAAACGGTGGTTTAATATTCCGTAAAATGTCCATATTTAAATCCACTTTACACACCATTCACACAGAACTAAAAAATAAAGTAGCTCTGTCAGCTGCCGATGACAAAAGATATATTGTGCCTGGAGATGTAAGAACCTTGGCTTGGGGGCACCATTTAATTACTGATAGTAATAAAAATTTAGATACTTTACTAAAATACGCTAGGCGTTTGGACATGGAAGAACCTGCAGCAGGATGGGACAGTGTTAATTTGGATGATTCTGAATCGGAAGATAATTTGAATTTAGATAATTTTGATTTATTAGATTTGTAATTTATTAGGTTTATATTTAAAAACACACTGTTTACATATAAATAAAAAACTTATACATTATTCATTGTTTTTATTTTTCCACCACATAAAAGGTATTTACAATTACTGTAACATATCAACCACATTTTTGAAGACCCCATTTACATACATGGCATCTGGACTGTGAGTCTGGTGGACCATCCACGTGACTATACCACTCTGGTCTGTTGTGATGTACAAAACAAGGTAGTTGAATCCTAAGTTCAAAATTTTGGGTATATTTCCTTGGTAATTTGGGCCATGTGTAAAGAAGTTCAATGGAATCAGCATTTTCAATCAGATACGTTAATGGGAAATATTGTAGCTCATCCTCAGTAAAATCATATAAATTTTTGCCATGCTTGTGTTCTTTTATTAATTCGTTTGCTAGACAGAGTGAACAGTTCAGTTCTGGATCCATATTTTATGTATAATCCTAACAATCGATTCAACAACCAGCAACGAGGAACACAGTGTAACGTAGTAGATCAGGTAAGAAACTGAGCCTAACTCCACATCACGGTCTGTTTTTATACTATTAACATATAGTGGTGGGGGGCATTTACTGAAGAGCTGATTCCACTTTGTTTCTTTAGTAGAGTTATCATTCAGCCTTACTCGTAATTTATACATAGTACTATTTTTGGGTATTGAAGATGTAAGGACCGACTCATTGATTGTTGTGGAAGGTATCATCCGTTTCCATTTTGATGGCCAACTATCATTTCTTGTACCGTTGCTATCGAAGCAAATAAATGCCTCTTTAGTATTGTAAGATTGTTGTATGTAGAGAATTCCATGCCAAATGGCGTGCAAAACTAAAAACTGCGAGGCTATCATCGTAATATTCATAAACACACTAATGCTTCATTAAATTAACATGAATTTATATCCTATTATAAAGAGGAGTGGGGGTAAAGGATAAAACCAGAATTTTTATAAATTTAATTTATTAAACAATAATTTATTTACTACAGAATCTTTGTTTATTTTTGAATACCTTCTCATGCCACATCTTAAGCACTTCGCGAGGTATGAAAGCTTGCTGATTTTCCTGTCTTTCTTTGTTATGGTCGATCTTGTCTGGTTTATTTTTGAATACCTTCTCCCTTGGTATGTGGCCACTGATCACATCCTTGTCTTCACTAAATTTTCTAGGATTGTAGCTGGAAGTATAACTGTTTTCTTCCTGTTGCACCATGTTACACTTTAAAATCTTTCCCGAAGTGGGTTTCTGCTCTTACCCAAAATTTAGTAAGTTTAATTGGTCTTGTCTGGCTACAATATATGCAATAACCTATTAACAGTTTATTCCAATTTAGCAAGAAGTCACTGAAGTGGGGTAAAGGATAAAACCAGAATTTTTATAAATTTAATTTATTAAACAATAATTTATTTACTACAGAATCTTTGTTTATTTTTGAATACCTTCTCATGCCACATCTTAAGCACTTCGCGAGGTATGAAAGCTTGCTGATTTTCCTGTCTTTCTTTGTTATGGTCGATCTTGTCTGGTTTATTTTTGAATACCTTCTCCCTTGGTATGTGGCCACTGATCACATCCTTGTCTTCACTAAATTTTCTAGGATTGTAGCTGGAAGTATAACTGTTTTCTTCCTGTTGCACCATGTTACACTTTAAAATCTTTCCCGAAGTGGGTTTCTGCTCTTACCCAAAATTTAGTAAGTTTAATTGGTCTTGTCTGGCTACAATATATGCAATAACCTATTAACAGTTTATTCCAATTTAGCAAGAAGTCACTGAAGTAGTATTGTTTACTAATTAGTCCACCACAAACACAACACCGCTTTCTCTCCACTACCACAAGCCTATCTTGTGTAATTAGCATGGTGTTTCTTTGAACTAATAAAATGTGAGACAATTTCTGCTTTTATATCATTACCCCCCCACTATTTAATTTTGTCCAGATGTTTATTGAGTCATCATAACGATCAACAACACGTGGGAGTCAATTAAAACTACTGTTCCCACGACAACATCTGGTGTACACGTGTTGAACATGTCTAGACCTGTTTAAACTTGTTTGATAAATAAAATACATGGTATATGTTTAATTTTTTATTTAAAATTATGACATTATAAAATTCTCATAAAGGTAATATACATTTGATAAAGAACACATACATTTAGATTTTAAATGGTGAAAACATCGAGGTTCAGAAAATTGGAGTGGTGGATGTTCTTCTAACTCATACACAGGTTTTGATGAATATTCATTTATGTATGCGACCTTTTCTCTTCCTTTTACATAAATTTCTTTTTCACATTCGGTTAACTCTCGGACAACTTTTCCAAAATTGAAAAATGGTGTGTTTCCTTCATTCCAATGTATACCATGGTAATTATATGTTAACCAATTAACTTGCTTTTCCAAATCAGGTGGTAGAAGTTTTACAGGAAATGGTGGTTTGAAAATATAGTGGGCCGTTTTATAACCATTATATGCTGCAAGTTCTTTAACTATGAACTTATTTTTTTCTCCTTTGAATCCTTGGACATCCAAAATTAATGGCATATTTTTATATTTGCCAACTTTTTCGTTATATAAATTTTTAAACTATATATTTCAACAGCTTTCTTTAAATCTCTAAGATTTTTTTGGTGCTCTCGCAGAGCCTTTCTGTAGCTAGAGATCATCGCAAACTAACTTGCTAGCTAACATTACCCTCTTATGTAGGTTAGACCTGTCTAACTATCTTTGTCAGTGGATTATAACGGAATAAACGATCGTGTAAAATTAAACAGTATGCTGTTGTATCATTCGGAATATTATCGCTTGTTTCGAATTCTATGCGCATAACGACAGAGCCCGACTGAATAGTTTCCTTTTGACGAGAACAATCGATGTGGCTTATTGGTGAAATTGATTTGAATTCTTTAGGTGTAAATATAGGCTCATTCCCTGTTTCGTAGTATGATTGGCGAAAATGTGAGAACATTTCATATAAAGTTGCATATTTATTGTCTTTGAAATCAAGAAATAAATCGTTGTAAGGATATCTTTCAGAATTTAAAAATACTCTTATGTTTGTAAGATTACAGTTATCAAATGTGCTCATATTAGATGTTACTTTATTCTTTTTGTTAATTTGGAAGGCAACAATTACATGTCTAGGAGTTTCCAGCTTAGTGGTAGTTTTCACGGGCCATGTGTGTCTTGTAGTTTGAGAAAGTGAAGGATATTCTACAAGCTCCCAACTTCTGAATGGAAGTAGTATTTCAACATTTTTGTCCAAAATCTTAGTTAAAACCAATTGCTGTGGTATTCCCACGGAAACATGTGGTACTCTCCAATAAAGTTTATCAATATTAATCTTAGGTTTCTCCGTATCATCGACACTACTCACAGCATCTAAATCATTACTACTTCGAATTAAAACCAATTCTTGCTTCATGTTTAGTATTATTTTTTTGTAATCTTCAAAAAAGCCCATTAACAGTTTAAGTGGTATGCATACATTAAATTTATTAGTATCCGGTATTTTACTATCTTTAGGAAACCAGCCAGCATTTTGAAGTTTAACACTTTCACTTTCATTAAAAGACAAATATCCCTTAAGAGTGGAAGTCAATCCAACATTTCGAATTGAATCAACGACAATACCATTCAGCTCATATCGGATTTCTCTAAAGAGGAAACTGAAAGCATTATTTATTAGGCTTAACTTAGTAGCCGGTGTTCCATCATCTTTTGTTAGATTTCCCTCTAAGTATAGACTACTTTCACACGGTAAGGTAAAAGCATCCAGTTCCTGGATTGGAATTCTAATTTCATCATTATAATCGAATTTGGCGGTTACGAAAGGTTGATAATTGTGATACTCGAAATCAATAATTGAGTTATCGATAAGAGGTTGTTCTGTAACATTTAATATATCCATTATATGAGTACTTCAAAACCAAGAGATTTTAAGAATATCTTATTTTCAGGTGTTACTAGACTAACGTTCTTCTTATTACTGACTGAAAATGTGTTCTTTGGTTTTCTTTTATAATTGCGATTAGCCGCCATACGTGGAATATGGTATTTATTATTATAACGGACAACCATCTTTTAGGTTATCTTTTTTAAATGTAGTCTGACCGTGACGGTTTCTTTACAGAAATTGACGGGATTTCCGTCTTGATCGAGTATTTTAATGGTAATTGAGTTGATCGTCTTAACAGTTACTGGAAAATATAGAATGTTTAAGGGCGATTCTACTATTTTATATCCTGGGGCTACTGTTGGGAAGAACTGATGGATTATGTGTACAGGTAGCCCATTAGAATAAGACCCACTGGCGATATTACAATCAATGCACAAGGCATTCACCTTAATTATTTGTACGGGAAAGTCAGACTCGTTTAGTTCATTAGCTTTAAGAATCCTTCTTCCAAATCCTAAGAGGCGGCCTATAGAGTATTCTGATGTAAAATCTATATCAACATTTGTTTCTATGTTGACTGTCGAAGTATTACGATTGGGGGTGATATTAATATTTTTACCAATTGTTTTTTGAATATAATTGTTAATGTCATTAATTTCATAGGCTCCGACGGGGATAGTTGTGGTCATATTACCATGAGTGAATTTGTTGTTTGTTTCATCGATGTTTGGTATAACATTAAAAGTTTCAAAGTTCGTTAAACCGATAACATAATCCGAATTATCTTCTAAATATATGGGTGGATTAAAATCTGCTGTTAAGATGGGTGAGATTCCCGTAAGTGAAAAAGTTAGAGACATGTTGCACAATTCAATAGTACACGTACAATAAAGACATTTCCTTTATTTACATTGATTATATAAAAATTTTAGACACAGGTGACCACAATTATTTGAATTATATTTTTGCATCTGATCATGATTATAGTTAACCTTATTCAAGCTACCATCGCTATAGAAATAATTTATTACTCCATTTGGAGGTCTTAAGTTTCCATAACTATCGAAATAGATTATCGAGTTCTTTTTCTTCACATATGCCGTCCAGTGAGTACCAGGCCCCGATGAAATATCCAGATTAATTATACCACACTCACTTTTCTTTATCTTTACTGGTAATGCATCTCTCATAAATACACCCCGAAAGTTTGGAATATGTAAATCTTTAGCGTATTTTATTAAATCTATGTTGGTTAGGGGCCGACGAGGTAGCTTTATTGGCAGTTTTTTTTAAACGGTGCTAGATATAATCCCATGCCCTTTTTATAAGGTCGCAAGTACAATCCTTTTCCTACTGCAACTTGCTCCATGGCTAAATTGTGTCTTTTCTCTTCTTCAAGTTTTTCTTTTGCGGCTTTCGCGTCATTAACGGCTTTTGCGATACCTGCAGCACCACCTCCTATACTTCCTAAAGCACCCAATGCGGCAAATATAGGTAAAAGGAACGGTAGAAAACCACCAGTTTTTGGGATAGGAATAATCCGCTTCTTTGGTAAAGAGAGTTTCTTTGTTCCAATTGATGATAATGCTTGTTTTGCGACTTTAATAAGATCACTAGAATTGTTGCTTTGAATACCGCGTCGAGCTCGTTGTACTGCATTATTGAAACTTAGTGTGTTTTTACGAACCTCCATGCCACGTTTCCGTTTGGAGCGTAATTTTCTACGCATGCCCATTCCCAGCTTGGTTTTTGCTTTCATAGTACCAGCTATACCTAACGCAGTAATTTTTTCTCCAACTGAAGAGTCACTTGCTTTAAACCGCTGATATGCTTTTTCTGCTAACACTTTATCTGCTTGATGTCTACTTGTTATATCCTTAGAACGCGAATATGCGATATCATGCTCTTTACAAGCCTCGTCTAAAGGATTTACTCCAGTATCACCTCTGGCAAGTCGATTCGATAGCTTTGTTCCTGGACCACAATAGTTGTAACCTGGTACATGCAATTCAAACGGCAGACTATTAATAAGACTATTAATAAATCCTGACCCTGTCTTTGCACGCCTTCGTTTACGATTAACTATGGTTGGGTTGTGCACAAGCATTATATAGCCTGTTGAAAATTCTAAGCGAAACTGATTTTCTAGTCATGTGCAGCCTTATAAATAGTATGGTTGAATGGCTGATCATGCAGTTCCTTATATATACTTTCGCAATGAAGATTGAAAAACAGAATGTTACATTACCAATTGTTAATCAAGATGAGTGTTTGGTGGAAAATAATTATCAAAAACATGGTGAACTATTTCGGGGTCTATCGAAGCGAGCGCTGGTAGTTGGTAGTTCCGGCTGCGGTAAAACAAATTTAGTTGTTACATTACTCACACACCCCAATGGACTCCGATTTGAGAATATCTACCTATATTCAAAGTCTTTATACCAACCAAAATATGAATATTTGAGAAAGTTATTGAAACCAATGAAAGAAATAGGTTATTTTGAATTCGATGAAGGAGAAGATGTTATACCGGCTCAAGAGATCAGACCGAATTCCATTATTATCTTTGATGATGTTGCCTCTTGTAATCAAAGTATTATGCGAGATTACTTTTGTTTCGGACGTCATAAGAACACAGATTGTTTATTCTTGTGTCAAACTTATTCGTCTATTGAGAAAAGATTGATTAGAGATAATGGTAATTTAATAATTATTTTTCATCAGGATAATACAAACCTTAAACACATTTATGACGACCACGTGAGCGTTGACATGTCGTTTCAAAAATTTAAAGATCTTTGTTCTTTATGTTGGAAAGATCAATATGGGTTTGTCGTTATAGATAAAGACTGCTCAATAAATAATGGAAGATATAGAAAAGGATTTGATAGCTACATTGTGTTGTAATATATAATACATAAATACTTTGTACAAAATGCAGTACACATCTATATTCTGTGGTGTAAAGATGGATAAAAAGTTAGCCAAGGAACTAATAAAAACTAGAAAATCAGTTAGGCAGAAATATCAGTCTCTAAAATCCGATGTCGCACAAACACAGGCTCAGTTGGTGAAAGGCTATAAGCCCATTATCGAACCATTGGAAAAATTAGTACAAAACATGAAATCAGACGTATCAGTTAAAAAGGAGCCTGAAGTGTTTAAATCAGAAACTTCTACTCCAAAAAAATCTAATGTTAACATTTTAAATAAATATATGCCCACGTTACCTATGACTGGACACAGTTTTTTGGAGGATACTTATCAATTTGATCCACACAATTCTACTACTGTTGAACAAAATAGCGACGATTTAATTAATCAGGATGTAGAAAGAACTCGTATACATATACAAGAATTGTCAAAAACAGCGGCTTATAAAGAATATCTTGATGCATATGATCCCTTGCCGAGAACATATATTGATGAATCCATACGAGGAGATGAGACAATATACGATCGTGTATATGGTATAACACATGATATTGAAACAGATAAATTTAAAGTAGGCGATTCCGAATTAAAAATTGTCGGCAAAGATATTGTTGTGAAGGATATCAGATACCCTGGCTCTACTGGATTATATGAGTTACTGTTTAAGAAAGAACCTAAAGCCTATAAAAAATCAGAATTAGATCATTATATGCATATACTAAAACTTACTAATGCCTATCGTAGAAATTTTGATCCTGATGAACAAATTCAAGCTACGAATACCGTAAAATATAAAAATATAATTAGACCCTATTTATTAGATAAAGGTTTATTAAAACCTGCAACGATTCCGAGGACATCTTCATTTAGTAAACCACCGCCTCCTAATACTAGATCTCAAAGTAATATTCGTCCTAGATCTCACTCATTTAAGCAGCCTACGAAAGGAGGCACATTGGACTTGTCTAATAAAAAAATAGATTACGTGTATTACGATGATCCCAACGAGTTGATAGACAGACTAAGGCTTTTAGTGGCTTCCCAAATAGCCGGAAATGATGGACATAAAAATGAGATTGCATCAATCATATCTGAATTACGAGAATTAAAAATAATTAAATAAGAGCCGCACGTCATTTTCTGCTCAGTTTAAATCTATCCAGTAAACGTTCATCATGCCTATAGACAAGTTTGGTAGACATATGTTTACCTACCATTTAAAACCGTATTCCACACTTATAGATTCTGCTAGTACTTTATCTAGCCTATGCCTTATACAAATTCGGGGTATTGAACAGAAAATATCAACAAATATTCGTACTTTCACTTTTTACGTGTTAGATGGTGGCACTGTATCGTACACGTTACCTATTTCAGGTATAATTGAAAGTATAAATTTACCTAACAATGTGACAATGTTTTTAAACAATGAAAATTATAATCCAGATAATAAAAACCTCAACAAAGGAGATGAGGTGTCATTTTCACTCACGTCGGATCCAGCACCCCCTCTCTTTGTAGAAATTGTGCTTCGCGTTCCGTTAATAAATGAATAATATTAAAGAAGACGTTGTTAATGAATTACATAAACCGGCCAGGAAAAATTTTCGAAGAAGACATGTGATTGTCAAAGGATTAAACGATCTAATTCAGGCTGATCTAGTAGAAATGATTCCGTATGCAAAAAATAATAAAGGCAATCGATATATTCTTGTTGTTATAAACGTATTCAGTAAATTTGTATGGGCTCGACCAGTTAAAAGAAAGAGCGGTAAAGATGTAACAGAAGCGATGAAAACAATTTTGTCGGAAATGAAGACCCCTCCTAAAAACCTTCAGACAGATATGGGTAAAGAGTTTTACAATAAACAATTTGGAGAATTAATGAAGAATTTTAAAATTAACCACTACAGCACTTTCTCCAATTTAAAAGCTAGTGTTGTGGAAAGGGTAAATCGCACCTTGAAAAATTTGATGTGGCGGCAATTCAGTTTACAAGGAAACTACAAGTGGCTAAATCTTTTACCTGATATAGTTGAACAATATAATGATACTATACATGGGACCACTAATAGGAAACCGAAAAATATTACAGAGAAAGATGAAAAATATTTACTACAGCGCGCGTATGGACATTTAAAAACAGTTGATCCGCGCAAACAGAAATTCAGCAAAGGAGACTTTGTAAGAATAAGTAAATACCGAGAAGCTTTTTCGAAAGGCTATACTCCGAATTGGTCAAATGAAGTTTTTAAGATATGGAAAGTACAAAACACTAATCCAACAACTTATATTTTGGAAGATCAAGAAGGAACCCGGATTGAAGGAGGTTTCTATGAATATGAAATTCAGAATGTTAAACACCCCGACATTTATCTAGTTGAAAAGATTTTAAGAAGAAAAGGAAGGAAGATCTATGTTAAATGGCTGGGGTTAAGCAGTAAACACAACTCTTGGATTAATAAAAATGAATTAGTATAAACCTGTAAACATTTTTTTAAATAAAACAAATTGTATTTGTTACATGTTCTTTTATTTCAAATCTTTCGTGAAATACTTTACATCTGTGATTAATATCTAAAATAGGATTAAGAATATTTGAGACTGTCTCGATTCTCCTATGGAAGCGTAGTCTGTCCACTGCAAACAATTCCCAATATGTTTTTCTAGATGAGTTATATGCATAGCTCCATGTTATAAGATGATGAACTTGATTTTTTTCGTTAAACGCTACTTTTTTCATTACACTCCTTTTCAAAGATATTAGGATGAATATATATCAATTCCATAATCATGCTGATATTTTCACTATTTGGATTGCCTTTAAGTATATTAAGAGCATTTTCAAAAACATTGCCTCTTTGGTTCTGTAGCCCTTTTTGTAAAATCTTGAAGTAGTTCACAAATTGCTGATTTTTCAATAATTCCACTCTGTATTTCACTAGTGGCAGTATTTCACATAAACCACACATCGATTCATATCCCAAATATATATAATTCTGTTCCTTCGAAATCTTGATTGCACGGCCTATTGACAGCTCTTCGAAATGTATGGAAAAGCCGTCCTCATGTATTACATCAGGCTTTATGTTGTAATACATATAATTCATTATTGTTCCTTGGTGGGATAAAAATCTCTTCCAATCGCCTTCATTGAAAACAATCTGAACACCTTTATTTCCTGACAGCTTCACACAGGGAGCGTATCCAGAATCGTATGAAAGTCCCACCGAAACAAATTTACACTCTGATTTATTTAACTTATATCGATGTTCACCAATCAATACATCTTTTGGAATATTGTCTTTGGATACACTTGACGCGCATTGATCAACTGCACTCGATACATTTGATGCAGTATATTGCTGTGGTACATATTCAGAGAAACTATAGGACGCAGACATTTTAGATAACTAATGTGTCTTAAGCATATCGCTGTTTATTTATTACATTACCCCCACTACTCAGATAGTTATCATCTAGCGGACATGGCCTGAAACATTTCGTTGTCCTTCACCTTTTACCGTTTTTACAGACGTGTCTAGACTTGTTCAGACTTGTCTCCCTATCATCTGTTGCTATGGGATATAAATGTAAAATATGTTGTTTTATTCTTAATCCAAATATAGGATTTTTTCATTAATGTTTATGTAAGTTGAAATAGCTCAGAGGGAGAGCGCTAGACTGAAGTTCTAGAGGTCCCGGGTTCAATCCCTGGTTTCAACATATTTTCTTAATTTTCAATCATATAATAATAAATAAAATTCATATAAAATTTTTATAAAATGCGTTGGATCTGTTCCATCTGGCTGCCAGATGTTATCATGAGAACGAAGGTTACGATGCTCTCCCACGATCGCGAATTATGAATCACCGCCAGATGTTCGATATATGTTCTCGATAAAAATATGCGATCTAACTTGTCTAGACATGTCTGGAAGCCAGATGGTCAACACGTGAACGCCAGATGTTCCCGGTCATTCACCTTCGGCCAGATGGCCGTCCACGTGCACGTCAGATGTCCTCGATAAAAATTCATACCGGATATGCGATATAACTTGTCTAGACAAGTCTGGAAGCCAGATGGTCACCCACGTGCACGACAGGTGTTCATTACGTCACCGTTGTCGGCTGTCCCCGCTTTATGCAGCCACTTCCGGTTTCACTTACGGATTCACAGTTCACTTTCGCTTCTATATCGGTCACTTCCGGTTTGATTCCATGCTTCCTTGACCACTTCCGGTCCAATTTCTAGCACTTCCGGTCAGTTTTAGACCACTTCCGGTTTCTCATCGGACGTATTTTTACTTCCGGTTTCATTTCCGGTCACTTCCGGTTTGATTCCATGCTTCCTTGACCACTTCCGGCCCAACTTTCAGCATTTCCGGTTAGATTTCGACCACTTCCGGTACCTCATCCGATGTATTTTCACTTCTGGTTTCATTTCCGGTCACTTCCGGTTTGATTCCATGCTTCCTTGACCGCTTCCTGTCCAATTTTCAGCACTTCCGGTTAGATTTCGACCACTTCCGGTACCTCATCAGATGTATTTTTACTTCCGGTTTCTTTTCCGGCCACTTCCGGTTTGCTCACATGTCTCCTTGGCCACTTCCGGTCCAATTTTTGGCACTTCCGGGTATATTTTGGCCATTTCCGGTACCTCATCAGATGTATTTTCACTTCCGGTTTCATTTCCGGCCACTTCCGGTTCACTTCCGGTTTACCTGGTTCATTTCCGGTCACTTCCGGTTGCACTTCCTGTTTACCTGGTTCATTTCCGGTCACTTCCGGTTTCACTTCCGGCTTACCTGGTTCATATCCGGTCACTTCCGGTTTACCTGTCCACTTCCTGCATACCTAAATTATGAATCACCTCCACAGACAAGTTTAGACATGTTCATGAAATAACGGTTAAGCCAGATGCTCGCCCACGTGCATGCCAGATGTTCAAACACGTGTGCCCCACATTGTGAGAACGGCCGTTACGATACTTTCCCACGATCGATGCTCACCCACGTGCACGCCATAAATCACCTTCGGCCAGATGGTAGCCCACGTGCACGCCAGATGTTGAACACGTGTACCCCACATTGTGAGAACGGCCGTTACGATACTTTCCCACGATCGATGCTCGCCCACGTGCATGCCATAAATCACCTTCGGCCAGATGGTTGCCCACGTGCACGCCAGATGTTCCCGGTCATTCACCTTCGTCCAGATGGTCACCCACGTGTACGCCAGATGTTCAACACGTGGTGATCACTGATCACTGCTCCGCTCCAATAACCTGCTCATGCTCATTAATTCTTTCATTAGACACCTACTGGCGTACCTCAAGGAAGCAATTTGGGTCCTATGCTATTTCTCATTTTTATTAATGACTTGCCTGATGTCTTGTGTCACTCAACTTGCCTTCTCTTTGCAGATGACTGCAAGCTATACCGCAGAATCGAAAATACTAACGACTGTACCCTATTGCAACAGGATCTAGGCAATATATCTACGTGGTGCAATGACTTCAAAGTTGATCTCAACATTAAAAAGTGTGTAGCGATGACGTTTTCTAACAAAATCAAACCATCGATTTCCCCTATACTATTGATAATACTGAACTTCGCCGTGTTGAAGAATTTAAAGATCTCGGTGTTCTTTTTGACAAAACACTATCTTTTAATAGTCATATAAGGCAAATAAGTAATGCAAGTCTAAAAAAGCTGGGTTTCCTTGTTAGAAGTACTAAAGACTTCACTAACATAGAATGTATCAAAGTATTATATAACAGCATTGTTAGGTCTAACCTTGATTATTGTCAAATCATTTGGACACCGTTCTATCGCAATTTTATTGACCTTGTAGAAAGCACTCAAAAAAAATGTCTTAAGTATCTTCTATATAAAGAAACACATTTGTATGATCATTTTGCTCACTACAATGAACTGTTGCTTAGATATGACTATGAGTCTCTTGAGGTGAGGCGTGTTCATGCCTCATCAATCTATATCTATAAACTACTAAATCACCTTTCTGACAACTCCGAGTTTCTTTCAAAATTGCCATTTAATGTACCAAACCGAATAGGTAGAAATTTTGACCTTTTTTATATTCCACAGTTTAAAACGAATATGTACCTGTCCAGCCCTTTAGTTAGATTATGCAAATTAGGTAATCTTGCCCACTCGAGATTTGATTTATTTGCCCTTAGCCCTTCCAATTTTTTAAGACATGTTAAAACAATCACTCTTAACGTAATTTAAACTGCACTTAAACCGGTCTGTTACTTATTTTTTGTATTCTATACCTTGTTACTCAGTATACACCTAATTCTTATTGCAACTGTTAAGCGATACCTACTGTGTTCACTGTATGTGATTGTATGTTTTGTATGGTATTATATATTTGTGTGTTTCTCTTTTTGTTTGTTCCATGTAAATCGTTGTTTATTATTCTCATATGTTGATTGTACTATTTATGTAGTTTCTCTTGTACATCGTGTCTCTTTACAACTTTGTAATTGGGCTTCGCCTGTAAAGTTGTTGAATAAATAAATACCAGCACACATGGTTGCGTTCCACCTCTCACGACAGCGTCGCCCTACGACGCCCCCGTAGAGGCAGGGTTTGGCTTCCTCACAGGGGGTCAGATTCGTGGACATAAACAGGAGGCGTGTGTCCTAAAACCGGCATGTTTTCTCAGTGGCGTCAGCATTGTGAAGGTGCTGTTTAATTCTAGTGTAACAACACAGTGTAAACAGACAGATCTGCGGCAAATGAACAAGGAACTTATTACAGAGTTCATAGAACTGTATAGGAGCTTTCCCTGCATATGGAAAGTGAAGTCTGCTGAATACAGTGATCGTATAAAAAGAAACCAAGCATATTAACAATTGCTAAATAAGCCGAAAGAGGTTGATGTAAATAGTACCATAAAAACTGTAAAAAAGAAGATCGACCCGCTTACAATTAGGTGTGGATTAAAAGAGCTAGACGAAGCATTAAATCAAATAGAAGCAAATAAAACGCTGCTAGCTATAACAACAATCATAACTACACGAGGAATAGGGTTCAGCATTACGCAAATTTATTTTCAAATGAGTGCTATGAGAAACCCGGTATACTGTAACATTTACAGTTATTATAGAGTATGTTTAGCAATGATGGACACGAGGCTTTATAAGATAAGAGCAATACAGAGAAAGTGCCGCATGTATCAACTGATTTGATACATCAGATACCAAATAACCTTGAATTGTTTAGCGCAGTGAAAATAGTTAGTGCGTATTCAGATATCATGGGCTGAATTTTAAATGCATTAGGCCCAATTGAAGATGGAGAGGAATATTATGTTCCAGCACTATGTGCAAATCGAATAAATGCAGAAGGAAGAATAGTGCCACTACCAGAACAGGTAGTTTACAGTCATTTACGTGAAGTTGTAGAGCTAATCCTGGTGTGTGTATATCTCTTACAATTAGAGCAGTCCTATCCCTCTTAGGAAGTTGCAAGAAACTTTACAAACAAGCACATCTATCTAGTGCTTAGGTAATTTTCTTTGTAACATGTAAAATAATGCAATAAGTATGTGTTTTTTATTTTAGTATATCTTGTGTATTGTACCTAAAATCGTATTGTACCTAACAAATTTAACAATAAATTTCAATTTCAACTTTAGAGAAATAGAAAGTTGTGTTATTTTACACTTCGTAAAATAAGTGAACCATGGTCAGATTTCAAGGAGCAACAGGAACAATTTTTGGTACTACTGTGCACTATAAAATTATCGATTCTTGATCAGATTTCGTCCAGATTTTATTATTTACTATCATATTTAATTTTGTTAACAACTAATTTGTTAATACGAGAATATCTGGTTAGACTTGAACCATTCTAGAAAAACAAAAAATAATTTAAAAAATATATTTTTCTTCATTCCATGAAGGATAATTCACTAGACTCAATACTTTGTTCACTCAGTTCTTTATCTTTAGATAACCCCAATTTAGACAAAACAGAAAGTCCAAAAATGGCTCCCGAGGATGTTATAAATATTTATTAATGTTCTAAAATTGCAGGCTGACTCAATAGCACTTTTCGATGGTTCGAAACTTGAATTGGAACCATTTATCAATACGTTTAACTAATTTTATGAGCTATATGGCCTTTCTACAGATCGCGCACTAAATATATGCACGCATAATAGCGGGTATATTAAAAGATAGGGCCCGTATACAATACTAATTGGCGCTCGCCCGGAATTAAATTCCTGGACATTAATTAAACAAAATCTTAGAGACACGTTCGGAGGCAACCGGTCACTGGATAGTTTGGAAAAAACGTTATTCACCATGGAAGGCAACCTCGGCTCTAATCCGCTTATAAAGAGATTCTTAAAGGGAATCTCGCGCACGCGCCCTGCAAAAGCTCGTTATAATAATACCTGGGACCCACAATCTCTGCTAGCCTTTATAGAGTCTTTGGGAAGACCATTAGACTTGCGCCTGCTATCCCCAAAACTGGTAACATTGTTAGCTTTAATAACGGGGGGGAGGTTACAAACCTTATCATTGATACGTTTAAGTAACATTGAAGATTTACAAGACCAACGGAACCATTAAGAGATCCTTGAAATGAGTACTTGTTCATAGTCATTAAAAAACCCCATGCCAGGGCCAGCAAACAAACTATTAGCAAATGGGTAAAGGAAATGCCAATAGCACTTTTCGATGGTTCGAAACTTGAATTGGAACCATTTATCAATACGTTTAACTAATTTTATGAGCTATATGGCCTTTCTACAGATCGCGCACTAAATATATGCACGCATAATAGCGGGTATATTAAAAGATAGGGCCCGTATACAATACTAATTGGCGCTCGCCCGGAATTAAATTCCTGGATATTAATTAAACAAAATCTTAGAGATACGTTCGGAGGCAACCGGTCACTGGATAGTTTGGAAAAAACGTTATTCACCATGACAATGAAATATAACGAAAATCCGATTGAATTTACTAGAGGGATTTAAACAAATCGCAGAAAACTATGTTTTAAATTAAATTCGAAACCTTTCACAGAAATTACTAGAGAACAAAAATTAATGCATATTGGACAATATGAGTTCCAAAGTCTTTTTTATGGAATTTTAACGTGAGAACTTGTAATTTTATTAGGTCCAGAAACCCCGAAACATTAGAGATCATCAATTTTTTATATTGAAAATGGAAACATCGCGCAAACTGAAAATGTAATTAATAAACAACCCGTTAAAACACAAACAGTTCAACAGAACGCTACCAAATTTCAGAATCAAACGCCGTATAAATACAATTTTCACCACGACAGACTTTCCCCAGTCAATCTATACCAATTCAGCCTAGACTAAATGCGAATATTACATTTCCCACAAACAACCAAGTTTTTGGAAATCAGCAAAAACAAAATGTGTTCAGGTCAAATCGGAATAGAATCCCTCAAGGTCAACACGCACCGAAACCCATATCAATGCAATGCAATCACGGCATAGTTTACCAAAATCACCCGCAGCCGCGATTAACCTCTGGCCAGGTAAGACAACAGTTTCCATGAGTACAACGTATCCAAAGTCCTAAATATACTGCTCAGGAGTTATATACAATAAATGACGAATCATCCAATGTCGCATATGATACTGAAAACGCAGATTACTGTTATCCCGAATACCAAAACGAGGGTGATTCCGATAATTGTAATTTAATTACATAAAAGGAAACAAATCAAGCACCGGTTGTAACGTTTCCATGTTGAAACCAATCTTAGCCGCATTATATTTTCCAAATTAAATGTGCAAGGGGCCTTCATTATTACAATCAGTATAAGCTCGAGAGCTGTGTATAAGGCAAAAACACCAGCTTTCAAAGAGTTACAAAGGAAAGAAGAAATAGAATTTACGTTACACCCCTTTTCAGACTACTTCGACGGAATTATAGGCCTCGACGAATTAAGAAAATTAAAATTACAAATGGACTTTACAAATCCTATACAATGATGAAATTAAAATACCATTGAAATATCGCGAAAAACACATGCAAACACATTAAAATTGAAATACAACACCATCAAACTATCAATAAACTATTTTATGTAAATAAATGTGGAGGAAATATTTTAGTTCCCGAGCAAAACCTTTTTGGGGACACGCATTCCTGAGAATCTAATTATGCAGATAATTCTCACACTAGATTTGAAATTGAAAACAATACTGATCGGGCCTCAAGTGTAGAAATTAGAACACCTATTGATGCCACACTCTATGATCCTGAACAATTCGAAATTTACAATATTGAAGGCGCATTACACACGTCACATGAACGGGGAAGAACGAGAGGAAAATAAATATTAAAAAAGAATTCCCGATATCTTTCATTACGCCGATCAGAAATTATCATTTACCAACAAGATAAAACGCGAAATAAAGACGAGTGATAAAATCCCCATTCATATAAAAACTAATCGATTTCCACTATTGTAAAACCAAGGTAAACACACAGGTAAATAAAAAGTTAAAGGACGGCATTATCAGACCAAGTCTCCCAGGTCCAACCCGATTTGGATCATCCTGATTAAGGCTGAGTCATTCAGAATAAAAAAATGGCGTATTGTAGTCGATTATATACGACTAAATGAAAAGACAGTATAGGACAGATACCCGATACCTCATCGACAACATACTTGACAAGTTAGGCAAGTGTTATTATTTTACAACTTTAGAGAAATCTACGAATATTCCGACCCAGAGTAAATCACTTTAATAAATGGTCTGAAAAAGAATTTTACGACAGATTTCGCCTAACAAAATATACTGTACAAGATATCTGTAACCAAATAAACATTTCTTCACTAACAAAAAGGTAAATAAGTTTATTTAACTATATCCCTATTTATTTACAAAAACAAAGCTCTTTCTTTAGAGGATATGCTTCTTCTAACACTAAGATATTTTGCAACTGGATCTATGTTAACAGTAGCAAGTGATTTTTCTGGCGTACATATATCAACAGCCAGCAGAGTTATAAACATAGTATCAAGAGCAATAGCCTCATTAAAGAATCGGTATATACAATTTTCGGAGACCGAGGAAGACATTACGAATGTTTGCTAAGGCTTTTATAAGAAAGCTAAATTTCCAAAGTGTATTGGTGCAGTGGTTTGTACTCACATTAAAATACAATCTCCAGGTGGAGATAATGCTGCGATATATTTTTCGATGAATGTGCAGTTAGTACGGCAGCCCGTTACCAAATTTTTCTGTCATAGCGCCCGAATCGAGTAAACTATGAATCGCTAGTTTTTTTAAAACTAAGAAAGTTTTTCCTGATCGAAAAAGTCGTACAACGTTGCCGTAACCCGTCAGAGTAATTTCAGTAGGTAAAAAAGTCAACGGTAATTTTGTTACTCCGCCTGCTCCGTTCTTCATGTAATCTTATTAAAAATGTACAAAAAAACATGAATCCATAGAGAACGGAAGTTTTTGATATTGAAATATTTCCATTGTTTAAAAAAAACATGTATAGAAAAATGGTCTGACAAAGTTACAGCGCCCGGTTCAAAATTTATTTTAAATTATTGATAGGACATCCAAAAACGGTAAGTAGAGTCGAACGGACCTTTTCCGTGCTGCAATGCTCCAGGGAATGCTACGGAGTCAGGACTATATATTAGGGTGGAACTTAAAAACGAAGTTTCAAATTTTATTTTCTAATAGTGAAAATACTTTTCCTTTTTAACTCCATATAATAAAAATATTTAGCTTTTAAATATCAAATAATATTTACCGGTGCCGCAAAGCCTATTATGTAAAAAAAAACACGAAAAAAAAAACCAATCATTGCATTAAAGCTATTTTAACAATATCGATAAGTTTATATTATGCAAAACATAAAATAAAGAAGTGTTGAAGTCCTGTCATGGAGAAAAGTGTGCCTTGGATCATATGCAATAGATGGCGCTACGTTACTGTAACGATATTTGACGTTAGGCTGCGTAGCGGGCGTTAGATATATCCGATGTATTATTGTGTCTGTTTTAGTTGAGTGCGTGTCACAACAGGTTAGTTTTGGATAGCGTCCCCAATTAATATAAGGTGTTGTTTATGTGTTTATGAGTATTTTTGATTACTTTTAATAAATAGTCGGTGACAAATGTGACAATGTCTGCTAACGTCCCTAAAACTAGAAATTTGTTAAAGTGTCCTGTGTTTGGTAAATCAAAACAATTAACTTTCGACTGTCGTGTTTTGCCAACATACGAAGACATTATGAAACATTATTTGTGGGTGCAGTTCAACTTAAAATCGGACAACTGGAATCGGGAACCTACTGTTTCTGAAATATCTCAGGTTGTTGCTGATGCCGTTAAAAATATATGGCTCAGAGCTTCCATTCCAACGGTTTCTGATACACGAATAATAAAAATGATTAGAGACTATCATGACAAATGTAGAAATTTAAAGAAAAGTATTAAGAATAGAAAGAACAGTCCCACATTCAATATAAAATTGCAAAATTTTAGGCAATCGGCAAAGAAACTTTTTGATGTGAGCTCGTGTAAATGCAAAGACTTTTCTTACGTTTTTCGTGTACCAGAACAAGAACGTAACTTTCTCAAAGACCAAAGGAATAAAAGGATGATGGCAATAGGATCAATAGATATAAATACTACAAAGAAAATGAAGCGCAACGCCGAAAGGAGAGAAAAAGAATTATCAAGGAAAGAAAAAAGTATTTTAACACAAAAAAGTGACATTTTGATGAATGATTCGCCATCTGAAGATGACAGCCTGGAAGATATTGGTGCAATCGGTAGTTCTACCGAACCTGAATTTGACAATCAACCATCTACCTCAACTAAGAATGGAACTGAAAAGAAACGAGCTAAAAAATTTAACCTACCTGCACTGGCCCTGGCAGTTGAAAGAACAGGAGTATCGGACAGAGCAGCAACTATTATTGCAAATGCCACTTTAGAAGACATGGGTCTTATTTCTGATGATAATAAAGACAAAGTAATTGACAGAATGACTTTAAGAAGACAAAGAGAAAAGAAAAGAAAGAATTTGAAACAGCAAGAAAGGCGACATGAATTAATTTTAGAAGGCCTATATTTTGATGGCAGAAAAGATAGCACTATGGTAACTGAAGCAAAGGGAAAGAAAGTATATCGAAAAATCATTAAGGAAGAACATGTGGTACTAGTGCAAGAGCCAGGATCAAAATATATTGGTCATATTTCGCCAAGATCTTCGTGCGCTAATGATATAACCAATGACATTTTGGCGTATTTTCAAAATAATAATATTAATATTTCGAATCTGAAACTTATTGGGTGCGACGGAACCGTCGTTAATACGGGATGTAAATCTGGAGTTATCAAAATATTGGAAACAAGATTAAAAAGACCCTTACAATGGATAATTTGCTTACTACACGCAAACGAGCTTCCATTAAGGCATTTATTTCAGCAACTTGATGGGCAAACTACGGGTCCTAAAGGATTTTCTGGTCCAATAGGGAAACAACTTGAAAAATGCGAACTTATGGAAATTAAACATTATGAAAGAATCGAATCTCAGCTGCCAGAAGTTAAATTTGAGGATTTAAGTACAGACCAGAAGTACTTGTTCGAAATTTGTCAAGCGGTGTCAAGCGGCATATTTCCGCAAGACTTAGCAAAGAGGAACCCAGGAAAAATAGCTCATTCTCGTTGGTTAACAACAGCCAACAGAATTTTGCGTTTATATGTATCCTGTGAAACGCCTTCTCCAAATTTAAAAGTTCTTGCCGAATATGTTATTAAAGTTTACAGTTATATGTGGTTCAAAATTAAAGTAAAACCTTCTTGCAAGGATGGATCTATTCATTTATGGGAAATGATTAAATGTTCCAGGTACCTCAAAAAACAGCACAAGGATATCATTGATCCGGTAATACAAAGGAATGCCTTTTTTGGCAATCCTGAAAATATACTTTTGGCAATGATAACTGATTCCCGGCAACATATTAGAGAACTTGGGCTTAGGAGAATAACTGCAGCAAGATCCAGGCCTAACAAACGTGTTAGAAGTTTTGAAGTTCCTCCCCTTAACTTTGAAGCTCCTGAGTATATAGATCTAATAAACTGGAATGATATTAAACTGACGGAACCTCCTGTCTTGTCGGACTTATCTGACGAAGAAGTAACAAAAATGATACAAACCGGAGAAACACCTGATTTTCCACGATTTCCTAGCCATACTCAAGCGGTAGAAAGATGCGTCAAAATTGTCACGGAAGCCGCGTCAGTCGTGTCTGGATTTGAAGCTAGAGATGGTTTCATTTTAGGAAAGTTGAAGTCTCGCAGTGTTATGCCAAAGTTTAATACTAAAAAGGACTACAAGCACATAGATTGAATAGCTAATATAAAAAAGGGTGGGGGGGAGGGTGGAAGTCGATACGCAGCCACCTCCTCGTGGTGACTTCTGGGTAGAATTTGCTTAATATATAGCACATTTGAGCTAAGAGCTGCGTTTTTTTTTTAGTTACTTTATATAAAAATTTTAAAACTTTGACGCCCATGCGGCACCGGAAAATAAATAAATAGACATAAAATTTTTTTACTCATAGTTTAGAAATCCAGAAAGGAAAACAAATTGCACTATTACATATCAAAACAAAAAAGTTTTATTTTCACCTTATAGTTAAGTTCCACCCTACTATATATGCTGTATGGTCCGTGCTTGCGGTACACGGCGCGCGCATACAGCGGGATACTGTGTAGCTTGGTTGTCTATAGCAACACAGCGTCTATGCTATCATCTACCATCTCACACCCGCGTGTTGTTTTCGTATGTTCGTGCATGCGTTTTATTTATACGTTTATGTGGTTAGTGTAATATTATTTATTCCGTGTTACCCGTAATATCGGAGCAATGTCGCTCCAGGAGTGTATTTTCTGCAATGAAAATAATACAATCGATAAAATAGTCCCATTCAAACAAAAAGCCATTGAAAAGTGCCGACAAGTTTTATCTGCTCGTAAGGCACGTGGTCTCGGCGATGACGATCCGGAGTTCTCGGATGAAGAATGTTTGCTAAAAGGCTATCACAGCCAGTGTTATAAGCGGTTCACGGGTTATAAAATCCCGAAAGGGTTTGTGAATCTGGAAAAAAATGCGACATGTGCTGGAAAAGAGGATAATGCTTCTATCTCACCTGGAGACGTTCGTACAAGTGTTTTACTTCCAGAGCAGGATTCACGTGATCGTGTCACATCACAATCACATCGCAGATCACGTGATGATCACGTGAGAAATATTCTCACGTGACAAATTTTCTCATGTGAGAAATTTTCTCACGTGAGAAATTTTTTTCATTTGATGAATTTTCTCACGTGACAAATTTTCTCATGTCAGAAATTTTTGTCATGTGATTAATTTTCTCACGTGACAAATTTTCTCACGTGACAAATTTTCTCACTTGACAAATTTTCTCACGTGATCATCACGTGATCTGCGATGTGATTGTGATGTGATTGTGATGTGACATGATCACGTGATCTTTTTCAAGAGAGTACTTTATGCCCTTCTTTAAAAAAATTGGTGGCCTCAGACTTACTGAAAGGTTTCGTTTCTGTTTGATTCTAGATTTCGATGAAAATGACGATGATATCGAGGAGTCTACGGATTCAGAGAGTGATGATACTTATGAGAGCAGTTCAGAAGACGACGATTGAATTAATATTTTTATTTTGTATTGATGAAGTTTAATAAATAAGCGGGACAAAATTTCGCAAACAAAATAAAAAAATTCAAAAATAAAAATGTTTCTGTCACTGAAAATGACTTTACACAACAATGCACGTATAACAATGTCCGTTCATATTTTTTCCCCACTTTTCAAGGCACAAGAAATGATTTGTACCAGGAAACGGAGCAGGCGGGATAACTCGATCAGCCTTAAAAAAAAGCACACACCTGAAATTCAACCCTTCATTTGCGCAACAATGAAAACGTCCGTTCTTATTTTTTTCTGATAACAAAACATTCAAAATTATCTATGATCAGGAAAACGGAGCGGGCGCGAAAAGTTGAATTCCGAACCGTCACAAAATTTAGATTTTTAACGAACCAAAACCACTCACAGCTCGGAAAATATCAGTAACTATTTCTATCCTATTGAAATGATCATTCTTGGTAAAAATAACACAAAAACGGACCGGGCGCGATAACTAATTTGATCACTTCCTCTTTACATATATATAGGTGTTTTTCAACCACTTCGCAACCTTGCCTGAGTCAGTACCCCTGAACTTTTCTTCTCAAAACTTCATGAATCAACCGAAAAAACCAAAAAAATTGCGGGTGGGATCAGGCGAAAATCTTGGTAACGGGCTGCCGTACTAAGTGTATTTGTGATGCTTCTTTGTATATAAGAAATATCGTTTGTCGTTGGCCTGGTTCAACACATGACTCCACTATTTTTAATATGAGCAGAGTGCGAACCAGATTTGAAGGTAATCAAATGGGAGGTAATGTGCTCGTAGGAGATAGTGACTATGCTAATCATAATTTTCTAATAACTTCATTAGCAAATTCTTCCACACCAGCTGAAAATTTATCCAATGAGTCGCAAATTAGGACAATAAATCCAATTGAGTGACTATTTGGAATTTGGAAATGTCGTTTTCCTATATTGGCCTTAGGAATACAGTTATCAATAGAAAAAGTCGATGCAACAATTGTGGCAACAGCTGCACTCCACAATATTGCATGTAAAAATTCAGAACCTCCACCACCACCACTTAACGATGAAGTGGAGGCCGTTATTGTGAATGAAATGAACAATATTAATTTTCCCGTCGAAAATGTTGAGGATAACAAATAAAAACGAAGTAAGAAGAGCTTTAATCGATAATTATTTTGTAATAGTTCATTAAATAAAAAAACCTATTTTCTGTAAATGATTTTCAATTTATAAAATATGTGGAACAAAACCTGTTACAATAATATATAACTGTTACATTAAGTAACCATAATAATAATTAGATGTGTTTAATTTAAATAAAAATGGGTAGCAATACGCCGTTCGGTAAATAACTTCATTTTATTTAGTAAAATATTATAAGCGAACCATATTTAACAAAATATTTCAGAGCAAACAAAAAGAAATGATTAATAAAATAATACATGTTGCACGATTAAATATTACCAGTAAACAAAATTTTATTAAATTTTCTAAAATATGGGTATAGAAAATATTATATACACAGTAATTTATTCCAATTTGCCAAATAAAAATAATAAATATTACAGTAATAAATAGTAAAAATGGCTGAACACATGTTCATAAGCTCGTGGTGCAACTCTAGCCACTACTTGCCACAGTTATGATGATATTAATACATATATCAGTAAAACACGACAAATCAGCGTACGAATTTAGTTAATACGTTTTAAATTGTACAGAATATATTTTGTTTTATTGGGGACCCGTGAAGAGTATGTATTCTAAGTTAAACCTAATAAATTTCTTTAAAAAAACACCTCTGTAAAATACTCTATTTCAAATTACTTTCTAAATTAATTAATTTGTTTAAGAATTTGCATTCTAAGCTCGTGTTGATCTTTCGCAAAAGCCATTTCTTATTTATGCTTTTCTTTGGCAAAAAGCACGTCCTGTTCGTGTCTTTCTCTCATTTGAGCTATCTTTAATTGGTGCTGCTCCAATGCACTGCTTTTTTCCAAAGTGGTATGTTCCAATTTTGTCTCCGCCCAAGAAGAAAGTTTGTTTGCTAACTTATTTTTCTTGATCGACTTTGGATTAGTTAGCGCTGTACTTCGTGGTTGTTTTAACTGCAATGGAGTATATGATGACCAGTCCAACTAACTTTTCACACCTCGACTTATAGATGGTCCTAAACATTTACAACTGCCCTCAGAGTATACATAACATAAACCGTATGGATATAACGAGGGTATGCCATAACACAAATAATATTAATTTTAAAATCACCAATCAGGAGTAAGTACAGAAAGGCAATCAAAGGTTAATTTCATAGATAAAATGTTAAATAGAATGAATCAACATGTTACTACTTATGTCCCGTACATTTGTAGTGTATTGTGCATGAACTCGTCCGCACTATTAATGCACCTTTTTAAAATTAAATTATACGTCCTACTCTTATAGTATATGTTATGTGCACTCTGAAGCCGGTTTAACAATATTGTCACAGTATATATAATCAGAAAGATTAACTGAAAATGAGAAAATATTGACATGGGTAAAAATTGTGTCAGAAATTTCTTCCAATTGTGATTGGGAGTTTTCGTAGGTTATCATCTCCAGCGTAGAACTATCAGTAGCTGCTACAGTCTGTACCAACAACTGTAATAATAAGAAACCCATAAGAAATCAAATCATAAGTGAAACAAACAATACCTAGCACAACTATTTCTGACCCCAATTCCTCAGTATTTTCTCCTTTTTGTGGTGCATCATCGTCACATAGTGTTGCGTTTACTAGAAAAGAGAATTTATTTAAATATCAAAATGAACATTGAATATAATACGTATACTATTTTACTTTAAATCATTTTATATAAAAAGCTAAACTACAGGTAAAATGTCATCATCAAATTCACTCTTTCTACCCATCATTTGGCTGCCAAGTATTTCCTTTATCGTGTTGTCTACTTCCGTTATTATTATTTTTTTCGGTGGTTCATCCCCAGAACCGTTTATGAAACATTTTCCATCAGAAAATTTTTGTCTGGAGCGTTTCTTCAAATTACGATATATGTTTCTCAGTACAACTTCAGTTCGGGGAACATCACTACATGAATTGAATTCCACTCATTATTTTTTTGTTGGTTAAACACAGCATCTGTTTCCTTACATTCATGTATATTTTTATGTCTATTTACCAAAGCAATTAATAATGTTTCCTCCATTCGGCTAAAATTGGGAGTGCGTTTATTTTCTTTATTCTCCATTTCTAAAGTTATAATGCCTTGTTTATACCACCACCTAGTAATAAAAAATGTGTAGAATATAAATACTATTCGATTCGCTTGTTATATCCTACATTATCACAAGCACATGGATATTTAATTTTAAAATTACAACTGTGTTCATAATAGTTCAACTGGATTTACCTATGATAATTAACGTAATTTAATAGTTTCTAAATTGTTCTATCCCAAACTAAAGTTTAGAACGATTTTTTTAAATTTGTACTTAATAATTGTAATACACAAATACAAATTGACGCCAAGCACTAGACTGTTGGGTTAAGCTTTGATATTGACATTCACGGCAACAGTCAGAATTAGAGTGAAAAACTGAAGGTCCCCATGCAAATTAGTGATTTCGTAACCACCAACTGTGAAGAAAATAGAGATTAGTTGACCGTTACCTGATTTTGGTTTATGCAACGCCTTTTACTTTGAACCAGATCTCGAACAAGGGATCAACTGAACCAGTGGTCAATGCTCTTTTATACAACTGGCCCTAAAGAATAAAATCGCTACCCCCTACGAATCAATTATGGTCGCACAAGACCAACAGAATAAAATATTAACGATGCTCTTTTATACAACTGGCCCTAAAGAATAAAATCGCTACCCCCCTACGAATCAATTATGGTCGCACAAGACCAACAGAATAAAATATTAACGACAAAGGGTACTCGCAATAGTGAAAACTGCAGTGCATATAAATTTACAATAAGGGCAATTTTAAGATACTTCTACTTACCCTGCGCCAAGTAACGTTCATCGCATCTACGCGGGCGTCTACAATTGCATACTTGAATATTCAAAGTATTGGAGCACATGCGAAAGATGTGTAACAAAAGTCAAATTAAGGGAGCCAAGTCCGGCCCTGTGTCCTAAAACCACCGTATTTTCTTCTGATTTCTGTAATATTTTAAGGGTCGAGATTTTAGTACAATAAAATACTGGTCATAGAAATATCTATTTTATCTTGCAAACTCTTTTCCTTTAGAGCCCAGGAAACATGCTTTGTTAACTTTACTCTTTATTAGGCAGTCGACGTTAGCCACTTGGAAGCAATAAATAACCTTCTAAATTATTTTATGTCCAATTCGCTTTGCTCACTTGAAGTTAAGGACACTTGTTGAAATACCCACCGGGGGGTCTAGTTAAATGTTCAAGACTAATGCAGCTGATACACGATCCCAGAAAACATGTAAAGACTAAGATAGATAGACCAATTACGGCAGATTTTTTCCCCTATACAAAGGCAAAGTAAGGAACAAAAGGGGCTTTTTTCCATCTGCTGGACTGGTATTAAAATGTTAGCATAGGCCATATGATAAATACCATGGTCCGTTAGGTAATTTCAAATAGGAGGTACGGTTTAAAGTAAAGAAGATGTTAATTGGTCGAGGGTTTAAAGTTTACGGCCCACTTTTCAAACGTATTATTTCGATTGAGAGAATATCGTCACTCTTGGCTTAAGGTCTGTTCGGTCATCATCTACCTACAGGGTATAGTAAATTCTCGTTTTGCGAACCTTTTTCAATTTTAAAGTTTAAGTACATTTGTTCGGTATTTTGCCGGTTTTAATAAGTAGAAAGTTAATGTGTTGTAATTGATCTAGGAATATTCGGTCGCGATTCAGCTAAAGATTTGAACTTGCCGCGGACCATTTCATTTCTTAATATAGTGTAATTACTGTTTGTTAATTTATTTAAACGTTTTTAAGTGTTTGTGATTGTCATTTTCATTTGTTTTCATTTTCTTATGTAAATATAGTGGTTTAAGTGTTTTGAGAAATCACATGTTTTATTTGCATGTCACGAAATTAAGTTCATTCCATATGCAATAAAGTTTGTTTGTGAAGTAACCTGGTTGAGGGACACCAAAAGGATATAAACACCTAGAAGGAAAAGGGTAAGCACAGTTTTGATTTCGATGGATATACTATAATATCGACGGAGTCTGCAAAAGTAATTGGGACACTCCGTACTCTGCCAATGGTAATGTCTGATTAAATCATGTAATTAGGGGAATAAAACCCCAGTTATTACAGATGTCACTTCTGATCCCGCCTTGAAACAAACAAAATTACTTGCTTTGTCAGAAACATGGATGAGAAATAGCGACGATCCAATACATATGGACGGCTTCCGGTGTATAGCAAGAAAGAACAGTTCTCGTAATCCAGCTGGCGGTATGGCGATTTATGAATCATTGACATCAAGTTTTTCTGAACGGGAAGAGATAGCCATTGATACTACGATTGTCAATTATGGAGACGCTTGCTGTGTTCGCTTTGAATATAAGGATTCGTCAGAACGTTGTACACATTTTTATGTAATAACGATTTATGCTAAACCAGGAGTAACGCGTGAACAACTTATTAATTTCATGGATGCTGCTTTTATGAAATTCAGTCGTCATACTATGATATTTCATATCAATCATTCGGAGCAATTATACAATAGTCCCTTATTAGTGTGTGGAGATTTCAATTTTGATATGTCATGCCTATTATTACAATATTTGCAAAACATACATTCATTGTCTTTGGCGAACAGAGAGATTGTCACTACTAGGCAGGATACACGCATAGATGGGATATTCTACAAGTCCATGCCAATTGAGATCATACCGTACATATCGTACTTCAGTACACATCGATCATTGCTGGTCCGTGTCACAAGCAGCGCACAACAGTCCAGCTGAGGGGAAGGGTAGAGTGACGGTGTTGATCGCGATGTACCAGCACCGTTTTTGGTTATTTTACTGCGTAAAAAAATTAACAAATATGTCTGATAGGAAATTCAATTTCCTAGTATTCTTATGCTTTTTCATGTTCTGCATCGTTTACGAGATATTTTAGAAACAACGAAAACAGACAGACAAATATATCTCAAAAATGCCCATATGAATTTAATAGTATTTTGTATTTTTTATTTCTTTTAGGATCGAATGAGAGTATAAAACGATGAAAATCCACTAAAGAATTTATTTGTTCCAAGTAACCCCAGTATTTAAGCACCAGGCAACCATTGTTTTCATCGTGAATACCAAATATTCTCATGTTTATTATTATGAAATGCAAACAATGGTGATTACGTTTAGTTAACATAATATGCATTTTTACTTCCAGTTTATCCATATTTTAAGCGACTGCCATGAATGTATCGTCTATCCACAATGACTTTGATGACGAAAATAATACGTCACAGCCGAACGACAAGGAACGTCGTACCATTAAGACGGCTCGTCGAAATCAGCGTTAACACTACTGATGGAACAATTAGTACATCTTTGAAAAAGCAATCCAACGTTGTTGTCCCTGCAGTTGTTGATAATTCATCATTATTCGAGGATGAATCAAACGAGATGTCTAACAACCATTACACACAGCAATAAACGCAATAAACTATTAAATGTTACCAAGAGCATTAATGGGAAACACAGCCGGGCGTGTTTGGGTTTCGGGTATTTAATACCAATTCAATGCCGAGCATAATTTCCGTTCCTCTGGGAGATAAAAGACAAACAAATCAAAATGCAAAAATGAAAAAAGTTGGTGACGCCGGCACATTTACATGCCATGATGTTTGTTCAAATACACGGATTTAAAATAACGCGATCAGGTTTTACATTGGATATGTCCCTTGAAGCTATGTTTTATGAGCGCGCCGCAATTGCTGTTATTGAGCGGCCTCGCTCATCATTGATCATTCACACAAATTCGCCATATGTCATTGCTGGGTCGCATTCATCATCTTCCAGCGATGATGATGAGACTGTTAACAATTGCGGGATATTTCATGAATAAGTTTTAAATACGAGCAATTGGTAAATTATCCTTATTATTCGGTACACTATATTGATTATAATAAAAGACGCATCTCAAAGATGAAACAAAATCCTAAGCAATTTGGACGTAACCCGCATTCCTAAGCGAAACGGCCGCATCTCACGAGATGCGTCTACTGCGCTTAGGATTTCGGACAGTTTCCATTGTCACCCATTTTGTTATTGACACTTATGTAACCAAGTTTTCTAAACTAAAACGTTGAAGTTTATATTTATCAGTGTTATATTGATATCATTTGAACATCATCATTATAAGGCATATATATTTTTAATATTGACAATTTCATAATCTAATATTTATAACAAAAAATCGAATTCTATCGCCAGCCAAAAAATAAACAAAATTTATTGGAATTTCTTTACAAAAAAAATATATATAATCAACAACTTGTCAATTTAAAATGTATTTATATCTTTTTTTTTTATTATAAAGTCCTTTTTTGGCAAATCCTGTATTTCATTCGTTATATTATTAATAAACTGTTTTTGAATATATAATCGGTTAGTCCTGGGAAACTATTTCGGTTTCCAATGAGGATTAAAACAATTTAAAATAACATTAACATTACTAAAAAATGCGACAAATATACAGACTGTCTATTTTACGAGGGCCACACCAAATATCTCGCTTAATATCTATTGTAGAAGAATAAAGTTTTAGAAACAGTTATCCCATTTTTTGTGAGCTATATTTCAGTAAAAAGAAATTTGAAATCCATAGCCTACTTTATGAGATATATTACAAAAACCTGAAAAATAGGAAAACCACAAACGGTTATAGCTTCCTTATTTGAGGAGATACGAAAAAAGTTAAAGGAATGAAAGTTGACGGCAAAGACAATAAGAATAATAACGTGTAACAAAAAAATCGAAAAATGCAGTTGGCTTTGACCTACGCTATTGTGCAAAAATGAAAAATACATATCTCAAAGTAGGCCATGACGCCATTAATTCCGTTATTTTTTTCTCATTCCAACGATATAAAACATGTCACAAAAATTTTAACCGATAGTGAAAAGGAATGACGCGCTGATATGTAGCAAAATTCTGTGGTCGGACGAATCAAATTTTTCTAATAATGGATTTTTCAATAGAAATATGCATTATAAGTGGACACGAGAAAATACACATTGGTGCAGAGAGACTGCTTTCCAAGAAAGATTTTCTACGAATGTTTGGTTGGGTCTTTTAGGGACTAAAGTAATTGGACCTTATTTTTATGATGGCAAATTAACCGCTCGTAGATACCTTAATTTCCTGCAAAACGAATTTCCAGATTTTCTTTATGAATTAACAGTGGCAGAAAGATTAAATTATTCATATTTTCAACAAGACGGGGCTCCACCTCACACTGCTGTAATATGTACAAATTATTTAAATCAAGTTATGCCAGACAGCTGGATAGGCACCTATGGACCCATTCTATGGCCAGCTCGATCACCAGATATTACTCCCTTGGATTTTTTCGTCTGGGGTTACATTAAAGACAAGGTATTTCAAACTGCCCCTGAAAATATTTAGGACATCAAAACCAGAATTCGAAACGCATGTGAGGCAATTACTCCTGAAATGCTCCAAAATGTAAAGCGTGACGTGTCTCGTAGAGCACGTTTATGTGTCAGAATGCATGGTGCACAATTTGAGCATTTGTAGTTAGAAAAATAAATACACAATTTCTTCTCAATATAGTAGTAGGTAGTACTGTTATACATAGTTTTTCGTTTGTTTCTTTGGATGTTCGTTTTGTACTTGTATTTTTATTTATGAGATATTTATTGGTTTGTATTAAATTGTAATAAATAATTACGGAATTATAATTATTATAAAGTGAATTTTTACTATTATGGCACAGCTGATTGTTACGATTCAATTATATGAATTGTGGTATTCGTAAAATATTAAATATTGACACTATCGGTTAAAATTTCTGTGACATGTTTTATATCGTTGGAATGAGTTATGTATTTTTCATTTTTGCACAATAGAGTATGTCAAAGCCAACTGCATTTTTCGATTTTTTTGTTACACGTTATTATTCTTATTGTCTTTGCCGTCAACTTTCATTCCTTTAACTTTTTTCGTATCTCCTCAAATAAGGAAGCTATAACCGTTTGTGGTTTTCCTATTTTTCAGGTTTTCGTAATATATCTCATAAAGTAGGCTATGGATTTCAAATTACTTTTTACTGAAATATAGCTCACAAAAAATGGGATAACTGTTTCTAAAACTTTATTCTTCTACAATAGATATTAAGCGAGATATTTGGTGTGGCCCTCGTAAAATAGACAGTCTGTATATCTTGGCACAGGGACCTTGAAAGCCTTAAGGTAGACGCATTCGCTGTAGCTTGGGAGGGGTGGTATTTTTATGCGTTCCCCCCCGTCTAGTCTAATTTTACGAATTCTGCAAAAAATTATCCTAGACAAAGCAACAGGAATCTTGGTAGTGCCATATTGGCCTAATCAGCCGTGGTACCCGTTATTTTCAAAGCTAACCTTAAAAAGAATATTCATAGGACCATACGCTAATTTATTAAAATCTCCTTATAGGGAAGTGCACCCATTAGCAGACAGCCTTATCCTGGTGGCCGCCAAGTTATCGTACAAAGCTTTACCAGGAGACACGTCCCAGGAGCTGCAATGAATACAGTAATTTCATCTATAACAGAGTCCACAATGAAGCAGTACGAAACTACTTACCGATTATGGTGGGACTTCTGCAACAGAAGAGGTATTCCCCGCTATGAGGCATCCGGTTCGGAGGTAATCACCTTTTTACAAACCCTCTATGACAGTGGAAACCATCGTTTAGGCACTTTCAACTCGCACAGGTCTGCGCTCGCGCTTATTTTGGAAGGCAACCTCGGCTCTAATCCACTTATAAAGAGATCCTTAAAGGGAATCTCGCGCACGCGCCCTGCAAAAGCTCGTTATAATAATACCTGCGACCCACAACCTCTGCTAGCCTTTATAGAGTCTTTGGGAAGAACATTAGACTTGCGCCTGCTATCCCTAAAACTGGTAACATTGTTAGCTTTAATAACGGGGGGGGGGAGGTTACAAACCTTATCATTGATACGTTTAAGTAACATTGAAGATTTACAAGACCAACGGAATCATTAAGGAAATAAGTACTTGTTCATAGTCATTAAAAAACCCCATGCCAGGGCCCGCAAACAAACTATAAGCAAATGGGTAAAGGAAATGCTACAAATGGCAGGCATTGATATGAAAACATTCAAATCTCATTCATCACGACATTGTTCAACGTCAGCAGCATTGAGACAGGGAGTATCATTAGAAACCATCTGTAGGACGGCCGGCTGGACAGTGCGGAGCGGTGCCTTCGCCAGGTATTACAACAGACCTCAATCAGAAACAACTAAATTCGCAAAGACAATCTTAGAATTGAGCAAATCTCACAAAAGTTAAGATTTATGTATTAGACGTTAAATATTTATCGGGCGATAGAATTCTTAAGTTTAGTTTTAAATGTATGACTTGCCTTATTTAGGTTTTCAAATGTTTATTACTCAGGCCTGAATTAATATACTTAGTTTGAATCACTCTCTGTGTTTCACTTGCAATATTTCCCACCAGGTCGAAACAGAGGAAAATACCGACTCTGCAACCATATAAATTACTCTAAACAACTACGTGGTGAGATATCGAGAACTTGATACGAACATAATTATTCGATCAAACGAACTTACCTGAAGTGAAGTTCGATCGTAATTATGTGAATCATCAAGTTCTCGATATCGTATCCCCCCACCCATTTAGAATTTCCCTACAGGTTGCAGACGGGAGTAAACAATCTCTAAAATAAATGAGGACCGCGCAGCGGGTCGGGTACAACAGGGCGGGGTAACAGTGTCTATTCTTAGGCTTTAAAAGTAGTGCATAACTGATGGACAGAGACGGACTACGTGGTGAGATATCGAGAACTTGATGATTCACATAATTACGATCGAACTTCACTTCAGGTAAGTTCGTTTGATCGAATAATTATAACAAATAAAAAGTTGTGTAACCGTGTTCATTATACATATATTGTGTTTGTTTTCAACATTCTCCGATGGTTGCAAGGATTGGAGATCTGTGAATTTTTTGTTAAGTTAAGTCATTTTTTTAAATCGTTGCTTGTTTATTTTACTAACTTATCATACTATACTGCCTAAGCCATTATATTAAATACAATAAATGCATGTTTTGTTATATTTTGAATTTTTATTTCCTAGATTTGTCATTTTACCCACTGTGTGACAGACAGACAGAAAATTTTTTTCGCTCAAATTTAAAATCGTGAACCTATTTCAAGAAAAAAAAAATGAATTTTTTTGCGATTACTATCTTCCAATCCACTACGTGGATGTGGAAGTAAAAGAGGTAGGTTAAATAGTAATTGTACCAGTCATATATTTACTGAGATGAATGAAAGTAAAGAGTGTTCAGCTACAATATATCGACAACATTATGGCCATGATACAGATTTACAGCACATCGACATTCCAATTAAGAAGAAAAATGAAATTGCTGCCAAGATTTCTCAGAGTTATATTTAATAGAATCCTAGGTGATATAAGTAATAATATTGGCGGAAGTGATTTGAAGCGTGTTGATCTTGTGACATGAAAAGATTTGAATAATATAAAATTTGATTTGGTTTCACATGATGGCCAAAGACATAAGGATGATAAAACCAGTGTTTCTATCTGGGTGGAAGAAATTATGCTTGGGGATAAAAATCCTGTTATTTATTTTAAAAAACAAGGTAGGCTTTAGATTAATAAATGAATGTTATTTGTGCAACAGCAGTAGTAAAAATAATAATAATACTGTTCAAAAGAGGTTTAGGGTTTATAATTTGTAGCCATTACATTATAGTTGTAGGAGAGAATAACTATATTTTTTTAGGTGAACCTAATGAAAATGGAGTTTTAAAATGTGACGATTTCTGCGTTATAATTATGAATAAAGCACAAGAATACATGCTAAAGAAATATGAAAATACAGTATGTATTGATGGAACCCAAGGAGTAAACGCTTACGACTTAGAGTTAGTCACTTTGTTATTGACGAATTTGGTTCGGGGTTCCCTTGCTGTTTTCCAATTCAAAGGATTCGAAAGTATATGAGGTTATGTTTTCATCTATAAAGTCAGTAGTGGGTAATGTAAATCCAAATGCCTTTGTGTCGGATATATGTGACACACTTTACCTGGCTTGGCAAAATATTATGGGTACAGTGCCCCATAGACTTCTATGTTCTTGGCATATTGATAGGGCTTGGAAGTCGAATTTACACAAAATAAAGGGTGCAGGAAGAGCTGAAAAGCAGTCGCAAGTATACGAAACTATAAAAGTTTTGCAGTCCACTACAAATGAAATTAAACTTAAAAAACTACTCACACAAGCAATGGAGGAAATGACTGCTGATGCTGATACGAGAGCCTCTGGAATATATTTTTCTGAGTACTATGTTGAAAAACCTAAATTGTGGGCGTGCTGCTATCTAAAAGGACTTGGAATAATATACATTTGGAATCAATGCATAAAAGTATAAAGTATCACTATTTAAATGAATTAAAAATAAGAAGACTAGATAAAAGTATAACGGCTACCATGGCAAACACAAAAGACAAGCAGGTGCAAAAACTGACGAAATTAGCAAAAAGGAAATGTACATCTAAAATACAAGATATTGTAAAAAGGCAAAAGTTTCCCTCTTGGGATCAAAAGGCTACCTCGGGATAAGATAGGTGAAATGTCCTTTGACACGGATTTTGGAATAAACCTAATAGGATCGTTCCTTGGGCCTATAAAATAAGATCAACAGGATCCGTATATCAAAATTGCCCCACTGCCCAAGAGAGGGGCCAACTTCAGTTCCTATTTTTTTTTTTTTTTTTTTTACAAAAATGGAATCAATTTGAAATTATGAAAAAATTCATGCGTGTAGTAATCCCAAATACCTATAGCCTCAATTTTTTGAGGCTCTATTGGGCCCATTAAGGCCCTTAAAAATATTTTAAAATTTTTTAAAGCAGAATATTTTTGTTCTGATAAAGAGGTGTGGAACATTTTATTTCATCACATTATTTGAGACCAAATAACGCAATTTTTAAGGTAGTTTCTAAATTTCCAAACTCCGTGCGTCAGGCACAAAATTCAATTTTTTTCATTCTTTTAATGACAACTCACGTTAATTAGATAGGAGGAGTAGCTTTTAAAGCTTAGGTAATGAATCAATTCCTGGGGCAAAGGACACTCTCCTGGGACCAATAGTCACCCCGTTGGGTTGACCCCTGGGGCCCAAAGACCACCTTCTTTAGTAAAGTTTCCCTCTTGGGATCAAAAATCATCCGGCATGAGTTAATAGTCTCCTAAAGAGCAAAAGGCACGCACTGGGCAAATCAACCCTTCTCCGAGGTAAGTATTCATTATGATATATAAGAAATTAAAAGTAAGAAACAATTTTTGCCAAAATTCAATTTTATTATTAAAAAACATTTAAAATTTGAAATATTTCAACACTAAGAATAATACATTGTTTACGCATACATTAGCTGTTCCCATGCATCTTTTAAACTGAGAACTTAATTTCATTCGATTATTGCTGCCTCATAAATGTTAAACTGATATTTAAAAAAATAAAAATACAATTAGTATTGTGGTGATAATCCCTGTTTGAATATAGCAATAGAACTTACAATGTTGTAAAGTTGCTACACATGCTATATAAATATTGACCCCGGGGGTTACTATTTACCAATTCTGCAGGACTTCTTACCTCGGGAAGGGGGGGGAGGCTTATTTGGGTGACCTTTGACACCAGGGGATTCCTTTTGACCTGTGCTTACCTTTTTGATCTCTGGGAAACTATTCAACCATCCCAGGGGAATTGGCCCCAACAGAATTACATTTTACGAAAGAAAGTGGTCTTTGGGCCACAGAGGGTATATTTTTATCCCAAGGGGGTGACTTTTGGTTCGAGGGGAGTGTCATTTGCCCCAGGGGTTGATTCAGTTCCCAAGCTTTCAAAACTACTCCTTCTATCTAATTATCGTGAATTTTCGTTAAGAAAATGAAGAATCTAATTTTGGGCCTGACGCACGGGGCTTGGAAATTTTTAAACTACCTTCAAAATTGCTCTATTTGGTCGCAACTAATATGATGAAATAAAATTTTCCCGCACCTCTTTATCATAACAAGAATATTAGACTTTAAAATTTGTTTAAAAATTTTTAAGGTCCTTAGTGGGGCCCGATAAAACCCCAAAAAAATGTGGCTGCAGGTCGCTGGGATTACTATATGCATGCGTTTTTTTAGAATTTTAAATTGATTCCATTTTTGTAAAAAAAAAGCTGAAGTGGGTCCTCTCTTGAGCATTGGGGGGGGGTCAATTTTGATATACACACCGTGTTGACTTTATTTTTTAGACCTATCAGGTTTATTCCAATATTCGTGTCAAGGGGCATTTCACCTATCTTATCTCGAGGTACCCTTTGAAACTTGATGTTAAAGTAAAAGCAGGTCAGTGGCTGGTATATAGTGAAAATTCACAAAAGGACTATCTTGTTCAAAAAGAGAGTGATGAAGAATGTGGTCCTCTAAGATGTGTTGCGTGCAATGCTGTGCATCGATTCAGTTAGTTGCACATGTTTGAACTATACAATAAAACATGTTATTTGTAAACACATACACTATGTATTTGCAAAATTTTTAAAAACGAATGTACTTGTTAGAATTACTGACAATGGTCAGTCAAAAAGTAAATTCCAATAATGATGAAACTGCTCTTCATTTAGAACACTCTAAAAAGCAAACGAATGATTTATCATCATTATATGAACAGTTTCAAAGCAAAGCCCTTACAGTCTTTAATAGTATTCATTTATTGTAAAATAAAGATGTTGAAATGCCTGTACAAAAAATGGACAATCTCGAAGCATTTATCACTATGAAAGCTGAGTGTGAGAAAATTGATGAGTTCACGAGAGAGACGAGACCAGAGAACCAGGAAATAGAAAATTACAACCGACATGTTTTCTACTAAGAAGAAAAGACCAAAAGCAACATCTATCCCTATGCGTCCTAGTTGTTCTGAGACAGAAGAACTTACCAACATTTTGTTTAAAAAAACAATATTTTAAATCAGAACGATAATGAACATTCTTATGCAAAAACAAGCACCTAGAAATCAAATTACCTACATATTGATATTTGAATATGAACAGTTATATTATTATGTATATAGTGAAAATATATTAGTTCTAGTAGTAGTATATCGGGTGTGTCAAAGAGAACAGATGGGATTAGTATAGGTTCCGACCACGGCTTAGTACCAAAAATAGTCCTCGAATTTTCCGTTTAAAAAATATATTTTTGGACGATGTACCTAATACGGCAACAAAGATTTATTAATTAAACAATATTTGTGTTGATAAGGTAATATTGATGATAATCTACATGTTGCCATATGTTGCCCCAATTAGAAACAACTATACTCCATTAAATTTGCACATTCGTGCGCGAGTAAAAGCCAATTTTTTTTATCTTACATGTTCCATGAATTCTTTAAATGTTGCACCTTCTTGTCCGTCCGCCCTTTTTGACAAACCCGATATGTAATTTGTAGAATCAAAATTATACCTAAATTGAAATAATTGAGCAAAATATTGTTTTATTTTCATTATGTTGAAACCTATAGACGAATACGGATGTAGACGATTTATCGTTCCTCTATTTAATTTTTTAGCTTGAGCACGAAATGAGCCGTTAAAATAGTTCCACTTTTTTCAAAAACATATTAATAGAAATAACCTATATTATTTCAATAGAAAGTAATTTTAATATTACTGCATAAAACAATTTTTCAAATATTTGTTGTGTCCTCGGCACCATTGGATAATTTTTTAAATATCGAAAAATGTAGTAGAATTACTAAAAAGATAAAATTCGGTTTGTAAAGCCATCCAAATTGTATGGAAACATAAATATGGAGACAATAAAATTTTCCTACTGCCGAATACAAACGGCCTACTACTATGTATACATTTATTGCATCGGCATGAAAAAGTATTATTTCTTCCACATATATGCATATAACAATATAATATATAACAATTTATTGTCATAGTAACAATTTGTCACGTACTTTAATGGTAGTTCGATTAGAATTTAACTTTAATTTTGACGATTAAAATTCATTATTAACCCTATAGTTTGCCTTTAGGAAGAACCATATAATTACTTAGTTATTTATTTGCTAGTTTATTAAAAAAATCAAATCACTCAGAATTTTAATTCACTCTACAGTAAATAAAAATAGAAACAAATGTATCAACCACTTATATTATTATAGGTGAATGTTTATTCACTCGTAGAAATTAGCTCCCACCTTTTGCATGTACACGATAATCATAATATTTTCTCTTGATATTAAAATAGGCTATCCATTAGAAACGGGTAGGTAACCTTTTACATTCCTTTCAAAGCAAAAATGATTCGCGAAATGTTTGAGGTTTTTCAAATTATTCACTTATTCATTATTCACATCACCTTTTTTGGTCGACTTATATAAAGATAGATATATCAACTCCAGCTAACAGCAAATCTCACAATAGGGATCACAAGCCAACCATTAATTTTATTTGTTACTTTGAAAATACCGTATGGATTGATGCATTGCAAAAATTTTAATATTACCGCCAACTTTCATTCTGCAGATTCTGCTAACCATGCGCGTTTAGATCGGTGCTGGCCTGCATTCATCTCCTTCGCTCCTTCGTACACATCATGTATAGGTTCTGTGTTAAAAACAGGATTTGTACTGCCATCCGTTAGAAACTTCGCCGATTACAACATTTGAAACCGTCAGTGGCAGCACTTACAAGTTACATGACATGTAAGTCAAATTCTGGTACTGATATTTTCAAAATTACAAAAAAAAATAGCAAAAATTAAATAGTAGCACAATGACAAAACCTTAAAAAACACGACTGATATTAGTTATTAATGAATTGTTGAAAATTATTTAGTCTCATAAAAAGTGAAGTACACCGTCATGTACATATGGTATCAAGTGCTGTAACCATGAAAAATATATTTTACATGGTGATGTACGTCCGACCTCAAATGATGCTTGTAATATAATTTTTTTAAATTAGATTTTTTTTAAAAACACTAAAATCTTTGAAATGACAGTCTATAATTATTTCTTAGCACATGATGGACCAAATGGACCAAAAAAAAAGGAGACACCATTTAAGTAATCCTCGGGATATCTAAGAATTAACCGAGCTGGTAGAAAGCGGAGACCTCTCAGACATAGAAGAAGTAGGCTGTCCTGAGGATGATGAAGATGGGGATCTGATCGATGACCTGCCTACAACATCTGCTATTTCCATTTTCATTCGAAGACATGATTAATCGAACAGAGGCTGAAACATGAAAGATGAAATTGATATTGAAGAAAATGAAGAGGAAGACATTATAATTGAGGTAAAGGAAAAAGATAAGGAGAATAATGAAGTTGAAAACAAAGATGAGGATTATGAAGATGAAAATGAAAATGGAGAGGAGGAAGAAGTGGAAGCAGAAGACGAGGAACCACCTATAAAATAAATTCAAGAAGGGGTCTGTTACATCACCACTTGGCCCTAGAAAAATTAACGATGGTATCACCGGTTAAGTTGATAACCAAAGAAAATTCAACCAACACACAAGTAGTGACGGCGAACGGCTAGCTGATCTGGTGCGTGGCTGGGATTTCGTGGGTTCAATTAATATATATTTTTTTGAATCAGCCAGAGGTTGAACCAATATTTTTGTGATGTTTTACTAAACCAGTTTGTTCCAACACTCAGAGGTAGCTTAAAATGATGTAAATATTACGGGCGCTATCCACAGAAAAATGTAAGAGTTACTGCTACCCCTGTGATGGTGAAACCAACCGCCGTGGAAAGATTTGATTTTATGGCGGACAAACAGAAAAAATGAAAAATTGAATTTTACGATAAAAGAGACATATTTATTAATACCTTTAGAAAAATCATCAGTATATGAAAAAGTTAACGAATTCAATCAATATAAAAATTTAAGATGTTATCAAATCACTTATTAAATAAAAATATTAAGTAATATTACCACAATTTTCAGAAGAAAATATTTATAGCTTAATTAATAGAAGAGAAATACTTTATGCATTAAAAGTTATACAATAAATATTACACACAAAAAATCAATGAAATTCTCAGAATCTCACCAATCCCCCTGACGATGGATAGATAGTGGATGAGGGCTCCTGGTGAGTTCTGGTAGCTTTTCCTAACAGCCTCTCCGAACACAGACGGCTCCTCGACGTGATTTGAAGTCTTGCCAACCTGTATAACACTGGGGTTTTGCTGTTGGTTTGGATGGACTGGACTAAACGGGACTTGACTAAACGGAATTTCACTAGACTATGCTGAACTTGACTAAACTGTGTTTGTCTTATGAAATCTAGCAGGAATTTAACCATCAAACGAAAGAAGTGATTTTCCTTGTGTAAATTATGTAAATTATTTCGATAAATTATTTGTGTAAACTATTTGTATTAATTATTTAGGTAAATTATTTGTATAAATTATGTGGGTAAATTATTTGGCAGCAAAACTCTACGTATGGGAAGAAGAAAAAATATTATCAGCACGCGTTTCAGAATTATGGTTATGTTTAGTTAGCAGAAATGAAAAATATGACTGAAGGTCGTTAAATACTAATGAGTGGAATCAATTAAATAAATGTAATTACCTTTTATTAGATAGATCACTAAGAGAAAGTTTGATAATAGCAGAAGAGACACAACTCGTGACTAAATGATTATCAAAAACTTTAAGTCTAAGTATATGCTGCTACAGAATTGGCTACAGAAATGGCCAATTCTGCTATCAGCCAGCTAATAAAAGCGATATCCCCTCTCAAGTCTCAATTAACATATTACCATACTTCATAAACTAAAAATTACTAAGAATTTGGGTCCGCGTTGTTCTATGCAACCCACAATACTTCCTGCAGTATATTTGGTTTAACCAATAATTAAGAAATAGGTGCTGTGAAATACAGATATATCTACTATTCGATCGAAGCCTCTGTGTTCTACGAGAGCTGCTAGCAAAAACTGGAATACAAAAAGAGTTAAATGGTTGAAACATGAAAATATAATAACTGTGTACATTCCTAAATTTAAACAGATTACCTACGATAATTTAATGTCTGGCGTTTTAGTTACTAGAGTATGTAAATACCTGTACATATTTCTCAGAAATTCATTTGGTTTACTAGAATTTAATAAAATTACTTAAAGTTGCCAGATGTACGCAACAGGTCAATAGTGTTTACTGTAGCGAGTGCACAAAACAATGTTAATCAGTATGCATCAGTAAGTCTGCTGAATTTTTTGGATTACGCAACAGCATAAGATGACTTTCTTGGAGTTGTGATGAGTGCATAAACAATTCAGTAACAATCAATGAGAGCAAACTTATCGACGAAATAATTGTTCATGAAATATCAGCTTTGAATACCACAGTGGAATATTTGAAAAACGACCTCCTGAAGCTGTCCGAGAACAAAACACGTCACTGTATTTCAAATGACACAAATATTTCCGTTAATAAACCTACTTATTTGGACATTTTGAAGAACAAAGCAAATTCCGCTGTAATAACTTGACCTAAGTATCAAAACCAATGCTCCACGCAGACGAAATCTAATCTACTTCAAAAGGTTAATCCTAAAAATTCTAACATTAATTTAGCAAAGGTGGTTAATGTTAAAAATGGCGGTGTGTTGATCAGCTGTGTGAATAATAATGAAAATGAAGAGTTCACAAAGATGGTTCAAGAGAATCTATCGGATTCATGCGAAATAAGGAGAATTCATGGAACTCGTCCCAGAGTCTGAATTGCTGGATTTACCGAAAACTACACGGCAGATGAATTGTTTGAGTATATTGTCAATTGCAATGCTAATATTTTTAACTCTGAATATAAAGTTTTTCTTACAAAGAAAAACAAATATATTTTTCAAGCAGTTCTACAGCTTGACAAAGCCACTTACGAGAGAATCACAAAAGCAAGGTAACTTGTTTGTTAATTATGAGAGTTGTTTTGTTTTTGATGCCATTGAGACAAATCGCTGTTACAGATGAATTTCACCATTCCTCTAAATATTGTAAAAATTCCGTTTCATGTCCAGGTTGTGGTCAAAATCACGAGTTAAAGTATGTAAATCAGAGTTATTAACATGCTCTGACTGTCTAAAATATAATGAAAAATTTAGCCCAAAAGTAAATGTCGACCATGCTGCTGAGACACTTCAAACTGTATGGTGTATAATAATGCCCGTAAAAAAATGACATCTTAACTGGACCGGGACAATAGCGACTATCTGAAATCCCTTTCACTACTAATATTACACCGGTCAATGAGGTATCTATCGAGTAGTAATAATTCTGATAACACATAGCACAGGTCACTTAAAGATTTATCATAATATTAAAAATGTGATACCTGATATATATAACTCTATTGCTTGTCGAATTTTGATATAAATGCATTCACTGAAATTACATTTTCCGTGCCGATAGGAAATTTAGCGCTACAGGTCTCAGTAGAGGTGGTGGAGTACTTTTGGCCGTGAATCAAAAATTTAATGCACTTACTGTGTGCTGAAATCTAGAAGACGCGCAATTTTCTCCTCTTATTGACATACTGGCTGTTATAGCCTCATTACATCATCACATTATTTATGTATTTCTTGTTTATATTCCTCCAACTGTTACAGCTGACGAATATGATACATTATTTGATTTTGTCTTTGTCGCCGTATGTTCACAATAATGACACTGTAATTTTAGGCGACTTTAATATACCCAAATATGCACCTTATATAGCGGATTCTCAACCTGATAGCAAGACATTGGCATTAAATAATGTTCTCAACATGTTCAATTTCCAACAGCAAAATTTTGTTTATAATACCTACGGAAAACTTCTGGATTTAGTAATATGTAACGAAAAATGCGTAGTGGAACAATCAGAAGATATATTAACTCGCGAGGATGCCTATCATCCTTCACTAGACATTATAGTGAATTTTAATCATTGCACTAATAAACACAACTTCCCAATAAATGGAGACAGACACTACAACATGAAGTCTGGACTTTTGTCAATTCCTTTACTCACATCTATCCTGCTTGTAAGGCCCTCCATGATAAGCTTTATGCAATATTCGATATGTGTCTTCCAAAGTTCAACTCTTCATATAAAAGGAAATATCCTCCATGGTTTAATGGGGATATAATAAAAATGTAAAATATAATTGTTAGAATATTCTTATTTCGAATATTATGTAAATGATGCTCAGACAGACTCACAAAAGCGTCAATATTATTTTTGGCGTTGATTAGACATTTATAAATATAGATACATGGCATCGTCAGGATTTGTTTGTTTATAAATGTAGTTTTGCAGCTTTCTCTGTAGTCTAAGTTAAACAGGAATCTCAATATTCGCTTTTGTATAACAAAAACTTGCCTAGCATGGGATGATCGACCCCAGATACAAATATTTAGCGACATGTGTGAATATGCTGACGCATAGTAAACACTAGTGAGTCCCACTTAGTTTAGCATATCTTTAAGTTGCAATAATGCAAAGTAGGCTTGATTAAGCTTTTTACATACGTTATTAATATGCTGTTCCCAAGATAAGTTGCTATTTACCAAGGTGCCAAGAAATTTCGAGTAATCACTTAAAATTAGCAACATATGACCTTGTGGCATATGCAGAATTCAAGAGATTAAGGGCTAAAATTAAGGTTGATATCGATATAGCCTACACAAATTACGTTCGTAACATTGAAAATAATATTGTACAGGAACCACAGAAATTTTGGTCTCACATTAATAGCAAAAAGAAATCTACTGATATTTCCACTCATATATTCCTAAACGATCAACATTTTGATAATCCTTTTGACATTATAAACTCATTCGCAGATTTTTTTTAGTAAGTCTTTCCTGCCACCTACGGATAATTTTGAATCGATAAACGATCAATTAGTAAACACCTCAACTATCGATGTCAAATGCCTCAGTGAGAATGAAGTATTTAACGCTCTAAAAAAATTAAAACCTAAATTAACAGCTGGGCCGGATGATATCCCATCCTTTCTGATTAAAGATTCTGCCGCTGTTTTTTCATATCCACTTTCCCTTTTTAAGTTATGTATTCGCAATGGCCAGCTTCCAGATATTTGGAAATATTTAAAAGTATGCCCAGACTTTAAGAAAGGCGATAAAAACAATATTGTCAATTTCAGACCTATATCGATAATATGTAGTTTTTGCAAGGGTTTTGAAATTTTATTGTATGACACCATATATCCCAGCATTAAAAGTCAGCTATCAATTTACCAGCATGGTTTTGTTAAAGGGCGCTCTACCGCCTCTAATCTAATATGCATGTCAATCTATCTCTGAGGCCATTGATCAACGCTTGTAAATGGACATAATATACACAGATTATTCTAAGGCGTTCGATACCCTTGACCACACTATATTACTTCAAAAAATGTTCTCTCTCGGTTTCTCGCAATCTCTGTTTGTATTTTTTCAATCCTCGCTCTTAGATAGAAAACAATATGTCGCTTGTGGTGCGAAACTTTTAGTTGTGTATCGAGGCATCTCGAGCACTTGCGTTTGCGTTATTAAATTGTATAGTCAATGTACAAATTAGGAACATTAAAATATTTTGCAATTTTTTTGCATTTCTATGATAAAAAAATATTTTTTTACGGAAATTATGGTAATTTTGAATTCATTTTAACAATTATTGTTTTTCTTGATTTCAGGAACAATTTCTAACAATATTACCATGAGCCGAAAAGAACGTTTCGACATTTTACAAGGTTCTGGTCAGAAAAAAATGGAAGATCAGTTTATTTATTTACAAACACATATCAAAGAAATGATAGGTTGTCCTGAGCGGTATATAAAGCGCTTACAAAGCAAAATATACCACTTTAAATCCGATTTCAAGTCGAGGTGGATGAGGGTAGGAAGATCGAAATCTAGGTTTTTAAAGAAATATGGAAATTGGCTGGACACATCAATTTCTTTTACAAGCTACGAACCTTCAAAATTAAAGCAGCGCGGACGTCCGACAATTTCTTTTGGAGAAGGTACTGAACGCACTAAGCGCAAAAAAACTGAAGACTTACGAAAATCTACCAGTATTGAGGTATTAAGTTACGCTACCCAAATGACTCAAAGAGCGTCTGGCCATGCACAAGCTTCTAAATTAGTAAAAGAAGCCACTGCAACCACTCCTACACGAGCAAGTAAGATCAGACAGGCTTATAAAAGATATCTCCAATTTCAATCTAACCAAATGTCAGGTGAAGATGCCCTAGCATTATTGATTGAGGCTAAGTTATCTAGACATCAATATAATTTGATAAGATTAGGCAATCCTGAAAGATTTCCATCATATAAGGTTATACAATCGGAGAAAAAAAATGCTATCCAAATAAAGAGCACATTAAAATAAATGCGACTACGGTAGAAGTGAAATTACAAGTACTTTTAGATCTTACCATAAAACGTTTGATTGTTGTACAGAAGGATGTTATAGCAATACTAAGCAACGAAGAATTGGGAAAACTATGTTTGGTGTCAAAGTGGGGCTTCGATGGCAGCTCAGGCCATAGTTCCTATAAACAGGCATTTCATGGATGTGAGGCTAGTGAGTCAGCAGTATTTATTACATCAATAGTGCCTATTCGTCTAGTATGTGACATAGATAGCATAAACCCTAAAATTATTTGGCAAAATCTCGTCCTTCTTCAACCAGGTACTGCAGACCTTTAAAAATTGCATTCTTAAAAGAATCAACAAAAGTTTCTGTGTGCTATATTTGTGGGGCATCATCGAGAGATTTTAATTCCATTGATAAAATGATCAGTAGAGAAATAAAAGCTGATAATTTGCAATTTGGAATATGGGTGCTACATGGCTGGATAAGATTTTTTGAATGCCTACTACACTTGGCCTATAAACTGCTAATCAAAAAGTGGCAAGCGCGGGGTGAAAATCATAAAGCAGTAGTTGCTGAAACCAAAAAAAGTATCCAAAAGCAATTTAGGGAGAAAATTGGGTTAATCGTGGACGTCCCTAAACCGGGTTTTGGAAACTCAAATGATGGTAACACCGCTAGGCGTTTTTTTGCTAATCCCGAGGTCTCCGCAGAAATCACCAAAATTGATGTGGAATTAATTAAGAGCATGTAAATTATATTAACTGTGATATCATGTGGACATTCAATCAATATTGATAAATTCCGAGAATATACTCAATACTGCCAGACATGTTGTCACAAATTATGATTGGTACTGTATGCCTCCCACAGTACATAAAATTTTTATTCACGGGCCAGACATTATATCCTCTGCTTTGTTACCCATTGTCCAGTTATCAGAAGCACTTAAGCACTTAAGCAAACAAGTGTCTGCTTGGACGACGTCTGTTGGGATATCGTTGCTGATACAGTTCTGCAGCTGCAGTTGAATTTTTGAGACGCTCTCCATATATCAGTAACATATCGACCTTTTCATTTCTACTAAAATTATTCATTTTCTTTAATTTTTACTCAAAGAGATTTCCGCAACGCTTTATTTTGTATCTGTCTGACAGCTGATATTGTTTTATTACATTCAATGGCTACTATGATTTTTCTAATGTTATTAGGTTACCAGATTTACACAGAAATGTGCCATTTTAGTTTCCAAAGCCCACTATTATCTATTAGCCGCATGTTTCTAAAAGCTTGGTTGCATTGTATTTTGGCGGAAATCTCAAATATTTCTGAGCGGATTTTCAAAATTTTGGTATCATTAGATTCGTATGAAAATGAGGTATTTAAAAATGTTGGTGAACGATTAAATTCCCATTTAAAAAAACCGAGTTAGTGGGTAAAAATCACATTTAAAAATTTTAAACGCCTCTAGAGAATTAAGTAATGCAATCATATTGCTCTTTTTATTTTTATAGTAACGTAGCACACAAACTAAAATATATTTTGGCCACCACAGCAGTCTGGATTCAGAAATAGATTTTTTAATAAAATTTTTAATGTTTATCAAAAAGTGACCAAAATGGATGTATCGTATTCAAAATTTCCTCTAGCTTCCAAAAATTTAAAAATATATAGGGTATTCCATTTAAAAATCGAAAGTTGTGGGCATTTCCGGTCAAACCGGATGTGCACCAAACTTGATTTTTTATTGAAAAGATGGCATTTTAGTCGTGTAATAAGGCCTCCAAATTTCAATTTTCTAGTCCAAATATTTTAGGAAATATGGGGGCGAGCGCAATTCGTGAAGAAGGGCTCCAAGAAGCGAAAATTTTATAGTCCAATATTTTACAAAAAAAAATTGTCTCCAATGACCACGGAGGTCCCTTAAAATTTCGTTAGTTAACAATGGCCTAACTTGTTGAAAATAAACTTTAACATTTTTTTCCAACGGGACCTTATTCTTTGAAGTGTTAAGAATACACATCCATTTTTTCAATTTTTTTAATTGATATTTAATAGTATAAAAAAATTATTTTATGTGATGAACTCTCATTTGAGGCGGCGCTCACATCCTCGAGCGGTCCCACGCAGTCCTATTTTCAGCGTTAAAATAAAATTATAAATAATGGAGATAGAGTTCCGGGAGTTAGGACTTTATTATTGGAAATTTCCTCCTCTTTAAGAATCTTTTCTCCGATTTCCAATATCGCGTATAGTTTTTGAGTTATAAGCGAAAAACTAAATGCCATTTTTTTTCAACTTAATTTGTTAATAACTTTTGCAATTTTGTATGTGCTAATAAAACATTTTAACACATTTTTCTAGACGTCATTCCGAATCCAATGAGCTATGGTTCATATTTTCAGGAGCTATTTCAAGAATTATCACCTTTTTGAACTTGTGAATTAGACTATTTTCTTTAGTTATAATATTATGTTATCTTTAGGAGTTGTTAATATTTCTTTGATGTATATTGTAAATACCAAATATTTTGTTTTTTTATGTATCCGTCCTGCTCTGTAAATGGGTTATACCTGTTGAGCAGTGTATGCTAAATAAATAAATAAAGACAAGAAGACAAAAACTATGAAAAGGGCCGAGAAAACTACAAGAAAAGAACAGCGAAGAAAAAACCAAAGACAAATGCACCAAATACAGCCGCACAAAGAAAGAAGAAAATAGAAATAAAATGGCACCAGGATCTTTTCAACCCATTTTCGATGCTAAAATTCTCACAAGTAGTAGATAACATCAGTGAGCCTTTACCTTCTTTAGAATATTTCTCGAAGTATGTCCCCATCACAATATTTGAAAAGATGGCAGAGTGCACAAATATATACGCCTTGCAACAGGGCAAAACGTTTAAAAATACCACTACTTCTGAAATGTAAGTTCTTATTGCATTGCATTGCATATCATAATAGGATGCCTAAACAAGTTTCCTTTTGTCAGAATGTAATGGGAAAATATTCTGGGAATACATGTTTTTTGAATAATATGGCAAGGGAAAGATTTTTCTCCCTACGTATTAATCTTCATTTGGTCAATAATTTAAATAAACCAGAAGGATGTAGGTACTAACAAATTGCACAAAGTTCGACCATTAATGGATGTAGTGAGGAAAAGATGGCTTGAAAAGGAAGGTTGAAACTCTCGCCATTGACGAGGAGATGGTAGGTACCCTTTACAGGCACACTGTCTGTAAAACATTATGTAAAAGCTAAATCAACTCCTTGAGGTTTCTAAATTATTGTAATATGTGGAAAAAGTGGCCAGCCTTATGACTTGATTGCCGATCAAGGGAAAACAACAGAGTTTAGCCAAGAAAATTTAACCAAATTTGCACCAGGAAGTTCAGTGGTTCTTCACTTAGTTGAAAAGCTTGTAAAAGAAGGATAAGGTGCATTTTTTGACAATTATCATATTTCCTATTCAATGAACTAAAAGAAATATTTATGCCACCGGTACTATAAGGATTACATTTTATAACCTCCCGCTATTAGAAGACAAGAAATTTAAGAAAAAAGATAGAGGGTACACAGACGAAGCTGTTAGTGAACATAACATTGTTGTTAAATGGTTCGACAATAAACCTGTGACATTGGCGTCAAATTTTGTTGGGAAAGGAAATTTAAAAAAAAAAAGATGGGATACAAAAACATCAAAATACTATCAACTATCGCTAATAACAACATACTATAGTGACCTTTGTAATTATAATAGTATGATACACTTCTAGCTGGAGGAATGATGCTTACATGTTTTCCATCTATTGATCCTAGACAATGGAGGAAGTTCCAGAGTTATCCAAAACATTTAGAATGTTTTTTTTTCATTCTTGTGTTGTCCGTGGAAACTGAAAAGAAAACAGGCATAAAATTAACCGCAATAAATTAATAAATGATCTCTGAATGTTCTCAATATAGAACATACATATTTAATAAAAGTTTTGCTCATTATATTGAAAAACTAATAAAATATTTTGTTACAGAATGATTCACATGATGCAGACATAGATTCACAACATGATGGTTCTACAGTTCAAACCCAGGATGTCTTAGGGACAGCATCAGAACTTCGATTTCGTCATAGACCGACTCCAAAAACTTCTTGGGTACGAAATGAATGAAACAGCCCAACCAAGGAAGTATTGGAGACCGTAAATAGCCATTTCAAGCAACTTCGTATACAAAATGATCTGTTTGATATATATGAAACTTCGAAATTTGAGCCGTGACCAAAGACGCTTAGCAGAAAAATTCATCAACGCCGTATTATTTGAGGCTGAAGGTGAATCTTTAACTACGCTACATAAATTGACATATCAACCGTCATCCCACCATTCTCAAATTTCGGTTTACCCTCCACATAATAATATTCATACTAGATATTCTCCAACTCCTTCAGCTAGTAGATATTCCAGCGGCTCAAGTTCACGACCCTCTTCAGTACCATCCCCGCAGTTCCTGTTACTGAACTCTCAATCTTCTAATCAAGATCAGCACCAGAGACAAACAGTTTTCCCCCAATCACAAACACTTGACATTCAACCAATGGAACCATCGCATCGAGAAACAACTGCATAATTTTTTCCTGCGTTCTCAAATAATTACCAGTAGATTACTAATTTTATTTTATAATATTTAGTAACTAAATATAATGGTTGTGTAATATAAATTTGCCCCTTACCTTTGAGTAATCCTTGGGTAGAACTTCCCAAATCGCTTCACATGTTTCAGGTATAATATAACTAAGAGCCTGAGGTGAAATAATAGTGGAAAACTTGAGGTCCTCATAACTCCTCTCAGTGGCTAAGAACCTCAGGGTCGCAGTCAACCTCTCATGGGACGGGATTGCATTTCTCATCACTGTATTTTTTCTTTATTAAATGCGTTACCAATGACAATATCTTCATCCATACGTAAATAATGGTGGCAGTCTTTCGGAACAAATTGTAAAGCACTCGGCAAATTTACGTGTGAATACATGTCTCTTCTTTTTAGCCACTCTTTACAGCACAATGCACGTTTTTTCTTCGTTCGTTTTTTTTTTAAAGCAACTGCTAAATCAAAAAATGCTAGAGCATCATCATCAGAGATCATGGCTGCGACTCACTTCAACAAAGATTCGGGGAAAGTAGAGTATATTTAGCGGTTCTCGGGCTCCCCCCACCACTTTTGTCTAGATGTCTAGACATGACGTCACATGTGTAAGGTGGCTGGGTTAAAATAATATACCGCCACGCATTTGTCATTGACTTTCGAGGTCATTTACCCTGACAATGCATTATTACAAGTAATTTTTTAAACCCTTACAATGCATTATTACAAGTTATTTTTAAAACCCTTATTTAGTTATATTCATTTGTTTGAAAATCTCGAATTTTGGTGATACATTCTACAGTCAATTTTCTATTTTGTGGTAACTCATCCCACATTTTAATGAATATTAACATACACATCATAATTAGAATCCTTTGTATCAATATTTTCAACTGGGCAATCGACAATCACAACTACTTTATAACTATCCTCATCATGTCCGACTCACAATCCGTCTTAGGTGCAATTTCAAACCCAAACAAGCACATTATGAAATATAAAATAATAAGTCTTAATATCTTAAAAATAACTTGTAAACGAACTTGGGGTGCTGATCCCAAAATCGCTCTCCTTTTCTACAGATCCTATGTCAGATCCATACTAGACTATGGTAGTATTTTTTATGATTCTGCTACACATTCTAGGCTCGTTAAACTGGACAGATTACAATATAAAGCATTAAGACTGGTATTGGGAGCCTTTAAATCTACCCCAACATGTGCTCTATTGGCGGAATGTAATGAGCCTCCACTTCATCTTAGAAGAAAATATTTGGCCCACAAATTTGTACTGAAAAACTTAAACATTTCCAACAACAAGATCTGCATAAAACTAGCTACCCTTACTTCTTACAGTTTAACAATGTCGTACTGGCAAAATAAAAAAACCCCTATCCTGGCCGAAGTATTTTCAAGCATCCCAAACCATAATTCTATATATGAAGAGGAGACCCTGCCATTCTTTCAGGCGGCCTATGACATTTCACACCTCAAAGTAAAAGTTATTTTTCCCAAATATGAGCACACCACAAATAATACGCAAATAATCCGAGAAATCACATCCAAATTCCCTAACCCTAATCAATTGTATACTGATGGATCCAAGTCCAAAAATTACGTGGGTTGTGGTTTTTTTATTAAGACCAGTGGAATATCCTTTGGATATCGGCTAAATGAAAATTGTTCGATATTTACGGCAGAGTGTATGGCTATCAGTAAAGGTCTCGACTGGGCAATCGACAATCACAACTACTTTATAACTATCCTCATCATGTCCGACTCACAATCCGTCTTAGGTGCAATTTCAAACCCAAACAAGCACATTATGAAATATAAAATAATAACAGATATTTTGGAAAAAGTTATAAAGTTAAAAAGTCTAAACAAGGAAGTTGTCTTTATTTGGGTAAAAGGACACTCTGGTATAGTTGGTAACGAAACAGCAGATTTAATAGCTAGAACTACCAAAGGTCCCAAAATCGAGTATTTACCATATTATGACCTGATATCCAGTGCCAAAATGGATATGAGGAAAAAATGGGAGGAAGAATGGATCCACACAAGGCAAAACACCCACTATTGTCGCATATATAGCCGCCTACCTTCTAAACCATCTTTCATTTCATTCCCGTACAACAGGCAAATGTTTATAACATACATTCGTTGCCTATTTGGTCACGGAGCTTTCAAATCCATGCTGTTCAAGATGAAAATCCTTGATAGTCCTATCTGCGACTGCAATGGAAATATTGGCGACATCAACCACTGGCTATTTGATTGCAATTTTAACGCAATTGGTGTGAACTTCTTGAAAAAAAAAATGTTGGAGAACTGTATTCCGCTACCATTGAATAGTACCTCGCTGCTATACATAGTAACCACAAATGAAAATTTTAAATGTATATTTTGGGAGTTTATTAGGTTATGTCGTGTCAAAATATAGGTTTAGATGAGTTCCTCTGTTCTTATCCACTGTTTTTTATATCACCCCCTTACCGTTGCCTCGTGTGTGTTACGTGTTAAACAAAGGCGTCATGAAGGGCACCTTGACGTGAAGTGTGTGTCCCTGTCCAATAATCCTTGAGTCTTGCAACATTAGCTGGTCCTCTCGTGTTAGGTTATAGGTCGATTAGTTTATGGAATTATAGATTTTAAATATAGATTAGTTATTATATACCTAGTATAGCGTAAAATAAAAACATCGTGGCTAAATGGAGACATCCAAAGCCAGTGAAGGAAAAAAAAAATATATATTTTCAAGGACATATTCAATGTGTTATATCACAGTAGGGGGAGGATGATATTCACTATAAAAGACCACCTGCAACTACGTTAAAAAACATAACTTAAACATTGAAAGTTGCAAGCACAGTGAGAATTCTGAGCACGGCGATAAAATATAGTGCAATCAAGATCTAAATTATAGGTAAGTAATATTTATAGTGTTTTTACTATTTATTCTTTTAATAAATATATATATATAAATTCTAAGGATCGTAGGATCGTAGAATTTATCTTTTAACTGTCGGACGTGACAACCTCTCATTATATTTATATATATATATATATATATATATATATATATATATATATATATATATATGCAAGGCTATCATTACGAAGCCCAGTATATAACACTGACAAGTGGAAGCCCGGTTGTGCGGGAGGGGGCGGTGATTTACAAATTAAATACATTTAAGATATTTCAACATTTTGGTGGTGTATATGCGACAAGTGAATTATCTCACGATATATCAGAAGCCCAGCAGTGTTGCCGCAATTATTATTTCTACCATCATTAAAAACTTATTGTATAAATTAGGTAAGTAAGTACTTTTATTGTTTATGAAGCCCATCATGATTGGATATCCGTTATATTAATTCATTGGCAATTGGATTCGTAGATTATACATGATCTATATATGAAAACGTGGAAATTGAGCACATAATAACATTAGTCAGCGAAATAAAAAGTTTCTTTTTGTTGGAATGTAATACCTATTATTTCAATATAAATAATTTTGATATATTAATTTAATGAATATGTCCAAACAAGAATATCATTTATTAAAAAACTAATAAGAGGTGAACATTGTACTCTTCGCAGGTAGTTTGATTTGTTGAATTTTTTTATATAAGTGTTGCACATTCTATAATACTCTTCGCAGTTAAAAAACATTTTCGACATTTGCCACAGCTAATCGAAAGAATGCGTCATTCGCCAACAAAATGATTAAACAATAAATCAACTAACTATTTTTGAAATACGCGCATGTTTCGTCTTTTTTGGCCTTTATCAAGAGTTAAAAACATGATTTTTACAGATTTTTTTTCAGTATTTTACATAATTGTTACACATTTAGTAGAATAATCCCCGCAGTATTTTTTAAAATAGTAAGGGGAATGGCGTGCAAATTCGACGACGAAAGGTTACCGTCTGCCAGTCGGTAATCGAAGAGAGCATATATAACTATGAAATTTTTTTCTCTCTGAAAATGTTTGGTATGGTGGGAGAATATGGAGAGGGGTGCATTTTTTTTAATCAAATGATTACCGATATCTTTTCGCATAACTAGTTAGTACATGTACTACACATACCCCAATATGCTGGCAGACGAAACTTTTGGGCGGTGCGCGGTAACCAAAAATTAAAATAAAATTTTAGTTACCGGACCATACCTAGCGCAAAATTTGAAATTATTACATTAGTTAAAATTGAGGAAAACGTCTGCCAGGCCCGATTATAGTTCACAAAGCACTAAAGAACCCTAACCTTGGCTGGCAGACGTTTTTCAATTTTAACTCCTCCAAGCACCTCTTAAAGATTAAAAAAAATCTCCACGTTTCCGCGTGTCTCTTTTTTAAAAATAAATATTAAGAAACGTCCTTTGGATAGGTATATGATTACAGTAGGAATTACGAAAAATTTGAGATTTGGTTCATCTTGATCCGTTCATAATAACTAAAGTTATTAACAAAAAAACAACTTTTTTTCAACCGTGCTTTGCTCCAAATATTGCTATAATAGTACTGCCATTTTTTTATTTCTAAAAATCATTAAGGGATGGAACAATGATATGCAAGTTTCATTTTCTTTTTATTTCAGTCATTTCTTAGTGCTTTTGATTTTTCAAATCAGCCATCGAGCGCTAGGCTTTCCGTCTCAAGCGGACAGTGACCCTCACTGCGCAGCTAGCCCCTCCCCGCCACCACCACCAATAATCTCGCTACGCTATTGCACTTTTCAGTAATAAAAATAATAATAATCACTCGCAACATAATAAAAACAAAAATAGAAAAGGCAAATAAATATGAAAATTTGGCCAATGAACTCAAACACATGTGGGGTGTAAGTGAAGTTCGGATCGTACCCATAGTAATTTCTGCCATATCTACAAATCCACAAAAAAGTTGAAAAAATTTAGAGATTCCTTAAATGTTAACACATACGATACAAAAGGCCGCAGTACTGGAAACTTGCCACAATGTCAGGAAGTTTCTAGGTTCTCTGGAATAAGATGAATTTCTACTTCAGAAAAACCATTAGAACCAGTTAGAGAAAGACTCAACATCCGTCCGAAAAAATGAGGATCTTTTACACAAAGAAAGTAATGAAGCTATTACACCTGCCAAATTTGCTATAAAATGTCAAATATCTCTGAAGCGCCTTGGTCTACGGACAGGGTATGCTGCAGAATTTTATACCTGTTCTAAGATCCTGAAATATACAGGATGTTCAATTTAAAATAAGCAAGTTGGTATCGACTTCGGTATAATCGGAAGTGCCAGATGATTGTAATTATTTTTGTTGGATTGATCACACTGACATTAGTAACCCAAATTTTCAATATTTTCCGTTGCGTACTTCGCCTTCCAATTACCATTGGCCTAGTTCCCGGTGGGCGACATCCGCCTGTTTTTTGGAGCAAAGTTATCTTTCTCAAAATGGCTTTTTTCTTGGCTCAAAAAATTCTGGACAATTTCTGACGTGCTCCTTGTGAAAAAATAAATAACTTTTGTATCTGAAATTTTTTCCATGGTTTGGCGGCAAAAAATATTTGGAACGCCGAAAATTCAATTTTTGAAGCTCATTAACGGCGAAAGATGCGCGCTGAGAAAAAGGTTGGAATAAAAGATGGCGGCCAAATTTGGGTGCTTTCAACCCCGAAAATCGAGCACTGACTCCCTCTACACATCCAAATAAAATCTTGTTCTGTCGAAAAGGTTCGGCCTAAATTTTGTAACGTTTCAATGGACTACTACGCCAAAACCTAAAATTTGTTTTCTGGATGAATGTTCTAACTAAAAAAATATTTTACAGATATTTGAAACTATTGCAAAATTAACCAAACACATTGCACATTTTTTTGCATTTTAGATCTTAGTTATCAGAATTGAATTTCTCTCTAAATACAGAGATTTGGGTTAACGCGGCTGAACTACACAATGACTATCAATTTAACATATAATTTGACTACATATTTTATTTGCAAGATTATTACTACAGTCAATCACTCGTAAATAAAGGGGGATATATCGGAAAAAATTGTGGGTCGCAATTTTTTCGATCAGAGAAGATAGATTGATTGTACTGATAGTTATGACACTATAACTTCCTTTTACCTGATTATTTTTCTTTTGCGTGTTTTGTTTTTTTTTTTAGATTAAGATCAGATTTTAGTTAAATTAATATTACCTAATATGTATTTTTAGTTCTCATATTTTACTATAACCAAGACGATGATTCCTTTATTTCAGTTTTATTTTTCTGTATTTCAACGCCGTGTTAATAAATAATATGTATAAATTACTAAATGATTTTTCATGTTTTAATTGTACGTGACAGCAGGGCCGTTTTAGATAACGCGAGACCATAAGCACTAGGTGTGTTAGCGCTAACTCAGCGTAGACAAAACCGGCACTACGTGACAGGTTGCCAGATGTGGCGGGATTCGTGGTGTGCGTGTGACATATATAGTACTGTATATACTCGCATTTGACTCTTATGCCCCCTACCGCTGAAGCATTGGAACTAAAGGTGTATATTTCGATATTTTTTCCGATTTTATGAAGCCCTCCCATTTTTTTGTAAATGATAGAGAGGGCGTTACTTATCTGAAATTTTTTTTTATACACTGTGTTTTTAGGAAGCCCGAAAATGGGCTTCGTAAAAACCAAGCGGGCTTCGTATCACTGTCAAATGTAATGTTTTGGGCTGGGTAATGCCGGATTGCATGTATATATATATATATATATATATATATAGATATATATATATATATATATGTTGTTTCTTAGGTTTTCACGGGTGTTAAATGAAGTGTTGGTGTTCTTCCGGGTGTTTTCCCATGTAGTTGGTAGGCTCCTGTGGGAGCCACGCTTGTCCGCCGAAACGTCGTTCAGACAAGCGTGGCTCCCACAGGAGCCTACCAACTACACGGGAAAACACCCGGAAGAACACCAACACTTCATATATATATATATATATATATATATATATATATATATATATATATATATATATATATATATATATATAGATATATATGTGGTACAAGTCGACTTCCGGCTATATAAAAGTTTCGGTTGAGATGGCATCCGCGACAAGCTGAACTCCGATATACAGATGCCACCTTGTCTTTCACTAAAACCTATATTAACAGATTATTTGACCTCTAAAGAGCGCATGCTACAAATTTTGGGCAGATGCCAATTTGGTCGTTATCTACATTTTTCCTTATCCGTTAGTTTACCCTATTTGTCACAAGCTGCGCTACTATCGTCAGAGACGTATATAATAAATTATCTTTTAACGGTCATGTCGAACTCCCTTAAAATTGGCAATGGTGCAATAAAGCCAGTACCTCCTTATGTGTTTAATTTTGTACTTTCTGTTGTAACTGGTTGCCATCATGTCGCAAGGAAGAAACAACTCAACTCAAAGAGCATCAGGTTAATAAGTTGAAGGAGACGTATCTTGATGTTTTTTAAAATGAAACATGGCTGGTGATTAAAGTCTACATTTGCAACTTATACAGTCGAGCCAATGAAGGCTTTCACTGTTCATTCTCAGCAACAGCTCCGATTTTGATCATTTTTTTACATGTGTTTTTTCAATATCATTCAAAATCAGAAACATCCCAAGTGGTGCAAATAATTATTTTTATTTTTTCGCTATATTTATGAAACATTGAGTTGTTTTGATTGAAAAAGGTTCCAAAATGTTTCTCGCAGTCGGGGTTAACAATTATTTATATTGTTTAAATAATAATAACTTACAGGAAAAATCATTTCGCTAAATTTATAGAAAAGTGACTAATTGACAGTTGTTCGCACAGAATTCTCTGCAGCATAACTGATTAACGTGAAATTTGGACAGTCAGTAGGGAATGACTCAAGGAACAACGTCTACATAGTGCCGATATGTGCTTTTACTCTGGGGGTGGAAATTGGTAAACTCAAAATAACCGCAGAAATCGACATGAGTATGAATTCTAAGCAAAAGTTAAGCAAATGTTCTATGAAGTTTTTTCGATAAATCAATATTTTTCGAGTTATTTGCGATTAGAAATGTTGACGTTTCATCTAAAAAAATACATGGTTTAGAGCGATTTTTCACGAATAATTTGAGAACCTTACGTTTTATCAAAAAAATCGTCAGAAGCAAAAATGAAGCTTCTAAAATAACAAATCGATTGTTTTGTTTTATTTCTGTAGATGTAATACGAACTGAGTTATGGCTTGTTGAAGGTGACTGTGTGTTCGCCAACCTTTCAATTTTAAATAACGGAAAAACGACGAATTTTTGGAGGAAAATTTGTAAGACTTTTTTTTAAGTACCAGAAAAGACCTTTAAAATAAGCTTTAGTAAAAGTCGTTATCATAAAAACTTACGTAGTTATGATGAAAAATAATTGTATCTTTTTTTTTTGGAGAAAAGATCAGCGATGAAACCAAGAATTGAAATTAAACATAATTTACGGTTTACTTTATTTCGGTACTAACAATATGTTCTAACTGAACTGTTTAGAGTTCCTAGATTTGGAAAAAAGTTTGATTCAATTTGATAAAATGTAGGTTTCTTTGTAAAAATTTTTATTTATATATAATTTCACTAGGAAGAAAATTAATTGAGATATCACCGTTGTAAGTTCGCATTTGAGTGCGAGGACCACCTTCCCCTAGCCCTTCAAATTAAAAAATCTCGAAAACGAAGGGTTCAAGAAAGTTGAACTTTACAGACCTTGTAGCTCTTGAAACTCCCTGCAAAAAGGTTTTTGAAGCCATTAAATGTCTATTGTCAAATTCAGCTGTGGCCTGGGAACAATGTAACGCATGAAAAATGTGGTTGGTTCATGAATATCGCGAAAAAACAATAAAATAGATGTTTCCTGTATTGTTATCGTTATTTAAACAATATAAATAATTATCAACCTCGACTGTGCGAAACATTTCTGAACTTAAATTTTCAATAAAATCAACTCAATGTTTTATAAATATCACGACCGAAAATTTTTTTCCTGTAAATATTGTTATTATTATTCAAACAATGTAAATAATTACCTGCGCCACTTGGGATGTTTCTGATTATGAACAATAAAGTTTTAAAAAACATATATTTAAAAAATATGATCAAAATCTGAGCTGTTGCTGAGAATTAAGAAGTTTTCACGATTTTTAGGCTTCAGTGACGACTAATATAATAAAAGATGAGTAGGTATATTATACTTTTAACATCATTAATTTTCTCTGAAATGTTTTTTATTTTGTAAAATACTTTTAAATAGAGTAAATGTTTAATTTAACTATATTTTTATTTGGTATCCTCCTCTGGGTCTAATAATACATGTATTTATTTATGCGAAGAATGTTAAAAAATGTTTTAACTTTTTCCAAGAACCTAAATAGGCAACATTTTAATCTTTGAGAACTATATGAATTTAGAAAATGAAGATGTTTTTTATATTTACCTTTAATTCAGTTTTTGAGATTTATTGCAGTTTTTTTCAGTATCATTACATGAGTCTAAATTTAGATTAAATCATTATTTAAATTAGATTGATGAAATTAATGATACACAAAATATCCCATCCAGTCCATCCGGAATATTCCCCGGATGGACTTAACTATATTTGTAATATTCCTTATTTTACATTTTAACAAGAAAGGTCATTCCTCAAAAAGTTTTAGAAGGTGGGTAACAAATAAGGAAAGATGAAATTGAGCCAAGAGTAAAGTATTAGTTCTTTGGGAAGAAATTAAAAATATTACTGGAAGAAGTTATTTCTAATGTCTTTAAAAGTTCAGATATAAAATTTGGACATAATATCACAAAGTTAATATTTTTGCCGAAATTATGGTTAAAATAGTTAAGTTCAACCAAAGTTCACGATTTATTGAATAACATGATAACAAAACAGCTACAAAAATATTGTAAGATAATTTATTTTAATTTTTAAATTTTTTTGAATTAAGTAGTTATTTTAATCATAATTTTAACAAAAATGTCAACTTTGAGAAGATACGACGTTCAAATTTCATATCCGATCTTCTATTGATATTAGAAACCTCTTTCCTGTAACATTTTTAATCTCTCAAAATACTTATACTTTATTCTTGGGAGAAATTCACGTTTCCTTATTTGTTGACCACCCCGTAGGTTATTTTGAAATTTACACTATGGTTAAGAACTTTTAAGAGTAAGCAACATTTTTATAGAAAACTGCTTTTTCTTAAACGCAAAATAAGAATGATTACAAATATAGTTAGGTCCATCCAGAGACACTGTACATTGCATAACATAGGGCATTTATAATATTCTGTAGAAAATTTTTCGTTAATAAGCTATATTCAAATATGGCAAAGTAAAATGATATTTAATTTGTAAATATGTATGGTTCTACAATTAAGCACAAAGATGTAACAAATTTTCATTCATATTCGTGATAAAACAGTACTCTTTATTAATCAAATAGTGTTATTTTAATGATATACGTAATGGTTTCGTTAGCTAAGTTTGTACACGTTAAGGACTATAGGTAAATATAAAAAAGAATACTTTTTAATAAGATATTTGAAACATAATCTAACCTGAAATGACAACTACTAAATATATCCTACTGGGTCTTATAATATTAAGACGTAATAGAGAATGGGGTAGCTGTATGAAGTGATCACATATTAACAATAGTTTTATGCCAGAGTTAGTATAGCATATAATAATTATTATTCATTAATTTAATGAAATAAAATAAATAGCCATACGACCACCTCACCTCGCGCACGTAACTTACAGTCGTTTTAAATTCAGTTATATTCCTTGCTGTATTTTACTATCAAACAAATATGCGTCGCAAGGTACAAGGTAATGGCAACACTGTAACAGATGCCAACTTGGCTAAAAAACACATATACAGAGCTTAATGTGCACCATAAAATGATAGCCATTTAATACAGATGCCAGTTTTAACGTTATATTTAACGGACTCCATCATGAACTACATATGTATAAAAAATGTATTAGTGTATATACACCTGATGCCAACTTATGCCCTTAGTGAACGGAGGTCAAGACAGCCTGCAGATAAATATATATATATATATATATATATATATATATATATATATATATCACCATGACAGCAACAAAAGTTAATTTAACAAATATTAATAACAACATCATGCAGAATGATGAAATTTTAGAGAAGAGGTCGATATCCTTATTAACTTTAAATAAGGCATATGTTATAAAAAAAATTAACATTATATAACACTCGGTTTGGGAAAACGAGTTTAGCAACATTATTTGACGTCTGTGCAGATACAACATTTAAATCATTTCTACCGAAACGAGTAACAGATCAGCTAACGGAGGAAATCGTTAATGAGATAAATATATCTAATGGTAAATACACACTCACATATATAGGACAAAGTTAAATTTAAATCATTCAACAACATCAAGTTTTATTAATGATCTCGTCTTTGCACCAACATATGCGGACACTATGTTGGTGCAAAGACGAGATCATTAATAAAACTTGATGTTGTTGAATGATTTAAATTTAAAGTAGTTGTATAAGTTAGTTGTATATGTATACAGTATATTTTATAAAAGAATAATGGTGAACACATTGTAAAAATATTACACATATTTTAGACTATCTCGATTTAACATATTGTTCTATACAAATTCTAACACTATACATGTGAGTATCCATATATTATATATTTTTATATTGAATTTCTTTTAATAGCGGCTATTTATTTTAGTGTATAAATGGATCATTTAAAAACCTCAAACATGTGGAACCAATACGTCTCTCAGCATTGGGTAAAAGTCAATGATATTGAATCATCTGTCGAGAGATTATCTAACACATTATATGCATTATATCAAGATTGTGTAAAATATGAAGTTTGTTCCAGTTCAGAGGAAAATGAGTGTCAACAAATATGTGTGAGGGACGTTGAAACTTTTCGAAGCGGTCTGGAATTACGCAACAAGTATTTTTACAGAATATTCAATTTAGAAGAATTCTGTGAAGAAATGCTTAGAGCAAATTTAAAATTTTGTTTATATATCTATGAATATATACCTAAAGATATTGTTGGAAAACTTCAATTAAATAATAATAATTACTAAAACATATTCTTTAACCCAAAATATGTTAATGTAAACATTATATCAAAAAATAAAAAATGTACTGTATCAAGCTATATAGCGTGATTCTTTTAAGGCGGCCATTAGAATATTTCCTACTTGCAGATCAGATAGACATTTGAGATTTGGTACCCTACCATAACCGACCATTATGAGTCCGAATATAATAATTTCAAAATGGTGGCACTTCCGAAAATACCGGAAGTCGATACCAACTTGCTTATTTTAAATGGAACACCCTATATATTTTCGACTTTTCGAAATTACCATAAAATCCTGAGTCCAATCATGTAGCACACTGTATACCTAAACTGAGCAGTTTAGGAGATATTTGACATTTTATAAAAAATTTGACGGGTGCAACGGTTTGCAAAAACCCTTATAACTTTCTTCGTGTAGGGGATCGTCATTTGTTCTTTGGCACGTAGAAAGAACACAAGATGAGCTACACTCTACATTGAAAATAAATTCCATAATAGTATACCAAGTGTTCCATTTTTCACGTTACATTTTGTCAAATTCAAACCTCAAAAACTTTTTTATTTCAAATGGAACACCCTGTTTTTTTTTACTTCATGTTATGTAAAATTAAATTCTCTTTTCACTAGTATAAGCATTGTAGGAGTTAAAGTTACAACTTTTTGAGATATTCGCGATTTTCTTAAATGTTCTAGAATTATTAGTAAAAATTATCAACTTGGCCATGATTAGAAACGGTCATTAATGTCAGTCATTCTCTTATGTTAAAAAATGCCAGCACGTTTAAATTACACCCACGAAGACTTTTAGATTTATTTATTATTCATCGAGAATGTGATAAAGTAATACCAAGAACATGTAACACATTTTGTACTCGATATCCACAAGAACAGAAACCATCCACCATACACTGTAAAATGCATATTGGATAATTTTAGATATCTGTCAAATGGCTCATGCCAAATTTTATTATGGCAATAGATGTAGAATTAAATTTGAGGTGGACTTATAAATTTATGTCCTATACCTAAAACATGTACTTTTGAATTATTCATAGGTTTTTGTTGAAAATTGCAATTTATCCAAAAAAAACATAGTAGCCTATGACACAATTGAAACAATAAGGACAAAAGAACAAACGAACTTTTAAACTGTCAGTTTTTAGTTGTAATTAACTATACGTGTTGCTGGTCTTTCATAAACGAAAATGGCCCTTTATTCAAATGAAGTGATTTTCGATTTATTTGTGATACACGGCAACTGCCAGAAAATCGTTACAAGAACCTGTCGCGAATTTAATGTCAAATATCCCAATTTGCCGCGGATGAATAAACAAAAGTTTTCAAGACTGAAAAACAAGTTTCTTCGTGCCGGAAACATTCATCCTCCAAGAAGAAGAACTAAATCTGTTAGGGAATCTGAAGACAATCAAATAAGCGTTCTGGGATATTTTGACGCGTTTCCAAGATCATCGATACGAGCAGCAACTTTTGATTTAGGATTGAGTTACTCCACGATACAGAGAATTTTACATGATCATAAAAGACATGCCTACTCTTTCATACGGTTACAAAAGCTTCGACCAACCGATTATCCCAGGCGAGTAACTTTTGTGAAGAGCTTTTGATCAAAATACAGGAAGACCCCAATTTTCTGAGACGAATTATTTGGACGGATGAAGCGAAATTTGCACAGATGGGGTCTTTCAACAGAAGAAATCGGCATTTTTGGGCCGCCGCAAATCCCCACCTAATCCTTGAAGTTGAAAATCAAATTCAATTTTCCATAAACGTTTTCTGTTTACTAATGGATAATCGATTACATTGGTACATGTATGATGAAAATTTGAATGGGAACAAATATTTAGAGATTATTAACAATGTGGTTCAAGATTTTGTCGATAATCATTGCAGCATGCCGTCCATTCATGGTATCAACTGGATGGAGCACCAGCACATTCAACAAATGCTGTAGACTTAAGGCTGAGAGAATTGTTTCAAGACAGATGGTGGGGTAATAGAGGTCCATTTCTTTGGCCCCCAAGATCACCGGATCTGACGCCATTAGATTTTTATTTATGGGGGCGAGTTAAGGATCTAGTTTATCAAACTGCACCCGCGACTAGGGAAGACTTGAGAATAAAAATTACACAAGCCATGAATGAGATTGATGGAAATGAAATAAGAAATGCTACCACAGCCGTCCAGCGTCGGATTATTGAGTGTTTGAACCAAAATGGTGCACATATCGAGCATCTTCTGTAGTATACATAGCAGTAGTTATTTTACGCTAGATCAAGTATTTCCAAAATATTAACAAATTGAATTAGGTAGGTAGATATCTACATAGTATGTTGTATTAAACACGTATCTAAGTTTAGTTGTTACTGTTGTGTTCTTTTGTTTCTATTGTGTCATAGGCTATCATGTTTTCTTTGAATAAATTTAATTTTCAACAAAAACCTGCGAATAATTCAAGAAGTACATGTTACATGTTTTAGGTATAGGACATCTTGATATAAGTCCACCTTAAATTTAATTCTACATCGATTGCCATAATAAAATTTGGCATGTGCCATTTGACAGAGATAAATATCTAAAATTATTCAATATGCATTTTACACTGTATGGTGGATGGTTTCTGTGCTTGTGCATATCGAGTACAAAATGTGTTACATGTTCTGGTATTACTTTATCACATTCTCGATGAATAATAAATAAATCTAAAAGTCTTCGTGGGTGTAATTTAAACGTGCTGGCATTTTTTAACATAAGAGAATGACTGACATTAATGACCGTTTCTAATCATGGCCAAGTTGATAATTTTTACTAATAATTCTAGAACATTTAAGAAAATCGCGAATATCTCAAAAAGTTGTAACTTTAACTCCTACAATGCTTATACTAGTGAAAAGAGAATTTAATTTTACATAAAATGATGTAAAAAAAAACAGGGTGTTCCATTTGAAATAAAAAAGTTTTTGAGGTTTGAATTTGACAAAATGTAACGTGAAAAATGGAACACTTGGTATACTATTATGGAATTTATTTTCAATGTAGAGTGTAGCTCATCTTGTGTTCTTTCTACGCGCCAAAGAACAAATGACGATCCCCTACACGAAGAAAGTTATAAGGGTTATTGCAAACCGTTGCACCAGTCAATTTTTTTATAAAATGTCAAATATCTCCTAAACTGCTCAGTTTAGGTATACAGTGTGCTACATGATTGGACTCAGGATTTTATGGTAATTTCGAAAAGTCGAAAATATATAGGGTGTTCCATTTAAAATAAGCAAGTTGGTATCGACTTCCGGTATTTCCAGAAGTGTCGCCTTTTTGAAATTATTATATTCGGACTCATAATGGTCGGTTATGGTAGGGTACCAAATCTCAAATGTCTGTCTGATCTGCAAGTAGGAAATATTCTAATGGCCGCCTTAAAAGAATCACCCTGTATATTTCATTTTCAACCACCCTATATTTCAACATTAAATTTTTAAAATTTATAAAATATTCAACCAAAAGGTTATTAATTTTGCTTGTTTTCATTACTTATTTCTAACCTGAAACTATGTATAAATTAATATTTTGAAATTATCATTACTACCTTAAAATATGGTCGTCTGAAAATATAACAAAATTGCATATAGGGATATATTAACTTCTAACAAACCCTCATTTATATTGCAGACAATGCTAATATATCTCCCATTCACATTATCCGGGTTAGGTGTAATAAGTGGCTAGACATTACTTACAAATCTTTAACCAACCCTTTAGAAATCAAATCCCAGTAAAGCTTTAATCTTAGAGATTCACTACATTCAATAACCCAAAAGATTTGTATATGGATAAGGGCCTTATTACTTCGAAATAGAGTGATACAAGGTTTTAACTAAATAAAAGTTTTAGGTATTATTTATAATAGGGTCATACGGATGGTCTGCTGAAATGGATAGAAGTTAATGAGTTTCATGATATTTAAAAATATTAAATAATACACTACTTTGTATTTGAGTTTTTATTAAACAAGAAATATTTAAACAGATATACTTATTATTTAGAAACTGAAATTTGTAATATACAGTATCTCAAAATGGATTTAATTTATTATGGGGATGGATTATAATTTTTCATATTTAAATAATTTTAATTTACTACATATTTCCAACCTAAAACTATGCATGTATTACAACAATATTAAATTAATTTATTTCCCATCATCTAGGTCAGGGGTGTATGTTTTACTCCCATTGCATTGGGGGCACACATCTCTTGGATAATGTTGAAACAATCGTGCTCGACAACCATCACAATATTTTCTGTATTCAACATTTACACATGCATGAAAAACCATATGTGTATGTCCACCAATAGGTTGTATGTTTAAATGCCTTTGATAACAAAAAGTACACAATTTATCCCATTTATTTGGATCCGTTGGATGATGTCTCACAACAACATATGATTTTATTACACAAAAAATGTTGTTAGCATAGTTAAATAAATCGAATACTTTCGCACGGTAATTAATTTCGTTATTAACATCAGGAACATCTGCTACTATACCCTCATCATCCTCTTTGATATCGTCATAAATTTCTTGATTATCAGGAATAATCAAATTATCAACCGATTCTTCATCGCGAAAATTACCATTGCCAATTACACCCCGATTTGCCATTTTCAATTTTAATTTAAACAATTTTAAAACAATTTGTGGTTCGACAACTAAGAAATAACTAACTTTATCTTCCCACATGTGGAGTTTATATACTGATTTAGGTGGTGGCGTATATGTCAACCTTGAAAATGTTGACAAAGAAAAAAATCTTGAAATTAGTATGTTACTTTATTTAAATGGAGTTGTAATTTGCTTTCGGAATGCATAAAGCTTAAATCCCTCTATGAATATTATTTTTATTTGTTATATAATACATAGACCCGAGATTGATTTTGATTTTAAACATGTTTTCAGCATTTTATTAAAGACATATGATAGTACATATATTTTTTCTTATTCGCCAATTTTATTTTCATCTCAAATAGTTTCATAATTAACAGAAAATAGGTTAAGGTCTCGGAATGCATACAGCTTAAAGTTATTCCTCTAAAACCTTAACCCCGCTTAGTTTCATTGTGTATTGGGTGTAGTCCAAATCCAGGTAGTAAATACAACTGATAGTTGGAGTTGGTGTATCAGTTCTTAGTTAACTTTTAAACTTCACTTGAGCTTTACTTCTGTGTTATCATGTACCCAAAAAGTTGGGATAGCAAGTCAATGGTTGTTGGCAGACCTTTTCGTGTAAATAATAATGTAAGTAGTGGGTAAATGGGAACGCTGCCGGATCAAGGTCAGGATCAGGATTTCCGAGAATTTACGTGCAGGTATGCGAGGTATCAAATTACATTTCCGGGAATTTTGCATGTAATGGGAACGCTGCCAGATCAAGGTCAGGATCAGAATTTCCGAGAATTTACGTGCAGGTATGCGAGGTATCAAATTACATTTCCTGGAATTTGCGTGCAGGTGTGCGAAGGATCAAATTACATTTCCCGGAATTTTAACGAACAAATTTCGACAAGTTTAGAATGCACTTGCGTATCAAATTTCATTTCCTGGAATTTTAGAATTACATAACTGAGCTATGGTATACATGGTAACAAACATTCGAAGGAACACCCTGTATATGAACGAATCAATTTCCATAATCCCTGTATACGATTCAATTAATATGCATTGTAGTAATAAGTATATATGATTAACATTTTCCGTAGCCCCCTGTATATAATACAAAATGATTAATCCGAATCAGTCAATGCATTATACTAATAAGTATAGGAAATATAAAAATATTCTATAAAACATTTTTCCGTAGCCTCCCTGTATATAATAATACAAAATGATTAATCCGAATCAATGCATGTACTAATAATTATAGGATATACAAAATGTATATGAACACAACAATTTCCGTAACCCCCTGTATATAATAATACAAAATGATTAATCCGAATCAATATATGCATGTACTAATAATTATAGGATATACAAAATGTATATGACCACAACAATTTCCGAGCCCCCTGTATGTAATAATACAAAATGATTAATCCGAATCAGTCAATGCATGTACTAATAAGTATAGGAAATACAAAATTCAACTGACAATCTCCATAGCCCCTGTATGTGACATTTTTTAAACAACCTGCATGAAAATTTATCAGAATACATAAAAGATGAAATTAGTTACCCTATTCCGAATGTGAGTATGTATTGACAGTAGAAAATACCATTCAAACAACTACTTTAGGTCAATAAATGCAACAAAATAATAAAATACCCTGTATACAACTGAATCAATATGCGTACATGTCTAAGTATAGGAATACCTCCTATATATGACTGTCAATACTGAGTATAGGAAATATACCCTATACGACATTTTTCGTGCCCCTCTGTATATACAATTCATGCAAGTCTCAATTAAAGAACAGACCTCGAGAATGCATTAAAAGCAAGCTAGATCTGTGCGATTAATGTCCACATCATTTACAGTACACCGCGTAGGTAGGTTGATAACATTAACATCATACTTCTTTTTACTGGCTATCACCGCTTACCAAGAGAACGACTTTACTGGAGTTTGGATGAAGATGTCGCAGTGCCAGCAGTAGCTAAAAGCATGTCCCGAAACAGATTTCAAGAAATAAAAAGGTACCTACACTTTTCAGACAACGCAAACTTGGATAAATCGGATAAGATGTTCAAGGTTCGACCAATGATGGAGAGACTGAACAAGAATTTCCAGCAATGGGGTGTTTTCCATAAAAATCTTTCCCTTGATGAGACTATGGTCAAATATTTTGGCCACCACCCCGCAAAACAATTTATTAGAGGAAAACCGGTAAGGTTCGGTTATAAGTATTGGATGTTGTGCAGCGATTCCGGATATTGCTACAACTTTGAAACCTACTGTGGGGCAACTCCAACACTTCAAAAAATCCTTAGGGTCAACAGTTGTTTTAAAATTATTAGATATCATCGAAGTGCCATCAGATCATATAGTGTTTTTCGATAATTTCTTTAGTAGTCATAGTCTTTTGCAGACTTTGAGAAAAAAAGGATTTAGAGCTACCGGTACGATTCGAGATAACCGAACAAAGAAATGTCCCTTACTATCAATTAATGAAATGAAACAGAAAGAAAGATGTTATTATGAATACCAGTATGACAAAGCCAATTCTTTACTTTTTGTCAGATGGAAAGACAATAGCATTGTAACTATGGCTTCTAACTACGATTCAGTCGAACCTTTGTCTCAAGTCAAACGTTGGAGTGTTGCAGCCAAAGCCAAAATTGATGTACAACAACCACTTCTGTTTTCTAACTATAATAAATCAATGGGCGGAGTGGATTTATTAGATCAAGCGGTGAATAATTACAGAATACCGATTCGAGGAAAGATATGGTGGTGGACCCTCTTCACCCATATGGTAAATGTTACACTGGTGAATGCCTGAAAAATATCACTGATAACTCAAAACCCAACAATGGATTTATTATCATTTCAGCGGAATGTAGCTCGACACTACGTTATGAACTTTACTAAATCTACTTTTTCTCCGACTCGTTCAATGGGGTCAGTACCACGGAGTATAATTAGAACAGAAGGTGGTCACTTCCCAGAAAAGATAGAAAAACAACTGCGCTGTCGCATGTGTCATTTAAGGGCTCGTTGGAAATGCCTTAAATGTGGTGTAACCCTTTGTCTTGAACGCCCGTTTTATAAATTTTCACAAACAATAATTTTTTGAATTTGTATTGTTTGATTTAATAAAGCATATCTGGAAAAATGACTCTTATAGTGCCCACCATACCCATACAAGTACACCATTTTTTTTTCAAAAAGTATAGTAGATATTTATAAAATACAATTTTTTATATGTTTTTTAATTGCTAATAATTTACAAACTATAAGAAAAAAGCACAGAATTCGAAAAAAAATTTTCTTGGGAACTAATGGGTTAATAGTAGAGTGCAAATCAATTTCTATCTTTCCCCCCGTTGGCACTTTTAGAGTAAAATATATGACCTTACCAGATATGTTACTCATGCCCTGTAGATTATGAATCCACTTGTCAAAAAATCGTCACGAATATAAGGGCACAAATCAAATTTTTCTAACTAACCACACCACGTGATAGAGTCAATCATGAAGCGTATTTCATCCAAAAATCATTAAATTCTCTGTTGAATTTCTATTTTTAAAATAAATAAAGAAACGAACTTTTACATAGGCTTATATGGCAGTAAAAATCAAAAATCCTCATTTTCTCTGTTCGACTACGGCTGAAAATTAATTATTTTTCGTCTACTTTTCCATTCCCACGACGATATCTCCCAAACTATTATATTTATCAAAAAAATATATTCTTTATAAAATATTTGCCATATTTTCTAGATTACAATGGTTCTTAAATCAAATTTTTTGAGAATTTGATAACCATGATATTTAATAATATGTAGCGTGATATCAATTTTCGAAGCTTATCAGCGTTACAGATTCTCGCTCTCCCACTCTTTAAAGCTGTTGTGTTGAACACTCCACTTCGCACCCGCAATGGCCTATCGTAAGATATATTAGCGCATGGTAACTCTCGTGGTTCATGATATTAATGAAATTTATGTCTTGAAAATGATTACTCTGGACTAAATAATATAAGTACATATATTTGTTTAATATTAATTCACCGTTATTTCACCTTACATAAAATTTTTGTGTAATAGATTAACACATTATAAGAAACTCGGTAGTTCGATGTTAGCAAGATACTTTCAGCTGGTATGTATTTTTTTAACAGAATTTTCTACCATATAGGTAACTGAAGAAGAAATGAAAATGGAAAGTACTACTGATAGCGCAAGTTCTGAAAGTGATGAGACAAAAATAAAATTTAAAGAAAAACAGATTCGTAAGTAATTTTGCTTAAATTGTATGAAACTGGGCCCTGTAAACAAAGGTTTTGATAAATCGTTTGCAATATTTATTCATTGTTTAAAACTCCGTGAAAAAATAAGTAACCAAAGAGAAGATGATATATTCTAGAACTATGCGATTTCGAAAAACAAATCATTTTGGCTGTTTGGTTTGGCACTTGCTTTTCTAGTTTTACTGGCAAAAGAAATATGGAACATTGAAGGAGAAAAATGGAGAAAGAGAAAAAAATTAAAAACAGTTCAGATGGATGGAGTGCATGTCCAATAACTTCTTCAAGCGTATCCTTGCGTAAAATGATTTTTTTTTTCAATAAAATAGCTTTCTCAAGTAATGACCACGAACACAGAAAGAAAAATAAGACTATTATTCCACCAAAATCCCATAATTTTCTAAAGAATTTGTGCTAACGATTTATGCTATAGAAACTAAATATCATGTTTAATGTTTCTAAAGTCACAATCGAAAATGCAAAGTTTCATGCCTCGTTTTCTGTTGGAATTAGAACTTATTTTTCGTTTCTCTTTGTAGATTTAACAATTTCGACTCCTTTGCCAGTAAATGTATTTATAAATAGTCTACTGATCTCTCTTTTAGACTTATATCTATCCATTCTAGATACTTCTCATCATAAATTGACGACATGCCATACCCTTTTTGCTTTAAAAACCATTTCTCAAGAATTTTACATATTTTAATAGAACTCCGTTCGTTGTCTGTCCGTTTTCCACTTTTATTTTTGTTGTTAGATAGACGTCTGCATTTTATATAGCGACTTTGGAAACATGAAATATGATATTCAATTCCCATAGGTATTAAATCGTTAGCACAAATTATTTCGAAAATTATGGGATTCTGGTAGGCTAGTAGTCTTACTTTTCTTTCTCGTTCCGTGGTCATTACTTGAGAAGGTTTTATTGTTGTACTTTTGACAAAAATACATTTCTCTATTTAAAAAAATTATTTTACGAAAATACACATCGGAAAAAGTTGATGGACAAGCATTGGATCCATCTGAACTCTTTTCAATTTCTTTCTCTATCTATTTCCTTAAATGTTCTATATTTCTTTGGCTAGTAAAACTAGAATAGCAATTTCGGTGCCAAACCAGTCAAAATTGTTTGTTTTTTTGAATGACATGATGCTAGGATATAGATCATCTCCTTGGTTACTTATTTTTTCATAGATTTTTAAATATCAGTAAATGTTGCAAACGATTCTTCAAAACCTTTGATTACAGGGCCCGGTTTCATACAAATTAAGCTAATATGTTACGAATCTGTTTTACATTAAATTATATTTTTCTCAATCTCACTTTCAGAACTTGTGCTATCAGTAGCACTTTTCATTTTAATTTCTTCTAAAAAGCATATACTTACATCAGTTAACAACAATTTAAAACACATACCAGCTGAAAGTATCTGGCAAACAGTGAACTATAGGGAGTTTTTTATAACGTGTTAATCTATTACACAATCATTTTAGGCAGGCCATAATTTTTATGTAAGCCCATGTAACACTGAATTAATATTCTACAAATATACTTACATTTATTTCATAGTAATAATCATTTTCAAGATATAAATTTCAAAATATTATGAACCACGAGAGTTACTATGCGCCAATCTATCTAACGGTTGGCCAGAGCGGGTGCGAAGTGGGGTGTGTTGAAACAGTTTTAAAGAGTGGGAGAGCGAGAATCTACAACGAACGCATGCCGCTGATAAGCTTCGAAAATTGATATCACGCTACACATTATTAAATATTTTGGTTATTAAATTCTCAAAAAATCTGATTTAAAAACCATTGTAATCTGGAAATGAATATTTTATAAAGAATATATTTTTTTGATAAATATAATAGTTTGGGAGATATCGTCGTGGGAATGGAAAAGTAGAGGAAAAATAATTAATTTTCAGCCGTAATCGAACAGAGAAAATGAGGATTTTTGATTTTTACTGCCATATAAGCCTATGCAAAAGTTCATTTCTTGATTTATTTTAAAAATAGAAATTCTACAGAGAATTTAATGATTTTTGGATAAAATACGCTTCATGATTGACTCTATCGCGTGGTGTGGTTAGTTAGAAAATTTTGATTTGCGCCCTTATATTCATGACGATTTTTTGACGACAAGTGGATTCGTAATCCACAGGGCATAAGTAATATATCTGACAACGTCATACATTTTACTCTAAAAGTGGTAACGGAATCGAAGACTAAGCGACTTTTGTTAACGCGAGCACTCTACTATAATATTTGGCGTTATATGCCCGAAATCCTATCCAAGCTAACAGTGTAATTTTTTAATGAAAATAGAGTGAAATGTTATAAGAACAGGATATTTTTTTATATGAATAGAGTACTTTAATATAGGAACAGGGTAATTTTTTAGCAGCGGAAACATGTATACTTGCAATATTTGCGGTAAAATATTCTCTTGGCCTAGTGGTTTATGTCGTCATTCATTTATCCACAAAGACCGTCTCTTTAACTGTGGTTCGTGTAATAAGGCGTTTAAAAGAAAAGACTATCTAAAGACTCATGTATGGAGAATACACACAGAGTTAACCAATGACCAGGAGACGGGGTCGGAAAACAGCAAGCAGGCAATTGAGGAAAAGGAAAGCGAAAGGCGACATCGGAGCATACTGGCTGCACTTAGGGCAAGATATTTATCTCATGCACAATCAAATTAAGAATTAAAACGTGCTTCTGTATCATTTACTGTAGGAGTCAATAGCTGGAGCGTTTAACACCGAACGTTGAATCGATTGTAGGGAGGTAAATGGAGTAAAATGGGGGATAAATTGGGGTGAATAGGGGCTACTTGCTCATTCAACATCATACAGTAAACATGTATAAAGAATAACCCCTATACACAAATGTAAAGTAATTAATGTTGAAAGTTGATGAACCACATAAAAATTAAATATATTATAGTGAAGTTATTAGGTAGTATATATTTTACCGTTGTTCCAAACACTTCCTCATTATGCCTATCTGTAAGTGGCTGTGTATCAGGTGTAAAAGTGTATTGAAGGAGTACAATGCCTCCAAAAATGAGAAGATATTCACCGTTTGTGTAAATTGTGAGATGCAACCTAGAAGACCTCTGGCCGCATAATTGATTTTATGTTACACATATGTCATTAATTTTGGGTGAGCGAGGAATCAAGCAGAAAATTTGTTTCGTACATCATATTAGAGCTGAATGGTACAGTCACGTGGATGGTGTACCAGACTCACAATCCAGATGTCATGTATGTAAATAGGGGCTTCAAATGTGTGGTTGATATATTATAATAATTGTAAATACGTTTTTATGTAAACATATTGTGGTGAATAAAACAATGAATAATGAATATGTTTTTTATTTATACGTAAACAATGCCTTTAACATCGGTGGATCACAGAGCTATTTTATTTTTAGTTCTGTGTGAATGGTTTATAAAGTAGATGTAAATATAGTCGAAAATGCGGTTTTTGTATAATATTGTGTTATTTCATGGGTATATTAATAAAATTTTAAGTTAAATTTTACAATGTATTTCTCTGATAATGCATCATTTTTCTTAAGCTTGATAGGGGTCTCGTATAAAATATATAGTATAATAATATAGCTCCTACATACACATGTATTTTTCATATGTGTTCGAGTTCCGGCATGTTTTTAGACACGATGTCTGTTCTATAAGGGGTTTTCCCCCCGCATAGGGTGAATGAGTTCTATGAATCCTTAAGATGTAATTTTTTAGATTAATGTCTGTCTGTTTACACATCGGAATTATTAAGTCATCATGATGTCAGATGTTTTTCGTGAGAATGGTAGTTTCAGTTGGTTCCCACACCTTGATGGCTGGATGTTTACTGAGTCATCATAATATCAATGTTTTACGTGTCTAGACTTATTTGGACTTGTCTCCCTGGCATCATCTGTTGGTATGGAAATATTCATTCACCCCACCACTTAAGATTAATGCAATATAAAGCGTGCCAAATAGTGGATTGGCATTCGTGTCTGAGTTTTTCCCGAGAATAGAGAATGGCCGATGTAGTAGATATGGTTGATATTCTTCCTGAAGAGTTAGATCTAGACAGTGAATCCAGAATAGAGAAGATGTATGAAGTTAATAGTTTACAATTTGTGCAGAATTGGGCTCATGAATATGTATGTCTAATTCAGCATTACTTTATTGCTTTAGTTGGAGATGAGGCGAAAACGTTTTGTATGAGCTGTTTCTTTGATGCGTCCATGAACTTTAACGCAAACTTCGAAAGTTCCCAGGTGTCTCAACATATAACTAACTATGGTTTGGAATTAGAAAACAGTGACTTAGTTTGTCATGCTTGTGAAGGTCCTTTTTTTACGTAGTTTAACCCGATTTTGTTTGTTATGTAATCACATTTGAGTTTTTGTGGAGAGTGAAAATTGTATGATGTAAAATATTAATAAATATTACATTACTTAAATTTATTGTTTTATTTCTAATCATATAAGATTTTTTTCCATTATTTTTTTATATGAGTTGAAAATAGCTTAGTGGGGAGTATTAGACTGTACTTCTAGAGTTTCTATGTTCAATTCCTAGTTTCAGCATATTTTCTTCTTTAATTTTCCATCAATAATATATATTAATTTCTTAAGATGATTGAATGTATGGTATATTAGCTCTATTTGAGATTATTGAGAGGAAAAATTCGGGAAAGACAGTGTAAAGGGTATCTTGTCTCCATTTTTGCTAGGCCGGTATTCTTTTAGGAAATGTGCTATTTATTTAGTATCCTGTATATTATGGTGGAGTGAAAAAAGGCACTTTTTCACTTTTTTTCGAAATAAGAAATGCTTGGGGTTGCAAAAGTTGCTACACCAGATAAGCAATACCAGGATAAAATATTATTAAAATCTAATGTTATTTTGAGGTGCCGCAAAGACCTTAAAGTTTTGGAAAAACCCGCTTGCAAATAATGTTCATATCTATTTATTTTTTTGTATAAAAGTTTAGCTTGGGTATAAAAAGTCATTCAAATAGTTTTGCCAATCTCTAAAAAAAAACTCAGTTATGTATTAAAAAGTTATGAGTTGCCGCAAGGCTGCTAAATATTCGAATTTTTAGCCTCTGGGCCTTGTTTTGGAATACAACCCGCGCCTGCGTTAAGACCTAATAAAATCTCTTCACTGGTTCGTTTTCCTCCTTCATATGAATGAGCTTCCACTTGCTAATACACTTGAATGGAGCAACACATGGACCTAAGTCTTTCCCAGGGCTGATTGGTATCTCTTTAAAGGTTCGGTCTATTGTTATTTATGAACAGATTGAGGGAATTGCGCTACCCAAAATTGATTTACGTCATGTGAGTAATGACCAAAAATATCTCTATAACATTACTGAAACTGTTACATCTGGCACGTGCCCTCAAAATTTTGCCGATCTTCAACCGGGCCCAGTAGCACATTCAAGATGGATGACGATTGCAAGTCGCATACTTCGCCTTTATACAAGTACCAGTGACCCATCAGAAACTCTCATTTCTTTGGCCACTTATATTGTCAAAGTGTATGCCCCTATCTGGTTTTCAATTAAGACAGAGCTAGAATAATGCTGGAATGATGCACGTCATATTTGGAAGTTGATTTCATATAGCAGATATTTACCAAATAAACTTAAAGAAGTTGTTGATCCGGTGATACAAGGGAACTCATATTTTGCGCATACTGAAAATGTAATGTTGGCTATGCTGAAAGATAACAACGAAACCAGCAGAAGAATAGCATTTTTAAAGACTAGAAACAATAAAAGGGTGTCGAACAGTGTTAGAAAGTTTGTTCCGGAGCTGAATTTTAAGGCTTTAAACTACTATGAGATAATAAGCTACGATGACTTTTCTAATGTTGAACCGCCCATAACTAAAACGATTAATCGCGAAGAAATCCAAAGATATGTCATTAATTTTGGGTGAGCGAGGAATCAAGCAGAAAATTTGTTTCGTACATCATATTAGAGCTGAATGGTACAGTCACGTGGATGGTGTACCAGACTCACAATCCAGATGTCATGTATGTAAATAGGGGCTTCAAATGTGTGGTTGATATATTATAATAATTGTAAATACGTTTTTATGTAAACATATTGTGGTGAATAAAACAATGAATAATGAATATGTTTTTTATTTATACGTAAACAATGCCTTTAACATCGGTGGATCACAGAGCTATTTTATTTTTAGTTCTGTGTGAATGGTTTATAAAGTAGATGTAAATATAGTCGAAAATGCGGTTTTTGTATAATATTGTGTTATTTCATGGGTATATTAATAAAATTTTAAGTTAAATTTTACAATGTATTTCTCTGATAATGCATCATTTTTCTTAAGCTTGATAGGGGTCTCGTATAAAATATATAGTATAATAATATAGCTCCTACATACACATGTATTTTTCCAATGTGTTCGAGTTCCGGCATGTTTTTAGACACGATGTCTGTTCTATAAGGGGTTTTCCCCCCGCATAGGGTGAATGAGTTCTATGAATCCTTAAGATGTAATTTTTTAGATTAATGTCTGTCTGTTTACACATCGGAATTATTAAGTCATCATGATGTCAGATGTTTTTCGTGAGAATGGTAGTTTCAGTTGGTTCCCACACCTTGATGGCTGGATGTTTACTGAGTCATCATAATATCAATGTTTTACGTGTCTAGACTTATTTGGACTTGTCTCCCTGGCATCATCTGTTGGTATGGAAATATTCATTCACCCCACCACTTAAGATTAATGCAATATAAAGCGTGCCAAATAGTGGATTGGCATTCGTGTCTGAGTTTTTCCCGAGAATAGAGAATGGCCGATGTAGTAGATATGGTTGATATTCTTCCTGAAGAGTTAGATCTAGACAGTGAATCCAGAATAGAGAAGATGTATGAAGTTAATAGTTTACAATTTGTGCAGAATTGGGCTCATGAATATGTATGTCTAATTCAGCATTACTTTATTGCTTTAGTTGGAGATGAGGCGAAAACGTTTTGTATGAGCTGTTTCTTTGATGCGTCCATGAACTTTAACGCAAACTTCGAAAGTTCCCAGGTGTCTCAACATATAACTAACTATGGTTTGGAATTAGAAAACAGTGACTTAGTTTGTCATGCTTGTGAAGGTCCTTTTTTTACGTAGTTTAACCCGATTTTGTTTGTTATGTAATCACATTTGAGTTTTTGTGGAGAGTGAAAATTGTATGATGTAAAATATTAATAAATATTACATTACTTAAATTTATTGTTTTATTTCTAATCATATAAGATTTTTTTCCATTATTTTTTTATATGAGTTGAAAATAGCTTAGTGGGGAGTATTAGACTGTACTTCTAGAGTTTCTATGTTCAATTCCTAGTTTCAGCATATTTTCTTCTTTAATTTTCCATCAATAATATATATTAATTTCTTAAGATGATTGAATGTATGGTATATTAGCTCTATTTGAGATTATTGAGAGGAAAAATTCGGGAAAGACAGTGTAAAGGGTATCTTGTCTCCATTTTTGCTAGGCCGGTATTCTTTTAGGAAATGTGCTATTTATTTAGTATCCTGTATATTAGGGTGGAGTGAAAAAAGGCACTTTTTCACTTTTTTTCGAAATAAGAAATGCTTGGGGTTGCAAAAGTTGCTACACCAGATAAGCAATACCAGGATAAAATATTATTAAAATCTAATGTTATTTTGAGGTGCCGCAAAGACCTTAAAGTTTTGGAAAAACCCGCTTGCAAATAATGTTCATATCTATTTATTTTTTTGTATAAAAGTTTAGCTTGGGTATAAAAAGTCGTTCAAATAGTTTTGCCAATCTCTAAAAAAAAAACTCAGTTATGTATTAAAAAGTTATGAGTTGCCGCAAGGCTGCTAAATATTCGAATTTTTAGCCTCTGGGCCTTGTTTTGGAATACAACCCGCGCCTGCGTTAAGACCTAATAAAATCTCTTCACTGGTTCGTTTTCCTCCTTCATATGAATGAGCTTCCACTTGCTAATACACTTGAATGGAGCAACACATGGACCTAAGTCTTTCCCAGGGCTGATTGGTATCTCTTTAAAGGTTCGGTCTATTGTTATTTATGAACAGATTGAGGGAATTGCGCTACCCAAAATTGATTTACGTCATGTGAGTAATGACCAAAAATATCTCTATAACATTACTGAAACTGTTACATCTGGCACGTGCCCTCAAAATTTTGCCGATCTTCAACCGGGCCCAGTAGCACATTCAAGATGGATGACGATTGCAAGTCGCATACTTCGCCTCTATACAAGTACCAGTGACCCATCAGAAACTCTCATTTCTTTGGCCACTTATATTGTCAAAGTGTATGCCCCTATCTGGTTTTCAATTAAGACAGAGCTAGAATAATGCTGGAATGATGCACGTCATATTTGGAAGTTGATTTCATATAGCAGATATTTACCAAATAAACTTAAAGAAGTTGTTGATCCGGTGATACAAGGGAACTCATATTTTGCGCATACTGAAAATGTAATGTTGGCTATGCTGAAAGATAACAACGAAACCAGCAGAAGAATAGCATTTTTAAAGACTAGAAACAATAAAAGGGTGTCGAACAGTGTTAGAAAGTTTGTTCCGGAGCTGAATTTTAAGGCTTTAAACTACTATGAGATAATAAGCTACGATGACTTTTCTAATGTTGAACCGCCCATAACTAAAACGATTAATCGCGAAGAAATCCAAAGATCCATCACGGAACATTGTCAGCTAACTTTTCCAAGATTCTTATGTCACACACAAGCTGTAGAGCGGTGCATTCGCTTAGGGACTGAAGCTTCTGCAACAGTTTGCGAAACTGAAAGGAATGGGAACATTAGAAGCATATTAAAAGAACCATAATGCCCAGTTTTAATAAAAAGTCCGAGTTCAAAATAGAACAATAACTTTTGGTGGTTGGTTTATTCTGTTTTTGTGATTCTCTAATAAATTTGATTTACCTATATCTATAATATATTTTTTGCAGTTAAAGTTACGCATTGTTATGTTATTTATTTTTATGTTCTTATGTTCTTGAATAAGCTTATAAATATATATCAGCTACTTTTTACGCGTATGACATATTTTATTAAAATTATAAATTAAAACGATTTTCAGCTTTTTACTAATATTTACGGACTCTTGTGGCACCTAAAGGTTAAATCCGTAGGAAGTAGTATTACTTTTTTCAAGTTAATCTTGAATATATCTACTCTAATAAATTACAAGTATAATTAAATTTGAAAAAACCACCAGTTTTTCAAAACGTTCATAAATGGCGTCATTCACGAAAATGGAAATAAAAATGGAGATTGCGGCAGCTTAAAAAATTAACAAAATTTAAAAAATAAATTATGACGTGTTTACGTATGCTAAGTGGCAACTTTTGCACACCCAAGCTTTTTGAAAATAAAAAATTTTTTTTTTCACTCCACTCTACTGTATATTGCATATTAATGGTCATATATCGGAATAACCGTTCAAACATTTATTTGAAATTGGCTGTTTAATGCTGACACAATATGCAGTCTGGATGTTTAATTGGTTGCATATGTATATATGTGCATTAATGACATTCTGCATTTAATAATTTAATGTAAGTAGTTAAATTTTTACTGGTTGCATACCGTTTCGTACAAATCTTTTCGGATTTCATTATGCTGTGATACAAAATATATCGAGTCAGCAAGCTTCTAGGCGTCTAATTAAACGAAATTATATTAAAAACTATATTGATAGAGTCTCACATTACATATTCGCGATGGACGACTACCTTATTCTTGTGACCTTCGATATTTCGTGATTTGTGATTTTTTAAACTTTGTCCTATTTTCAGAGTAATTGGATGCTGTTTTTATTTTGTGATATGTGCATGAATACATAATTCATGGTAAATTTTAGGTGAGTTAAATTGTTTTTCTGCATTGCTTTTATATGAATGTTAGTACTTTTAGACCATCGTTTATATTTTCGTAGGGTTTTGAATTGATTTTATAGATTTTTTGCAATATATTATATATTTTTTTCACCATTCACATAGATTATTGCATTTTAACGTTTTATTTTTAATGTTTTATAGAGAGTAAATACTTCATAGGTAGTAAATTTATTATTTAAGTGTTGGTACTATTTCTAAATTATATTTCACCTCTGAATATTATTGCTTTTTTAAATAAGATTAAAATGATGGTTTATAAATATTTATTAAGTGTATAAAAAATATTATTTTTCCATAAGACAGTATAAATAAACTTAAAGTAGTTAAAATCATAGTTTTTTAAATATTTATTAAGTGCATAAAATATTATTTTACAAAAGGCAGTATAGTTAAACCTAAACTTAATAGTTAAAATGTTCCCGGCGTAAATGTCCTATTAGAACTGGTACTTGATTCCCAAACGTGATTATTTCATCAATGCGTCTAAGTGCATTCTGAACATTTTTCATTTTTTTCTCGTATTTTTTCAGTTTTCTCATTAGCTCTGCATGCTTTTTGGTAAACAGAAAATTCGCACGCCACGTATAATACCTATCCCCAAAGTAGGTGGCGTTTTACCTCTATTACCTATTTTCGCCGGATATCAACTTTAGGGACTCTGGCTGGAGGTGCCGCCGGTGTCGCAAAAGTTGTCCATGACGTAAAAAGCGGTGGACAACAATTGATTGAAGCACAACGGCATAATAAAAAAATGGAAGCTATTGCATTAGGCAAGAGTGGAAGCGGTATGTATGTAAAACCATATCGTAGCGGCTTAGGACTCTACCTCAAACCATATCATAAATCAAAAACTAATGAGTACCCTCCCCCAAAGAGCTCTCACCAATACAGATCTTAAGAAATATGCTCTCAATGTTTTCAATATACCATATTTTCGAGGGGTATTCATGCGTGATACTTTACCTAATTCCGGTCCACGTTGCAACGAATCTGCCATTATTAATCTGGACAGTATTAGTGGTATTGGAACACATTGGGTAGCATATAAAAAGTATGGTGATGTGGTTAACTACTACGATAGTTTTGGTGACTTACCTCCACCTAGAGAGCTTGTGCAATATTTGTATAGAGGGTTGAGGGGGTGTCGCAGAATTTTATATAATTGCGATCGTTAACAAAATTTCAACATAGTTTGGTGTGGTCACTTGTGTTTGAAGTTTCTTTCCTCAAAACAAAGTTTCCAAAATGAGTATGAGTCGTAAAAACATTAAGAAAATGGCAGATTCCTTGAAGGCATTCTCGAGATTACACAGTTTAGTAAAAATGAGTAAGGAATAGCTTGCAAATATGCCGAAGGAGGCTATGATTGCCTGTGCAGCGGATGAAATTGTCAGAGTGTGGGACAAGTTGCCGGAACATCTGCAAAATGATGTTGACATATTAAAGTATCAATATTGCATAGATCATTATAATAATGATAGCAAGGCATCATGTAATGATGTAAACGATGGACCAACACCGCGAAAAATATTCTGTTGTTACTGCAAAGTAGGCGACGTCAGTGTGGTGTCTGATAATACGGTTGATATACCCACATCAACAACAAAAAGAATAATTCCAAGTTGTTGCCTTCAACAATAAAATATTATGTAAACAGATTTACGGTGTTAGTCATGTCACGAACATTCACCATATCGGGTAATTTGAATGTATTGAGTGCAAACTTTTACCCACCCATCGAATTAGAAATTAATAGTATTTATGGTTTGGGGCTACACGGTTTCTATTCTTACAACTCTATTTTAAATGTGGATGAAAGTAACAATATAATTGGTTACAAAGTTAAAAGTGAATCCCCCACAATATTTATAATAATACCACCAGGAACCTATGAGATTGACGAGATTAATAAGGCGATTCAGAAAACCATAACTTTGAATATGGTTGGTGACAGTAGTAAATCTAACGTTGACCAGATATTCTATTTACGTGCAAACAATAATACGTTAAAGTGTGAGATTCTTTCAAAATACGGCATAGACTTTACACATAAACTCTATAGCTAATCTTTTAGGGTTTCAAAACATATACTTAATGGCGAATGTTACACATGAATCAACTTCACCGGTTAACATCATGCGAGTCCGTACTGTACGTGTAGATTGCAACATTATATCAGGTGCCTACGTGAATGGTGAAGAAGCACACACTCTTTTTGAGTTTGATATAGATGTGGAACCCGGCTATAGGCTTTCAAAGGAACCTCAAAATTATTTATATGCCCGTTACACCTGAAGGGCGACAGTTCATTGATAACATTACTCTTAACATTTTGGATGATAACGGTGCACTTGTAGATTTTCGTGGGGAAAAGATTATTATAAAACTGGAATTAAAAAAATTGCAGTGGGATTATAAACAATGGGTGTTCGTTATAACCATCAACGACAGCTAAAATTACATCATCCTCCATATTACAAATATGATGTCGAAGATATCAATAAAACATGTGGAAATAGTGATAACCGATTCATTTCACGTGTAAGTGTGAAACCATCAATATATAGGTTGTCAGCTAAAGATCGAGCTTTTCTACAATCCATTGGGTTAAAATTGCAAAGAAATTAATAATGACTGTTATAAGTTCTAGTGAAATGTTGGAAGTATTTGATGAACCGGTGTTTGATCATTCCCTAGTTAGTTTACATGAACACACTTATAAACCATACGGTTCACCATATTATAAAAATTCGGATGAAATAAGAATACCTATTCATTTTCAAGATCTCATACTGGACATTACTGATAGTTATATCTACATAGAAGGTAAATTTACACCTAGTGTTGTCAACAAAACATGTCACCTCTCCAATAATGCTTTAGCATTTCTTTTCGATGAAATTCGTTATGAAATGGGTGGTGAACAAGTAGCGGTTGTTCGAAAACCTGGTGTAACAACCACAATGAAAACGATGTTTTCTTTTGGAGAGACACAATTGCTATCGCTATTAACATGTGGTTGGGGTCTTGAAGAAGGTAAACAGGATATTTTTGATACTGCAAGTAACATATTTAGCGGCAGATTGCCGCTTAAATACTTGATAGGTTTTGCAGAGGATTAAACAAAAGGAATATTGAATGTAAATCAAGAGTTAATTTTAATAATAGCTCGTTCATATAAAAATTGTTATATTGGTGAAGTAGATGCAGAGTTAGAAATCAACAAAATTGAGTGGAAGATTAGACATATACCTGAGGATAGTATGAACTTAAGCTTCTGAAAAGAATTGAGAAAGGTGGTGATAGTGCAAACGTTAAAATTGCATATCGTGTGTGGGATCTTTACGAATTACCTACTTTGCGTGAAACATCGTCAGATGTATGGGCGATAAAAACCACAACCAGTCTGGAGAGACCTCGCTATGTTATTTGTTTTCAAATACCACCAATTCCGACAATAGGGAAAACAATGTTACACAGTTTATACATGCTGGTGTTAATAATATTACACTCTACCTAAACTCGGAAGTATTTCCATATGAGCGTTGGATTTTGATAAGAAATTATGTTTTCCAGCTTATTACGCCTATGAAAATTTCCAGCGAAGTTACTATGGTAAAAGCATGAGTGAACCAATGATTAATTTTGGAGAATTTCTGAAAAATCCGATGTTTGTAATCGATTGCTCCCACCAAGCTGATGCCTTGAAATCATCCACCATAGACAATAAACTTGAGTTTGAAACGCGTAAAAATAAGTTCCCCAAAAATACTCGCGTACACGCACTTAAATTACATCATACTTATCTAAGTTATAATGCATTAGACGGCTCTATACGTAGCGGCATTACACATTTGTAACACAAATTATCATTATATTTTATTGATTTAATTTTTCGATAATGGTGTACAAATATTTTATATGTATATGAATGTATAATAAATCCACATGCAATTACTGAATAAATTATAAATTTTGTCAACCCTCACCTCCCACACCTTCTCTGCACAATTAAAAAAAATAAGTCATGAAATAAATAAGATTTAATTAAAGAAATAAACAGTTACATAAAATAAGAGCTAGATTAATTTATAAAGAATTGAAGACTATAATTTAATTAACATAATTAAATGCATATGTATTTACAACTACAAAAGTTAGTCTTTTTTCTTTTTAGTCTCTCCAATGTTTTTTTATTTTCTTCACATACATTTCGGGCACTATTTATCTCTTCCGTTAACCTCTCTACCCTTTCCTTTAACATCTCCAGTTCAAATAATTTTGTTTCATATTCAAGGTGTGATGATAAAACTCGTCTCTCCCACTCCTCACAATCATTAACAATGCTCTCACGCATTTTCATAAATATTGTATATACTTCTTGTTGGGAGTGTTGTGAAAAAATTTCTCCTACATCTGCTTCACGACTGGTAGATGCTCCTTCGTTTACATCAAACACTACATCACCCACCTCATATTTGTTCGATCTCTTCTTACTCATATTCTTTTTAGTAGCTCTTTTGACTTTAGGGTTTATCTTTTCCGAGTCATTCAAATTTTTAACAGCCTTTTTCTTCCACGGTTGCGTAACTTCAAAATCTGAATCATCATTGTCGTCAAATGGTAATTTTCTTTTATTCTTTTGGGCGGGTTTAACACATTGTCTTGCAGGTGATGAGTTGACGACTGTGTTATCCTGAACCATTATACAATCGATCGATTTTTCAACAGATGTGCTCACCTCTCCATCGAAAATATCTCCTATATCTGTTTCACAACTGGTAGATACTGCTTCATTTACACCAAACACCACATCACCTACCCCATATTTTGTCGATCTCTTCTTACTCACATTCTTTTTAGCTCTTTTGACTTTAGGGCGTATCTTTTCCGAGTCACTCAAATTTTGGACAGCCTTTTTCTTCCATGGTTGTGTAACTTCAAAGTCTGAATCATCGTCATCGAATGATGATTTTCTTTTATTTTTTTGGGCGGGTTTAACACATCGTCTTGTAGGTGATGAGTTGACCACTGTGTTATCCTTAACCATTGCACAATCGATAGGCTTTTCAACAAATTTGTCCACCTCTCCATCGCTGATAGTTTCAAACAGGATGTCAGGGTTGCATTGTTGTGTAGTGATGTCAACATCCACATCACCCAACACATCTTCAAAGTTTGGCAATACTACGGTAGCGTTCAATGGTACGCTGTTGCCATCGTGTGATTCGGTTGTCAAATTCCAAAGAATGGGAAACCGTAACGAGTTTTCACCTGCTTCACTTGTAGCAGGTACCACAACCTGAATATTGTGCACGATAATAGCACCGGATGTATTTGAAGTTGCCATGTTCACGAACTTATTGTTGCACAAAAACTTGAACACAGTGACTAGAACACTTAAGAAAACTTATGAGAAATAATTGCTTCCTGCTACAGCTGCTAGTTTTATATTTTTCCTCTGCTTACTCCCACTCCCATTGGTTATTTCTCATTGGATGTGCTTTAGGTACTAAAATAGAAATACTGCTGAAGGCGATACCTCTCACATTTTGCTTACCTCTCATTGGTTGTAATTTGGGGGGCGTTCTAATGCTCATTATAATGTGGGATGGATTACCACAAAATGAAAAATTACCTGTAGAATACATTATCAATTTCAGAATTACCCAGCAAATAAACATTAGCTAAATTATGACGCATTGAATATATCCTTGAAAATATTGATACAAAGGATTCTAATTATGACATGCATGTTAAAAAATAATATTAATTAAAATGTGGAATGAGTTACCACAAAATAGAAAATTGACTGTAGAATATATCATCAAAACTCGAGATTTCCAAATAAATGAATGTAACTAAATAATGGTTTTTAAAATTACTTGTAATAATGCATTGTCGGGGTAAATGACCTCAAAAGTCAATGACAAATGCGTGGCAGTATATTGTTTAACCCAACCACCTAGACATGTGACGTCATGTCTAGACAACTAAACATAGGAAATTGACTGTAGAATATATCACCAAAACTCGAGATTACCAAACAAATGAATGTAACTAAATAAGGTTTTAAAATTTACTTGTAATAATGCATTGTAAGAGTAACGAAATTGAGTAAAACACTACTATGTTTTTTACCACTATATTTGCACAAAAACGTGACTGCAGTTTCAACCCTTTTTAGGTCATTTTCAAACAATGATTCAATTAAGAATGAAATACAAAAGATTTGGTCCCTATTTAAATATGTTTCTGGAATTAAACAGATTAGAGAATTATGAAATTATACAGGTATTTTATGATATCCTAGCTATCTAAGGGTGGGGTTTCTCAGAAATTTTAATTACATTTTGGTAGCAGTAAAAAGAGGTGAGTACATAATATCTAATTGATCATTTAACAAAATTAAATCATCTTTATTATTGTATTTGTATATTTCCAATGCTTCTAACAAATTAAGTTTAAAACCTTTGCTGGCATAGTGTAGGATTTCCATATTATTAATATCAGGGAAGTTATGTCCACTCTCTAATAAGTGATTAGAAAAAGCAGAATCTGTTTTTTGTAGTCTGAAGGACCTATCATGAACGAGGTATCTTGTTCTAAAATTACGTCCAGTCTGTCCTATACAGCGTGATTCTTTTAAGGCAGCCATTAGAATATTTCCTACTTGCAGATCAGATAGACATTTGAGATTTGGTACCCTACCATAACCGACCATTATGAGTCCGAATATAATAATTTCAAAATGGTGGCACTTCCGAAAATACCGGAAGTCGATACCAACTTGCTTATTTTAAATGGAACACCCTATATATTTTCGACATTTCGAAATTACCATAAAATCCTGTGTCCAATCATGTAGCACACTGTATACCTAAACTGAGCAGTTTAGGAGATATTTGACATTTTATAAAAAATTTGACGGGTGCAACAGTTTGCAATAACCCTTATAACTTTCTTCGTGTAGGGGATCGTCATTTGTTCTTTGGCACGTAGAAAGAACACAAGATGAGCTACACTCTACATTGAAAATAAATTCCATAATAGTATACCAAGTGTTCCATTTTTCACGTTACATTTTGTCAAATTCAAACCTCAAAAACTTTTTTATTTCAAATGGAACACCCTGTTTTTTTTTTACATCATGTTATGTAAAATTAAATTCTCTTTTCACTAGTATAAGCATTGTAGGAGTTAAAGTTACAACTTTTTGAGATATTCGCGATTTTCTTAAATGTTCTAGAATTATTAGTAAAAATTATCAACTTGGCCATGATTAGAAACGGTCATTAATGTCAGTCATTCTCTTATGTTAAAAAATGCCAGCACGTTTAAATTACACCCACGAAGACTTTTAGATTTATTTATTATTCATCGAGAATGTGATAAAGTAATACCAAGAACATGTAACACATTTTGTACTCGATATCCACAAGAACAGAAACCATCCACCATACACTGTAAAATGCATATTGGATAATTTTAGATATCTGTCAAATGGCTCATGCCAAATTTTATTATGGCAATAGATGTAGAATTAAATTTGAGGTGGACTTATAAATTTATGTCCTATACCTACCTAAAACATGTACTTTTGAATTATTCATAGGTTTTTGTTGAAAATTGCAATTTATCCAAAAAAAACATAGTAGCCTATGACACAATTGAAACAATAAGGACAAAAGAACAAACGAACTTTTAAACTGTCAGTTTTTAGTTGTAATTAACTACGTGTTGCTGGTCTTTCATAAACGAAAATGGCCCTTTATTCAAATGAAGTGATTTTCGATTTATTTGTGATACACGGCAACTGCCAGAAAATCGTTGCAAGAACCTGTTGCGAATTTAATGTCAAATATCCCAATTTGCCGCGGATGAATAAACAAAAGTTTTCAAGACTGAAAAACAAGTTTCTTCGTGCCGGAAACATTCATCCTCCAAGAAGAAGAACTAAATCTGTTAGGGAATCTGAAGACAATCAAATAAGCGTTCTGGGATATTTTGACGCGTTTCCAAGATCATCGATGCGAGCAGCAACTTTTGATTTAGGATTGAGTTACTCCACGATACAGAGAATTTTACATGATCATAAAAGACATGCCTACTCTTTCATACGGTTACAAAAGCTTCGACCAACCGATTATCCCAGGCGAGTAACTTTTTGTGAAGAGCTTTTGATCAAAATACAGGAAGACCCCAATTTTCTGAGACGAATTATTTGGACGGATGAAGCGAAATTTGCAGATGGGGGCTTTCAACAGAAGAAATCAACATTTTTGGGCCGCCGCAAATCCCCACCTAATCCTTGAAGTTGAAAATCAAATTCAATTTTCCATAAACGTTTTCTGTTTACTAATGGATAATCGATTACATTGGTACATGTATGATGAAAATTTGAATGGGAACAAATATTTAGAGATTATTAACAATGTGGTTCAAGATTTTGTCGATAATCTTCCATTGCAGCATGCCGTCCATTCGTGGTATCAACTGGATGGAGCACCAGCACATTCAACAAATGCTGTAGACTTAAGGCTGAGAGAATTGTTTCAAGACAGATGGTGGGGTAAATAGAGGTCCATTTCTTTGGCCCCCAAGATCACCGGATCTGACGCCATTAGATTTTTATTTATGGGGGCGAGTTAAGGATCTAGTTTATCAAACTGCACCCGCGACTAGGGAAGACTTGAGAATAAAAATTACACAAGCCATGAATTAGATTGATGGAAATGAAATAAGAAATGCTACCACAGCCGTCCAGCGTCGGATTATTGAGTGTTTGAACCAAAATGGTGCACATATCGAGCATCTTCTGTATATACATAGCAGTAGTTACTTTACGCTAGATCAAATATTTCCAATATATTAACAAATTGAATTAGGTAGGTAGATATCTACATAGTATGTTGTATTAAACACGTATCTAAGTTTAGTTGTTACTGTTGTGTTCTCTTGTTTCTATTGTGTCATAGGCTATCATGCTTTCTTTGAATAAATTTAATTTTCAACAAAAATCTGCGAATAAGTCAAGAAGTACATGTTACATGTTTTAGGTATAGGACATCTTGATATAAGTCCACCTTAAATTTAATTCTACATCGATTGCCATAATAAAATTTGGCATGTGCCATTTGACAGAGATAAATATCTAAAATTATTCAATATGCATTTTACACTGTATGGTGGATGGTAATTAAAATTATTTGATACTTCTTCTTTTTCTTCAATTGTTTCTTCTTTGTAGTAATTGGAAAAATTGTTCATTAAATTCTTCTGTTCAAGTTTCTGGGTTCTCCTTCAAAGGATTGGAATCCACCACTATTCTTTATTTTCTTCTAAATAGTGTTTTCAGGATCCTACCGACTGCACCAATTTGTTATATGGATCTTGTTGAAAAACACTTTTTAAAAACTTTTTATTTATTTTCGATTAATAATTATAATTTACAAAACTTTATATGAGAGAAAACCAAGCTTGGAGTTCTCCAGTACAATGTTTTATGATTAGATACTAAGTTAAAGCGTTGACCGAGATAGAATGACGCTAATTTACAATTTTGGCTATTTATATGTTTTTGAATCTGCCGATGACAAATTGCAATGTTACACAATATTGCGTTCGAAAAAACAGAGTAATAAATTAATATTGAAAAATAAGTGAAATAAAGTGACGACTTAAAAAGGGCCTTGTTAAAAGGTTTCAGATTTCATAGACTTTAGGTAATTATCGAACTGCGTTCGAAATAATCAAAAACAAAGTAATAAATCAGCAGTTTCAAAATTAACAAATAATGTTTATAAAAGTTTGACATTAGGGTAATTTAAAGTATAAACAATAGAAAATAATAATAGTACATGCGACACAAGAACTACGCACTATTTGGGACTCTATAATATTTTAAATATGTAGGGATTAATTCCTATATAACATACATATTTTTGGAAAGTTTATTTCACTAACACTTAAAAAAAATTTTTTTCCAAATTTAAAATTTCCACGTTTCGTGACACGCTAAACCCATTTCAGAAAAAGAAATATTTGAAATTTTTATTTACCAACATTGAAAAAATTTGTACCAGTAAAATAGATGAAACATTTTTTTTCTTTGTTCAAATTTAAAATTTCCACGTTTCATGGCACTCTAAACCTATTTTTAAAAAAATATGTATTTTTGGAAATGTTTTTTTACCATTTCAAATAAATTTTTGTTTTCCAAATTTAAAATTTCCACGTTTCAAGGCACTCTAAACCTATTTAAGAAATACATATTTTTGGAAAGTTTATTTTTACCAACATTTAAATTTTTTTTTTCCAAATTTAAAATTTCCACGTTTCATGACACGCTAAACCCATTTCAGAAAAAGAAATGTTTGAAAAATTTTTTTACCAACATTGCGAAAATTTGTACCACTAAAATAGATGAAACATTTTTTTTCTTTGTTCAAATTTAAAATTTTTACGTTTCATGGCACTCTTAACCTATTTAAAAATATACATAATTTTAGAAAGTTTATTTCACTAATACTTAAAAAAAATGTTTTTCCAAATTTAAAATTTCCACGTTTCGTGACACGCTAACCCATTTCAGAAAAAGAAATTTTTGACATTTTTTTACCCACATTGAAAAAATTTGTACCACTAAAATAGATGAAACATTTTTTTTCTTTGTTCAAATTTAAAATTTCCACGTTTCATGGCACTCTAAACCTATTTAAAAAAATATATGTATTTTTGGAAAATTTATTTTTACCAACATTTAAAAAATAGATGAAAAAAAATTAAAATTACCACGTTTCATGACACGCTAAACCTATTTAAGAAAAAAAGAACTTTGAAAAATTTGTTTACCAAAATTTTTGTAAACATTCTTACCACTGAAATAGACGAAATTTTTTTTTCTTTCATTAAATTTGAAATTTCCACGTTTCATGGCATTCTCAACCTATTTAAAAAACTGATTTGGTTGAAAATTTTTTTAAACATTTTTCAAAGAAAATTTTGTTGCTCAAATTTAAAATTTTCACATTTCATGACACGCTAAACCTATTTCAGAAAAAACAATTTTTGAAACATTGTTTTACCAACATTTTTAAAAAAAATTGTACCACTAAAATAGATGAACAAATTTTTTTTGTTTGTTCAAATTTAAAATTTCCACGTTTCATGACACGCTAAACCTATTTCAGAAAAAACAATTTTTGAAACATTTTTTTACCAACATTTTTGAAAAAATTTGTACCACTAAAATAGATGAACAAATTTTGTTTGTTTGTTCAAATTTAAAATTTTCAGGTTTCATGGCATTCTAAACCTATTAAAAAAAATTTTTGCCAAGAGCTGCACTCTACAATTGAATCACATTCAATAATAATAATGTACCGAGTGTTCCATTTTTGACGTTACGGTTTGTAAACTTCAAACCGCGAAAACTTGTTTACGTCTCAAATGGAACACTCCGTATTTTTATCCATCATGTAAAATGAAATATCTTCCCAATATAAGGCATTGTGGGGGAGGTTTAAGTCTGTACTGGTCTAAGAATCAAATAATACAAAATTAAGAATCACTCTGTTCTGTCTGTCTACCAGGGAGGGGCCTCAGTGAAAGACATTTTTCTAATTAAGTAGGTATGTAACATTTGGGTATAAGTAAAGTGGGGGGCGGTGCCTTCTCGTAAAACTAAATAATATTGTACTCTTATTTTCAAAATAACTCTAAATAAAAAATAATGTGAATGGTGCCTGGTAGGTAGGTAGGTAGCAAGCAATTAAGAAGTTTTGATTTTGAGAAGTGCGGCACGATCTTGTAGGGTTTTAACACTACTTGGACGTAATGTTTCTTTTTAATAAAGTACCATGTGCAGAATCGTTTTTTTTTTTTTAAATCATTAGAACCTCTTTTTGTGCACATTTCTAAACAAAAATCATTAAAAAATAATTTCCTTTTATTTACAATGACATGGAGAACGAAGCAGTCAATGAGGTTTTGGTGAGTATATAATTTTAAAAATTGTGATTCATCGGTGTTGTTTGTCGGCGCCGGAATTATTGTTTGTTGTTCGTGCGAAATGAGGAGTGTCACTAAACGACAGTTTCATCATTTCACGAAACGATGTTTGCTATCGCGTCTCGTCGAAACGGTTGTAACTTTATGTTTCTTTTTTACGGGGGGCTCGATCCACAAGAATCGTTGCAACACAAATCATTTATCGGTTTGATTGGCAATAATGATAAAACATTGAAAAATATGAAGAAAAGCGCCAAGTATAGTACAAAACGTATTAAGATACAAACACATACAAGTGAACGATCATAACAGAAGAGCACGCACACTAACCAAAAACGAGGTTTTTACTCGGATCTACGTTGATCCGGATCTGTCAATTTTACCAAACACACCGCTTCTATTGTCACATTTACATCAAATAAACTTAATGTCTGTCCCGCCCATTAGTGCGAGGAAGTCCAATATCAATATCTGGCTCATTATAAGAAATATGTAAATGGTCTTAAGTAAAAGCTATAGGGCTTGCTTTGTTCTCTATTTCTAAAATATTGTGAAATACACAGGGTGTTCCTTTAAAGCGGGACAATTTAAAGGTACAACTTTTCAAACGGCACACCCCCTATATATGTTTAAACCGTGGAAGTTCACCTTACATTTTTATGCACGGTACTAAATTCTTCTTTCATGATGCCGCAACGTTACCAACTTATTGTAAAGAATATGAAAATTGTCGGATAAGCGGTGCGTCACAAATATCATAAAAAAAATCTATTAATGACAGAGTAACATTTCGGCTGGTGTTGTATTACTGCTTATCATTTGCAGCCAAAAAGTTTCGCTACCATAGCGAAGAAAATTTCTTCTTTTCCTGTAGCACATAAATTCTTTCTTAATTTTGTAAAAGTCATCCTGTCGCAGAAAACACATTCGGTCACGCCAAAAACTTTTAGATCAAAAACAGTACAATTTCTTAATTATAATGGAAATGTCTTATATATTATTTAAAAGTATATCTGCTGTAGGAATAAGCTGAAAATTAGACGAAGCTAAAAATACTCTTTTCATTAAACTTTCTCGAATACAAATATATTTACTTTTATAAGGAAAATGATGCTGTATACGTCATTTAATTTTTTTATCAACTATTAATTTGTTCGTCATCGTCAGGTTTCCAATGCTTATCACATTATAAAAACCATTTTTTTTTTCATCAAAGATATAATTTAAGAAAAAACGAATTCGTTTAGAGCAATTTTTTAAACCATAGTGTATGTATGATGGCATAAAATGCTTCCATCTCTAATAAATTTCCTCCGGAATAAATTCATGCGTTCATAATTTTTGTTATAAATATATAAACGGAAATATTTATTCCTAAAATACAACTTTAGATAATGCGCAAACTTATGGAATAAAAAAAAATTGCTATTGGCGACCTGAAACCGTTAGACCAAATAAACTTCTGTGCCAAACCGATGTTTCATATACACTTATACGAATTATTCATTTGTAATTTAAAAGTTGCTTCATATATTTGAAATAAATGTTACATAACGACCATAGATACCTCACTTTAGGGCTATGTGAAAAATATAATTTTTCAAAAAAAAATTTCAAAATAATTACGAATAATAAATATTAAATTACCTAAATATGAAATTACAAGCGAAAAATTTTTATACCGCGGAAAGAGACCGATAACAAATGGTCAAGGATTCGGTACAAAGACTAAAATCAGTTAAAAATAAACATTGATTTCCATAGTTGATAAATTTACAGATTTTCTTTGAAAGTAAAAAATAAAAAACATCAATTTGTATTATTTGCTTAAAAGAAAAAAACTTGTTAAAGAATGATGGCATTTATTTTGATAGGCAATAAATGAACGGTCCTTCCTTTGGAGTAAAAAAAAGTAACATCACGTATATAGAACACTAAGTATTAGCTTAACACTGAATTTTGGCTAATAAAATTAAACAGAAACATTTATCTTAACAGGTTTAAAAGTAAAAAACATATAAAATGTAAAGAAAACACTAGATTCTTTATAAACTTGACACTTCTTTCATGAAATGTCAGTTTTGTTGTTTTATTGGTAGATGTCATTCTGGTAATTCTACTACCACCACGGCCATTGCGGGTCGTAGATCAAAAACACGCACCCATTATTTTACTATTTGCCGTCTTTACAAACGCTTCCATGCCCCATTCAACAACCATTCCTTTATACATTTCTGTCATAATGACATCGCCATATCTATTACCTATGGTAAACTGAATTTAAAATCAAGTTAAATTTTTAAACCACTTTGAATTCTCTTGCAAGGGGCGATTCACTCTCCAAATAACATATTTCAAATGAGGTATAGGTATACTCGTATGTATAGGTACATACGTACATGTGAGTTTCTCAAATTACTAGGTATACAGATTCGGAAAGTGTTGGTTTTAACTTGACAACGCTGCATTTTCAAAAAAAAAACGCCACAGTACGTACAATTTATTACGCTGAAATTAATGGTGTAAAAATTATATAGGGTGTGCCGTTTAAAAAATTCTACCAATAAGCTGTCCCACTCTAAAGGAATGCCCCGTGTATTTCACACTATTTTAGAAATAGAGAACAAAGCAAGCCCTATAACTTTTATTCGAAACATTTTTTCATATTTCTTATAATAAGCCAGATATTAAAGTTCCTCGCACTAACGGGCTACCCCGTATACGGCGGTGCGAGTTAAATAGAAAATAATAATAGAATTGATTAGGTATTTCGCTTATAACGGTTTTATAAATTAAGTTTTTCATTTTCGATTTAAGATTTTGATAATTCGATATTAGGAATCTATATTTCGGGAATGATACCGAGCAGATGCGCATCCATTAATTTAAAGTCGAATCGTTTTTCTTTAATGAATCGAATAAAGTAATAGTGCTTAACCTTCCAGTAGTCGCGCCCGGTCTCTCAGACCGGCCCGACAATGTATTACCGATATTTGAGAAACTGGAAGGGGTAGCTATCTCTCGAGCACAGTACCTTCGTAACTATACCCAGCGTTGGCATTTTTAGTCCTTTGGGACTAAATTTGGTCCTTTTGAATTGTATTTAGTACTCTAGTACTCCCCAAGCAAATCTAGTCCTTAATAAAAATATTCATTCAATAACAATATATTTTTCGACTTAGTTGTAAGTAAAATAAAATTACATTGAGTTGCAATAAAAAAGTTGTTTCTTATTTTGCAATTAACGATTTAGTTGTCACGTTGGGGCACGGGGCATATGGCTTTGAAATTTGAAAACTTCCTGTACTCGTCGCGCGCCGTTCATCCTTCCATCCTCGTCATTTTAAAGGTTAGATTACGCCACGGCCGAAGTCCCGACCGTCACAACAGTTAATTTGAAAATACCGGAAAGTGCGTGTTGATTTGTTTGCATTGTGTCTTTTGTTTTAATATGAACATCTAGTTAGCGTGTTAATTTGTTTATTATTAAAGAATGGATAGGTAAATATAAAATAACAAATATTCTAATTTTAAAATCCCTACAATAATAAATTTTTTAAAGGTTTTCAATAATAAAAATAACTCGATTAGAGGCAATTCAACTACCAGAGAGCTTTAAATCCCCGTGCACAAGTACGCCAGACATGCAAGCAATTAACGATGAAGATGAACAAAATACCGATTTGTCAGGAAGTGATGAAATTGAAAAGACAACGTTAAAGAAAAAATATTTTCAAAAATTTGAAGCTACTTGGAAAAACGAATTTCCATGGGTTGAACATAACAGTGCATCTGATATGGTAGATATTTGTAATATATGCAAAATAAATATCTCAGAAAATATCAGTCATTTAAGGAGACATTATAATTCTCAAACCCATATTAAAAAATTTAAATATAGTTTTACCTATTTATAACTTATATTATTTCTACTCTTATATTTTATAAACAATACATGTTAGCAGTTATACTGATTTATTTACATATTTATTGTTTGAATGTTATTATTTTATTTGTGAATTGTTTTAAAATAAGGTTTTGGTTTCTTTATATATATATATTTTATGTTATTACTTTAATACTTTGCCTAATTTTATTTTTAACCTGCAGTTCTCTACTATATTTAAATTTAGTCCTCTAGCTGCAAATTTAGTCCTCTTTTGTTATATAATTCAGTACCTAGCAATGAGGGGGTCAGGCGCAACGCTGACTATACCCTATAAAGCGTTAGTCTTTGTTAGAGCAGTGTTGTGTTCATACGTCAATAGCTATAACGTAATCCGGTCTCTGAGACCGGGGTGACTACTAGTGCAAATATTTGGTTCTCTGCGTTAATTTATACAAATAGGTATAATTGCGGTAAAATAATAATTTTTTGTTGATATATTCATTTAAAATTTTTTTAGACATGAGTTACGAACAAGAGCAAGAGAGATTGAGGCTTTTGTTAGAAGAAGTTCAAAGTGATAATGAGGAAGTAGCTTACGATGAATCTGATGCTGACGAATCAGATCATGAACAAATAGAATTTGAAAATAGTGAATCGGAACAAGACATTTCTGATACAGAAGATGACTTCATTGAGAGCAATTCATTGTCATTCATAGGAAAGAATAGGCTAACGTATTGGAGAAAACGTTCGCAAGAACCAAAAACTGTTAGAACCAGATCAGAGAATATTGTCAAAATTTTACCTTCCCCAAAACTAGCTACAAAATCTTTGAACGATGCAAAAGAAATATGGGAATATTTCATAAATGATGCTATGATTGATTTGATTGTAGAATTCACAAATCAATTTATAGAATCAGTTTCTCAAAAATTTGCGCGATCTAGAGATGCTACTACAACAAACGCAATTGAGATTCGTGCTTTACTGGGACTACTATACATGGCAGGACTTTATCATGCAAATCGTTTGAATGTTGAACAATTATGGAATACAGATGGGTCTGGTATTGAAATATTTCGCCTTACCATGTCCTTGCAAAGATTTAGGTTTCTACTGAGATGCCTCTGTTTTGACGACATGAATTCTCGCGAAGAACGAAGGGCAACAGATAAGCTAGCAGCTATACGAACTCTTTTCGATAATTTGGTGAATAATTGTCAAAATGGTTTCAACCACTCTGAATACGTAACAGTTGATGAAATGCTTCCAGGATTTACAGGAAGATGTAGCTTTCGTCAATATATTCCATCTAAACCGAATAAGTATGGCATAAAAATATACGCATTATCCGATGCCTGTATGTATTATACTAGCCGAATGGAAGTTTATGTTGGCAAGCAACCGCAAGGACCATTCAGTTTATCAAATAGTACCAAAGATCTTGTGCTCAGGCTTACTGATGATAATATTCGGAATACCAGTCGTAACTTGACGATAGATAATTGGTTTACGTCAATCCCTTTAGTTGAAGAACTGATGACACCACCTAATAGAATGACTGTTATTGGAACTATCAAAAAGAACAAGACTGAATTACCATTGGAATTTTCCAAGCCTGCAGTACGCCCGGAATATACCAGTATGTTTGGATTCAGACCCAAGTGCACTCTTGTATCTTACATCCCGAAGAAGAAGAAGAACGTGCTTTTAGTCTCTAGTATGCACAAATCTGACGAAATTGATAAGCAGACTGGTGAAAAGCAGAAACCGATAATTGTTACTGAATATAACCGGACAAAATGTGGTGTGGATGTGGTGGATAAACTTTGTGCCAGTTACAACTGCTCTAGAAATACTCGAAGATGGCCAATGGTAATTTTTTATACAATTTTAAACGTAGCTGGCATTAACTCTCAGGTAATATACTCTTTCAATAATCCGAAAAAAACAGTTTTAAGGAGACAATATTTGAGACACATGGCCAATCAATTATTGCATCCTCATTTACATGTACGTGCTACCATGCTGTGTCTTCCTCGCAATCTAAAACTAAGATTACGAGAAATTTGTGAGATTGACGATGGAAATCAACAAGTTCATCCACAGAACAATTTACCTGGAAGATGTGCATATTGCGATTGGAAAAAAAATAGGAAAACTAAATACGCATGCTTCAAATGCAACACATACATGTGTTTAGAGCATATCACAGCCATTTGCCAACATTGCCGTGAAAATACTCTTCATCAGGACTAATATAAATTTTTTACAATTATATTTATTAGTAATACACCATATAATATTAATTTTAGTCCATAACAATCAAATCATTGAAATTTTTTTTTAGAATAAAAGTTTAAGATCCGAGATTTGAAATATTACATATTTTGGTTTTTGTTTGTAAAACTGTACTTAAAATAAATATTTTACACTAATACTGCATTACCGAATACATTATTTATCCTAGAAACCCAAAGTGTAGCGAATTTATAAAAACCTATTTTATTTTGTCTAAAAACTATTTTTTTTTAAATCCCGGTTTCTCAGACCGGCGCGACTACTGATGTCTGAAAAGTCAGCGCGACTACTGGAAGGTTAAGTTAACTCGGAGGTGGATAATGTTAAAGAAAAAAAATGTCATTTTTGTAGCAGCGGTCCGGCGATATGCGATTTCATTTAATTTTTATGTTCAACATTCACAGGAGGAGATTAGAAGAAGGATGGACGCAAGGAGAAGCGTTGCGGATGACCCAGTATCGTCCGTACTGGCGTCCGTGTTAGATGCCATAAATCAAATGGAAACGAGGATGGTCGAGCGAATGGCAGAAGAGCGGGCCGCCCGCAGCCATCAGGAGTCCGCATGCGTGCGTGTCATGGGGTCGCTCGACGAGACTATGAAGGAGGTCGTTAGAGAACTGGTAAGTAGATCTTCATTTTCCGTCTCAACTCGTCTTCAGTGTTTCAACCGATATTTTATTTTTTTTCTGTCTCTCTTTTAAAGACCCTAATTCGCACCGCCTCGGGGTCGCTCGACGAGACTATGAAGGAGGTCGGTAGAGAACTGGTAAGTAGATCTTCATTTTCCGTCTCAACTCGTCTTCAGTGTTTCAACCGATATTTTATTTTTTTTCTGTCTCTCTTTTAAAGACCCTAATTCGCACCGCCGCAGTAAATATTTCAACGAAGGTAGTTGAGGACGAAGCTGAGGAGCTCAGTATTTCTTCTGCACTAGATATGACTGCTACCCATGATGGTGTCGTTGTTGTTGGCGAAGATGTCGATCTCCTAGAGATTATGACACAGCGAACCGCAGGAAAAATATTTATTTATTAAAGCCGGGTAAGGATGGTGGTATCCGAACAAATATGCAGCTCTACTTCTTTTAAGTATCCAGAACTGAAGGATTGTATTGCCTTTTTGCATGCATTTGGCGGCTGCGATACAGCCTTTGCCTTTTTTAGGCAAGGAAAAAATTAAATTGTTAAATTGCCTATTAACGATCCAAACCTGTGAACTCCAGCAAATATTTTTTACAATCTGCAGGCTACAGCCTCGCAAATTGCTGACAATGGAAATAACATGATTTAAAAAATGTACAGCTCAAAACATGAAAAATTATAGCCTAAATGATTTACGCTTCATTAACTTCAAAAGATATTTTAACAAGTCCTCGTTTCACTCAAGTACAATGCCAATTAATGTTGGTGTACCTCAAGGCAGTGTACTTGGACCACTTATGTTTAATATATAGGTATCTTAATGATTTAAGTCTCTCTATTAATTGTGACTTCATTAACTTGTTTGCTGATGACACCTTGATTGCAGTTACACATAGTGATGTTAACATTGCCATTGAGAAAATGAATATCGAATTAAATAAACTGTAAGGATATCTAAACACTAATAAATTAAAATTAAATATAAATAAAACCAAGGCAATGATTTGTACTAAAAAACATAATTACTCTAAATTAAATATAAATAATTTAATATACTGTTTGGTAACAACAAATTAGAATTGGTAACAGAAATCAAATATTTTGGCTTCATGATTAGTAACGATTTAAGTTCAAAAACACATTTTGTGCATATACAAAAGAAAATATCGAAAAAATTGTTCTTCTTATCCAGAATTTCTAAATATCTAACGATAGCCACAAGTATAACAGTTTTTAAAACAATAATACAGCCTCACTTTGATTATTGTGCGAGTATCCTAAATTTCCTTGATAACAACAGCATTGCTGTATTACAGAAACTGCAGAACAGAGGAATGCGAATTATATTAAGATGCAACAGACTTACACCTATTAGATCAATGTTAAATGTATTAGACTGGTTAAGTGTGAAACAACGTTTAAAATATTTTACATCAATTTTTATATATAAGATTTTAAATGGTTTACTCCCTTCTTATTTCAACAAATATATTACTTTTAATAATCAAGTACATAATCACTCAACTAGATTAAATAGTCATCTACACATTGGAAGGAAAAAGTGTACCAGACATATGCACACATTGTTTTCTGATGGTTGTCGGGAATATAATATGTAGTAGTAGTAGTAGTTACCAAATAAAATCAAAGAAAGTACCAACTTGATTGCATTTAAACGAGGATTATTTGAATATATTAAAAGTTTATAACATGGCACCCATGCACATTATTATTTTTACTATTTTAATCATTTCCATACTTTTTACTACTTTTTATATTTTGTTAGTGCTTTTAAATTTAAGAATGTCATTATAAATTTACATATTACGTGGAATGTGTCGAAGACATGTATTAGGTTGTCCTATTTCAAATAAAGATTATTATTATTATTATTATTAAACCACCCACCAAAGTGCTGCCTAATACCATAGTTTCAGAGTTTATCCTCAGATTCAAAATTCGATTGTAATAAAAAAAACTGTAGATTTGGGATAGAGAATGACAACTAATGGTTTATCACCAATTGATTCAAAATTAGACCTGCCGCCGAGCGAGATCGTAAAAAAACTTTCGTGCCGGTGTGTAAAAGGTTGCAAAGCAAGTAGCAGTTGTCGAAAACATGGCTTACGATGCACAACTCTTTGTGCATCGTGTCATGGGAAGCATGTTCGAATATCGAACACACTTTAATTGCAGATGATTCAAATATAGATGCAGCTTCAACATTGGAAAAAGTCTTAATAATTGCAATTTACCGTTACCTGAAAATGATGTAATAAATGAATCGGAATTTGAGGAGTAGGTTAAGGGACTACAAATCTCCAACATGCACAAATTTCACTGGGCCAACTGAGTTCCACCGTAGCTTATTTTGTTCGTTTTTTATTGCGCACATTTTTTACCTGAACACTTTTTTTCGTATAAAGTCAACTTTTCCTTTAGATCGCGTAACACCGTTTTTCGCGATTTGTCGCTTTTTTTTTTTTACAAATTCCACCAAAAGATTCTTTTTCCAAACCAATAAATACCATCTTCTTCCAGACATCGTAAACTACATGTGAGTATTTTTCTTGCTGGCGTTGGAGTTAGTCTAAGATCTGGGTCCCTGAAGAGCTAGCCCGCCTACACTATATGAGCGACGATCCGGGGAGAGAAAAAGTATTTGCAAAGAGAGGAAACAAACATGCTAGAAGTATATCGGATACTTCAAAAAATTCAACTTCTGTCATGTTTGCTTGTGAGGGGGGGGGGACACTACTACTACTACAATATTTTCAGCCATTTATCTGTTAACATTATAACGCAATGTGAATAAAATAATACAACATTTATATGTCTTCTTCCCAACAGCAACCATATAAGCCAGCCCTTGGATGTGGCAGTATTTTGAGCGGTGAAAATTATTAATGGATTGGAAGAAAAAAATAAGGGCGTGGTGTCAAAGACTTCGTTCCCGTTATTGCTCAAGGCATCACTACAAGATTTACAACCCAATCTTGAGAGGAATATTAAATCTGAAGGGGCATTGACTCAACCATTTGAACTAGCCGCTACACCCTGCAACAGGCCATTTGGCTACAGCCAATAAGAAACAGAATTGCAAAATGTGACCTTTGACAGTTGACGATTGATAGCATTATTCATCATTGACATTATTATTGACTATTGAGGTCCTTGTTATCTTTTTATGTTGAAGTGTTGTAATTATTGTAAATCCATATTTTCAAAAATTTGCGTTGATTATATTAAAAGTTCATAATAAAGAAGGTAACTATCCTATATCTATTTAAAAGTGAATTATTTATTATTTGTTTGCTTATAGTAATGAAACATTTTCTTTATAGGATTTTGCAAACAGTGGAAAGAAAAGCTATCTATGAGAACTAAAGGAAAAATTATATATAAAAATATTAATGAAATCTTTGCATTCTTTCGATAACCTGACTTCTGGTTATGCTAACAAGTAAAATTCTGATTTGCCATTCTCATTTTAACACTAGCATCCAACCTAGTCCCCTACGGCTAAGCAGGCTAAACTAGTATCTACATGATCCCCTACGATATGTAAATTCAGTTAAAAATGAGAACAAAGGCCTGAAATTAATTTATTTACGTACCTTGTCTTTAAAGACGTACGCACCTTGTCTTTAAAGACAAGGTACGTAAATAAATTAATTTCAGGCCTTTGTTCTCATTTTTAACTGAATTTACATATCGTAGGGGATCATGTAGATACTAGTTTAGCCTGCTTAGCCGTAGGGGACTAGGTAGGATGCTAGTGTTAAAATGAGAATGGCAAATCAGAATTTTACTTGTTAGCATAACCAGAAGTCAGGTTATCGAAAGAATGCAAAGATTTCATTAATATTTTTATATATAATTTTTCCTTTAGGTCTCATAGATAGCTTTTCTTTCCACTGTTTACAAAATCCTATAAAGAAAATGTTTCATATCCCATATCTACATTTATATAGTAAACTCATGCCTACTTTACAATATAAAAAACGACTAGGTAAATCTTTTTACTGAATAATTGTTCTTCTGCTTTAGGAATATCAATAATTCTTGATGGAGTCGGTAGAGAAAATCAAATGTTCATTGTACCATAACATATATGGTCGGTATAAGAATTTAAGGAAATATGTAAGAGAAGAACATCCGGATGAATTCGACAGAGTGATTCAAAGTGTTCAGAAAAAGTATAAATGTTCATCCTGCAGCAAACAGAATTGCAAAAAAATCGCTTAGTAAGCACGAACGACAAATATATAATATATCATATGTGAAACTTGATGCATTACACAAGTGTCCTTTGTGCAATTTTAAACATTTTAGGAGAAATCTTCTGTTGGGGCATTTCCAAAATGAGCATCAAATAGTTACAAGATGAATATCTAGAATTTACATCTCTTAGTAATTTTAATGTTTGTAAGAAATGTTTTGAAAAAGAAACACGTTCGAGATTTACAGTAAAAAGTGGTGTACATCAAAAGCATAACACAAAATTCATATATTATCAGTGCCATCGAAATGGAGATTTTCAGTCGGTGTCAAAAGGTATCAGACAATTGAAGACGCAAGGTAGCAAGAAAATAGATGGATATTGCTCTGCTCAAATATCTGTTACCTTGAAAAATGATGTTTGTACAGTGAAATTAACAAGAACTCATATAGGGCATAAGAATGACTTGGGCCATTTGACTTTAACTGACGCTGAACGGCCTGAACAGGAGGCGTTAGCTTTAAAAATTTCGTCAGGAATTTGAAAATAAACATTAAATAACATTAAGATGATGCAGTAAGTGTTAATGCATGAGTTACTTAAAATATATAGGTCTGATACAGTGTGTATAGATGGAACTCATGGGTTGAGTCAGTACTCCTTTGAACTAATAACACCATTATTGAAACATATTCTTTATAGGATTTTGCAAACAGCAGAAAAAATAACTATCTATAACCAAAAGAAGAACTTTGTGTAAAAATATTAATGAAATCTTTGCATTCTTTCGATAACCTGAATTCTGGTTATGTTAGCAAATTAAAGTCCTAAAATGAATTTGTCTAATTTCTTATTTGACAACTCTCATTCTGACACTAGCATCCACACAGTCCCCTACGGCCATGCAGGTTAAACTAGTATCTACATAACCACCTACGATCATGAAGATTCAGAGACTGTTTGGAAGGTACTGACATTTGTACAGAAACGGAATTTCCTAAATGTCGCCAAAGAAGTACGAAAAAAATGCCAGGAGAGAAGTGTACTGACGAAATTAATATTATTAATGACCAGGGATCACTAGAAAGATTTGAAATAGAAACGTATAACATAATAATTAATCAAATCACACAAAGTACTGTGCTGTGTTGTAACACGCCGCCACGGTGGGTCCGAAGCAAGTTTAACTCAAAGTGTCTGTCACTTCGGATTTTTTGATTTTTTCATATTTTTGGATGTGTGTAGAACCCATTTCCACAAAAATTAAAATAACCAATCGCAGATTTTTTTTTAAAACACATTTTACTTTTTTTGTGCCATTAATTATAACAAGCAAAACTGAGGTGAATTAAAAAAAAAGCAAAATACATTTTTAGATAATTTGACGAAAAATAACAACTTTTTATTCTTGTAAAATTTTGTAGTATTTTCCGAGATACAGCGGTCCGAATTTTTCCAAAAAGGAGAGAGAGCGAATAGAAAGTGACAAGAAAAAATCCAGAAAAATGCTGGTACATGTATTATTAAAAGATAAGACTATTTTTCATCCATCATTCCTGAAGTGCACTCTGAAAAAAAAAATCGTAAACTATGAAATATAAAAATTTCAAGAAATTCACACGCATAGGTTGTTATTCTTTAAAATATTGATATTTTGTAATTTTTTGTAACGTGCATATTTTCCGAATTATCAACAGATTTTCACGATCTATACACGTTTTTGATCAGATCAGATGAGGAAGAAGCTTTGATTGATGTAGATGAGACTAGAGACATTTTGGGGACAACAGAAGTTAGTGGTCGGAGTAAAACAAGTTGTGTGGCTGATGCACAAGATGATAATAACCCAGATAATGAGGCAATACAAGAGGGTGAACAAGAAAATACGGTAGCAAATGTAGGGGAATTTGAAGGACGGACCTCTAAGGAGCAGAACAAAAGCAAGCAAGTAAAAAAATAGTAAGGAGGTTGTATGGTACCATCGAAGTCTTTCGTTAAACGAACAACAATTGGCATTTCGTGAAAATATTAATTTAGATCCCAGTGTTAGAGCTTCAGGACTCCGCTTAGTTCTTTGAATATTTCTGTCCACATGACTTTGTCGAAAGTATTGTTGTGGAGTAAGTAATTTATACTCAAAAAAACCCGGACACGGCCCTGTGCGAAATGTTATGCCAGTAAATAAATTCGAGGACATAGGAAGGTATATTCATTTCAATAATAATGAACACCTTCCCCGTGATAATCCCAGCCACTACCGTCTTCATAAAATACGTCCTATTATTCAACATCTGATTGATAAATTTAAAACCATAACATTAGAATATTACTCTTTCAATTGATGAGCAAATATATTCCACAAAAGTTCGGTACTTTATGAAGCAGCATTTGCCCAAAAAAAATACATAAATGGGGCTTCAAACTTTTTGTCATTGCTGGTGTTTCTGGATTTTCGTATCAATTGGAAATTTACTCAGGAAAAGAACATCACAGTCCTCAATTAGATAAAGAACCCGACTTGGGGCATCTTCTAATATAATTGTACTTCTATCACGAATTATCCCCACCATGCAAAACTACAAATTACATTATGTCAACTGAGGAGGTCCGGTCCATTCCAAAACTCGCCATATCCATATTATTTAAAAAAAAAATGAGTTATCGGCTTCTATCTATGACTCTTTATAAGTGAGCGATAATTAAACGTTCTAAAAGTCCCCTTATCCTTTACTAAATACATACATAAAATTGACTGACTTTCCAAAAGTCGCCTTTGCCTATCAAATTTACGTTCCAGAACTCGCCGTATCCTGGCAACCAATCAGCTTCGTCCATTTCGGACATGTTCTTTCGATGTTTACCTAATAATATTTTTTGCTCTTGCGGATATTCAGTATTCATGCTGTAGTTATTCCATGCTGTTTTAGAATAATCATTTTAATATTGCATTAATAAAAAAAAGACCTCAACAAATTTTTGTGTTTTCTTTATTTGTAATGGAAGAATTCAACAGTACCATCAAACCAGTTTAGCCCGGAAGGGAGAGAAAATAAATAAGTGATCTAAAAAACAGAAGAAAACCCTGGCGAAAATAAAGAGGTAAGTGAGGAGTTTTTAATAAAATAGATGGCACCGGCCGTACCGCCATTCAAAGACGCCAACGTTTTTATGTAAAATAATAACATCGAAAACTATTAGCGTTTTCCACTGGTATGCACTGAGTGCATTGATGGTACGGTAAAGTGACGTCATGCCCTACCCGAGTTTTGAAGATTTCAACCGAGTCCGACAGTTCAGTGGAACACGATTCGTAATTATCATTCGGTACCGGTAGACCATAACCTCATTATTTTATTTGTGATTGTGAGCTTATGGTGCTGAGAATGGCTTCTTGCAGCGGAATAATTAATGATGGACAATGTGGGATATGCGGTATAGTTGGCCCTCTTGAGGAAATTGAAAGTCATTTTATGAGCAACCATGTTCATCCTAATGAAAATAATGCCAGCGAAGAGGAACAACAAGAAAATGTAGAGGGAAATTCGTGTGGTATGTTTTGTTATGCCTACCTATTTTAAAGTCTAGTTACAATAATACAAATTTATTATAGGTACAGAATGGGGACAACCAGAAACAAAATTGTTATTGGATAAATATGAGCAATATTTGGGATTAGTTGGGCCAATGAAAAAGTTTAGAAAAAAAAAGAACATGTGGGCTCAAATATCCAATGATCTCTGCCTAATATTAAATACCTCTAAATCACCTACTCAATGCGAAAATCGGTATAAAACAGTGATGAAGCGCAAAAAGAAAGCGGTAGATAATAACCAAAAATCAGGTAACAGTAGAGCTAGTATAGAATATGAAGAAGAACTCAGTAAAATAGCAGCAGTGGATGACAGTATTGAACCAGAAGTTCTGCGAGACAGCAGAAATGTTTTATTTACTCCAAAAAATGCTAAGCAGGACTTACGAATTGCCAAAAGAAAACGAAAAACTGTACAAGAAGTACTATTAGAAATAACAGAAAAAAAAGAGGAGGCAAGGGAGAAGCGCCACACTGAAAAAATGGATTTACTGAGACAACTGTTAGAAGCAAAAAAAAAAATTAAATATGCTTTGAAAATACATATATGTACTTACCTATATTGTTTTTAAAATAAATAGTTACCACCTAATGTGTTTTTGTAAATGATTGCGGAACCTGTAACCAGTCTGTTTCATATATATTTCCTTATCAAGGCTATTATATTGGGATATTGACATGTAGGTATATTAAATAATAGGCACGATACAAGAGAAAATTGCTAATTATATGGTATTAATTATTGACCACATGGTTTGTAATAATTTATAAAAATCGCCATTAATACATTTCAAGTTTCAACAATAAAACACTATGTAGCGATTCTAAAGATTTATTAATATTTATTTAGGCATTTAACAAGTTTCTTATAATCTCTCGTTTATTTTCTCCCAACTGTTTTAGTATTACGTCTCTTTCATTTTCAAGAGTATCGTTTTGCATGTCTTCGTTACCTTCCACTGCATCCAAATTTTCTTCGATATAATCATCATTATCAATACAAAAATTGTGGATAACACAAGAAGCTATTATGAATTTTGTAATTTTGTTAATTTTATGTAAATCTAGCCTCTGCAGTTGCCTTAACCTTCCTTTCAATATACCAAATGCATTCTCAATGAGTACTCTTGTTGCAGAAAATCTTTTATTATAATTCACCTCTTGCGGCGTTAAATTCCCATAATCTCTATATGGAGTTAATAACCATTCTCTAATAGAGTAGGCACCATCTCCAAGGAGATGATAGTTATAATTGCAAATTTGTGGCAATTCTTTTGAAATAAAAGACAATCGATAAACTCGAGAATCGTGAATTTTTCCAGGTGCTCCAGTAAATACATCTAAAAATCTTCTCTTATGGTCACATATTGCTTGCAATGTAACTGATGGTATATCATGTCTATTTACATAAGTAGATTTAACTTTTTGTACTGGAGTTCTGATGTTAATTGATGTTCCATCAATACAGCCTATTACGTTTGGAAACTGAGACACCTAAAAATATAAATTTTCTTTAAATTAGATATATGAATTTAACAATTTGGAAAAGCTTACCTTAAAAAATTCAGCTGACAATGCAGCCCGTTCTTGTTCTGTATTTGGGAAAACAATGATATCTCCTGCAATTTCATCGAAGTAATTTAATACCCTTTCAATTATTCGAAATGCAGAAGTTTGCCCGACACCAAATCGTTGGGCGACATCACGCAAGCAACACTTGTTTCCTGCAAACCTACAATATAAAAAACATAAAATCGTAATCAAATAAATACTTGTAACTTATCAACCAACCATAGAAAACATAAAATGTGGTTCTCTGCTGATATTTTCTTGCTGCCTCCATGACTATTATCGCTGGGGCAGAAAATAGAATTTTGAAAACTGTTTATAATTTTATAACAAGTGTCTCGGTTCATTCGAAAATTTTGTTTAAACTAAAAAAATAGCATTTTTCTTATAACTATTAACATAATTTATATTAAAAACATTGTATGAATTTTCCCGTCAACTAACCTCTAAATCTGAAAATTTATGGACGACACTTTCAATAAAATGTTTAATTTTCGGTTTTTCTGTATTCATTTCTTTTAAAATCTCTAATTCTTCATCATCACTACTGCTAGAAGTTTCCAATAATAAAATCATCAACAACTCATCTTCGCTGTCCACCATATTTGCACTGCACCGCTGCACGAGCTCATAACGACCGTGCGAAATAATTGCCCTCAGTGCGCACCAAAACGTAAAACTTTTTTCAGTGGAATGTGCGAAACTGACGGAGTGCAATCATAAAAGGTCAGTGGAATGTAAATTCTGATCGCAGTGCAAGATAATGCGCACTAGTTTTACCAGTGGAAAACGCTATATATATATATTTGTATTTGAGTATTTGTATCGAGGAGCCACGTCGGCAGCTTCCATCTGCAATTTGATTATAGTAGTAGTATACAGCTTTATTGGAAATTCCAATTCGCTAACGACCGAGGTCTTCCAGCCTATGTACAATACATTATTTTACAGTCACATTGATTTTGTACAACTAATTTGATTATAATTATTGACAAAATCTGATAAATTATAGTGCAGTGAGTTGTTGTTAAAACTTACAATACTTTTTAATTATGAGTGGCGGTCGCAAAAGGTTGAGTGGAGCTCAATACAAGAAGCTTGCGGAAGATATGAGGAGAAGACAACAAAGTGTTTTAGGCAAAACTACTAAATTTGATTATTTTCTGACTAAACCAACAATATCGGTGGTGGTGGAGGAGGAAACTTCGAAGTCTGCAGAATTACAAAAAGAAAATATTGTGGGAACCAGTGCTACTGTTTCAGAATCAAACTTGAAAAATTACCATCAAGAAGAAAATGAAGATTATCCGTCGGCTCTAAAAGATGCGCTACTGTCGGTGTCACAATCGCAACCCATATCGGAGCAATCACAAACAGTTGGTGTGGATGGCGATCCAGCTAAATGGAAAATAAATGATGCAACCATTAATTATTTATTGTCAATTGAAATTAATCAGAACTAAGATGAAAATTTCTCTGCGACAAAAACAGTTATAGGCGACAGGCTACGTTTTCTTAGTAAGGCTGTATTTAGGCGAAAACTTTTAAACGGAGAAGAGCAACCACAAAAATATCTTATATATTCTCCATCGAAACAGAGCTTATGTTACCAGCATAAATATTCTGGAGTGGTGTGGCGGGCGACATCTAGATCCAGGCGGGATCACTGCACATTCAATCAGAACATCATGTGGCGAGAGTATGGTGAACTCTACCTTATCGGTGTAGCAAGTAGTTATACATAAGAGGCGCTACAGGCAGGCAATGTGAGCGACTGGCGAGGTGGGAGAAGTAGGTCAACTGTGGTGGGTCAGGCGGACATATTGCCTTCTTGTGTGCGCGTAGTTGTTAAGTCTTTTCTAGGAATTATCAAACTGTAATTAACAATTCAGAAGTGCGATAGTGCCACGGGCAATTTGGTGTTTTTTTGGTGTCGGTTTTTGACGTGTTTTGTGCCAGGTGTGGACAGCAGAATAATAAAACCAGGCGGGTGTGCAACAGGCGGTTGTGCACGCCGTGTCCGCGTGTTAAAACATGGCGACGAACGATGATGGTGGCGGCGAAATTGAGCTGAATTTCGAGGAGGAAATGTCAGTGGCGGGAGATGTGGACACGGAGGCGATTGTGTTGCGGGTATTTGAGGAAAAATTGGCGGGTCGAATTGAGGATATTATCCAAAAGCAGACCACGAAGGCGATTGACCAACTGGTGGCGGCCAGTATTTCCAGTGGCGAAAAGGCGGCTTCTGGTATATCAAAGGTAGGAGAAGGCGAACGTAGTACTCCAGGCGGGAGCACTACCGTTAGGCGGTCGGCGAGCGGTGGTGACCTGAAGATGGGTAGCGACATGGTGGAGCCATTCGACCCAGAGAATAAGTTTGTCAATGTGGATAGGTGGTTGTCCATGATTGACCAACTAGGCGAGGTGCATGGGTGGTCGGAGTACGAAAAGTCGTACTTCATGCAGATTAAACTACGCGGCTCGGCGAGGGCGTGGTTCAATAGACTCGATGATTTTTCCTGTTCGTGGAGTGAATGGAAGGCGAAGCTTCGGCAGGCGTTTCCAAGGCAGAACGACTTTGCGGTGTCTCTGGAGGAGTTGGTAGCGCGGCGAAAGCTGCCAACTGAAACGATGACGTCATACTATCATTCCAAATTGGCGTTGTGTGGACAGTGTGGCGTTGTTGGTGAGAAGGCGGTCTCGTGCATTATTCGTGGGTTGCCTGAGGAGTTGAGGGCAAACGCGTATGCTTGCAGGTGTGCTACCCCTGAGGCGTTGTATTCCGAGTTTTTGGCGGGCTTGGAAAGGTACCAGACACCGATGTCGACGGTCCTGAAGAGAGAGAGGGGAGATCGGCCGGTTGGATCAGGTGGATCAAGGCGCACTGGTCGTACGTCTCCAGTGGCGGAGGAGAGGCAGGCGGCCATTTCAAGGAAGGCGGAAGCTCGATGCTATAACTGTCAGAAGTTGGGGCACTTCAGCAGTGAATGCAGAGAGCAAAAGGCGGATAGGTGTCAATTGTGCTACCAGGCGGGTCACAAGCAGGCGGATTGTACTAAGAGGCGACGTATGGAGAGTGATGGTGGCTCTAGGGATCGAGGCGTTAAAGTCAGGCTGGTGAGTACCAATTTTGATAAAACTTATAAGCGGGTGGCTTACATTAATGGCGAAAAAGTAAGGGTGTACTTAGACACAGGGAGCCAGTGTAACCTGATGGCGGCTGATTGTGCGGAACGGCTGGGGCTGCAGGTAAGACCAGAGCAGACATTTTTACAGGGCTTTGGTGGTGGTCTGGGAGCAGCACATGGTGATACCTCGTTCAAATTGGCAATGGATGATATTACTATTAATGTTAAGGCGCTAGTAACATTGTGTGATATATCTGATGCTGAATTGGTTTTAGGGCAACCGGCAATAGGTGAGAGTGGCGTAACTCTTACCGTGCAGGGAGGTGTGGCGAGACTCTCCAGAGAGGATGTTGAGGCGTCCAGAAAGGTTGTTGAGGCGGAAATGAGGAGCATTTCACTGGAGGAGGCTGACACAAGGCGACGTGTTGTCCTCAGCCAGGACATCGCGGTGAAACCGGGCATGACAGATATGGTAGGCGTTACCATAGAAGATGCACAACTTGGTGAGCAGGTATACATGAAACATAGGGTGTTTAAGGAAGGTGAAGGAGGGACCATTGTGGCAATACCAAGTGGAGTCTTGTGCCAAGGCGATGATGTCAAGGTGTCGGTGACAAATCTTGGCGATAAGGAGCTACGGTGGAAAATGGGGCGCCTTCTAGCAAGGGCGGAGTGCTGCAGAGAGGTGGAGCAGGCGGGCGAAGCGATGGGAAAGAAGTACAAGGTGAGTACAATTTCTAAACATGTTAGTAATTTAGATATTACTGTAGGTGATGTAGCACAGGAGGATAAAACAAAGCTGCTGGCATTGCTTAGGCGTAAAGCAAATTGTTTTTCAACAGGTGACCATGATTTAGGTTTGACACATTTAGGCGAGATGGAGATTAAACTTAACAAAGGGGCGAATGTTTATTATAGACCTTATAGGTTGTCATATCCGGAGAGGCAGAAGGTGCGAGAAAAGGTGCAAGGGCTAGTAGAAAGCGGTGTTGTTAGGGAGTCGAACTCTGACTTTGCGAGTCCTATTGTGCTGGTGGCCAAAAAGGATGGCGGTATCCGACTGTGCGTGGATTACAGGGCGTTGAATTCAGTAACGGTGAAGGACAGGTATCCACTAGCTTTAATTTCAGACCATTTAGATCGGCTGGCAGGAAAGAAGTATTTTACTACCCTTGATATGGCGCAAGGATATCATCAGGTGCCAATGCATCCTGATTCAATTCACAAGACGGCGTTTGTTACACCTGATGGTCAATTTGAATATCTGAGGGTGCCTTTTGGTCTAGCGAATTCTCCTGCGGTGTTTCAGAGAATCGTCAACAGGATGTTAGGAGGGTTGCAGCATGATAAGGTCTTGGCGTATATGGACGACATTTTGCTTCCTTCGGTGACGATAGAGGAAGGGCTACAACTGTTGGAGCAGGTGTTAACATTGATCGAGCAGGCGGGCTTTAAGTTGAATTTGGCGAAGTGTTCTTTCCTTAAGGACTCTCTTGAGTACTTGGGGCATGAAATAGGTGCTGACGGTATTCGTCCAGGTGTAAGAAAGATCAGGGCTGTGGCGCAGTTCCCTACGCCAACCAATGTACATTCGGTGAGACAGTTTATTGGGTTAAGCAGTTATTTTAGGAAGTTTGTGAAAAACTTTGCACTTTTGGCGCGGCCACTTACCCAATTAACGGCGAAAGGAGTCGAGTGGCAGTGGGGAGAAGAGCAGCAGAAGTCTTTTGAGACTTTGAAACAACGATTGACGGAGAGACCGGTTTTGGCGTTGTATGATAGTAAGGCGGATACAGAACTTCATACCGATGCGAGTAAGTTGGGAGTGGCTGGTATTCTTTTTCAGAGACAGGCGAATGGTGAATTAAAGGTTATTTCCTACTTTAGCAGGACTACTACAAATGCTGAAGCTACTTACCATAGCTATGAACTCGAGACATTGGCTGTCGTGGAGTCCATCAGGCGGTTTCGAGTATATCTTATCGGCGTACACTTTAAGGTGGTAACAGATTGTTCAGCTGTTAGGGCGAGCTTGTTAAAACGAGATTTGGTGCCTCGAATAGCACGGTGGTGGCTTACGATACAGGAGTTTGATATGGAGATCGAGTATAGGCCAGGCGATAGGATGAAGCATGTAGATGCATTGAGTAGGAATCCGGTGGGTGTAAATGTGATCAGTGTGACTGAAACAGATTGGTTTATGGCTGTCCAGCTGCAGGATGAAAAGGCGCAGGCGATTGTTAAGGCGTTAAAACAGCGCAGACCAGACAAGGAGATTAAAAAGAATTTCAGGGTAAAAGATGGGCGTCTGTGGCGTAAGACAGAACAAGGTGATCGGTTGTATGTACCATCAATGGCGAGATTCAATTTGATGCGGAAACATCACGATGAAATAGGCCATCCCGGGTTCGAAAGGTGTTTTGAGCTCATTAGGCGGGAGTTTTGGTTTCCTAAGATGAGGAAATTTATTAAGAAATATACTGCGGCGTGTATGCAATGTGCTTTCGCAAAAGGAGATTATGGCAGAGGCGAGGGGTTTCTACACCCTATTGAAAAGAGGGCGATTCCTTTTGACACGGTGCATGTGGATCATTTAGGTCCGTTTGTCAAAAGTACACGGCGTAATAGTTATATACTAATGGTGATAGATTCCTTTACAAAGTTCATTATAGCTAAACCCACACGAACTTTGAGTTCAGCTGAGGCGATCGATCGATTACGGTGGATATTTGGCGAATTTGGGTACCCAAGGCGAATAATCTCTGACCAGGGATTGGCGTTCACTAGCAAGGAGTTTGCTGGCTTTCTGGCGGAAAAGGGTGTGAAGCATGTGAAAAATGCTATCGCAACACCTAGGGCGAATGGTCAGGTGGAAAGACCAAACCGCACTATAGTCGAGGCGTTGACTGCGAGTGCAAGGAGTGAGGCGACATGGGACGAACAACTACCGGAGATAGTGTGGGGCATAAATCATACTGTTAACGCTAGTACTAAGTTTTCTCCAGCTGATTTGTTGTTCTCATACCATAGCGGGCGGGTGCCAGATCTATCAGGCTGTTCAAAAGATACAGCTAAGGCGGAAAAGGCGAGACTCCTAGGAGCTAGGCTGAAGGCCAAAGAGAATTTGGGCAAAGCCTCTAGGCGAATGAAGGCGAAATATGATAGAGGGCGTAAGGTTGCAACCGACTATACAGTAGGTGACTTGGTGTTGTGGCGACAGGCGGCGACCTCCGCAAAGGAAAAGGGTGTTAACCGAAAGATTGCAAATAAATATGATGGTCCATATCGTATTTCTAAGGTGTTAGGCAATGACAGGTATGAAATCGCTTCACTCAAAGGTGTACGAGGGTATAAGCGATTTAGAGCAGTGGTGGCTGTTGATGCTTTGAGGCGATATCGGAGTGGCGCATGCGTGGCGGGCGAAGAGTTTGATAGTGATTCTGACACCAGTGAAATTGACAGATCTGGTCGTCAGGATCTAATTGATCTATTTGAAAGTTAGGTGCAATTAATGAGGACATTAATTTTTTTCAGGATGGCCGATTGTTACCAGCATAAATATTCTGGAGTGGTGTGGCGGGCGACATCTAGATCCAGGCGGGATCACTGCACATTCAATCAGAACATCATGTGGCGAGAGTATGGTGAACTCTACCTTATCGGTGTAGCAAGTAGTTATACATAAGAGGCGCTACAGGCAGGCAATGTGAGCGACTGGCGAGGTGGGAGAAGTAGGTCAACTGTGGTGGGTCAGGCGGACATATTGCCTTCTTGTGTGCGCGTAGTTGTTAAGTCTTTTCTAGGAATTATCAAACTGTAATTAACACTTATTTTGCATTCCATGTCGACTTTTCCGTGGAACTTCAAAAATTGCTACTGAAGGAGTCAGTGATTGGAGTAATATAAATAAGATAGCAAATCACCATGAAAATTCTCGAGAGCACGCCAAATGTCAAATCGCTCTATTAAACCGTAGAAATAGTTCCAACAGAATGGATTCATCTCTGTGTCAACAAATAGAAAATTAAATGGAATATTGGAAAAATGTTTTGCAAAAAGTAGTCGCTGTTATTAAAAAGTTGGCATCTAGAGGCCTACCTTTTAGAGGAAGAGAGGAAAAGTTTGGTAGCTTGAAAAATGGAAATTACATGATGTGTTTAGAACTTATAGCAGATTTTGACCAATTTTTAGCGAAACATATGTCACAGTATGGAAACCCTGGGAGGGGAAAAACGTCATATCTATCGTCAACAATTTGCGAAGAAATCATAGAATTAATGGCTACAACAGTTGTAAATAACATTCTGAGCGATATTGAAAAGTCAAAATATTATTCTATTATAGTTGATTCAACGCCGGATATTTCCCATACCGATCAGCTATCAATAATTATTAGATATGTTAAAGATGATGGAAAACCAGAAGAGCGATTTATTGTTTTTTTTTCCCAATGTTGGACATAAATCTGAAGATCTAGAAAATGCTTTAATTTTTAAACTTAATGGTCACAATATACAATTAAAACATTGTCGCGGTCAATCATATGATAATGCCAGCAACTTGTCTGGCATTTACACGGGCTTGCAAGCTAGGATAATGAAGCTTAATCCAGTTGCCCTATACGTACCTTGTGCTGCTCATTCCCTACATTTGGTTGGCGTATGTGCGGCGGAAAGTGTTAAAGCGGCCACATCCTTTTTTGAAATATTGCAACATTTATATGTATTTTTCTCCGCATCTACACATCGTTGGCAGTTTTTGCTGTCGAAGCTAAAAAGCTGATGCTAAAGTTCCAAAACGTGCAGATACAACAAGATGGTGCTCACGACACGATGCTTTGATAAGTTTATGTAGTAGCTGGAATGAGTACTTGGAGACTTTAGCTGCAATGGAGGAAAATTTATCTGAAAAAACAGCCGTTCACGCAGAGGCCTCTGGAATAAAACGACAATTAAACCGTTTTGAATCTGCATTTATGTGCGTTTTCTGGGAGGCAATATTAGAGCGTTTTCATAAAACTAGCTTAAAATTACAACGCATCGATATCGATACAAGTGATGTGGCACTTTTATACTTGTCTTTGATCGATTTTGTGCAGTCTCTAAGGAATGAAAATATATTTAATACCTATGTCAGTAAAGCTACAGAATTTGTAGAAGAATCATACGAATACAATCGCCAGCGAAAACGTAAACTTTTTCCAGGAGATTCCAGAGAAAATGAAATTGTATTAACAGGGCGAGAAAAACTAAAGGTAGAATCGTTTTATGCTATACTAGACAAAATCATAGTGGAACTGAAAAAGAGAAGCACGGCTTATGAAAATATTTTCAGCAAATTTAGTGTATTTTTTTCAATGAAAGAATGTTCACAAGAAACATTAATCCAAAAAGCTAATTGTTTAAGAGGATATTACAAAGATGATTTGGAAATGTCTTTCCCAACAGAATGCTTGCATTTTTCTGAACTATTAAAAGGAAGTGACCTAAAAAATGAAAAATATTCGGTGACAGACTTATTATCATTTATGCGGGCCAAAAATTTACAAACAGTGTTTCCTAACATTGACATCGCACTTCGTATATTTGTTTCTATGGCAGTTAGTGTTTGTTCGGCAGAACGTTCATTTTCAGCGTTGAAGAGAATTAAATCATATTTACGGTCTACTATGGATGAAGATTGGCTAAATTCATTGGCGATTTTGGCAATAGAAAGTGACCTGACAACAAATATTAACTTTGAGTCTACCATTAATGACTTTGCCGCAAGAAAATCACGGCGAAAACTGTTTTAATACAGGTAAGAATTACCCTCATTATTTTAACATTTACCCAATTATTTCTTATTCATATGCTGCAGGATATGCTGCAATGGTTGGTTTTGACTGCCACTCTTTTGGAAAAGGCATTTTAATACTTCTTAATACTTTACAATATGTACAGTATGAAAGCAGAATAATAACTGTGTTCCTCTTCGTGTCCATTCTCATTTAACTAGATGCTGAGGGCGCTGACGTCAGAGGTGACACGACGTCAGCAACTATATATAAACGAGGGGGTGACTCGATACAAGTCAGTTGATTTTCAACACTCATCAGTTCTAGTAACTATAATTCTGTTCTGTTTGCGATGGCTGCTCAACAAAATTTTATGGCAAGTGCACCAATTGGCTGCATAAATCATGAGTTTCTGGATTGGTTAGCCGAAGTCGACCTAATAAATAATGAATGGGGTGACGAATTAGATGCTGATGATGCCCTTGGAGATATCGTGGCAGAGCCTGAAGGAGATGTCGTGGCAGAGCCTGAAGTTGATGTAATTGAAAGTGACGAAGAGGATCTATGGAGCGACAATGAAGGTGCTGCGGATGCGGAGGAAATAACTGTTCCCATTGTAGATGGTGTGGGTGAAGAACAGGAAAGTCGTCCACCATGATATCGATATGGACGACAATGGTATCGTGGCTGACGTGTCAGACGACGAGGAGGAGCTAGAGCAGACCCACAGATATCTCCAAAGAGGGAACGATAGAGAAGAATTATTTTGCACCACCATGGCGTACGTAGCTGTGGATGTACGAGGTGGTGCAGAATACCTCCTTTGTTACCCGTGCTACATCACATACCAGAGACGTGTCGATTGGTCACTCCATCGGCACTTCGATATGCATAGCACAACGCGTTTAGCAGACGGTGTAACGGAGGAATTCAAATGTTGCAGAAATCCTCTGCATCAAATACGGCCTCTGGAAGTATGTAATATATGCAATTGTAATTATAAAAAGACCTGAGTTGTAAATATGTAAATAGTTAAGTTAGTTTAGTTATGTTTTATTTTATTGAAATATATATATTTTCACTTCCTTTTATACTTCTTTTTTTTCTAAATATACTTCTTTTTTTTTGTAAATGTACTTCTTTTTTGTAAATAAATATTTGTTATATGAAAATGTTTTTTTCTTTTTTACTTTTTAAGTGTAAAATAAGATACAATTTAAAATATCTGTCTATGTGGTGAAAATGCTGCTATGAAAAAAAAATAATCTGTGTATGAGAAACAGTCTACCACCTCACTCTTAATGTACGTTGTGGTGGTTGAGTGGCACTAGTATAAAATGAATATGGGGTTGGTATAGGCTAGACTGCTATAGTAAAGCGATATTATGCTACTCAAGTGAAGACAAATGTACTAATTTCTTATTATGTAAGTCAATTTACTCTCACTTTATTTTTGCACTTAAAATGGGGAATAGGAAAGAAATAATTTCTTAGAATCGATATATTTATTTACATAAAAAAATATTTGTATAAATTATTATTAATTACTAAAAATTAAATATCTTCAGCATAGCCTGAAGTTGATGTAATTGAAAAGTGACGAAGAGGATGGAGCGACAATGAAGGTGCTGCGGATGCGGAGGAAATAAATGTTCCCATTGGAGATGGTGTGGGTGAAGAACAGGAAAGTCGTCCACCATGATATCGATATGGACGACAATGGTATCATGGCTGACGTGTCAGACGACGAGGACGAGCTAGAGCAGACCCACAGATATCTCCAAAGAGGGAACGATAGAGAAGAATTATTTTGCACCACCATGGCGTACGTAGCTGTGGATGTACGAGGTGGTGCAGAATACCTCCTTTGTTACCCGTGCTACATCACATACCAGAGACGTGTCGATCGGTCACTCCATCGGCACTTCGATATGCATAGCACAACGCGTTTAGCAGACGGTGTAACGGAGGAATGCAAATGTTGCAGAAATCCTCTGCATCAAATACGGCCTCTGGAAGTATGTAATATATGCAATTGTAATTATAAAAAGACCTGAGTTGTAAATATGTAAATAGTTAAGTTAGTTCAGTTATGTTTTATTTTATTGTAAATATATATATATTTTTACTTCCTTTTACACTTCTTTTTTTTTCTAAATATACTTCTTTTTTTTGTAAATGTACTTCTCTTTTGTAAATAAATATTTGTTATATGAAAATGTTTTTTTCTTTTTTACTTTTTAAGTGTAAAATAAGATACAATTTAAAATATCTGTCTATGTGGTGGAAATGCTGCTATGAAAAAAAAATAATCTGTGTATGAGAAACAGTCTACCACCTCACTCTTAATGTACGTTGTGGTGGTTGAGTGGCACTAGTATAAAATGAATATGGGGTTGGTATAGGCTAGACTGCTATAGTAAAGCGATATTATGCTACTCAAGTGAAGACAAATGTACTAATTTCTTATTATGTAAGTCAATTTACTCTTACTTTATTTTTGCACTTAAAATGGGGAATAGAAAAGAAATAATTTCTTAGAATCGATATATTTATTTACATAAAAAAATATTTGTATAAATTATTAATTACAAAAAATTAAATATCTTCAGCATAGCCTGAAGTTGATGTAATTGAAAAGTGACGAAGAGGATCTATGGAGCGACAATGAAGGTGCTGCGGATGCGGAGGAAATAAATGTTCCCATTGGAGATGGTGTGGGTGAAGAACAGGAAAGTCGTCCACCATGATATCGATATGGACGACAATGGTATCGTGGCTGACGTGTCAGACGACGAGGACGAGCTAGAGCAGACCCACAGATATCTCCAAAGAGGGAACGATAGAGAAGAATTATTTTGCACCACCATGGCGTACGTAGCTGTGGATGTACGAGGTGGTGCAGAATACCTCCTTTGTTACCCGTGCTACATCACATACCAGAGACGTGTCGATCGGTCACTCCATCGGCACTTCGATATGCATAGCACAACGCGTTTAGCAGACGGTGTAACGGAGGAATGCAAATGTTGCAGAAATCCTCTGCATCAAATACGGCCTCTGGAAGTATGTAATATATGCAATTGTAATTATAAAAAGACCTGAGTTGTAAATATGTAAATAGTTAAGTTAGTTTAGTTATGTTTTATTTTATTGTAAATATATATATTTTTACTTCCTTTTATACTTCTTTTTTTTTCTAAATATACTTCTTTTTTTCTGTAAATGTACTTCTTTTTTGTAAATAAATATTTGCTATATGAAAATGTTTTTTTCTTTTTTACTTTTTAAGTGTAAAATAAGATACAATTTAAAATATCTGTCTATGTGGTGGAAATGCTGCTATGAAAAAAAAATAATCTGTGTATGAGAAACAGTCTACCACCTCACTCTTAATGTACGTTGTGGTGGTTGAGTGGCACTAGTATAAAATGAATATGGGGTTGGTATAGGCTAGACTGCTATAGTAAAGCGATATTATGCTACTCAAGTGAAGACAAATGTACTAATTTCTTATTATGCAAGTCAATTTACTCTCACTTTATTTTTGCACTTAAAATGGGGAATAGAAAAGAAATAATTTCTTAGAATCGATATATTTATTTACATAAAAAAATATTTGTATAAATTATTAATTACAAAAAATTAAATATCTTCAGCATAGCCTGAAGTTGATGTAATTGAAAAGTGACGAAGAGGATCTATGGAGCGACAATGAAGGTGCTGCGGATGCGGAGGAAATAAATGTTCCCATTGGAGATGGTGTGGGTGAAGAACAGGAAAGTCGTCCACCATGATATCGATATGGACAACAATGGTATCGTGGCTGACGTGTCAGACGACGAGGACGAGCTAGAGCAGACCCACAGATATCTCCAAAGAGGGAACGATAGAGAAGAATTATTTTGCACCATCGTACGTAGCTGTGGATGTACGAGGTGGTGCAGAATACCTCCTTTGTTACCCGTGCTACATCACATACCAGAGACGTGTCGATCGGTCACTCCATCGGCACTTCGATATGCATAGCACAACGCGTTTAGCAGACGGTGTAACGGAGGAATGCAAATGTTGCAGAAATCCTCTGCATCAAATACGGCCTCTGGAAGTATGTAATATATGCAATTGTAATTATAAAAAGACCTGAGTTGTAAATATGTAAATAGTTAAGTTAGTTTAGTTGTTTTATTTTATTGTAAATATATATATTTTTACTTCCTTTTATACTTCTTTTTTTTTCTAAATATACTTCTTTTTTTTGTAAATGTACTTCTTTTTTGTAAATAAATATTTGCTATATGAAAATGTTTTTTTCTTTTTTACTTTTTAAGTGTAAAATATGATACAATTTAAAATATCTGTCTGTGGTGGAAATGCTGCTATGAAAAAAAAATAATCTGTGTATGAGAAACAGTCTACCACCTCACTCTTAATGTACGTTGTGGTGGTCGAGTGGCACTAGTATAAAATGAATATGGGGTTGGTATAGGCTAGACTGCTATAGTAAAGCGATATTATGCTACTCAAGTGAAGACAAATGTACTAATTTCTTATTATGTAAGTCAATTTACTCTCACTTTATTTTTGCACTTAAAATGGGGAATAGAAAAGAAATAATTTCTTAGAATCGATATATTTATTTACATAAAAAAATATTTGTATATATTATTAATTACAAAAAATTAAATATCTTCAGCATCCATACATTCTTGATCGGATACCTCGTCACTATCATAGTCGTCCTCATTTGGAATGGTCTCCAGAGTGACTGCGACCGATCCATCGACCCCATGGGTTCCATTCTACTGTCTCCACAGTCCTCGGTCGTACTATCAGGCACCTGTGGGGTGTCCTCAATATCTTCCAATGATGGTGGCACCCATCCTAGAAACAACTCTGTCCAACAATCTGGTTCAACTATCGGATCACTGCTGGACGACACGGTGGGATCTTGAATCTCAGTATTCATGCTGAGAGCTCTCTAATACAGAACTGATAAAGAATAGAGGATTTTCTCAGTTTTAAGTATGTCAGTTTACCCCCACTTTCTCTCCCACGTTTACGATAGTGGTGGCGACGGCAATGTTACCATGAGAAAAAATCCGTATATGATGAACTTAGTACCCACAATTCTTGCAAATGTTGGTTATAATGGAGTGGGGGTCCATTTATATAAGAAACTTCTCTCCTCATGTTTCTTAGTTAAACTGCAAAGTTGCAAGAAATGGCTGCTCAAGAAAATACAATAAGTTCCAGCGACTGCGCAGAGTCGACAATGCCATTCTGGGAATACGAATACAGAATGGCCATGGAATATAGAGATAACGGTAACATGCCAGACAGCAGTACCTGGTCTGTGCCGTTAGTACGCTACTTGGATGATCTAAACCAGGATGGTCCTGATGGTTCTGAATGGTGGAGACCATTGGGAGTTGAGCCACCCAGTAGTCCTAGCTCATCTATAGAGGTAGAGCCGCCTAGCAGATCTAGTTCATCGAGTGAATGGTCACTGAACAGTGGGTCAGAAGACGAAGAAGAAGAAATAGATGTATAACTTTTATGTTATGTAATAAAAATAAATAAATTTGTAATCTTTCCATTTTATTTTTTTTATGAGTTATATAATAAAATATCACCACAGAAAAAGTATTTTTTATTAACAAATATTTGCTTAAATTACAAAATTATACCATTATAATTTTGAGTTGCGAATAATGTAATCAAAATAAATACAGTAATTAAATATAAAAATATGTAACATACAGTGCGCCACTGACCGGTTGCATTGAAATTCGTATTTAGTATGTGATCATAGGCAACTCTAAATACAGAAATACAGTTATTATTCTACCGACCGCTAGATGTCACCCAACGAAAATGTACGTGAAGTAAGTTATTTTTGTAGACGTATGAAAATAAAATAACGTTTACAAACCAATACATTCATAAAAATAAATAATAATACAAAGGTATGTATAATTAATAATAATTGTTAGAACGCGCATGTAAATAAAATGTTAAAATAGCGTAATATATTAATTTCATACACTCTGTTTAGAAAAGAATAATATGATGGTATGTATATATATTTTTTTGTTGTGGGCATATGTAAATGAAATGTTAAAAAATATGTAAAATAATGTGTACACACCAATATATATAGAGGTATGTATATTTTTTTCTCTCGCAGGAGTATAGAAATAAAATAACACTATTTGTGTGTAGTAAATTTTAATATGCAAATATTATTAGAATTATTGTATTAAAGAGTATAAAAAAAACAGTATTGGTGTGTTCAGCCAGCCAGCCAGACATCCATAGCATTTCAGACCACGGCAGTTGAATGACTGGACGGGACGAGGCCAGGTCAGACTTGCAAGAAATCAAAACAAATGTTATCTCCTGTTTGCAGAATGCAAAATAAATAACAAATAACTTAGGAATATGTAAAAGAAAAAGTAAACTTAAGATAATTAGTAGTTTGGGCAACCATCATATCCACAAAAGTATCGAGAAAGCTGCCTAAATCCATACCTTGATCCAAAATTTTATTGCAGGTTTTAAATGATTTCATTTCAGACACTTCTTGAGTTTGCAATATGTATCTGGCAAATGTCTCCATGTTTATCTTCACTATTTTGTGAAGCATCAGGACTTCATGCAATAAATCCAATACTTTATGTCTAATTTCGTTGAAAAACATTATATAGTCCAATTTTTCATTTTCACTATGCACTCGGTAACTTATTATTCTATATTGGAAAGAACTTCGGACAATTTCTACGCCATTCATCAAAGATACACACGAATTTGTTCTATGCTGCAATGTCCTCTTATGAGATTTCATCTGTCTAGCTGTTAGAGTCACATTACAGCTGTAACACGTTTGCAGATTTGTAGATGTCGAAGGAGTTGAATCTAATTTTGGTTGTTTTGCCGCAGGCCCATTATCTATATTTTTACATGACTGTCTCTGATGACGTCGCATATTATCACCTCGCGTAAAACTAGCACCGCAGGTACACGTATACATCTTGGATACTTTACTGAAGGAATTTAACGTTAAGAATGATAATACAGAGACTCCTCTCGCTCTTTTATATCGTTCTGCTACGCCACAAAGCATTCCCCCTCTTCAATTACAAACATACTTTTCGAGGTCAAATGGAGTGGCGCAAGTCGAACTCAACAACTGCCAACGACGAACGTACCTTTCCAAGGCCAAGCTTTACAACAGTACTTTTCAAGGTAAAATGCAACCCGACTTCAAGGACACGCACCGGCTACAGCTCAAGGTCACGGAGCGGCCTCCACGTTCACGGTCAAGGTCATGATGACTTTTCAAGGTCAAATGCAACCCGGCTTCAAGGGTACGCACCGGCTACGGTTCAAGGTCACGCCACGGCGGCATACACGTTCACGGTCAAGGTCGTGACGTCACAAAAAGTGGTGGGGGGGAGACCCAACTTCGGCTAAAGTCCTCTACTGGAAAGGCATGACCAAAGCGTATCTAAAAAGCGTCCAATCATGGTACTTCAAGTTCTCTTCAGCAAAGAGATTCTTTATTGAGAAGAAAAGTGGAGAGTATAATATTGTCACTGTTAGGGGTGAACAAAATTACATGGTGGACATGGGTGAATCCAGATCTCTGTTTAAACGAAGAAAGCAATCTAATTAGTTGAAAGTTTCACAGGTGGAAAAGGGGATAACAATAAATCCCAAGAAACTGGCTAATGTTAAGCTTTTAGTTGCCCACTTTGGCCAAAATTGGTTTCATGATGAAGAACTAACTTTTTTCAACACTTCATCCTAGATCCAGAAGGAAATCCTGCTGTGAATGATAATAATGAGGAGTCTGGTGAGCAGTTCTGTGAGGGGGGACAAGAAGAATTTGAGACCTTAAAAATGTAATATATTTTTTAATAAACTTCAGTGTTCATATTCTTTTTATTGTTACAATAAAGATTTGTCTTTCCAAAAGTGGCTGTAGGTATTGTTTTAGTATCATTCCGAAATTCGACTTCGAAATAAATTCAGAGACAATTCCACCGCCTCATTTTCCTTTTACTGCGAATCCAGTAAGAAATATTGTTGACGAAGATGGTGATGTATTGCAGTTCTTCGAAACAGGTTTTACCACAGATATAACTAGGTATGCTGAAAATTATTTACGTCGAAAACCACAGAACCAGTCAGCTCATATTTGGAAATTGGTTACCTCGGATGGAATAAGAGCATTTTCGGCTTTAGTAACTATGCAAAGTGTAATAAAGAGACCTGATATGTAACAATATTGTCAAAAAATCCTATGTTGACGACGCCATTTTTTCCAGAAACTATGTCTTGTAGACGATTCCATCAAATAAAACAATTTCTGCACTTTACAAATAATGAGGTTTATAATCCCGAAAGGCACCCTAACCCAAAACTAAATAAGATTTGGCCTGTGTACGAGAAACTTGTCAACAACTTCCGCAATTTTTGTGTACCAGAAAAAAAACATACAACTAATGAAAGTCTTCTTCTGTACAAGGGACGTTTGGGACGGATTTTAGTATATTCCCAGTATATTCCCTTAAAAAGAGCTCGTTTTAGAATAAAAACATATTTACTTTGTGAGTCAAAAAGCGGATATATATGGAACTTTTTGATTTATACTGGACACAGTACTCTACTAGATCCAGATTTTAGTAATCTTCTTGTTTCGATGCAAGAAATTATGACTCTAAAAAAGCCACTTCTTCGAAAAGGATATTGTTTGACAATCGATAATTATTATAACTCTCCACAGTTAGCCGATTTACTTATTTCTCATAAAACTGATGTTTACGGAATAATGAAAGTTACAAGAAAAGAAGTACTAAAACAAAAACCGAACAAAGGGGAGATATTAGGATACCAAAGAAGAAAAGTTTCTGTGATCAAATGGAAGGATAAAAAAGATGTCTGTTTACTCTTAACTCTTCATACTTTGAAGATGGTTGATGTCCTAAAGCTGGATAAAATATCAAAGCCGCAAGTTGTTGTAGACTATAACGATACAATGGAAGAAGTAGATCGTGTCGATCAACATTTAGTGGACTATTCGCTTCCATAATATGACAAAAAAACAGTTTTTTCATCTTTTAGATTTAGCATTATGGAATTCATCTGTTCTTTATAAAAAAAACAGGCGGAACCAAAGAGGCCTTGAAATATAGGTTAGAAACAATTTGACTTACGATAGAAAAATATCACCATACTGATTTTTCCGCAAAACCTGGCCCTATAAGGCTAACTGAAAGGCACTTCCCGGAATACATACCAGCAACTGAAAAGAAGACAAACCCTACCCGCCAATGTGTAACGTGTAGTAGTATTTGTGATGCTCGTGGTAAGAAAATTAGAAGCGAAAGCAGATACTATTGCCCAAACTGTAACGTAACGTACCTCTTTGTGTAGTTCCCTGTTTCGGAATTTACCACACTAAACACAGTGTAACATAACCAGTTGTTACTAATAACATGTAGTAAACTTCATACTGTTTTTTGTAGGGGGTGAAGGAACATTGGTTTGTTTACCTTTTATTTTTTTGCAAAAATAAATGATTCTATTCAAATTTAAGTTTATATTATTATTTTATATACCTTATAGAACAATAAACAGCAAAAAAAATATGCTTTTTTGTAGACAAATTTTGGAATAAAACCTGAGTGTTAAGCAGTTAATCCAAATTAATATCTGTAATTATTGAAAATTGGGCGGAAATATTTATATATTTCAAAAAATTAAACTTTCTCCATACAGAGCAACAGCAAGACCCTGCGAATCAATACTTTTAGTAGTATATATGAATAAGAATATCGGTTTTTGCATTTTCTACAAAATCAGCTGACATGGATAAGGTGAGTTTTGGAATGGACCTTCTCAACTATTATACCATCTCTAGGAGTAATGACATATCTAGTAGCCAAACGAGGCATTCATTCTCTCGGGATTATCAGGAGAGACAATTTCCAGTTGTCCATTACGTTTAGACAAAATTATAAGCATTTGCCATTTGAAATTATAAACTTGGGGTGGCTGGTGGTGAGTGGATGAATTTTGGATCACACATTTTCTTGTTAGAATGTGTCCCCCTTGACATTCAAGAAAATTCCGTTTACTGCAAAAAAAAATTTTAACGGTTCTCGAGTTATTAAGGGTGGCTCGTTTTCAAAAAATCACCCGATATACAGAGGCCACTATTCATTGTGCACTCAGGCGTGTGTGGGCGCATTACGCCGGCTACACTAGATGAAATAAATTATTATATTTATCTGGCGAAATGAAGGAATACTGTAAACAAAATGGTGAAACATGGCATCTTCCTGTACCCTATACCCCGCAACAAAACGGATTGATGGAGCGAATGAACTGGACCTTGACCGAAAATGCTTCTGAGGCGAGGCTGTTTCAACAGCTACGTATTTGATAAATAGGTCACCAACAAAAGCAGTCGAATTAAATAAGAAATGTGGCATAATAAAAAGCCAAAATTGGGTCATTTAAAAATATTTGGTTGCACAGCGTATGTGCAACCCCCTTCCTGTGACATTTACAACCTCTAATTTCTTTTAATTGGAAGAGGGTGCTTGTGACCTCATTTGAAAGATATGTTCATTCTCTATTCGGCAATATCAACTTGTTTCGATTTCGTTTACTAGTTATCGAGAAAATCGATTTTGAAACTTCACAATACGAGATATTTACAATTTATACAGTAGAGTTATACACTGGACAATGTGTCTAGTCCGATATTATCAACAAATGATAGAGGCCAGTCATTATCATTAGACCCTTAATATACAAACTTTCTTGCTAGAAAATGTACTCAGATTTTATATAGCTATATGCCGAAGGAAGCTGCTGTATCTCCGTGTTGCATCAGTTTGTAATTTAGTAAATAAAATTGTTTTTAAAAACTAAGCTCTGCTGATCAATCGTATAACTGGTGCTGAGACCAGGATAGTGCAACAAGAAGAAATTGAGGCAACAAACAAGTGCTGGTGAATTTCAATTCTTTATGTGCTATTACTGGCTTACGTTCCTTCAGTGAGCACCTTTGAAGAATCCCCGTCCAACGAAGTGCAGACCTTCGTTGGACAACTTCTTCAGTGAGTGCGAGAAAATAAAAACATCACTACGACACAGAAGACTCAGGGTTTGGCAATGCTATTTCCTATCATCTGCCTGTAAGTAGATCACCTTATCATATTTAATTTAAATATGAGCATCGTGACTATTGATATTACCTATCAAAAGTGAAAATTTAAATGTCAAAAGACAAATTTTCACAGTATAAAATACATAAATAATTAAAAACGATTGACGAAAGTATTCCATGAACTTCAACTCATACTTCAAATCTAGAACTATTAAACGGCATAATTTTGGAAAATTCTAGCGAAATCACATTAGAAAGTAACATTGAAAATATGGCTACAATCTCTACTAGTGATATCTCACAATTACTAAAAACCCAACATTTGACCATGATGACAATTTACTACTATTACTAAAGTAGAAAAACATATTTGCATGCTAAATAAATTCGCTTTAACACTATTCCAACAAATCTTAATTAACGAGAAAATACTAGAAAAAATTAAAACTTTGGCTGCATCTAATATCTATTCAGAGGACACAAATAACTGGCCACAGTAAAATCGCGTTAATAAAAATTATGTGGACCAGAGAAATCAAAATTAATTAACATCAGATTAAGGCAAATTGGACAAAATTCGAATGTGTCCATTACTCAGTTTTACCAAAGAAACTTTTGAAGCTACAATTGCACTAACACAATATTATCAAATTCACGTTAAAGATGAAAATACTATAACATAAAATTCAGGAAGCAAAAATACAAGCTTTAGAACAATTTGAGGCAGGTATTCGAGAACTCTATCGTTCAATGCGATGACATTCATCAGCAGTTATCTCGAAAATGCCCTATTAAAATGTCAACCATAAACAAACCTTTATTAGACAGCTTTATTTTTCTAGCAATCTAGAATCGGTGCAGGTACGCATATGCATATTAACAATGCACCGCGTATTAATCAACCTCAACATTTCCATACCATCTTCCACGATTAAATTATAATGCGAATCGATCACAGCAATTTAATAATCCTTTCAATGCCCCGAAGTCAGCATTTAGTGACATTAACAAACCAATCCCGCAAAGAAATACTTTCCCGACGAATAGGCAAGTATTTGGACCTCTCCAGATTACTCAAATTTTAAAACCAAATCCGCAAAACTTCTATAAATCTACACCAATTTCAATATAATCCAGCTTAAAACGACCATCAAAATTTTTTTAACCCTTCTCGAAGCCAACATTAATTTCGCGAGAATTACATAAAGTAGAAACAGATTATTGAAACCCAATTGTTCAGATACCCCAGAATACAAAAATCAAAATTTTCAAACGCTAGCCTTAAACCCATCACTTACTTTAATAATATAAATTGTGGCACGAAACTTCCATTTTACTATTTACCCGACAAATGTCCAAAGGTTCTAATTGATACTGATTATATTATTCAATAGAAGAAAAAATGTTAATAGAGGAGGAAAACGATGTTAGTGATGATCAGGAATCGGATTCCGAAGATACGCATCCAGAAAATGAAATCTTCAAATTTTGTAAAGAAGGAACATCTCCAAAAACATTTTTAGAATACGAGTTTTGTGAAAATAGTGGTCCAACATATAACTTTTCAACAGCTTCATCTTACGAAATCTTTGAAGAAACTTTTGGCCTGGATAATTTGGAATTTATAGTAGGACAATCTAATCTATATGCTCAACAAAATGGAATATCGTTGGAGTTGACTTTGGATGAACTGAAGGCTTTTTTAGGTGTAATAATGGGTTTTCACACTTTACCAAGCCTAAAACAATACTGGTCTACTGATAAAAACTTTCATGTTTCTAGGGTTGCTAATATTATGACTCAAAAGAGATTTCTTCAAATTTTGTGAAACATTCATTTGAATGATAATAACAAAATGCCCAAAAGAGGAGAACGTGGTTTTGATAAACTTTATAAACTCAGACCACTCATTGAGACTAAACAAAAAATTTAAGCGTTTGCACCTTCCCTGTAAGCATATGTCCGTGGACGAGAGTATGGTTGGTTTCAAGGGTAGATGTTCAATGAAGCAATACATGCCCATGAAACCAACGAAATGTGGTTTTAAAATTTGGGTTTCAGCTTGTTCCTCTGTGGGTTACATGCTTTCATTTCAAATTTATCAAGGTAAAGAGGAAAACACTGAGAGTACCTACTTTAGGTGAAAGAGTTGATTTACAACTTTCTCAGCCTTTCTGGGGAAAAGGTTATTGCTTATATTTTGATAACTTTTTTCCAACTTTCAACCTACTGCGTACCCTGTTGCAAGAAAACACTTTTGCTTGTGGAACTTTCCGTACAAAACGGAAACATTACCCTAAATCTCTTCTAAAAGATGACAAAGAAATGAAAATTACTGGTGACTACGATTTTGCCCAAGCTAATGATTATTCAGTGATAAAATGGAGGGATAGAGTAAAAAAATGTGTAATCGTTTTATTACTTCCATGCATAATCCAAGTCAAACCACAACTGTAAAAAGAACGAATAAAGTTGGTGTTCGTGAAGAAATCAAATGCCCAGAAGCTATTGCTGATTATAACCGCCATATGGGCGGAGTCGATAAATTTGATCAATTACATGCAACATTCTATTGCATGGAAATCGAGAAGATGGTGGCTAAAATTTTTTTATTATTTAGTCGATTGTTTAATTGTCAATTCTTATCTTCTCTACAAGGAATCCGTGAAGAAAAATGAAAAGCCAATGTCACCCCTGAAGTTTTGAAGTATTCTTGCAGACCAAATGATTGGAAATTACAACACTCGATAGAGAAAAGGACCTTCATTGTCACCCGACAGAAAAATTCACAAAATTGGTGGTAGAGAGATTTCCATCGAAAATACCAGGCGTTTGACAAATGTTGGGGACCATCTTCCTGTCAAAGCTACATCACTCCGCTGTGCATATTGCAGTACAACAAAAAAACCGAAGAGAACTCAAATATCGTGCCGCTGTTGTGAAGTAGGCTTATGTTTGGAATATTTTGCCGCATTCCACGAAAAATAAATATTTTCACAAATAAATACCTTATGCTTACCTGCATTGACACATCAAAGAATTTTGTTCCTAAGTTTCTTTTTTTATGTAACTCATACGTTCAAATAAATAAAGTGATCAGTTCAAAAATGTGATTTTGTCTTGGTAAAATAAGTGGTTGAAATAATGATTGCGAGCACTTAGCATCTGAAGGAACCCTCGAGGTTCACTGGTTGAAATATCGACCACCACGTACATACTAAATGTCAAATATGACAACTTTTTTTTACTGAAAGAAAACATCAATTGGATCCCTAACAACTTACTTACACATGAAAATTACTGACATTTTATGTAAAATAGTACTGCACCTAAAAGGGTTAATGCAAAGAACTTAAAAATGCATTTGGCAGAGTTTTTAGTATAACAAATCAACTTGAGGAAATAATGTTTTGAAAACTGCAACGAAATTTAACTTTGAAAATATTTTTTAAGTTACTGCAACGAAATTTGCCATTAGAAAAAGTTTTTAGAAACTACCATAAAATTCTTCTGCAGCCATGGGCTTTGAAGATAATCCAATGGCGGTCGAGTCCAGCTTTCAGCATTATTTTACGATTTTAAATAAAATTCTTAAGTGCAACATTTTTTCATAACAGAACAGAAACCTCGCCATGGGGATGCTCTCATGCGAGGCAAATTTTTATGGTCCATATCAGGTTAGATTTAATCCTGAGAGTGGAGAGTGACGTCGATCTTTCAGAAGACACCTGTTGTTTTGATAACACAAAATCAATCATCCTCACATGGTGTCAGTACTGAATAGATACGGGGGGGGTAAGGCCTGAAGAAGCAGTCTGGGATCGACCAGTATGATCAAATGATCACAATGTTTTGAACACCATATAAAACAGTAAGGTGGTCTAAACGAGTATCGTATCTGTCGGTTAACTGCATATAATATGCATTCTATCTCTATCAGAAACATTGCAAAAACGATTCTCGAAGTTACCGCTTCTCTCAATTAAGAGATACACTAAAATTATTCTTAATTTTAGCATGATTTAATCGTATTCTTGTTCTTAAAGGAAGTAATGATACTGAACAATAATGTAACCTCAACGTTTCTCAATGCTGCGATGCTCTGATTGTAGCAGACGACGTTCATTTGTTGACGAAATACCCTGTATATTAAAATATAAAAAACAATTGTAAATCAATTCTCAAACTCCTATACTACACATTGCGGAATAGGGCCAGAAGCATGTTTGAGAATAATACATGAAATTTGTTCGCCAAATAATCAGTCATGTTAAAGAAAATATGCCTAATTGTAAACATTACAGAACCACTTTCTGTTACTTGTTAGACCTTAGTTGCTTTCTAGAATAGTCACTTATATTAACTTATCTAATCATACAAAGTTTAGCATCAGAGGGCAGATATAAAACTCAACTAAGGTGATAAAATCATACAAGCAAGACTAAAAACACATTCTCCTTATTGTCTTCTTAGTACATGTTCTCTTGAATGAGCAGAAAGTATGGTTCACTCTTTTGACTACAGCAAGACTAGAAATCTTGTATTGTCTTTAAATTGCACTTTTGATTTGTCAAACTTTCAATAGTTGACTTCGTAGCTTAGTTAGTTAGGACAAAATACGAAATTGACAAAATACGTTTAGCAGATGTCTTGTTATTCTAGAGACAGATTTTCAACGCAACTAACTAGCATCTGTAATATATCATAAATATTTGATATAATATTATTAATCACTTTTCTTCATTTTGAGTCATGATCAAATGTCACAAAATATTACTTCAGTTGATATATGTCGTTAGGATTTTATTATCGTGCATAAAAACGGTCATACTTTTTAGTGCATCTAGACGAAGAGCCAATCCTGGTTTTGACGTCATGCCTGATGACCTCGAATAGTCAAATCTCCTCTCCATTATTTTCATGAGCATAAACCTGTGTGGTTGATTTTGAAGACGTAAAAGCTGTTCTGCTATCCACGCCTTTCGAAAATGGTCAGAGACTTATCTACTATGGTGACATCAGCTTCATCTGAAACGATGTTTTCAAATATATCTCAGCATGAGAAAATTTCTGAACTGTCTAAATGATGACTTCTCCACAAGTCTACATTGATTTTTTCTTGACTTCAAGCCAATATCAAATAGTCTCGATTTAGTGAAACACCAATGTGGGGATGCTGCTTTATATTTATGTTTAATAGGACTCATTGGATTTTCTTTTAAAGAAATTAAAAAATATCATCTTGGAATACAGATCAATAATTTACCATTAGAAATTTCTGCTTGAACACAAAGCGGTGTGGAAATAATATCTGAACGGTCACAAAATAAAGCTATAAATAATAGTGTACTACAATTATAAACTCAATCATTATTGACATCGGTGTACAGACAGCAAATATCGTCCTGACTCTCTACTTTGTATTCCAATTTAATAACAGGAAGATCACTTGTGATCCCTGTCATCCCAAACAAGACATGTTTCAACTGGATCTCAATGTAGCTCCTAAGGTAGACCAAGCAAGACACTGATTATTACCAACCTATCACGTCCCATCCATCAGTCATCGCATCGCCAACTTAAAACCAGATTATAAATAACATTATACATTTAACATCTTCAGGCTCATGATATTCTCATAATATCGAATGACACTGCTCAAAACTAGATTATAACATTATACATTTAACATCCTCAGGTACATAATATTCTCATAATATCAAGTTACACAAGATATAGTAAAAAGCTGCGACAGGAAATCTAAAATTTATATTGACGTTTCAAGATCACAAGCTATTATTCAATGTAATAAATGCATGTGTGAAATGATGTCATTCCACAGAAAACTAAAAATTTTAGATGCAACCAGTATTTCATTATATAAATATTGCTTGATCTTATACAAAGATGCAAAACAATCCAAAGTATTGTTAATTGAATTCGAAGGATCAATAATAAACCCTAATTCAGCATTTTGGATCTGAAAAAAGTGGTCAAGACATCTAGCATCGAGGACATCCTTAAGAAAAGCTGGTAAGGACCAAGGCTCCTACCAGAAATAAGAACAGATGTATCGGGTATTGCTGCATGGAAAAATTCTTCCCGCTGCTATAGAAAAAAATTGTTCCAGGAGAATTAGATATGCCTACAAAAAATGCCACAGAAGTATATGTCCAGAATACAAGGAGTCATTTCATTAATAAACATGACCCGCTGGAAACGTGTAAGCACTCTTTTTCAGAAAAACTTGAAAACCTGAAGTTCTAAAGACAAAATACTAACGGTTTTGTTACTTTTAACTGTAGAAAATGTTTTTATATTTCTCTGAGGTAAATGTTTTTTTGAAAATTATTTGTTGCTGAAGAAGTTAAACAATTAATATGTCATAAGCGCTCTAGAATGTTACTTGTCACTAAAATCTCAAGTGTGTGCTATTACATACAGCTGCCTGCTTCTTAGAACGATGATGGTAATCTGGAAGAGAGTTCACTGAAAAGATAAAAAATAATAAAACATTACACTTATAAATTTTTTATTTAACATCTCTTTTGAAGTTGCTGAAAATCTAAAAAGAGGGAATTTGATAGAAAAAAATGTAAGCATTATTATTAGGAATAACTTTATATTTATGTATACAACCCAGCTTATATACTTTTAGATGTGAGACAGGTTATAGAGGTCAGTTCATCTACTTGCGCTGACGGTTTCTATCATTAAGATGTTTTATCTACTCGTATTAGAATTATTAGAATATATATATTATGGTCCGATAATATTACAGGGAGTTGGGCCATTCTCTTTAACAGAATCGGTGAGAGCCAGAACAATAAATGGTTTCAAATATATTAAGAGAAAATTAAATTAAGTAGCACGCTGAATTAAAGTTCGTTTACTTTAGCACTTCATTTTATAACCAAAGAAAAGGAAGACTTGTTATTTTTTTTAAATTATATTAGAGCTAGTATTTTTATTTCCTTGTTTTGTATTTATAATAAAACTGTTTAATGCATGTAAATAAAGCATTTTATTTAATTTGATGTCTATTGCCTATCCCCTAGATTATCCCTATCACCAAAATAAATAATATAAAGAGTCGAAACATTTTCTTTATAGGATTTTGCAAACAGTGGAAAGAAAAGCTATCTATGAGAACTAAAGGAAAAACTATATATAAAAATATTAATGAAATCTTTGCATTCTTTCGATAACCTGACTTCTGGTTATGCTAACAAGTAAAAATTCTGAATTGCCATTCTCATTTTAACACTAGCATCCAACCTAGTCCCCTACGGCTAAGCAGGCTAAACTAGTATCTACATGATCCCCTACAATATGTAAATTCAGTTAAAAATGAGAACAAAGGCCTGAAATTAATTTATTTACGTACCTTGTCTTTAAAATTTTTTTCATTCTAATGAATTACATTTTCATAAAATCTCATTCAGTTTCTTGAAAATGCTTAGCCTTTGAAACGTTTTTCGTCCTTATTGTGGACTCATCAGAAAAGCCTAAAGCCACTCATAACGATGTTCCATGCAAAACTAAGACATTATCCATGAATGGTATAAAATAATTATAATTGACATTGACTGATAAAAAACAACAGATCTTCACCTATCTATTAGCTAACTAGTATTGGAGCCTATATACTCTATGCATGTTTAAAAGTGAATTGTTTATTATTTGTTTGCTTATAGTAATGAAACATTTTCTTTATAGGATTCTGCAAACAGTGGAAAGAAAAGCTATCTATGAGAACTAAAGGAAAAACTATATATAAAAATATTAATGAAATCTTTGCATTCTTTCGATAACCTGACTTCTGGTTATGCTAACAAGTAAAAATTCTGAATTGCCATTCTCATTTTAACACTAGCATCCAACCTAGTCCCCTACGGCTAAGCAGGCTAAACTAGTATCTACATGATCCCCTACGAAATGTAAATTCAGTTAAAAATGAGAACAAAGGCCTGAAATTAATTTATTTACGTACCTTGTCTTTAAAAATTTTTTCATTCTAATGAATTACATTTTCATAAAATCTCATTCAGTTTCTTGGAAATGCTTAGCCTTTGAAACGTTTTTCGTCCTTATTGTGGACTCATCAGAAAAGCCTAAAGCCACTCATAATGATGTTCCATGCAAAACTAAGACATTATCCATGAATGGTATAAAATAATTATAATTGACATTGACTGATAAAAAACAACAGATCTTCACCTATCTATTAGCTAACTAGTATTGGAGCCTATATACTCTATGCATGTTTAAAAGTGAATTGTTTATTATTTGTTTGCTTATAGTAATGAAACATTTTCTTTATAGGATTTTGCAAACAGTGGAAAGAAAAGCTATCTATGAGAACTAAAGGAAAAACTATATATAAAAATATTAATGAAATCTTTGCATTCTTTCGATAACCTGACTTCTGGTTATGCTAACAAGTAAAAATTCTGAATAGGCTCATTTTGCGTTTTTTTTAAATTACATATTCTGAAAGTGTTTACTTAATATAATACCCATGCAAATTTTTTACATTTTCTGATGTCAGTTTCATAGGTAAAAAAATTACCAAAGTCGGTGCTCTGTGAAACAGCCGGCGCTCTCGACAGGCTGGTGTGACGTCATCAGATCTCACGACTGCAGGCAGACAGCAGTTGTAATGCGGTGAAGCGAAGGCTAGTTAGAGTATACTTTTAATCATTGCCGTCGTCGGTTCAGTTAGGTTTCGTAAAGTATATTTTAACATAATGGATGACAAAAAGAAAAATTATAAATACTGTATAGTTCCCGAATGTAAAAACACTACTGTGACTACACCCGATAAAGTATTTATTAGTTTGCCTAAAAATATAAAAGTAAGGAACCTGTGGCAGAAAGCTATGCGAAGAACAGATTTGTTAAGTAATAAATCTACAAAATATTGCTGTGAGGATCATTTTAATGTAAGTTATTTTTTCAATTAATTGCCTTAATAAATTTAATAGTGATATACAGGCAGAAAGTGCGCTCTATATGAGCACTTTTTACTTATTGCTTTATGATTTCTTAGAAAATTCTATTCTTTATAGAAATGTTAGCGTAAAGAAAGATGACGTTATCAAAATTCAGACTGAATATACAGGGAGAGAAAAAATTATATAAATGTAACGGCAATATTGATATTTTTTTAAATTTAAAAATGTTAGGACTGCAGAAGTAGTGTACAAAAATTATGGAAAAATTTATTTTAAACATTTTGTATAAGGTTTAGTTTTTGGATAAATACCGTTTAAAATTTAAAAAACGGAAATGATGCGATATTTTTAATTTTTGAGACTAATTTTCTCCGTAACTTTTTTTGTCCTTACCTGCCTTCTGGTATGCATTTTTATGATTTTTATTTCTACAGTACACTAGAGCACTAATACAAATTATATGTAGACTTTGCATATTTTTATATTATATTTCTAAACCAATAACAAAATTTGAAATTTTTAAGTTTTCGATGTAACTTCTTAATCCACTCAGGTCTTCAATTTATTAATATATCTACTTATCTGCGTATTTCCTTTTAGTTGAGAGAGGATATGGAAAACTACATATATTTTAAATTAATGAAAAACGCACTTATATGTAGACTTTGCATATTTTTATATTATATTTCTAAACCAATAACAAAATTTGAAATTTTTAAGTTTTCGATGTAACTTCTTAATCCACTCAGGTCTTCAATTTATTAATATATCTACTTATCTGCGTATTTCCTTTTAGTTGAGAGAGGATATGGAAAACTACATATATTTTAAATTAATGAAAAACGTACTTATATGTAGACTTTGCATATTTTTATATTATATTTCTAAACCAATAACAAAATTTGAAATTTTTAAGTTTTCGATGACGAAAACTACATATATTTTAAATTAATGAAAAACGTACCAATTAAAATGAAGCCTGGCGTGGTTCCACATATTTTTGATTGCCAGAAAATGCGAAAACCTATGCACACCGTAAGTCCTCGAAATGCTTTTCTAAAAAGACAACGACAGCGTGATTTAAGTGAACCTTCGACAAGCACTAAGAGAAGCCGTCTGTCACCAGATAATGACATAAATATTCAGGAGTTACAAGCTACACAAGAAATTTTTGAAAATACCCAGGAAAGTGCAGCTGCGTCTATAGATATTAATAAGTCGCATAAGTATGTTCAAGTCAACATAAAAGCTAAAATGAGATCAAAATCTACTGAGTGTAATATACTAAGACCACCAAAGAGAGGAAAACAAATTCAAAAACCATCGAAAAAAACACTGAAAACCTACTATCCCTCTGACACGAGCGATACTTCGAATACTTCTACATTCAAGCCGATGTTTAGTGAGTTTAGTTCAACCGAAGAGCTTGACCAAATTTGGAATTTAAAGAAAAATATAGAAATGCGAACAATTTATGTTATTGAAAAAAATCCTAAACTTTATATTGGTGTAACGAGTCACTCACTTTTTATAGTAGACTTGCTCTCTACAAGGTGCCAGCTAAAGAAAATTGAAATTTTTATAACTTTAAAAAAAAATTAAACTTAATCTTCCATATAGCATATTAGCAGATGATTTTGGTACGTCAGCTTCAACAGTGTGCTCGATAATTAAAAAATCATTGCCAAAATTAGTAGCCCATTTAAAATCATCTATTCAGTGGAAATCGCGCTCTGACTCTCAAAAGTGTCTACCAATACCCTTTAGAAAGAGATTCAAAAACGTTCAGTGCATAATAGACTGCTTTGAAATTTCCATTCAAAAGTCAAAAAATCCTATACTGCAATCTTTTTCTTGGTCGGAATATAAAAAAACTAATACTATAAAATATTTAGTGGCTTGCACTCCTGATGGTTTAATTTCTTACATATCCAGTGGTTTTGGAGGAAGAACTACTGATAAAATGATAGTTGAAGAATCCGGATTTTTAAATATGCTAGAAAATGGAGCACATATTATGGCTGACCGTGGTTTTAAGCATATTGATGAACTTCTGATCGCTAGAAATAATGTTTTAATTAGACCGCCATCTGTATTGGCAACAGTGAAAAACTCTAAGGAAGAAGTGAAACAATCTAAAAGAATAGCCAGCCTACGAATTCATGTTGAAAGAGTTATATCAAGAATAAGAGAATATTCCATTTTAGAACCTCATGCCTGGGTTCACACCAGCTTGATAAAATATTTGGATCATATTGTAATAATAGCGTGTGCTTTAATAAATGTGCAAGATTATTTATTAAAATAAAACTGCAAAAATATGTAAATAATTAAATTTTATTATAAATTGCTTTGAACCAAAATTCCGTTACTTCATTTAACATCGTATTAACAAAATCCTTGTCGTAATCGTAATACTTATATGTTATTTCTTTGTTATTCTCAAAGTTAGGGCTTGCCACTACAAAAATACATTTTTGTTTCTTTGTAAGATGCATTTGCATCTGAATCTGGTAAAAATATTTTATTTTAATATTTCCATTAGAATCAGTAAAGTTATGAAATGTTTTATCTGAATATGGGCATTTTATTTCGACAACAACCTCTTCATTTAAAGCATCTGGACTGGCACCTACTATAGGACACTCATTTGAAAGAAAAAGTCCAGCCTTGTGGAATACTTTTGAAGTTTTCTCTGAAAGTACATTTAAAACAGTTTCCTCTAAATCTAGTCCTCGTTTCATGGCTTCTGTTTGAAAAACTTTTGCACCTAAAATATTTTCCACCAACATCCCATCGAAAGTAGTGCATTTCGCAGCTTCATATGCTTTCGACGCCGTTATACGACCATACCTCATTTCTGACCATAAGCTACTTTTAGATTGATTTCTGGTATTTCTTTCAATATACCCAAGCAACTCTTCATCCATATATTGTTTGGAAAAGTTAATAAAAATTTCTGGATCATTCTTACTCAAATTTGTTGACATAAAATTAATTTTCAGTATATGAAGGGACACAGAATCATATTTTTCAGTCATATGGTACTACCTCGTGGTACTGTTTTTGATTTTCCGTCTTTTTGCCTCGTTAACATAATCATTTAAAAGATTTTCGTCTGGTGAAACTACAGGTTTCGTACCAAAATCTTCTGTGGTTATAAATTTTTTTGTGGTTGACGCGCTAACTAAAACGGACCTTTTCCAATAGCAAACTTTTTCCGTAGGAGATGGCTCTTCGCTTCTACGATGTATCCACATTAAAAACGCTACAGCGTGTTTGCAACCGCCTTCCGAAGCAGGACAGTCATGACATTGCACCTCAATCACTTTTTTTTCAAGTTCGTTAATTACACAGGATAGTCGATAATTGTTAGATTTAATTTTATGTTCGGGAGTAATTTTTGCTTTCAAATAGCACACGTTATTTTCTCGCTTTAGTTGGATGTAGCCTACTGCATTATCTCCATAGTTTTGACGAGCAGATCTTAAAGAATAATGAAAAAGTAATTTCAAAAGCTGTTCGTAAAAAAAATACGAAATACTTACTGCTGCATTTTCGCACCCCTCATTTCTGCACTTATAAAATCTCTGTTTGAGTTGAAATAATGCATTACCATTATAACATCCACCTCCGGCAAATTTGAAGAATCGGCTTTAATATAATTATCATCACACATTGTTTAACAGCAAATCTTACAGATTAGAATAATAATTATTATTATGCCTGATCAAACTGTTGACCTAATCGTACCAGACCGGTTAAACTACTGAATAACACTGCAGAAAACGCGCGCCGTTTCGACTAGCTCGACTCGAAAGATGCCGTGACGTCACATAGTCAATTTCCGTCGCGTCCAATATTTTGTTGTTCTAATGCGAATATTTTTGTTAATTTCAGTCAGATTGAGCTGAAATTTTTTTTGGGTATAACAGACATATAGTACTTCATGAAGAAAATCTGAAGTTTGATTAAATGAGCCTATTGCCATTCTCATTTTAACACTAGCATCCAACCTAGTCCCCTACGGCTAAGCAGGCTAAACTAGTATCTACATGATCCCCTAGGATATGTAAATTCAGTTAAAAATGAGAACAAAGGCCTGAAATTATTTTATTTAAATTTTTAAAATTTTTAAAGACAAGGTACGTAAATAAATTAATTTCAGGCCTTTGTTCTCATTTTTAACTGAATTTACATATCGTAGGGGATCATGTAGATACTAGTTTAGCCTGCTTAGCCGTAGGGGACTAGGTTGGATGCTAGTGTTAAAATGAGAATGGCAATTCAGAATTTTTACTTGTTAGCATAACCAGAAGTCAGGTTATCGAAAGAATGCAAAGATTTCATTAATATTTTTATATATAGTTTTTCCTTTAGTTCTCATAGATAGCTTTTCTTTCCACTATTTGCAAAATCCTATAAAGAAAATGTTTCATTACTATAAGCAAACAAATAATAAATAATTCACTTTTAAATATAAAGAGTCCTTCACTCGCCCCGTTTTCACGATCGGCTCGTAACACATATTAAAAACGAATACACTTAGCAACTCAAAACAAAAAACAATCAAAAGCTTTTTATTCCTAGGGTTGCCGAGTAGTAGTTTTTCGAAATTAATTGGCCACTGTATTTTATTATTTCGGTTGTTCGAATGCTGCAGACGTTCGGGATATACCATAGAATTTTGAGTATTTTTTATCAAATCGATAATATTTTGATATCATTGCAAAGCTAATATATAGGCACACTTCCCTCGTGTAACAGATTTTTTAATAAACCCTATTTTAAACATCGGAAAAAAATTGAAAACATGCGATTTTATTGCATATTTTACTAATTCCCAATAATTACAAATTATGTTCGAAAAACTGTCGGAAAAAATTTACACTAGGAAACAAGGTTTTTGTTTTGGGTCGCTAGGTTTTTTCATTTTTGAAATAAACGTTATGAGCCAAGCGCGAAAACTAGCAGTAAATAAGGCGAGTTATGGACTCATTTTAATTTGATCCCAATAGTAATAACAATAATAATAACTACCTAATAATAATAATAATTAAAACATTATTATTATTATTACATAGATAGTTCCAAGGGTAATTCAAATGAAAGCTCGAAAGAAAATTGAGGGAAATTTGGTGGAAGTATCTGGAAGTTTAGTGGATGTACGTGGAAGTTTGGTGAAAGTACGTGGAAGTTTGGTGGAAGTTTATTTAAAAGTGGAAGTATGTTCACACGATCTTTGCCAGCGGTTTACCCCTCGTTATAAGCTATTATATAAGACCGGTCACAGATTTAATTTCCAAACCCCCAACAGGGTGACGTTTTACCCTGATGTGCTCTCTACTATATTAGATATCTTTGTGAAAAAATTGAAAGTTCATTTCATGTGTGGTTGTGTTAATTGCGTGTCGTCCCTCTGGAGTCATGTATTACTTTTTTAATTGCTTTTGTGAAAAATGTCACATACTGCAAGGTAGGCATTTGAAAACATAACAACCTCATCTGTTTGATCCATGTTTGCTAGAGTTGCAACAAAGTTTGCATATGTAGAAGAATATCATCCCCCTGGTTCATTCCCCTGGAGTTTTCCAGGGTAATGATTACAACCAGGAGCATGATATATATGCATTCATTAATTCCTCACAAGGTCTTATTTTACTTGCTAAAATGGGGAGACCAAAATCAACCAAAAAGTTAACTAGGAAGGAGACGTTGAGAAAATAGAGAGAAGCGGAGCACAAAAGATACGAAAAAACAAGATCCAGTTAAAATGACAGAGCAACAGTCAAAAGGAAGATTAAAATATTTAAAAAAGACCAAAGAAAAAAGTTAAGCTGAAGCTAATATGGTTTAAGAGAACTTAGAAATAAAAGAAAGGAATGGCGCAAGAACTCGGCCAATTATAGAAGAAAATTGAAAGAATGAGAAATACCTATCTTCTTAACAATAGTCCAACCTCAGAGAGCAATGAAGATGAATGTGAAGAAGAGAGTGAAAATAAAGAGGTCCTTCAACACAAAATTCAAATTCTTGCTCTAATTCAAGAAGCAACATAAGGCAATCTGGCTTTCATTCTTCGCTGTTAGCGTCCTCTGAAAATCCATGCCATACCTCTTTAATTACGAATACGCCTTCACCGGAACCGTCACTAACAGAGTTTAGAAATTGAGCTGGTCGTTTGAGAATACGACGTGACAAGCAAACTATACAAAGATTAAAAGAACAGCTACGTGAATCTCAATTATGTTTGAACAAACTCAGAGTACAAAAATTAAGGGAAAAACAAAAAAAGAATCTAATCCAGTCTCCTTCACCTAATATAGAAGTAAGAAAGTTAGTGGCTGGAAGTAGAAAATAAAGTTGTCAAAAGACTTTTGTTTGCTGAAAATTTGGAAACTCAAATAGCCAGAAATTTTAGCAGCTTCAAAACTGATAAGCAGAAACAGATTTTTACCAAAGTAGTTGGAGGTGATGTAGAAATACTTAAAAAATACAAACAAGCACCTGTGAGAAATAGTGTACCAATACATATTCGAAACGACGTCATAACTTTGTTGGAACAAGACATTAATAGTCGTCTTTGTGCTGGCAAGAAAGATTTTATATCGAAGAATAAAGTGAAGAGGCAAATTAGAATTCTCTCAGATACTATGACAAATTTACATAAACGGTACTGTAGCACCCAAGAATACAAAATAAGCTATTCGTTGTTTTGTCGCCTTTGCCCTTTTCACATTATACAACCAAAAATTTCTGTGAGAGAAACCTGCTGTTGCACTTTATCTAAATCAAATTCTTACTTACAAATCTCTAACTGAAATGTTAGAAGACCTTTGTTGTGACACACAGGGCAAAAACTGTTTATACAGAAAGTGTAAAAATTGTTACAAAAATAACGTCATTTATAACGAGTTCAATTACGATCATGAAATTAAATATTCTAAGTGGGTGGTGAAGGAGAAAACTTATAATGATAAGTCTGGGACGAACAAAGTGGCCAGAACGACTGTGAAAGAAGAAATAGTATTAAAAATAGGGGACGTAGTTGGTTCACTCGACATTCCAAAAATTTTTAAAACATGTACATGCCATAATTCACCAGTATAATAAAATAGATATATTGAAGAAGATGACTACAAAAGAGGTCTTAATACATGCAGAATTTAGTGAAAATTATGCTTGCAAATTTGTGAAAGAAGTACAAGGGGTGCATTTTGGGGGATCGGGCCAAAGCGTAACTTCGCACACTGTTGTCGTATATTTCAAAAATAATAATGATGATGCCATCATTCCTAAATACTTTGCTACTTTATCAAGGAGCTTGCTGCATACTGCTCCAGCTATTGTGACAGTCCCTCAGGCCAATATCGAAACAAAAGCATATTTGACTACCCCATGATTTAAAAATTACCGAAGAGGAACAAACGATGCAACCTTTAATACCGCTAACTGATACAAGAGACATCAAACATGGCACTTATGTGTTAGTCTCTTTCTTAGGTGGCAGCAGAAGGAAGAAGTACAATTAATGATTATGAGTCTAAAACTTGCACGAGATGATGGACAGACTTTTAAGATGGTCGCGGCAGATATTTCCTATATTAATTTAGAATAAATATTGATACTGCCAAATCCAGGCATCACATTGAAAGGTGAACGGGCATTTTATTCATTTCTATTACCAATTGGTGTTTTTGAAAGAATGTGAACTCTGAAAACTATGTTGTGTTTGTATGTTACTTTAGTGTATTGCAATATTATTAATAATAAAATATTACGCTCTAGGAAAAATTTGATTTCACTTTTGATATGTAAGTCGTCATTACCCTGGCAATGGTGTTATTTCTCTGTATATAAATAATCAAAAAATTAAATAAACAATATTTTCAATAAACAGTGAGTTGTTATAATGGTATACTAGGATACCAGTCATAAGGAATGATATAAAGCCAATGATCAAATAATTAAATATTTTTTATCAATTTTTTCAATTACTGAATTTGACGTTTAGCAAATATTTACCCATTAATAAAACAATTGCCGTTTTGTCAATTAGTTTCTGAAAGTAAACAATCTTTTTTTTATGACGAATATAATTTTTCCCCGCAAGTACGATATTTACTACACTGCTAAACATATTTTCTTTACTTGCCAAACTATTTTATTCCAATACCATATTGCGCTGCGCAAATTTTTTACACATAATCTGAAGTTACATAAAATGCCTCGAAATTCAATATGCACTGAGACAACAGGCCCAAACACAGAAACATAGGCCCAATGTCTTCATAGCCTACAGCAGTACAAGTTTTTTGAAAATTCACCGCTTACCCTGAATAATTTTTAGACGATGTGTTACTGGGAACAGTATAAAAGTAAACTACCTCTAACTGACGCAGAGATAGCTGCATACTTTGACATCTCGGATGATCAGGCAGAAAATTCCGATATTGGGGGTGATTCTGACGCTGAAGATGATTTCCGAGAAAATATTGGAACCTCAAAATCTTCTACCAGGGGTAGTCTCATATCCTCCGATATTGAGAGGCATACTACTTCCGGTGTAACAACCCCAGTGGGAGAGGCATTTTTGGAAAATCGACATTCAGATACTTCCATCATGCCCAGGTCCATTAGTCAAACACCTTCAAGTTTCACAAATGCCAAATATCTCTTCCCCCAGATCTAATCAATAACAGTACTTTGAAAGATGAAATTAACGAAAATGGTCACGAAAGTGATCAAACGGAAGAAGATTGGGACACCATATTTGAAACGTGGACAAAAACAACTCCACAACCCACTAAATTTACAAATTTCCATTTTGATGAAATTATATGACCAAAAGTTCAGGTAATGGATATTATGTGCTACCACGTCATTTTCTAATCTTTCAGTTTCAGATTGATTCGGAAGACCCTCTCGATTTCTTTAATATCTTTTTTACTGAAAACTTTTTTGATCTCATCACGGAACAATTCAATTTATATGCTACCCAACACGGAAAAACTTACAGCTTGGTAGAGAAGAACTAAGCGCCTTTATAGGTACACTGGTACTCATGGGTATAAACCGATTGTCACAGTTACGGTTGTATTGGTCGATAGACCCAAATTTCCACAATAAGAGGATTACCGGTATCTTCCCCGTAAAAAGATTTTTGAAAATACTAAGATACCTCCACATCAATGACAACAACCAAATGACACAATATGGCTCTTCTAATTACAACAAATTATATAAAATTAGTCCCATGGTAAACTATTTCAACAGGGTATTTTTCGAATTCTTTACCTTGGGCCGCAATGTATCTGTTGACAAAATATGGTGGCTCTCAAGGGACGAACAACCCTAAAGCAATACCTACCGATGAAGCCTATAAAACGAGGCTTCAAAATATGGAGCTTAGCATGTTCTGAAACAGGATATCCGATTGCGTTTGAGGTTTACAAAGAAAAATAGAGGATAAAACCAATAAAAGATTGAATTTGGGGTCGCGGGTTGTTCTGTAGTTATCTACCGGTCTAGCGAAGAGAGGATTTTGCATCTACTTTGATAATTTTTTTAGCACGCTCCCCTTGATGATCAAGTTGTGGGATAACGGACTATTTGGCTGTGGCACCATAAGACAAGATTGCAAAAATTTTCCAAATAAAAGTTTGGTTGCCGATAAAACCATGACCATTGGACAAATAGATTTTGCCATGTGTGGTGAGATCTCTGTGTGTATATGGAAAGATAAAGGTAAAAAGGCAGTGAAAGTAGTAAGTAACATGCCTAATGCGGGAGACCATGGGGAAGTCCTCTAAACAAATAGACTTGGAGAGCGCCAAACCCTTGTCTGTCCCATGGCTATTGTGGATTATAATAAACACATGGGGGTGTGGATCGTTGTGATTAAAGAATGGAGACCTATAATATCGCATGGAAGAGCAGGAGATGGTGGATGAAACTTTTCTATCGGTTTATTGACGAGGGCGTGGTAAACTCTTCTTTCATATTTTAACAGACGTTGAAGATAAAAAATCCTCGTAACAAACCGATGAGTCATTTAAAATTTCAAAGTGTATTATTGGCCAACAAGTTGATTGGCAACTTTAGTGCAAGAAAAAAATGTGGGGACCCCTACAGCCAACAGGGCAATTCCAAGACAAGAACGATCATCTTCCCCATAGAACCACAATGAGACGCTGTCAACAGTGTAGCAAATTTGGGAAACAAAAAAGGAGTTCTGTTAGCTGCAGGGAATGTGACGTTGCTCTAAGCATTGAATGTTTTGTGCCATATCACCATATCTAGCAAATACTTATTCTAAGTTCTCTAAAGAAATTAATAGAATCGATCATTTGGGTAACAACACATGTCAATATTTCAGCCACTTTGAGTTTATTGCGGTAATATACACTTAAGGATAAACACACCATTCCCTACAGAAACATCACTTCTTCGAGAGAAGTTAAGATGGCGTCGAGTGATGAAGACGCATCTGAACGCGAACCGGAGTTAGAAATCGAAAATATGAATATAAAATTTAAATGCTGCTCTAAAAAAGTCTGTAAGAGTGTGTTCTGTGAAAACTGTGATCAAGTGTATCATATAAGTTGCCTGAAAAGGTTACAAAATGTTAATTTCGTCGGCGGAGCAAGAATCACATGTTGTAACGCCGAAAAACATAACCAACAAAAGCCTGTGAAGGAGCGCGAAAAAATATGTGACAGTGAAAAGTTAGAAATAGAAAACAACTACCTAAAACAACTTCTGAATGAGTTAAGAGAAAAAAATGATATCCTGAAACTGAACAACAGTTTGTTATTAGAAAAAATACAAAAAATGGAGGAAAAACCGGGAAAACAAAAACGCATATTAACGGAATCTGACAGATCAAGTAGGTCCAACCTTTCATATAGTCAAGTAGTTCAAAAAGAACTACCAGAAAGAAGGCAAACAAATAATAACAATAGCCAAGCTGGTGAAAATCGGATGACAGTAGACTCAGTAGAGCCCGGCAGTAGTGCTTTCTCTGCAAATGAGGTGCATAGAAACTTGGACTGGAATAAAGAAACGGAAAATACATTAACAAATCAATCAAGTGATAAAAATGTAAACACAAGGAGAATAGAAAATACAGGAAGTAAGTGGCAGACTGTAAAGAGAACAGGAAGTTATCCCAAGAAAAGAATTGGCACAAGTACCGTAACAGAAAAAGAAAGTGGATTTGTAGGAGCTGAAAGAAAAGTTTGGCTTTACATATATCGGATAAAAAGATTTGTGGAAGCAGAAGATATAGTAAAATATATAAAAGGGAAACCGAATTTCAAAACAGACGTGGTCAAAGTTAAGGAGCTACCTAGTGACCCAAACAGACTCAAATGTTTTGTAGTGAGTGCACCACTGAAGAAAAAAGATGAAATGTATGATCCGGAATTCTGGCCAGAAGGAGTTGCAATTAAGAGATTTAACTTTAAAAAATATCACACGGATCATCCAGAAGGAGATTTTTTAACGTAAAATTAAATGACCAACATTACCAAAAAATTAAAATCAGAAAGAAAGACAAAGGAAAAGGTAGACATGTTAGTGTAAAATCTACTAGAGTCGAAGTGATTCATCAAAATGTACAATCAATAGGAAATTGCATAGATGAATTGGAAGTACTTCTTAAGGAGCATCCAGAATGTATGTTTCTGTGTATAACGGAACATTGGAAGACAGAAGATCAATTGCATAACTATGGTATTCAAGATTTTTATCTAGCAGCTAGCTGTTGCAGAGAAGAAAATGAACATGGGGGTAGTGCAATCTATGCAAAATGCGGTATAAAATTTAAGGTAAAGCAACAAGTAACAAATATGTCAGTGATAGGACAAATAGAATGTTGTGCATGTGAATTCGAAATAAACCATACAAAATTTATAATTTTGTCAGTATATAGACCACCAAGTGGAAATGCAGATATGTTTATTACAATAATGGAAGAGATGCTATCCTATGTTGTAAATGAAAAATCAATACTAATTGTAGCAGGTGATTTTAACATTGACTTACTCAATGAATCTGTAACTAAACATAATTTGATTTCAATGTTTGACTCTTTCGATTTATTTCCTACTATAAATCAGCACACACGTATAAATAACGATACAAAATCATGTATTGATAACATCTATACTAACTATAAAAATATAGGTGATGCACAAATCTTGAATTCATTAATCTCTGATCATACAGCACAAAAATTATCAATATATATAAATGATGCAAAAAATCCACAGTTTGTATTTAAAAGAAATTTTACTAACGAACAAAAGAACGAATTCATAGCGAGGTTAACAAGTGAAAGCTGGGATGCTGTATATAATATTAGCCAATCAAATGTAAATGAGGCATGGGATAAGTTCATGGAAATTTTTACAAGACATTTTAACATTAGTTTCCCAATAAAAAAAGTCAGTACAAATAATCGGAGGAATCAAAAGCTCTCAGCAATAACAAATCCAGAGATTAAAGAATGCAAGAACCAACTCGATATCCTATATGTGGCAAGTAGTGTAGATTCCAGGTACAAGGATCAGTATAGAGATATTAAAAAGAAATACAACAAACTATTGGGTGAATTTAAAACAAAACAATTTCAGTCTAGGTTAGAACATTCAAATAACAAAACTAAATGTGTGTGGAACATCGTAAAAGAAATAAAAGGTCAAAACAATGTAAACAAAGATACAAAATTAAATGGAGATCCTGAGGTAATATCTAATGATTTTAACGAGTACTTAATAAACATTGCACCGCAATTAACTGCACATTTTAAAGATCTTCTATATATTGAGGATATAAGGGAAAACAATAAGTCTATGTTTGTCAAACCAGTGAGCAAGAAGGAAATAATTGACATTGTATCAAAACTAAAAAATAAAATGAGTTGTGGTGATGATGGGATTCCTACTGCTATTATAAAAGTTTGCATATTTGCAATTATTGATCCTCTGTATCATATAATAAATAATTCTTTAAGATTCGGAGTATTTCCCGATAAATTAAAAGTGGCAGTAATTAAACCACTGCATAAGAAAGGTAGTACGTCATTATTTGAAAACTATAGACCTATCAGTCTTCTACCATCTTTTTCAAAAATATTTGAGTCGTTAATGTGTCAACGACTTATGGAATTTTTTCTCAATAATAATATAATAAACGATACACAGCATGCCTACCTTAAAGGGCGATCAACGCAAACAGCGATATTTCAATTTACCCAGAAAATACTTGAAGCACTAGAGGAGAAAAATGTAGCATTAGGCTTATTTTTAGATCTCTCAAAAGCATATGACTGCTTAAATCATGAAGTATTATTACAAAAGCTTGAAAAATATGGTGTACGGGGAATTGCTTTGCAGTGGTTCAGCTCATACCTTGCAAACCGCAAACAAAGAGTTGCTATTAATGCTCAAGGGGAGGAAATAAAATCTGACATAATGTCCATTAAGCTAGGCATACCGCAAGGGAGTATAATGGGACCGATTCTTTTTATTATTTATATAAACAGCTTAGCCAAAAGTATAAATTCTATAAATTGCTGTATGACAAACTATGCAGATGATACAAATTTTCTAATATTTGCTCAAACACTGCCATGCATAATAACTCATTCCAATAAATTAATGTTAGATGCAGAAAATTACTTTCAAGCCAACAAGTTAATATTAAATCGTGAGAAAACAAACGCAGTCTTGTTCGTACCATGTCACGCAGGCTATGACCGCTCAAATAAAATAACAATTAACGACTCCAAATTATCATTGAATGATAATACTAAATTTCTGGGTATGTATATAGATGACACTCTTTCATGGCAAGAAAATGTAAACAATGTATGCAAAAAAATAGGTAAAGCTTCTCATAGTATTAGAGTCATATCGAGGTACGTAAACCCCCAAACATTAAAAACAGTTTATTATGCAAACTTTGAATCGTGTATGCGCTATGGAGTAATTTTCTATGGAAATGCAAGCAATGTTAACAGAATTTTCATTATACAGAAAAGAGTGGTAAGGATTATGTTTAAGCTCGGTTTTGTGGAAACTTGTAGAGGTAAATTCAGAGCAAACAATATGTTAACATTTTATGGTATTTACATTCAGGAGTGTCTAATATTTTTCTTTAAAAATAAAGATACCACATTCAAAGGTTGCGTATCCCATCATCAACACAACACACGAACTGTAGATTACATTTATCCTCAGCATCGCCTTACAGTCACAGAAAAGGGTGCACATTATAGTTGCATTAAATTTTTCAACAATCTTCCGCTACACATTAAGCAAACAAATACACTGCAAGGATTTAAGAAAAAAATACATAAGCTCTTAATTGAAATGGAACCGTATAATATATATGAATATTTTAGTTATAGAGAATAATATTCCTATCTGCAAATAGATAAATAGATAAATATACATATATAAATATAATTACTCCTAATTAGTCTCCATGTACATGTTTGTAATATTTTGATTATTTTTTAGTTATTAGGTACACAGCTGTTAAAATAGAGAAATGTTTATGTGGGTATTTTGGGTATATGTATGTTGTAGTATATATATTTTTTTTACATGAATCTCAGTTGTTTTGACGTCTATTTCATTTTATTGTTGTTTATACACTTTACCTTGGAATAAAGATTATTTGATTGATTGATTGATTGATTGATTCGATGATGTTTCAATGATTTACACGCTTCTAAATATGTCGATGCATTAAGATATTTGACTTTACATGCTTTATCGAATGATTTAGTGCGCATAGAGACAGTCGATAGGTCATACACGTTGATTTGATTTTTTACGTCACCATGTCGCAAAAAAAGAGAAAAGTGTTTAATATTGAAGAAAAATCACACATTATATGGAGATTAGAAAATGGTGAGCTAAATGGGGATATTGCAAAGGAATGCGGCGTCTCACACTCTACAATATCAACAGTAACAGAGATGTCAACGAGTAACAGATATGTCAAGCAGGAAGGACATTAGTTTACAGTGCTCACAAGCAAATAGTCATATAGTGAATAGTTATAATAGTTACAAATGTTGTAATGTATGTACAAAGTGTTATAGTATATTTCATAAAAGTTGTGTACTTCGAAATAAAGGGAAAATAACATTCTTAGCACAGCATAAAATCATTTGCTGTAAGGACGACAGTGATGTCAGTGACTATACTGAGGAAATAAGTATTTTAGAAAAAACAGTGAATGATCTAAGTGAGGAAAATACATTGCAAATAAATCATATCCAAAAACTGAAAAAAAAACATGAAATATTGCTGGAAGAAGCTGCTGAAACAGAAACTATTTTAAATAATCAAATTCTTGACCAACAAAAACTTATAGCTAAACTGGAGAACCAGATAAGTATCAATAAAAAATTGCAAACAAAAATTGTAACAAAAACAGTAAGCAGTCAAACTGATAGAGCTATACAAAAAAATCAGACCACATCTACCGATAATGAAATGTTGGAAATACTCAGTGGCACAGGAAAAGGAAAATATACAAAAGTAAAAGTAAATTTAACATCTGACAATAATAGTCCTAATAAACATAGCCTAGCAAAAAAAGAAAAATATGTAAAAAAAAAATGACTCAACCAAAAATAATGAAGAAGCTACCACATTAAGTAATGCAGACTATGAAATAAAGGATTTCTGCATACAAACGAAACATAAAATTTTGCTGCTAAGTGACGAGTTTGGAAAAGATATCAGACCTAAGATGCAAAGCTTTATAAAAAATGGTCAGATGGTATCGTTGGTAAAGCCTTATGCAAACTTGAGAAATGTCATCGAAAATATAGAGCCTCTTGCTAAAGATTTTAGAAAGAATGACCATATAATCATACTAGCAGGAAAAAATGATTTTAATAAAAAACAATTTCCCTCCTTCAGGTACATAAATAAAAAACTTAAACAGTGCACGAGTACAAATATAATTTTTCCATCAGTACCATTCACAAAAAATAACATATTGAATGAAAAAATTTATAAGTATAATAGTAAACTAAATGACTATATTCAAAAATTAAATAAGATATCAGATGGAAATATTGTTTATTATGAAATAAACAAAGAAAATTATGTTATTGATAAAAACATTATATGCAAGGACCTGGTCAATATAATTACCAACAAAAAGCCCAAACACAATAAAACCTTAATATTTGTAGAAAGAAGGGAAATATTACATCCACTAGAGAGAGAAAATGAAAATGAAATTAGTAAAAATGACAATTTGTCACCAATCCTTGTTCAAACAATCACAAAATCAAATCAAATAAATTCCACAGTTGGAAAAGTTATCAAGGAAAGAGTCAATAAAAATCCTAAGTGACATAGTTGCTCCAGATATTTTCACTATAAAAGCGTCTGACAAACCAGAAGTTAAAAAAAAAAATTTTTTATACCGAAGTCCTCTACACACAACAAATCCACAGTAACTGATGATCTACGGATAATAAACTTAAATATACGCAGTGTCAGAAAAAAAAACTGATATGCTCACTGCTCAGTGTATTCTTACACACATTTAGCTACCCTCAGATAGTATGTCTTACAGAAACTTGGCTATCAAATGAAGAAGCGGCAGTATTAAAACTACCTAGATATACGATGGCTTCCTATTATTGTAGAAAAGAAGTGAAAGGCGGAGGAGTGGCAATATTAGTGAGAGAGGATATTGAGTTTAGTGTAAAAAATGTGTGTTCTGTTGGTTTGACTGAACAGCAATTTGAAGGTGTTTCCATCGATATTAATTATAATAAAGAAAAAGTAAATATTAACTGTCTGTATAGATCTCCAAATGGAGATCATGAACATTTTGTTATATCCTTGGAAAAACTATTAAGGCTACTATCAAAAACAAAAGGGCCTAAATTTATTTGTGCTGATTTTAATTATAATCTTGCTGAGGTAACTAAGAGGACACTAGATCTCACAAATCTACTGTCATCATTTGGTTTTGATCAATGTTTTTCTGAATTTTCTCGGGTGCAGGGAACCTCTAAAACTTTAATAGACAATGTCTTTTCTGACATAAATCCAGACCTATTAAAAACAGAAACCTTAAATAATAGTATTTCTGATCACAATGCTCAATTAATAACTTACAAAATGCATGTGGCAATAAAGTGCCAAAAAGTTAACAAAAAAAGAGTGTTTTCTGATGAAAATCTGGAATATTTCAAATTTTTACTGTCAAAAGAAAACTGGAATGAGGTATACTTAGAAATAAGTTACATAAAAAAAATTGAGGTTTTTCAAGACATATTTTTCAAATAATTTAATAAAGCGTTTCCTAAAAAATTAATGAAAACAAATAAAAAGATGAACAAAAAAACTAAGGACTGGGTAACTCAAAAAATTATAAACGAAGGCATCTTTATTAGACAATTACACAAAGAACTAAAAAATAATATTGACCCAGAACTGAAGGTTAGATATAATATAATAAAAAAAATCATGAGATAAATATAAAGTCTGCAAAAAATGCGTATTATAAACAAAAAATTAACAATGAACCAAACAAACAAAAAGCAATGTGGAATATTATCAGTGAAAATATGCAAGGGAAGAATAGAAATAGACAAATACCAACAAAAATAATAAATCAAGATGGAAAATGTCTAGATCAGCCACGAGACATTGCTAATGAATTTAACAGTCACTTTATAAATTCTGTTAATAAACTCACTTCCTCTTTTGATGCTGATACCTCAACAACACAAACAATGAAACAAAATGACAGTACGATATATTTAACCCCTGTTACGGAGAAAGAAATTTCTGATATAATTTTTTCTGTATGTAGAAAAAAGTCATCAGGTAAGGATGAAGTCCCATGTTGCCTAATAAAAGATGTTTCTAAATACCTTCTTACTACTTGTAAATTTATAGTACCAACAATTATCAACAAACAGGAGAAAGTATTATACAGACGTGATTATTCGGATGCCAACTTAATGTCATTTCGGAACTTGCTGTTAAATGAGACATGGGTCAATACATATAAGTACTATAATGATGCAAATGAAGCATTTGATACATTCTATACAACTTTTAAATTTCACTATTTCAATGCTTTTCCCCTTAGGAAATTTACCATTAACAAAAATATAAAGCCATGGATTAACCATGAGATCAAAAAAATGCATCATACACTCTGTGAAATGTCAAAGCTAGCTAGATCTACAAACAATGAAATAATAAAAAATAGGTACAAACAACTAAAAATATCATATAAGGAATTAGTTAAAAAACGCAAGGTAGAATACAATAATAATAGAATCAAAAATGCAAGTAATGTGAGCAGAGAAAGCTGGAGAATTATAAATGAAACAAAGAACTTAGTTGTTAACAATTCAATACATGAACTGACGATAAATAATAAAAATATTTCGGACAATCACATATTGTGTAATCACTTTAATGATGTTTTTTTAGATATGAAAATAACAAAACCTGACTTTGATAAGCTCAAATTTTCACCATTCTTAACTTCTACATTTTTTTTATATCCAGCTACTCCTAAGGAGGTAAATGATATAATTAAAAAAGTTACTCACAAGCCGGCTGCGGGAATCAATGAAATTAATGGAAAAACGTTAAAAGCAGTAAGTGATATAATTTGTACTCCATTATCACATGTTATAAACATTTCATATTGTACAGGGGTGTACCCCAACTCATTGAAAGAATCAAAATCTATACCAATTTACAAACATAAAGGATCTAGATACGATGCTAGTAATTACAGGAATGTGAGTTTGCAATCACAATTTGCAAAAGTAATTGATTATAGCTATAATGTGAGGTTAACGGAATTCATGGAACAGAAGAAGCTGATACCCAACTGCCAACATGGGTTCAGACAAAATAAATCCACTGAGACAGCTGTAAAAGAACTGTGTAATAATATATATACTTATCTTAATAACAAACAGTTCCCGATCGCTCTTTATTTTGATTTAAGTAGAGCATTCGATACTGTTGATCATGACCTACTTTTAGAAAAACTATATCGTAATGGTGTTCGAGGTGTCACCTATGATTGGGCATCCTCTTATTTAAAAAATAGGACTCAGACTGTAGTTATAAACAATGTCAGATCACGCCCGGCGCTAGTTACAACAGGTGTACCACAAGGGTCAGTCCTGGCACCTTTATTTTTTCTAATATTTATGAGTGATATTGAGTTATCATGCACATCTGCAGATACCATGATTCTCTACGCTGATGATACGAATCAAATCGTATCAAGAAAAGATCTTGCTAGCTCGGTAGATAATGCTAACTTATGTACCAACAAATTATACCACTGGTGCATTAACAATGGATTGTTACTTAATGGTGACAAAACATTTTATATGATGTTTCAACAAAAAAATGTAAGCTACAATTTCAGTCCATTGATAAAAATCAACCATAAATCAATCAAACAAGTTGATAATATAAAATTCTTAGGTGTAACCATTGATCACAAACTAACGTGGGAAAAGCATACCGATAGTCTCATTTCCAAACTAAGTAGCATCTGCTTTGTCATCAGACAGTTAAAACAAACAGTTTCTACAGATGTTTTAAAAATCGCCTACTATGGTCTTGTACATTCAATACTTAGATATGGCCTAATATTTTGGGGAAATTCAGCTCACATGCATAAAGTACTTGTAATCCAGAAAAAGATAATAAGATGTATGGCGGGAGCAAGTCCACTAGAATCATGTAAACAAATATTTATCAACTTAGCTATCTTAACACTGCCATGTCTCTATATATATCTGGTCACTTTAGACATAAAAAGACATCAATCAGACTACATAAGAAATAATGATATACACAATTACCACACCCGCATTAGAAATGATTTACGACTACCATTTTCACGACTAACGGTCAGCAAGAATGCACCAGCATACCAAGGGATCATCTGTTATAATCACGCTGTAAGAGTACTTGGTCCTATAGAGAGCTACAGAACGTTCAAAGAAGTATTATTTCAACATTTGAAAGATAATGCATTTTATTCCATAGAGGAATTTTTAAATAGTTAGTTTTAATATTTATATATTAGAATAGGTATTACTCAATAATAATTATCTTTTTATTCTTCATCTTAACATTTTAATGTAAATCTGATTCTAATTTCTTTTAGAGCATCACTTGTGATTTATAATATTGTATGAATGTGTCATAGTGTGAATGTATTGTTGTATGTATGTCTGTATATGTATCCCTGGACTAGTCTGATAAGTTTTATACCTGTAGTGTGTTAAACTTAAATTGATGAATAAAATTCTATTCTATTCTATTCTATTCTATACTAACATACCTTGTTAATATATCATTTGAAAATGGCCACTTCCCAGATCAATTAAAATCAGCTTTAGTAATACCATTTTACAAAAAACATGATCCAAATGATGTGAATAACTACAGACCGATTGCACTGCTATCCGTCTTTTCGAAAATATTTGAAAAATCTTTCCAAATTAGATTAACAAACTTTCTTCAAAAGCATAAAATATTAACAAAGAGACAGTATGGTTTTAGTAAAAACCATTCAACACAGGATGCTGTTCTCTCCTTTTATGAAAAAATTCTAAACAACTTTAATAACAACTTAAAATCGTCCGGTATATTTTTTGACCTCACAAAAGCTTTTGACTCTATAAATCACAAACTGTTATTAAAAAAACTTGAAGTATATGGTATTCGTGGTATGGCATTAAGATGGATAAACTCATACTTAAAGGGGAGATCACAGACTGTAAAAATTATACAAGATGAGAAGACATATTTTTCTGAAAATGTAAATGTATTGACAGGAGTAGCTCAAGGGAGTGTGCTGGGTCCATTATTATTTATAATTTTTATTAACGATATAGTTGATAATGTATATGGAAATAGTTTTTTAACCCTTTTTGCTGATGATACTTCAGCTATTATTACTGCTGAAGATATTGATAGACTTAGTAAAACTGCTACGAAATGTGTAGATGAAATAACATTATGGTGTTTTAAAAATGGGTTGATTCTAAACCCACAAAAAACCGATCTCATGATATTTACACCAGTAGGAAATAAAAATAAATTGAGTGTACTGGTTAGAGGGAATGATAAATCTATATGTCAAAACGACTGTGTAAAATTTTTAGGTATACAATTGGATAGTCATCTATCATGGCAAAAAGATATTGAAAGTGTGTTAAAAAACCTAGCTAGCAAGAACTTTGCAATATTACAAATTAGGAACTCGGTCGATAGTATCACACTCAAGACTCTTTATTATGGTTGTGTAAATTCAATACTCTCATATGGTTTACTCTGCTGGGGTAACTGTACAGGAGTTCAAAAAGTCTTTCTCATGCAGAAGAGAATAATGTGAAGCATGTTTAAATTAGGTTACACAACATCATGCAAACCGTATTTTAGGCAGCATGGGATACTCACCGTCTACTGTATGTACATCTCGCAAGCAGTATGCTATGTAAGGAAAAACATTGATGAACTACCGAAATGTAATGACATAAATAATTATAACACTCGAAGCAGCAGTAAGATTTATGAACCAGCCTGTAGATTAGCTCAAATAGATAAAGGTCCTTTTATTACATCAATCAAGATGTATAATCACAGTATAAAACAAACAACCAGTAGTGCATCTCACCCTCGCGCATGCCTTCATGCGCATCTCGCCATTTGAAGATAAAACCTGTCTAATGCGTACAGTGGTGGAACTGTTTACTGTAGTGAGCGTCAGAATGTTATTTTTCAGAGACGTACCAGTGTTGTAGAATACGTTATATGGTTATAAATTCGTGTTTACTTCGAAGTGGATTATAATTTCTGTTTAGTTTTTTGACAATTTTATTAGTGTATATATTTTGTTTTGACTCTATTTTATAAATAGTATTTATTTTGTTGTGTGTTTGTTGGTAATCATTAGAAAACAAAATGACAGGAAACAAAGGAGGACGTGTGTGTGCTGCAAAAAACTGTAAAAATAAAAGTTACACATGTAATAAGAGCTTCTTTATGTTTCCGAAAGATCCTGTAAAGTAAGTATATACCATTTAGTATATTGTGAACTTCTATTCCAATTATTTTATTTATAAACTCTATGAAACAGTTTATGTATATGCAGTTTATAAAAACTCTATACATAAATAAATAGAGCAATAGATTAATGATATAATAATAATAATAATATATTGTTTTGCGATTATTTATTGTTTGAAATGAAGCAAAAATGCTTGGAATAGGTATATATTTCATACTAGACATATCAGTTAATTCATAAAAAATGCAACCATTGCCATTTGTAAAAACTATTTTCCTATTTCTCACTCACAAAAAAAAAGTTATATTGTATTATTAACGTTACTATCCCGCTTTTTCGTCAACGAAGGGTAGTATATGAAAGTTAAAATTTAAATGTAGGTTTTTCACATTTCAAGATTAATATATTTTATGAATTTTTCAGAGCAAGAATTTGGGCGATAGCTTCTAATAGAGAAGATTTGCTAGGTAAAGTAGAAGGACTATATGGAAGTCACAGACTTTGTGGTGACCATTTTGAGGCAAAAATGTTTACAAATAATTTTTGCAATCGATTAAAGCCTACGGCAGTCCCAACTATATTTCCAGAGCTAGAAGGATCTTCAAGTAATTCAGATCACAACTATAGCGTTCCCAGACTGGTCCACTTGCCTGAAGCAAATGTAGAAAAGCTTAGTACAAAAAAGCCTCCTATGAATATACATATACTACAGAATATTTGTATTAAGCCAGGTAATATTTTATTATTTTAATGAAGCTATAGCATATACATTTGTTTTATTTTTTTAATAGGATTGAAAATAGATGAGAAAGAAAATCTGACAAATCAACAAGAGGAACCACCAACTATTCAAAATATTGAAACCAAATATGGTTCAGACAAAAACACAGAAGACATTACTTTATCTCCGTCCCCAGAATTGTTATTGTCTCCTTCATGTTCAACACAAACTTCCAACAGTTTATCGTTTAATACACCCAGGAAAAGGAAATATCGTGAAACCATGAAATCACTGAGCAATGAAAATAAAAGGCTAAAGCTGCATATTAAGGAACTTGAAAGTAGGCTTGATAATATTGAGGAAAATATAACTGTGGAGCAATTCCAATCCCTCACATATAAGTTTTGCAGTTCTCCAAATATTGCTCAATTTATTAATGTGCAAATAATTCAGTCTGCAAAAGAACCAAAGGGAAGACGATATAGTGAAGATTTTAAAATCAAATGCTTAGCAATGTACTTTACAGGCCCCAGATTGTATAAGCAAATTTTGATGAAACAATTCGTTCTTCCAGGACCACGATGCCTTTTCAATGTCATATCATGCGTAAAAATAAATTCTGGTCTATATAATCCAAAATTGTTTGATATTTTAAAAATTAAAGTGGATTGCTTCCAACAACAAGACAAGTATGTTGTTCTCTGTATAGATGAAATGTCAATAAAAGCAAATTTATATTATAACCGCGATCTTGACAATGTGATAGGATTGACCGAAAATGAAGAAGGGGTAAAGTTATTTAAACCTGCACGACATGCATGCGTCTTGATGCTTAGAGGAATATTTTCAGCATGGAAGCAACCCTTAGCATATTACTTTTGTGGTTCCTCATGCCCAGCTAAATCGTTGAAAAATATTATTACTGAGCTGGTACCGAAGTTGAAATTGGTTGGTGTAAAAGTTGTCGCATTAATCACGGACATGGGCTCAAACTTATTAAAGGTTACTCCAGACCATACTGATTTTCTCATAGAAAACAACAAGATGTTTTACATTTTTGATGCCCCACATATTATAAAAGCAATTAGAAACATGCTTTACAAGTATGACTTTTATGTTGACAATAAGAGAATATCCTGGCAATATATAAAACTGTTCTACGAGCAGGACAAACAATATCCAATAAGAGCAGCGCCAAAATTGACTGATGCTCATCTAAACCCAAACCCTTTTGAAAAAATGAAGGTCAAACTTGCATCGCAGCTATTCAGTGCTACCGTTTCTGCTGGTATGAATTTATATATTAGATTTGAACGCCTTCCAGCAGAAGCTGTTTATACAGCCGAATTTATTGAGAGAATGGACAAGTTATTTGATATTCTCAATTCAAACAATACATCTGGAAAATATTATAATAGAGCATATAAGGGTTTGGAGTACCAAAAATCATTTTTGCAAGATTGTTTACAATTTTTTAGCAGAATTGAAGTAAAAAATAAAAATAATAAAGATATTACAAATAAAATTAAAAGTTTTAAATGTATTAAAATAACAATTAATAGTTTATTTATGTTGTGGGATGAACTGAAAAAAAATAATTTTAAATATCTTTTCACCAGACGCCTGAACCAAGACTGCCTGGAAAATTTTTTCGGAACTGTAAGACAACAAAATGGAAATTGCAAAAATCCAACTTCCATTCAGCTACAACGTTCAATTAGAAAATTAATTTATTTGAAATTATTTCATTCTGGGACTGAAAATTGTGAGGCAGATCCTGAACCTATTTTATTACAATTAAATGACATACCCAAAGAAAGCCAAACTGTAGAAAAAATAGAAAAAGAAGATATACTAATTGACACAGACTATCAAAACAATGATAATTTAGAACAAAACTTCGTAAGGTATATCTGCGGGTATTTGTGCCGCAAAGCCTTAACCATACACAGCTGCAAAACTTGTATACAATATGCGAAATCTCAAAGTGAGTTAGATGACTCTTCTTTATATATATATTTTAAAGCCTATGAAAATGGCAGCAAGGATATATTTGGAAATTTAAATAACCCTCATAATGACTTTGTAAATTTTATTACAAACATTGAAATCATTTTTCAAGACAATTTTGAAAACTTTATTTGTAATGAAAACATAATCAGTAGGTTTCTCGAAATATGCAAAACGGTACCATTTATAGCTCCATGCGAAGAGTTTCCAACAGTATTTGTTATAAAATTATACTTAAGAACTAGATTATATTATACTATCAAAGATATAAATAGGAATTTTAAAAATGATAATAAAGATAAATTAATTATTTGGCGTCATAAATAATAATTTAGGTGTGTTTTTTGTATATTTTAAGAAACCAAATTTTTTTATTCAATATGTGATAAAATAAAACTGTTGAGAAATAAAAATATTTTATTCTGTAAATCTTTAGTTTTAATGTGTTTAATAAGCAACCCTATTTAATTTAAAATATTCAAGCATATACAATTGTATTGACTAAAAAACTGTAAACCTCAATGTTTAATGTTATTATTTGATAACGTATAAATTTTTTTAAATTATTGATAAAGTCAATAATTCAGTTAATACGGTGCTGGCGAAATATTTACAATGTTTTTAATCCAGCCCTGAGCTTTATCTTCAAATGGCGCCATTCAAGGTCAAATTATGTATTATGCGCACAAGTCATGCGCGAGGGCGAGATGCACTACTGGTTGTTTGTTTTATACTGTGGTATAATCTTTTACCTAATAAAATCAAAGATGCTACCAGCTTCAATTGCTTTAAAAGTGCGGTTCGGAAATTCCTGATAAAGGAATGCTTCTACACCTATCATGAATATAACATCTTCTGTACTACTACTTGACGTCTGACTTATGCAAGTCAGTGATATTAAGTGTGTGTTCTTTATGTAATTAGTTAATTAATTGTTGTCAAAGATTGTTGATAGCTTGTTTTGTTTTGTCTGTTTTTAATTCCAATTGACTATGTATATAAAGTTTTGATTGTATTTTTGTTTTTTTTTATGACTATGTGAAAGTAATATTCTATATATATATACACCATGATTTTACTGTTACTTATCACTACTACTTATTAGTATATACATTTTTTACTTGTTATATTGATTTCTGACGTGTCCTATACTTGTATTTCAGCAGGTCTAAAGGAAATAAAGTGTTATTATTATTATTATTATTATTAACAATTTGGAAGAATAAGGACAAAATAAAAGCTCTTTTTGAAAACAATTCTTTGAAAATTGAACGGTCGAGGGCATCGGAACATAAAGTTATAGAAGATGCTTTATTAACCTGGTTTAAACACCAAAGGGCAAACAACGTGCCAATGAATGGTCCGATCCTTCAACAAAAAGCCAACGATTTCGCTCGTCTTATGGGGAAAGAAAATTTCGAGTGTTCGTCATCTTGGGTACGTTTCCGTGCTCGTCATAATATTGTGGCTGGAAAAGTTTGTGGTGAGGCTGCTGGCGTTCCTGAAGGTGTGACGGAAGAGTGGCTATCTCATACGTGGCCTGCACCGTGCAAAGGTTACAAGCCAGAGGAAATTTTTAATGCGGATGAAACCGGCCTGTTTTTTAATTTGACCCCTGAGAAGACACTTCCGTATACAAAATACATACATATGTATAAATTAAATATTCATTAAAATATAACTGAATTTTAATATGTACAAACATATTGCTTATAACAACTATCGGATATAGCGTCCTTAGTTATGCGGTCCTTTGAATATCGTTATAACCGGTTTCGACTGTATTTACAGGCATTAATGTTAAAGTTAAAAGGTCGACCTAAGCTGAAATCTTACTCTTTTAAATACTTTTTAACGTCTTCTTCTTGGCGCATTACTTTTTGCAAAAAAGCTTTTATTAACATTCACGCAAGCACACCGGCAAGAATTAGACGTTTGACTCGGCTTCTTGTTCATGGTAAACAAACTAATGAGAAAAGAGGCAAGTGCTTTTCTGGAAATGCCATTCCAGGAAATATAGTTCTCCAAATAGAAGATCATATTAGGAGATTTCCCACCAAAATTTTGCATTACAGTAGCAAAGAAAAAAAATATTTGAATGAAAAATGTAAAATAAAAATTATGTACGAATTGTTTTAAAAAAAGTACCCGTGCACCAAAATAAAATACAAGTTTTATTTAAAAATTTTTAAAGAAAGGTTTTCACTTCCATTTGGACGACCATAAGTAGACACCTGCTGCAAATGTGAAGAAATTAATATTAAAATTAAAAGTCCTTCACTTACTGACAACGCCAAATGAGTAGCTGTTGCAGAATTGATGGTACATAAAAGAAGGGCAAAGAAATTTTACAGTAAACTAAAACTTTTAACTGAATTGTCCCAAAATCCTACTAATAATACCATCTTAATAACATTTGATTATGTGCAAAATCTCCAATTGCCTGTTATTCCGATACAAGACACTTTTTACTTGAAGTAGTTGACTGTTAACGTGTTTACAATAAATTTAGTTGGAAAACAGCAAGCCAAGTTCTATGTTTACCATGAAGGTAATTTTTTTATAAAAGTTTATTTTATGATCCTGTTTTATATTCAATAAAGACATATATTTAATAAAACTACATGCCTTTTAATTCAATTTCATAATTCATTTCAGAAACATCACGTCGTGTGTTTTTGAAGTACATAATATATTTTTTTTCTTAAAAAACATTTTTTCAAAATAGTCATTTTAAAACAATCTAAATAGACCTAATTTTAAAGGCTTAACCTCAAAAACCGAAATTTTTACCGATGTTTCATTATTTTCGATGTTTTTCATTTCTCGTAAAATAAATCAGAACTGACGAGCTGTTTCTCAAGTGACCAATGCAACTATTTTATTTGTTGTTCAATTTTTATTGTTTGTTTTTTAAATTTTTGTAATAAACGAACATTTATCTATCATGATTTAATTATATAATCCATGGCTTGGCTTTATTTAAGGCTGAGTAGACAAAAAATAACACCACTTTATGATCTGGTACAGCCATTATACCAGAGAATATTGGGAGCAGATTTGGATGTGATTGGTCTCTGGTAAAACGGTTACCTAACCGGCAATTTTTTTCGAGAAATTTGAACATTTTCCCAAAATGGCCTCTATATAATGTAAACAATGTCCTATGTAACTCTTTCCATAAGCTTATTCTTGGAAATTGTCAAAAAATAAATTTGTCCATTAAAGGCTTAACGTGAACATGAAAAAATTTTAATTCTCTCTAAAACGGATGGTCTATCAGAGCAGTTGCTAACCATTATCGATCGAATAAAAGTACTGTTATGAGTGTGAAGAAAAAGTGGGAGGAAGAAGGTGCCGTAAAGAAAAAAGATGGCTCAGGCTGACCGAGAAGTTCAAATCTCGTCCCAGTTGAAACGCTCCTTGGTTATTTAAGGGAAAATCCGTTTCAAACAGCAGGAGAAGCTGTGTTCATGACAGATTTTCCAGCACTGAGGTCAACAGCTAGCCGAAGGATAGGAAAGTCGGAATTAAAAAACTGTTCAAGTGCCAGGAAGACCATATTAACAGAAGAACAGAAGCAGCACGCATTCTGCTTTGTTTAAATTATGTCTGTTACGTGTTGCAGTTTTGGAACAATGTTATGTTTACCGATGAAAAAGGTTTTCAATCTTGTATTGACGAACATATTCGGGTGTACCGTCCTGCGAATACCAGATTTCACAAACGTTACGTGTCTCCACGGAACAAGTCCGGGCGATTTTTTGTTAATGTTTGGGCATGGATGAGCGTGCATTACCCTAATGTAGCAGATTTATATGGATATTTTGGAAAACATTATGCTTCCTTCGGTAGAGCAATTATATCCGAACAACACCTTCATTTATCAACAAGACAACTATTCATACTTTTACATTTGTTGTAAATCGAAATCATTCCCTTCAATGGTGTAAAAAAGTAAAAAACCCAAAAATACGTATGTTTTTCTTCTGGATTAACATTATTCAAATACTTCACTTATGAAGTTTCGCAATAAATTTCAGTTTTTATAACCTATACGATAATAAAAAAATCTAAATTCCAAAAATTCCAATTTACACCACTCAATATTAGTAAAAAATGGATTACTTTATCTTTTAAGTGTATGGGATTTCATTGCACAGAAGTGTACTTCAGCACTTGATTTTTTTTTAATACTTTTTTTCGCCCGATCTAATGGAAGTAATAGCTGATGAGACGAGTAAATATTTTGACTTTCTATCTTGCCATGGCGTTCCAGAATTTTCTCGCATGAAGAGATGGAAACCTGTTGACTTCAAGGAATTGCACTGTTTTTAAACACTGCACTTTCTAAAAACAACAAACAAATAATTACTGATTTTTACACTAATATTTTCAAAGCTCCTGAAAAGGGACAGATTTTTGATTATAATGAAATTGTTACATTTTTCAGATACTAATAATGTACCAATAGAAAAAGATTCTGTATTCCACTGAACTAAATTTATTAAAATCTCAGGGTACAATACTTCGATCTTCGGATAACTGTAGTGACGAAACTAGCCACAGTAGAGGCACATTTAATCGGCATCATGTAAACAACAACATATCAAAATTTCAACCTGGGTGTAGTTTTATTGTACCTAACTTCTTAAAAAAAATGTTCGTGTAATTTATTCTAGCTCTAAATATTAACAAAATTTCACTTTAAAGTCAATACACAACCTTTCTGCAGGCCTTAATTGACCTTAATAAGCCCACAAGCCATCTCTATTAATTAGAGAAACATCATTCTGTTGTTATTTTTGTGAGGTTCTATTTGTGTTTCAATTATTTAACTGAATATGTTTTAATCAATTTAGTTACTCAGTTAGGTATAACAAGGCCTAGAGACATACATAAAAGGTTAAGAAATAATTCTAGCTGGGATAATCTGCTGTGAAATAAAATTTCTTTCCAATAACATATAAAGTATCAATTTCTCATTTTTGTATCTTCCTACATCTGATTATGCTAGAAAAATAGATCTGCAATGAATTTATTTACGCCATATTTACCAGCAAATTTTTGAAACACGCACATGGAGTCACCTTGAAACCACTCAGACATTCCACCCTTTCCAATCACTTAACTCCTTAAAGATTCCTGCAAGGATGCTTTCTGTGATATTTGTACATTGATGTCTTCAATATTTCATTATCATTTTACTACTACTGATGTTTCCACTTCTAACGTTTCCGTCCTTGGCTAATATTCTCATTTAAAAAAATATTGTTGTCATCATGGGGTCCATCGTCACAATCCGTTTATTGTATGTAGTATGTTTATATAGTGAAACCATCGACAATTATTTTTCTCCATAAGATTCTGTGTTGTATCTGTGAGAACAACAGATTAAGGAGGAACTGGTCATTAGTTCTTGAGTTTTTGTGAGCGATATATTGTTTTCATTAAATCTGCAACAAAATATATAAATTTTAAAAGAGGTAAACAATCGTATCTTCATTCAACAGTTAATGCTAATTAAATAACTCAATATCAATTTGCTTATGGATGTAAGCAAGCGATAAAAAATGCTAACTAGTTCATAAAATGTTGGTAAATTGTTCTTTGTCTTTATAAATTACCTCAATAAATTTCAAAATGATTCGCTAAACCATTTTTTATTTATAACGATTTTAATTTAACATGAACTCTTACCGGAGATGTGTTTCTAAATATAACAGCTGAAAAATCATTGAAAACAATATTAACACCTTTTCGAAATTTTTTATATAAGTAATTTAAGATCTAAATAATGCCGCTTTTCGTAAAGCATACGTTAACTGATCATAAAAACATGGTAATATGGTAAGGCAAAGTCTCATGTAACATCTGTCTTACTCTGTCACCATCTTCTTGTAGGATGAGTCTTATCTCATATGTCTGTTTTGTTATGATTTTTCTTCGCCAGTGGAAATAGTTCGGCTGTTTTCAACACTTCTGCTAATTTTTCAGATAAAAAGTACACAGCAAGATATATTTGACATTTTATGAACCTCGCATCCTAAGTTTGATCCTAACTATACTAAATAGAAATGGGTCGTTATTTATATGTAACGTCATCTTGTTACGGTAACGTACCATCGTGCTAAGAAATAATGAAATATTTGGTTATTCATAACGAGCGTCATTACTCAGATTACGTTACATTATCCTCTGAAATACCTGAGTTCAACAACACTGACTGACAACACTATGAGATCTCTTCTACTCGCTTTCCATTCGGCAGAGCTAGTCGAATTGTTTCATTTCTATATTTCCAAAATAACGTTATTCTGTCGCCAAAACATTTATCAGAATATCAGAATATTGTACCTTGTACCTTCGTGAGGAACATTACTATCTCGACGCTGGCTAAGTAGAAGGTGTGGTTATGTGTGCCATGTGGTTTCCTCTCAATTAATCTATGTAAATTTGCAAAAAATAGTCAAACTCATTTAAAAATTGTACAGTTAGTAAAATGTTAAGCACCAATCAACTCCTGAAAATAAATATTGGACAAAATACATAGTATATAACAGTAAAATAAATAGATGAAAATTAGTGTGGTTATGTTATGAACATGTGATTTTTTTTTCTTCCAAGGAGTTTCTGCTTATTTAACTTAGAATAATGTCATCTTGTACTAAGTGCAGTGATGATTCTGCAAAGACGTTAGTAAAATGCATATTCTGCAAAACTAAAAGGTGTAAAGCATGTAGCAATCTTTCGGAAACTGAGATGCGGTGCAATGGTCTAAAAAATCCTAAATTAGTGTATATCTGTGATGACTGCAATTCAAATGGGATGAAGAATAGTGATAGGAGGACAACATATTACATTTCTGTAGAATATTTCAAGGAAGAAATGGAAAAGTTAACAGACTTAAGAAACGAAATGTGCATTTTAAAGGAGTCTAACATAGATTTGGTACGGGTAATGGAACAAAAACTTTGAATGAACAAACAATTAACAAGTAGTGCACTAATAATAATAATAAACAAGCTATAACAGGGGTAAATTTACAAATGAAGGAAAGCTGGGCAGATAAAGTAAAGAGCGGCAAAGAAATACAGTCAAAGACTAAAACAGAGAGGCTGCTGATAATTGAATCGAAAAACAGTAAAACTGAAAATTCCACTAAAATGGCAAATGAGATAAAAAAAAGCGATAAATCCGAGGGAATTAGAAGTTCGAATTAATAATATTAAACCAATGAATAAAGGAAGAGTCGCAATTTACTGTGAGGAAGAAAAAGATGTTGAAATCTTAAAAAGCGCAGTAGAAGAGAAGCTGGGAAATGAACTAGGGGTAATCGTCCCTAAAAAGAAAAACCCTCACATTAGGATTACAGGTATCGAAGAAAAACTAGACATAGAGGAATGAAAAGAGTGTATGTTAAGACAAAATACGTTCTTGAATAAAAATGGTGCATATATTGAGATTAAAAATATCTATAAAATGAAAAAAAGGTATGCGGCTATTATAGAATTAGATGCTAAAAGTTTTGATAAGGTACTTAAGGAAGGAAAAATAAATGTGGATGGACAAGATGCAATGTATATGAATACTGGAATATAATGAGATGTTATAGGTGTTTCGGATATTATCATAAAGCAGAAAACTGCCAAAATAAACGAGTATGTGGTAAGTGTGGAGAAGACAATCACGATTCCAAGGATTGCAAGAGTACCATTCAAAAATGTATAAATTGTGTCATGGCTAATGACAAATTTAATTTAGATTTAGATGTAAGACACACGGCTTTTGACTGGCAATGTCATATTCTTAATAGGAAAATCGAACAGCAAAAAATCAAAATTGATTATGAAATAGATAAATAGCAATTACGGACCACCGTGAATGAAGAAGTTATTTATGTACAAAATGCCCAAAGCGTTACAGCCCATTTTGAGGAATTACAACCATTTATAAATAAAAAAAAACCAGCCGTGATGTGCCTTACTGAGACTCATCTTACTGAAGATATAGGCGATAATGAAATTCAAGTAGCCAATTATGCTAGTGTGCGTCTAGACTCAGACTCTAGATCAACAGGAGGAGTGCAGTTATATATATATATATATAAGGGATGATGTGGATGCAGGAAAAATTTGTTTGTCAAAAAAATTATTGGTTAATGGTTGTAAAAGTGGAGATTGGAACCGAAGAAGTTGTGTTAGGGTGCATCTATCGATCGCCAAGTGGTTCAAGTGCAATTCTTTTAGACTTTTTTGAAGAACTTTGTGAAACATTTTTAGTAAATCAAACAAAAACATTAATATTAGTGGGAGACTTTAATATAAATTTAAATGCAGAGTCAACGTACTCAAGTAGGCTAAGGAGATATTTAGGCGATTATGGTCTTAAGCAACATGTAATGGAATATACACATATTTCAACAACTGGTCAAAAATCGTTAATTGACTTGGTCATAAGTAATTATGGTAATTTTGGCTGTGAAGTAGTTAGGCAACCAGTATTTAACTGTTATGTATCGATCAGCCCAAGACGCCACCTAGAGGCCACACGGCAAGGAGTGGGGACTTCCGGGTATGGACGAGTAGCGAGTCGACATGTGACCACGCTTTGTAATGTTCAATGTTCTATGTCTGTATGGTTATCCTGTAAATAAATGTTTTATACACAGTGCTCAAGTTCTTTACGTACCCGTTAACCCGAAACCACCGGACACACCAATTGGCGATGAGTGATTAAAAATAAAGGTGAAATAGACTTTGAAAGCACCTGTCGGTAAAAAGTGAGGAAAATATGGCCGCAAGTGCGAGGAAGTTCGAATTCGATCCGTCTACGATGGACTATGCTCTATTTTCGGAAATGTTAAACGAACATTTTATGTGTAACGGCACAAAAGAGGAGCTGAAAGTGTCAGTGCTACTAAGCAGTTTAGGTATGGAGACATTTAAGCTGCTAAAAGACTTATGTTTCCCGGTGCACCCGAACACCAAAACGTTTCAAGAGATAAATGATTTGCTTAAAAACTTTTACGGAGTTTCCACATCCGTGTGGGTATGCAGAAACAAGTTCAACGAGGCCAAGCAAGAAGAATCTGAAACTGTAATGAAATGGTACTCCAGAGTGAGAGGCATTGCCGTCAATTGTAACTTCAACCAAAACCTCGAGGCGTTCCTTAGCTTCAAATTCGTAACAGGTATGCTGAAAAACAAGATTTACGAAAGGGTCTGCGAAGAAGAAGCATCAGCAAAGCTTGAGAAATTATCAGAGTGTGCGAGGAAACAAGAGGTAAGCTTGGGAAAAGGTGAAGGGGAAGTGAACTTCATAAAGAAAAAGGGAGGTTCGTTCAAATATGGCGGTAAAAGAAGCGTGCACGGAAACGAAATCGGACAAGGAGCAAAAGTGCGCAATACAGAAAAGTCAGGACCAATCAGGAAAAGTTTCGCACCGGAAACGAGGAGGGCACCGACCAAACCAATGAAATGCTCTTGTTGCGGCAAGGCACACAAGGACAAATGCAATTGCTCAATCATTTGTGGTACTTGAGCCCTGAGGCTGTTGCCTTTTCTTTTTTTGATGATGATGTCTCCTTTGAAATAAAAGAAAAGATGCGTCAAAAAATGAAGGAACCAGAATGTTCAGAAGATTTCAACGATGAATCTGATAAAGAAGTGCACGTTATAAAAAAAGTTATTTACAATCGTTCAGATTTTGAAAAAGTTGGAGAACTGGACGAATTTACTTCTCCCAAGACAAAAATATTTTTCACTCGTTTTAACATAGATACATCTTTTCTCGAGAAAAGTCCTTCCGAGTGGGATGCAGATGAAGGCTATCGACGAGCAAAAACAATTGTAGAAAAAATTTGAGTTACAAACGATACAGCAGAAAGAGGAGTCAGATTGATGGAAGAATACAATGATAAGTTGAGCTCAAACGATGAGCAGAAACAGTTCATTGTAAAAGTTGTATCTGACTACCTAAAACAGTATCCAGACTTCAAAAAATCTACTCTGTGTACGGGTACTTCTTCAGATAAATAGATTGTGTCAATGCTGTATAATTCAATAACGCAATAATTTTAATTTTGTTCTTTTTTTTTTAATTTTGTTATTACAGTGGTTTATATTTTGTTATTTCAATAAAGAATTCATTTTATTTATAATCTTAGCGTTTTCGGCACGGGTTAAACCTGTATCTATTCGGTTGAAATTTTCAGGTGATCATTTTTTCATAATATAGAATGTTTCTAGGGGGTAGCATGCCAAAAAAATTAAAAAAATAAATTGCCCATATAAATAAGGGCCACTCTAGTGTATACAGTGTAAACCTAAAGAAACACACAAAATTCATATCTTTGGTATGTGTCATTTGCCCTCAAACAGGTCGATTTTAGTTTTGTAAATGCTACATTTTGTCACTATACCAAAATTTATGACGTAATTGGTTTTTGTCTTGAGTTATGACGTCATCATATTTTTTTTTAATGGAAACAGACATTTTTGTTTACTGTTTTTGGTGGTATATTCCTTTAGCTTTCTGATATGAAAAAAATTGATATTACCTAAGCCATTCTTTTGGAAAAAAAATTATTGATTAATACCTTACATAAGTAATTGTAAGAAAAAAATCATCTCCATTGCTCAAATTGCGACCCTCCAACCATTTGGCATTGACCAAGACGGATGTAGACACTTTGCGCTCTGTTCTGAAATATCTCATGGGAAATTCATCTCATCTCCAAGCCAATTCTGCCTTTCAATTCTTCTATGGTATCCGGTCTGTTAAAATGCACCCTTGACTTTAAGTAACCCCAAAGAAAAAAGTTTAAGGGGGTTAAACCCGGTGAACGCGGGGGCCACTCAATCGGATCTCGATGACCTATCCACATTCCAGTAAAAGTGTCATCTAAAAACTGACGTACTGCTATCCCAAAATGAGGTGGGGCCCCATCTTGCTGAAACTAGACGTTTTGAGCAGGAATATCTTCATCTTCATTGTTCGGAAACATAACTGCTAAGGCTGGCACTAACTCAACTCGCAAAAACTGTAAATATCTTGTGGCCGTAAGATTTTCTTCAAAAAAAAAAGTCCCATTAAACGATCACCAATCATACCTGCCCACATGTTTACTTTGCCTCGTCGCTGTAGATGGGTTTCTTGAGTTCAATGAGGATTTTCGCGTGACCAATATCTACAGTTATACCGATGTACAGTCCCCAGATAGAATGTATTTTCCTGAAACTAATAAATTATGTTTAAGAAAGGATGAACAATTTAGAGCACAACAAGATGAAGACTATCATGTACTTAGGTAAAACAATTTTAGAGAAAATTCCAGGGCTGGACATGATAAAAAGTTTTCCGTTGGATTACATGCACCTAGTTTGCCTTGGGGTGATGAAAAAAATATTATTATTGTTATGTCAAGAAAAACCGAGAACAAAAATATCACATTTAAAAATATACACCATTTCGCAGTCACTAGTTGCACTGTCTGAAAATATACCCCTTAAATTCAATAGAAAACCTAGAAGGTTGTCAGAGATGAAGAGGTGGAAGGCAATGGAATTCCGACAGATATTATTTTATACTGGCCCATTAGTTTTAAAAAGACAATTAAGTCAAGATAGATACGTAAATTTTTTGTCAGAAAAAATATAAAACCATTGCAGCAGATAGTGAAAAGACATTCGGAGAAAATCGTTGTTACCCAACAGCAAGAAAAAAGCAATTTCCCAATTTTTAAAGATGCACACTTAGAGGGACCAGTACCCTGCTTTGATAATAATATATTCGAACAATTTAAAGCTGTTGTATTTTCAATATTTACTCTAAAAATGGATCCTTCAAATAATTGTTGCTTGAAAAACAAAGATGTAATAGTCATTAGTAATATTATTAAATCAAATAACCGTTTTAACATTGTCAGTAGAAAATATCTTTTTATAATCATCCCTGTGAATCTTTAGAATTAAATATTTTTAAGACGCAAACAAATTGTTTAGGTCCTATTGATATATTTAATGGTAACGATATAAACTATAAGTGTATTAGCTTAAAATGTGAAGAGGATATAATTATTATACCACTCTTACATTCATGTTAATTTTTCTAACTATAACCAGTTACTTTTTTAAATAAAAATTAAAAATTTTTCCTTCCTTTTAAAAAACTGTTATAACCAATAGAAGCTAAAACTTTCATTAAAGATGATGGTTACGTTAATGTAATTTTCTATGTATCTTGGGAGGATGCCCAACTAGCACCAAAGTGACAGTAACTGAGATAGGAACTTCGTATGAGTAACCATTACGTAATTGCGACAAAATTTACGACTTTGGTGTAAAAATAACTTCATTTGACAAGTCTACAGTCCCTGCCTCGTAGTTTCTACCACTTATGATTACTTTATAGTTATGCAACTTCTACGTAGCTTTCGTGGTACATGGGATTGTGGTAGTTACCAGTGGGACGACTTTCGGGTTTTCAGAACTTGAAGGTGGTAAACTATAGTAGCCGCGACTAACTCGCATCACTGAAATGTGACTTCAAAGTTGCAATCACCTTCAAGTAGCTTTAATAGTTGCCGCGAAGTTCTGGGAACCTTCACTATTTCTTTAAAGTAGTGGAACTTGTAAGTAATATTCATAGGTGTTAATGACGTTACTGCTACCTACAGAACTGTGTACGGCTACTACAAAGTGCACATCACCTCTGAAATTTACCATGAAGTAAATTACACCATCTAGTTCCCAATGTTGACCATAGATAAAGTTAATGCAACAAACCTAACCTATATAATATGTCTGCCTAACCTAGACTAGAATTATATGCTGCTATATTATGCTATGCAACATTTTATGTTCAAAATAAGGCAACAAAATTTAATATTTCAACACAGTTTTATTACACCTACCTTTTCTTCCATGTTATCTATCACTGTAATAGTATATTATACCAACGAGGTTTATGTTTATTAAGTCATTGATATATGGCTGCATACATGTAAATTGCGACAGCTGATAGGTCTTTCAATGTGAAGTTAGGAAACAGCAAAAGCTAGGAACGCGTTCAGTCTACACCTCAACGTACGGCTAACACATACGTTCCGAATCAAATCGGGAAAAATGTAACCATGAAGTAGCAGTGGCAACTTTGAAGAGGTAATTTGTGGTAATCACAACTTTGCAACGACTTTGAAGTGATGCTACAGTTACATTCGCAGATTTGTGGTAAGGATAACTTTAAAGTTACGTATTTACAGTTGTCGTCACTATCGCCAAGTAGCAATTACTTTCAAGTAGCATTTCTTGGTGAAAACGACCTTAAAGTCATATTTTCTGAAATACGCCATGTTGATGGCCAAAATTATCGACGCCATTGTTATAACACATGAACCATAATTTCACAATTGACTAGTAAATTTAATTTATCGCCATTTCTTCACCAAATACAACAAATGAATACATAAAAAGTAGTGTTAAGTTCCGAAGAACAATAAAAAATAGGTTTCGGCATCTAGTGTGTCATATTCTCGCATGACATTACATATTTTAAAAACAATATTTTCATTAAAATGTGCAAATTTTAAAGGCGCGTGGTTAGATTCGGACGTTTTATCATTATGTTTGTCAGCAAAATTGCATTTGTTTTAATTGTGACCCTTAGACCATTGGAAAATAGCACAAGTTTTGCTGTCTAATATTACTTTCTGATATTCTATTAAGTTTCTGAGTTAGGGAAATGAACAAGAACAAGAATCATATGTAAGAATGAAACATAAATATAATAAAATCGGTTAAGACAAAGAAAGGGCAACATCGATTTGAAAGAGTAGGGAGTGGTAAAGTTTTCTGAAAGTTGCGGCGTCTACGCCGCCACGTCGCCGCTCCGGAGCAACGTCATTGGAACGTAGCCAGACAAGTTCCAGGAACGTGGCTGGAACGTTATCGTCACCAAAAAATATTGACCATTTTGGTCATAAACACATATTAGGAAAGTTCCTATTACGTGCCTGTGACTAGTTCCAAAACAATTTAAAGTGCCTACAATAGTCATTGCTACGTTCCCACGACTAATTGTGCTAGTTGGGTGGGGTACTACTAAATTTGGATTAGGGAGTTAACCTTGCCCGAAGTTCTTCTGTGATTATAAAATTTTTATTTACACCATGGATTTACTAGTAAAATAATGCAACGTAAAGTACGTCAGCAAAAGCGCCCTGAAATATATAAAATAATAAAACGTAAATTTTTTGCGCATGGCATACTTAATAGATATGAAATTTATTTAATTTGTGAGTATTTACTGATATATTTTGTATATTTTTATTGCATTTTTTCAATTAATCTAATTGGAAAGTGGTGCAATATCTTAATATTTTTGAAGCCACATAATGAAGGAAAACACATGGACAGTTATTCAATTTTTGGACGATGGAACAGTAGAGGCTGTACCATCAACCTGGATTCAAGGTGACAACTGCCATTGGCCTTCTTTTGCTCAAGGAAAGTTGCAAAACGTGATTCAAAAGTGCGAGCCACTCAACACTTGCTGGCCTTGCCACCGTGTAAAAATTTTTCCAAATGCCACTTTTGGTAAGTTAAAATGTAATTTGGTTAATTCAGGTCTTATTCTAATGGACACTGGGACAAAAATTGTACAGTTGCCCTCTGTATATATATATATTTTTTTAGATAACCATCTAAAAGCCAGAATGAAAGCTAAAGTAGCCGAAGATACGAGTGATCTAAATACTGAAACCGAAGAAAATAATAATAAATGTAAACGCATTCAAAAAGTTTTGTCCAGCAGCGATGATTCTATTAATACAACCATTTTGCCACCTGCACCAAAAATAAAGAAATATAAAAAAAAGTTGGTAAATGAATTTTTACTTAAGAAAATAATTTTATTAATTTTTTTTCCATAACTGATAAGATTGTAGGGCAAACCTTTTATTTGATTTCAATTTATTTTTTTAGGTGAAGAAACAGTTCACCAAGAAAATTATTCTAATACTTTAAATGCTTCTGAGGGTAAGTTGTTTATATACAAAATAAACAAGTTATGTGAAATTTTTTTATTATTGTTTAGGCTCGAGTACTGATGAGAACGATAAGATTTTTAGAACTTTGGAAATAAATAAGGTGGAAGCTAATAATTCTGTGTAGCATTGAGCAGACTCCTGCAATACCATGTCATTCTTGCACTGAAAAAGGTAAAAAAGGTAAAATGTTAATTGATCGAATTAAAAACAAAATATTTCAGCTGCATACACTTCGCTTTTGATACCAATAAGCTAATTAATTTTTTTATTGTAGATAAAACCTTTAAAAGTATTAAAACAGCCAAGGGCATATGCTTAGGGACCTAATTACCAAGACTCTGGCTGAGGAGAAAGCACTTAAAAAAAGATATGAACCTAAATGTAAACATGGTAGAGAAAACGACAAGATGTAATTTTTTTAATAATCAGGACATAACACTTCCAATAGATACAGATGAAGGCTTCCTTGAACTTGATTTTCTTCAAAATGAAAGAGATTTCAATGATGCGGTAGGTAAATAAATTTTTTGATTAAGGAGTTTGAGCAAAAGTTAAACTGTGAGAATAATTTTAAATTAGATTTGAATAATTTTATTGTATAATGAATTGCCCCATTACAGTGAAAGAATGCAATAAAGGGCTTCTAAAAGTGGAGGGGCACGTGCTTAGTATATGTATATAGTAGTGTGCGCTGGCTGAGGGCGTCGTAGCGCTACACTTTAGGCGCCCCTACTTGCATTTCTCCACTGTCAACACATTACGGCTTTACTCTAATGTGAATGTTTTTTCTTACCTTGACAAGTGTTGGTGCCAGTAAGCCTTTTTCAGATTTTTTTTTCATACTGGAGACAAAAAAGTAAATTTTTTTGACTACCTAGCTATTTTTACACATATTTTTTTTTTAATATTCCGCTTATTTTAAAATGTATCGAATAAATTGAGTTTTATTATCATATGATAATTTTTAACTTTCTTTTAGATTCTAGAACTATCAAGAGTGGGAGGTGCCAATACATATGATTTCATAAAGCGGAATCTTCAATTGATTTTAACGAATGCACAGGCCTTGAAATATAGTTGGCTGGGAAGAAAGGGGAAACGGGCATTTCAAAATACTAACATTGCAAGACTCTTAGGTTAGGTCAGAGACTTACGTTAGGTCAGAGAAACTAATTCACTTTTAAACTGAGTAACACAGTCTGCAGTATATAAATTGTCGCCCTACAATTTTGTCACAATAATGCAAAATTTAAACTTTGCTTTAAGAGACTGTGCTAAGGTTGTTAATTTTTTAGTCATAAAAAATATTAAAACCCAAAAAAAATTCAAATTTCTCAAAGAACTGTTAAATATAAAAAAAATAAGATTACTAGAGTGATTCAAATTTAACTTAGTGAGTCCAAAGGTTGCTTCACTGTATAAATTAAGAGGAATAAACATATGCAACAAGTTTCTCTTTGCAATAATGTGTGTGTACACATCGTAAATCACATTGTATGTTGTATTACCAACTCATACCCTCCCAAGTTAGATTTTACTTGACTCTACATATAGGTCTATAGTTTTTTTTATTTTAAAATTACATTTAAACTTATTATTATATAGGATCTGAGGAAGTAAGCGTAAAAAGTCAAAAAGGTGCAGAGGTTTCCATTCAAACTTGGATAAGAAGGGCATCGGATAGGAGGAGTATATGTAATAATAATAATAATCCTTTATTATTATTATTATTACATATTTTAGATAAATGAAATATCCGATACAAGAAAACACAAGTAAATGCACCTGCTAACGCTCGACAATAAAAACATGTGGAATTTATAACACACATATAAAATATGTGTTGCACTAAACTATTTATTACACAGGGCCGGATTAAGTTTTTTATTTTCATTCGGTCAAGTTAAATTTTTTACTCCAATATTTTTTGTAAGCACGTCAAACAAAACTTATAATTTGGTTTGATAAGAGAAATCACTCTGGCACTATATTATTGTATTGTTTTAGAGAAGTGTTTGGTCAGACTATTTTGAATCTTGGGAAATAATATCATGGATCGATATAACGCACATTGGAAGAAACCACTTACCGAAGAAGAACTGCTAGGTCTAGCCAAGATTACCGATGAAAAAGCAGACAATTCAGAGATTGATGGGGATTCTGACGCGGATGACATATTTAATGATGAGGAAATTGGAACGTCAAGTACTCGATCACTAGCTGGAACTCCAAGTACCCGATCGTCAGCTGGAACTCCAAATATCCGATCTTTAGCAGGAACTCCAAGTAGTAGAACAACGAGCATCCGGGGATCATTAGCTGAGATTTCAAATATTCCAGATTTTCCTGGTCTGATGTTACCTTCTTCATCAGGTGTAATGACAAGAAAAAACAAAAGAAAAGATTATTCTGATCAAGTGGAACAACTAATTGATGAAGATTATGATTCAGACCACTCCGTGAAGGACAAAACTTATAATCCAGATGAACCGCAGCCCCTAGGTCCCACATTGCTTCAAACAGTGACGAAGACTCTCATGATGAATTGGAAAATGAGTTGGAGGATCCCGTCACAGAGTTTGCCGAATGGTCGAAAGAGGCGGTCTAGCCAGATGCATTTATAAAATATAAATATGTTGATGAAAGTGGGCCAAAAGTTCAGGTAGTTTTCATTTTTTATCTTTGTTATATTCATTATTGTTATTTTGTTTTCCAGGTGAATTCCGAAGAGCCCATTGATGATATCAATGTGTTTCTTACTATGCCTTTTCTTGACATTGTTGTTGAGCAATCAAATTTATATGCCCAGCAAAAGCAGAAGAGTTTGGAGCTCACAAGAGATGAACTAAAGGCCTTTATTGGTGTTTTAGTTATAATGGATTTTAATTCTCTGCCACAACTTCGCAAATACTGGTCTCAGGATCCTAACTTTCACAATAAGAGAATAGCTCAAGTGTTTCCTGTAAAAAGGTTTCTGAAGGTACTTAGATACTTACACTTGAATTACAACTCACAAATGCCCGCACGTGGAACTGAAGGGTACGACAAATTATATAAACTTCGACCTCTACTAAACCATCTTAGCGAAGTCTTTGCTGCGTCATCTACCCCTAGCAGAAATGTGGCAATAGACGAAAGCATGATAGCTTTCAAAGTCCGTTCAAGCCTAAAACAATATATGCCCTTGAAGCCAATCAAAAGAGGCTTCAAAGTATGGTCAATGTCGTGTGCTGCTATGGGGTATTTATACTCTTTTGACGTTTACCAGGGGAAAGAAGCTACCACCAGGGAACATACACTAGGTGAACATGTTGTCCTAAAGTTATCAAGAGGATTGGCAAATAAAGGACATCGTCTATATTTCGATAATTTCTTTACGACAATCCCATTGATGCAGAAGTTGGCAGATAGAGGTCTGTTTGGCTGTGGTACGATACGCCAAAAAAGAAGGCATTTTCCCAATCACAAACTACTGGGAGACAAACAGTTGGCAATGGCTGAATCTGACTTCGCAGTATGCAAGGAAATTTTCATCACCAAATGGAAAGACCGAGGTACAAAAGCCGTTAAAATGTGCAGTAACATGCTCAATGCAGCAGAAAAAGGACAGGTTTTGCGAACTAACAAGACTGGAGAACGAGAAAGTGTTGTATGCCCACAATCAATTGTGAACTACAACAAATATATGGGGGGCGTTGATCGTTTCGATCAACATACGTCTTCATTCAGCATTGCTTGGAAAAGCAAAAGAAGGTGGTGGAACGCCTACATACTTTATAAAGAAACATTAAAAATACAAAATTCACGGAATAAGCCTATGAGCCATCTTCACTTCCGAAGTAAACTTGTCAATCATGAGATTTTACAGCGAGAAAGAAACCAGGCCCACCCAGTCGTGCTTTCCGATATGGATCACATTTTCCGGAAAAAACAACGAAACGACGTTGCCGGCAATGCAGCATCAATGGGATTCAAAAGAGAAGTTAAATTATGTGTGGAGACTGCCAACTAGCTCTGTGCATAGAGTGCTTTGCACTGTACCACATAAATTTGCCATAGTCGTTCTTCACAGTAAATTTTATTTCCAACATATCATTATATTTGTTATATATTATTATTACATATAAGCATTGTTTTTCATTTATATTTTTATTGGACATTGTACTATGTACTATCATATAGTTTTTGTAACTTGTGAACTATAACAAATAAATTATTTTATAATTACTATCCATAATTATTATCATTTGTGATAAATAACTGACATTTTGAATGCTATTAGAATAGACAGATTTATTATTATTGTTAATGGTATAACAGTTATACCAGTGAACATTCATGATATATTTTCTTCTAAATGTACTCTGGTACAATGGTTAACACCTTTTTCCAAAATTTTGAGAACTGATAAAAATTCAAAAATAAAATTGTATCGTTAGAATATTCCTATATGATCGATTGACAGAACATTTGGCTGAAATTAATCGCTAGATAATTCTGCGCATTAAAGAGTTAATCAGAAATAATGATTCATAAACTATAATTTTTTCGCCGAAATCATTTCTTAACGACATCCTTCATAATAATAGAAGTAGGGTCGGTTGGGGCAATTGCGTTTTTGGGGTAAATGCATTTTTCACCATTATATTATTGTAAGACAAGAATATTACTGACAGCACATCACCTTACTGTTAGGCAACCTTCCTTTCATCGATGTAAAGCAAGTGTTCTCAATACGCATCCAGCATTTGCATGTAAACAACCATAGAGTGAAACACATTGTGTGCAGTGCAACTGTGTAATTGGTAAGTGTAACCCCAAAACAGAAAATAAAATTGTCAATAATTTCATGTATAATTTTATATTACTCCAACTATTTTAAAAGTAATTAAATATTTTGTGATCACTTTTCTTAACATAACCTCGAATTTAGGTACACTAGATCAAGTGACGCATTTGCCCCAAAATTTTAAGAGCTGGGGGAAATGCGTCACATACATGCGGGGGAAATGCGCCAGTGCAGTGCATTTACCCCGTATAATTTAATATCAAACAAGCATTCATTATATGATAGTCCATTTATCTATAATTGGTTTTAGATGAATAATGCCTAGGCACTATAAAAGGAAGACTAACCGCCGAAACTACACTTCAGAATTGTTAGAAGAAGCTTTGGCAAAATATAGAAATGGTAGTCTATCAATCAAACGATGTTCTCTTAATTATGGAATTCCTAGAACGACCATACGTGATCACCTACTCGGACGAAGAGGCGCACTGGGTAGTACTGTTGGTGGCTGCGGGAGAGGCACTGCTATTCCACTCGAGAAAGAACGTGAATTAGCTACTTGTTTGAAAACAATGTCCTGGCGGGGATTTGAGCTAACACGAACTGAAGTATTAGATTTGGTTCTGTCCTATGTAAACACCAACAAAATTCGTATGGTATTTAAGAATTCGAGGCCAGGCGAGGACTGGTGGCTTGCGTTCAAAAAGCGGCACAAATTGTCCATCAAGAAGCCAGAACCATTGGAACATGCTAGAAGAACTCAAAGTTCTGATCCATTTATTGTATACCAATTTTCCGACCTACTAGAGAATGAAGTGAAACTACTCCAGCTTCAGAATAAACCTCATCGCATATACAACTGTGACGAAACAAGTTTCTCACATGACCCCAGCCGCACCAAAGTTGTCACAGCTATCGGAAAAAGTTGTCACCTTGTTACAGCTGGATCAGGGCGTGACAATACATCTGTCTTGGCTTGCGTAAACGCTGCTGGTCAAAGATTGCCACCACTGATTGTTTTTAAAGGTAAGAACCTGTGGGACAAGTGGATTCCGACAACTGATACTTACCCTAATACTTCTTATGTCTCTACTCCTAAAGGATGGATGACAGCTGAAATATTTGAAAATTGGTTCAAGAAATCTTTTTTAACTGAAATTGGAGAAGGCCGGTTTTATTACTCTTTGATGGCCACACTAGCCATATCTCAACGCAACTGGTTACATCTGCTATTGAAAACGATGTAACTATACTGAAATTGCCTCCGCATACCTCACACTTACTGCAACCTTTAGACGTAGCTTGCTTTCGTGGACTTAAAGCTAAATGGGATGAAAACCTAACAACGTGGCAAAGAGACAACATCGGTATGCGACCCAATAAGGCAACATTTGCAAAATTATTGGGCAAAGCATGGCTTGCTCTGAATGAAGAAAATATTAAAAGCAGTTTTAGAGCAACTGGCATATGGGTCATTCTCAGTGCAACAGAATAAACCATGTCACAACTTATTTTAAATTTATTAATCTCCGCAGACCATGATTTTTTTTCGTTAACTCGTAGTATACATTAAAAGTAAGCCTTTCATAATAAAACAATCAAAAAATAATATGAAGATTTTTTTACTATCCTGTCCACAGACCGTGACAAATCACGTCCGTGGCAAGTCACAGGTGTAATGTGTGATACTTGGGAACAATTGCTTTGAGAAATATTTTATAAATCAACATAATATCTTTGCAATTAATTTAGGTAAAACCAATAATAGATAGATAGATAGATAGATAGATATTAATGATATACAAAACGGTGTGAATTTACTAAAACCAATATCCATTTTCCTCATTATATGTGTTGTCACTGGTTAATGCGTCATGTCCGTGGACAAACCGAATAAACCGCGTAAAATTGCCTAACACTAACGGAATGCGCCAGCATTTGCTAGTGGTAACACAGGGAACTATAACGATTTGCCGCCATAAATATATCTGTTTATTGTGCAAGTGCATCGCCTGAATTTTATGAAAAGATAACAGTTTTTGATTTCGTCAAGAAAGTTGCATCACATCTGTGGACCTACTAAAAGGTAAAACAAAAAATATTTAAATGTTTATCAAAAATGTTTTAAAATAATAGCTTGAATATTACTTCATTTACCAAATTGAATTTTCCTAACCTTAAAAATGCATGTGTTATAACAAATAAAAGAGAGTTTCATCACGTCCGTGGACATCACATCCATGGACAACTGGAGTCCACGGACATGATGAAGTGGTCACGGACGTGACTATGAATAAGACATTTATAATAAATCAGTTGTGTTTGCTTCTGTGTTATACTTTTTTTAAATTATTTATCATTTTATTTTTAAATAAAAATTTTTTAGGTTGGATTTTAAATTTTATAATGGGTAAAGCAAGAAAGACTGATAAGGAAATAGAAAGACGAAGAGAAATGAAGAAATTGAGCATGAGACGTGCAAGAGAAAAACTGAAAAATGAACCTGAGAAATATGAAGAAGCTAGGCGAAAAGATAGAGAACGAAAGAAAAACAGTAGGGCTTCAATAGGAGACCTTAGTGACAGAGAACAAAGAAAAGTTAGAAAAATGTGGAGGTAGTGTTCAAGACGGTATAGAGATAATAAAAAAAGGAGGGAAAGTGCAATAGACAACGAAAATAATTTTCTACAATCCATAACTCCACCAGACAGTCCATTGGTCGTTGAGCGGCCACTGGAAGAACAGAATGAGTCACTGAACAGCAGTGCTCGGGAACGTGGAAAAAAAATAGCGAGAAAAAACAGGGACAAAATGAGGAAAATAATAAATGACCAAAAGGAAATGATAAATGCCCTAAAAAAAACTATTAATAAATATAAGAAACGGAGTAGTCGATTAGAACAGAAAGCCAGACAAGTAAATGATAGTCCAAAGACAAAAGTAAATAAGATGTTAGGGAAACAAAAAGTTTCTGTGGATGTTAAAAGAAGATTGCTATTTGCAGAAGTTTTAGGAAAGCAAGTGAAACAAAACTATTCTCAGGAAAAAAATATCAAAAGAAAAAGATGTTTTCTGTCACTGCTTTCCGGTGAGATGATACGAAAATATAAATACATGAGTTATATCGGCTCTCTGACATCTTCTAAAACTTTAAATCATAAAACAAAATATAAAGCTCTGAGCACTGAACAAAGAATATTAACAGCACAGAAACATGTAAAGGAGTTTTTGGAAAAGGACGAAAGTAGTAGACTGACAGCTGGAAAAAAAGAAACAATAACAAGATACAAGAAAAAACGACAAAGAAGGCTACTTAATGACACTTTACTAAATTTGCACAAGAAGTTTATTTCTGCCTATCCACAACATAAAAAAATGAGCTATGCTACATTTTGTAAACTTCGGCCCTTTTGGGTGCTAAAACCCAACAACAAAGATAGGGACACGTGTTTATGTAAACAACATGCTAATATCGACTTCATTGTGAACAGTTTGAAAATCAACAAAATTATAAATGAGTCTGCGATTAATGAAATTATAAAGAAGCTGTGCTGTGGAGACAGCCCTCAAGAAAAATGTTTAGAGCGATCATGCTCCCAATGCAAGAATAGAAATGTCGAATTAAATGTCTTCAATAAAAGGGAAAATATAAGTTTTCAAATTTGGGTAACAAAAAATGAGGAAATTAATGTAAAGGGAAAAATTAAACTATGCAAAAAAACTATTAAAGAAACTCGAGTTTGTACAAAAGCAGAACTTGTTAAGCTTCTAAAATCATCATTAACTAAATTCATGCAATATGTGTGTAACATAAATCATCAATATGGAATTTTGGACAAAATTAAGAAGAATTTGTTAGCAACTGAAGTTCTGGTGCATATGGACTTTTCTGAAAACTATGTGTGTAAATATGCAGCAGAAGTTCAGTCCTCACACTTTGGGGCTTCGAAAAAACAAATAAGTTTACACACTTCTGTGTTTTATTACAGATCAAGTGAAGATGTCTTCACCAAACCAGTTTCATTTGGAACTTTATCAAATTCCTTGATGCATAACCCAGCGGCAATATGTGCACATCTGATACGAGTCATAAATGAAATAAAAAATCTTATCCCCAAATTAGAAACGGTACATTTTGTTAGCGATGGCCCTACGACACAGTGTCGTAATAAAACAATGTTTTACCTAGCTGCCACATATCTTACGAAAACTTTAGGTGTAGAAAAAATGTTTTGGCACTTCAGTGAGGCTGGACATGGGAAAGGAGCTCCAGATGGTGTGGGGGGTTGCTTAAAACGAAGCGCTGATGCACTAGTTGCTCAAGGTAAGGATTTGCCCAACTTGGAAACTTTGGTAAATGAACTCAAAGAAGTTTGTAAAGGCATTCATGTAATGTCAATTACTGCTGAAGCAATTCTTGAAATCACCAAGTGTATCCCAGCTGATCTTCCAGTTTTTAAAGGAACCCCTAAAGCTCATCAAATTCTTTGGCGTCGTGACGAAGCTACCTCGTTGTTTGTTAGCCGACTAAGTTGTCTCGGCTGTCTCAGGTCCTGTAAACATTATGGAATTGGGACAATAAAACTGGAAATCAGTAATGACTGTTTGAATAATTCTGCTGTAACAATCAAGTCAAAACTCAACTATTCCGATGTTTACTCTGATAGCGATAGCGATAATGAAATATCTAAATTGTTTAAATGTAAAATAAACGACTACGTTGTAGTGAGGTTCCTTGAGAAAAAAGTAATCAAGTACTATGTTGGACTTATAATTTCAAGATCTCTTGGGGAATATACAGTTAAATTCGTGAAGAAGTGATAACAAATTTATATTTCCAGAGAGGGAAGATGTATCAGTTGTAGACCCTCCTGATATTTGCAGAATCTTGGGTCAACCTGAAGTGAACAACAGGCACCAATATATTTTTTCAGAGTTAGATGAACTCGAATTTAACATTCATTAGATTCATTAGATTTTAATTATACTCTAAGAAGAATGAGTTTTCAATGTTGATGTTTAAGTTATTTTTTTGTTCACTTTTTTTATATGATAATAAAAGTTTTATGCATATTGTATTTTTAGAACCCGTCACGTCCATGGTCATATACAGTCACTTCCGTGGACACGTAATTCTCCATTTTTCAGTTTTTAATCAAAATATTCAAGATCCATCTTGACCACTATGGAGGAAGCATTCAATATTGTTTGTTTGACATATACATTATTCAATACATACAAAATTTAATTTAATTTTTTTTTTTAATTTTCCTTCTAAAATCTTCCGTTTTCATGAGAATGACCCATATACGATTTTTCCAAAGAAACAGATCTGAAAGTAAACCGTACAGATATCTCAGAATCCATTTTTGACCCTGAGAAATTAAAGAGATACAAGGATTTCATAGCCAAAAAGAATGTAGAAAATATTGCAGAAAACTTGGAAAATATACCCATAAACATATCACAGAAAACAATTGAAAATGAAAGTAGCACTGCCGAGCACATAAATGCAGAAGCTTGTAGTAGTTCAACAGTGGCAAATGAAACAAGCCCTACTCGTGCCTTGCAGGACATAGGAAATGTATCATTTGAAACCCTGCTTTTGCGATCTAGGTATTGGAAATAAAGGAGAGCGTCCTGTGCAGAAGAAGAGAAAAATTGCTGGAACAGCAGTTGTTTTAACTAGGGCTAACATCGACTTAAATAGTTCTGCCAAAGCGACAAATACCGCTGTCGCAACAAAAAAAACAAAAAAGGATTCTAGAAATGTAGAACCTGAGACAGATTCTAATGATTCCGACCTAACACTTCGTAATTCTAATAGTGACATGGACTCCGATAGAGAAAGTTACAATGAATTTGGGGATTTGGAAGATCTACAAATAGGAGATTATTGCTTGATTAAATTTGCCACTAAAAAACAACTTCGTTATTATGTTGGTCATATTGAATTAATAGAATCTGATGTGTGAAATAAAATGTCTGAGATGTAAAAATAAAGAAAATGGTACATTTAAATGTCCTGATGTAGAGGATAAATATTCAGTGCCAGTTACAGATATTGAAAAGAAACTTCCAATGCCACGGCATGAGGGACAAGGTCTTCTTGTATTTTGCATAGACTTTTCTGGATATAATCTGTCTTAAATCACACAAATTTTTCTTTGAAAATATGTTTAATTTATACTATTATGCCTCCATGCCTATGTTAACCATAGTTACTAATTAGACTTAAGTTTTTTATTTCTGCGGATTTTTGCTTTTGTACACGATACTTTATAATAAATTTTCTTGAACTTAACGAAAATGTTTTTAGTCTACCAAATATTGCAAGAGAAATTAGAAGTTTCATATTTTCATGCATTTACCCCAGATACCGTGTAACGTATTTCACTAGTAATTGATCCGAGGGTGGTGCATTTACCCCGGTCAGCTGGGGCAAATGCGTCCCCTGTCAAGGTTTTAAAAAAAATTATATGCTGAAAAGAGTGAGGGCTTTAAAACCATTTTGATTGTTCCAGCGTCTTCCAATTATGTCAGAAAACTTCTCTAATAATTTGTATCAACGTATTTAACAAACTGTAATTATGACACTGACCCGATGTCAAATTGTATGATTTAGGGGTCTCATTTGCCCCAACCTACCCTATTTTTAAAAAGTAAGCGCCAACAAATCATTTTAATAAGGTACCTATCTACATTTAAATCCAAAATTGCAGATAGCCATGAAAATGACAGACATTCGCAACAATTGAATTAGTCTTGACTTACTCACTAATTTTCTGAGGCAAGTGTATTAAAGTTATTATAAACAAGAAAATTAATACAAAATGGCTGAAAATTATTCAAGAGATGAAAAAGTTGACATGATCATTATTTATGGAGAGACTCGACGTAATGCAACTAGAGCACAAAGTCTGTATGGATGGAGATATCCAGAAAGAAGACAACCTCCGAGAAACTATTTCGCCCGGTTGGAGCAACAATTTAGAACTGAACCTAATGTAGAAATTGAAGACAGATTTATTGTGGATGAACAAACGGAAACTAATGTATTAGCTTTAGTGCATGTTGACCCAACCATTTCGATAAGACAAACTGAACATGAATTACCATTTCCAAAGAATCAGCCAGAAAAATTTTAAAGAAACACGGCTATCGTTCTTATAAACATCAATTGCAATTTTTGTATGAGGGTCATTCTAAAAATAAAATGTTCGCAATTTTTTTTTGCTCATTACCATGGTGAATGAAAAACTTTCATTTTTTATTAGTGTGTAAACTTCTAGTTAGATGGAGCTTTTGGTAAAAGATTCACTTAGGCCCGGTTGTACCAAAAGCACGTTCAAGGTAAGTTTAACTGAACGACAGTTCTACGATGAACTCGGTTCAGGAGCAATTATGTTGTACCATCAGTTTTAAACGTTCGTTCAGTTGAACTTGATTTCATCGCTCGTTGGCACTATTGAATCAGAGTATGGCACAAAATTCTCTAACAGAAGAAGAAGATTCCACCGTTATTAACCATACTTTATTTATACAACTTATTAGTTACCATAGAAAACTGAAAAATTTTCTTTGTATGTTATTTACCATTTGTTTATATCCAACTATAACGTTATAAGTTTGTTTGACATGACAGCGATAAAAATTGTGAAATTTAATAGAACGACAAATAAAACTGGTAACAGAATAATTAACAGCATTTAAATTTTAAATAATCTAAATATGCTTTATATAAAACAATAAGATCCATCCCATATGTTGTTTAAATACGAAGAAAATAACTAAAAACACATAGGTAAACCATGCACATCTCACCAAATCAAAGGAAATATTATTATACAAAACACGTAATTGTCTATATATAATGAAAACTAAACTTAAAAATGTTTATTTCCATAGCTGATAGCACAAGAAAGTTAAAAAAGCAAACGAATTTCACGATAATTAACTTGGAACATTGAGGTTATATGCCCTCCACTCTCGTTAGCTGTCAGATTTTCCACGCGCCCTATGCAAACATTCGGATATTTGAAATCTCGGCAAATAACAATTTAATTTAGATTAAGTTAGGTTATGTATGGGCTTGAACTACTTGAACTTTCCTTGAACCAACCAAAAGGACCGTTCAACTAAATTGTTCTTGATCCACTATAGAACGCTTCAACCTTAATGGTACAACTTAAATTCATTACTTGATCTCTGTTCAGCAGTGAACCAAAGTTCAACAAGATGGTACATCCGGGCCTTAAATGTCTAATATATGGGTTATGCAGTAAGTTTCGTCCTTAGTGTTAGTTTGAAGAGCAACAGAGAAGTTTGTGTTGAATTATTGTAGGTGTATATAAACTGAGAACATTACCGTGTAAGTAGTATTTTGGCATAATTTGTTTAATATATTCTTTACATTATACCTACAATTAGTGTACATGATAATTAACAAAAAAGTGTATAAAGTATATTTTTATCTTTATTTAAGAAAAAAATACTATCATTTTTTAACATTACCATCAAGCGCGGATCCACCGTTGTGGGCACGGTGGGCATACCCACAACTTTAATTGAGGTCGAGAGGCTAATATTATATCCAATGCCTTAATAAAATAAAATGAGAAAAAAACATGTGATCAAATTTTTGTCGTAGTAGTAGTAAAATTACAATGAAATGTAAGCGGAGTAGCGACAAACATTGCTTAATTTTTTTCTGATGATCGCTGATCAGTGAAAGTTAAAAATGAATAGTAATATTCTTAATTGTGAAGAAATGGAAAAACGAGCCCGTAGTCCGACTCGTACTTGGCCAATTTTCGGGTAGCCGTGCCCACAACCTCTTTTGGGGGCTGGATCCGTGCCTGATTACAATGTTTAAAATGTCTGACATTACCATGTCTTATAGGAGCCATGGTAATGTCGGCAAAGCATGGTAATTTTAACATTTAAAGTAATTCTAATTTTTTTCAACTGTTCTTGTAGGTTAGAGAAAAAATGGCAAAAGCTAGGAAAAGAGAATTAAAAAATAAACTAAATACAAGTAATGAAGCACAAGAATCTGAAAATAAATCAAAAAAAAGTTTGGAAGAAAAAAAAAAGAATCAAGAGAGGACATAAGCAGATTCGAAGAAATAAAATTAAAAGTGGCCCTGAAAAATATGAGCAACAGCGTCAGAAGGAAAAAGAGAGATATTTAAAGCGGAAATTAGAAGGAAAAATAAAACTTATCTCTGACTTGTCTGATAGTGAGAAGCGATACAAAAGAAAGAAGTGGGTTGAAAATAACAAGACTTATAGAATAAAGAAAAAACAGTTAATGCTCCTGGAGGAAAAAATTATTACTGAGACGCCACCTTCGAGTGACCTTGAAAATAGTGAGGTAAACGTTCATGAAAACATTGTAAATAATCAACAGCAGAAATTTAAAAATCGGATTTCTGGAAGAAAGAGAGTGGCCAGAAATAAAACAGCAGCATACAGAAAAATTGCTCAACAAAAAAAAAATAATAGAGCGCCTCGAAAAAAATGTAAATTTATACAAAAAAAAAATGCGCACGGATACAACAATCACATAAGAAAAAGAGGGAGCCACTACAGGAATTGACACCTCTTACAAAAGTAGAACAACTGACGCAAGGAATAGAAGTACCAATTGAAGTCAAAAGAAAACTTTTATTTGGAGAATGTATACAAAAACAATTAACCGAAAATTTTAAAACATTAAAAGATGATCGCTCAAAACAACTTTTTACAAAAGCTGTTGGGGGAAATGTTTTTAAAAAGTATCGCCTTCTTAATATGTCAAGATCCTTTTTGTCATATAAGTATTATTCTCAAAACATGTCAAGTAGAAAGCCCTTATACTTAGTATACGAACGAAAAAAAAAGAAATCTGTAAAACAGCTCCAACAGGAGGTCCAACATTTTTTAGAAAAAGACGAACATAGTCGCTTATGTCCTGGAGAGAAGGAATGTATTACTTTTAAAAAAATAAAAAACAAAAGCGTTACCTTAACTATTCAATGAAGGCTTTGTATAAAATGTTTGAAAGAAAAAGTGTGTACAAAATTTCATATGCAACTTTCTGCAGTTTACGTCCATTCTGGATTGTACCACCAAGGCTTGGTGCCAGAAATACTTGTTTATGTGTGCCCCATGAAAATATTAGGCTTATTACTGAAAAACTTCATAAGTTAAATGTTATTTCCGTTCATTATCCTGATGAATTAATAAAAAGTGTAACTTGTACCGAAAACAATGAGACGTGCTTGACTCGAGACTGTACAGAACAACAATTACAGAATTTTAGATGTGCAAAGATAAGTCGCGCTACTCTGTGTATTAATCATAACGATGAACAGTTTGAACAAGTTTTATAATGGTTTATTATAATTTAGGTTTTAAATAGTTTTGTTATTCTTGGTAATTTATTCATGGTTGTAACGTTATACCTATTAAAATTATTTCTTGTTTAATTTGTGTTTACTTTTTAAAAATACTTCTATTATTACGAAGGATATGGTTAAGAATTGATTAATGGCGAAAAAATTATAGTTTATCAATCATTATTTCTGATTAATAAAAGAAATAGCACAGTTCCATTAAAAAAAAATCCATAGGACCTCTACAGAAATGAAAATGAAATTCCGTTTTGTTAAAAAAAAACTAAAAATACTGGTACCTATCAGTAACTCCAACAACTATTTTCTGCTTTACAGACAAGTCTACAACCTTCCGAATAATTTCCATAATCTACTTAGTAAAAAAAATTTAAAAATTGTCCGTATCTCACTTATTTTTTGGAATTTTTTACATCTGAAAAAACTGTTGCACTAAGAAATGTATGCTTAATGAGAAACCATCAAAAAAATATAGTCATTCCATTTAAGAAAAGTTGATGTCACTTCCGGTTCAAACGGAAGTGATATTTTCATTCCTGTTAGTCTAAAAGTAGCCTATTATTGTCTAATTTATTTGTACCAAAAACCAAATTATTAAATACAGAAACGACCAAAATGTTGGGGGCGTACATTGAGTCGTGGCCACCCGGTATATTCACTTTGTGTATTAGATTGTATGAATTACATATTAATTCAAGCACTGGGTAAAAGAAAAGCCCTAAGTATAATTTCTTTGGAATTTTTACACTTTAAAGACTAAATCAATTGCTCTAGTTTTAATCATTAGGTAATGTAAACTTTCAAAGCAGCCGTTATCTGATTTAAATTCAATTTTTCGGGTTTTAGTGGCTGTTCTCTCGGGTAGCAGAGTAGGTACATTATATAGCTACACGCTTCAGTTCATCAACACGATTACCTACTGCTTAATATTTCATAAGGAATTGCAAATAGTTACAAATAAAGAAAATTTGCGTAAACACACCCAGGAAGTATACGCAATGTACTGTTACTACTGTTCGACATTTTTTTTGTAATATTCATAGTTGCATAATGAGGTTGCCACCTGGAATATTGTGTGAACCTTTATGTATAGTACCAGAGGAGTGAGCAGTATAATAGACTTACTCCGCGACCTAGGAGGACGGCTCCTCAAGCCCGAAAAATTGAATTAACATCAGATAAAAGCTGTGAAAGCATAAATTAATGGTTAAAAAAATACTTTTTAAAATGCACTGTACAAGGAGGGGATATCATTAAAATGTGTAGGATAGACACCTATAAGACGCTGTAAAAAGACGTCTTAAAAACGTTACCTTTTGTAACATCAGGGCTCTAAAAGACGCCCTATGGATGTCTTACAGGAGTAAAAGGACATTCATGAGACGTCTTGAATATCGAAGGCAGTTATCTTTTGGACATTTTTAAGATGTCTTCATACCGTTTGGGTTATATTTTTTACGTATTCTCCTCAGTTGACCTGCTACAAATGTTTTCATATGCGTGTAGTTATATATTATTATTATTATATAAAATTATTATTATTATTATAAAGAAGAAAGTAATTCACTTTATTGATAGAGTGAAGACCATGATCAGCGATAAAGAATTTAATGTGCAGTTTTCGCGAAAAAAAGAATCTACCAATAAGTATCACTTTCCACAACAACCTGACGTGAATTACATTGAAAAAGACGATGCTGTTTTAAAATTACCTTCTCCTCAACTCACTGGTGGTGCAGAAAGGTGTGGATTATTATATAAGTTTGAAATTTATTTAACAAACTACAACATTTGATAGGAATAAGTATGTCTCACACCTCCCTTCAGCAGTTTTTCATCTGTCCCACATTGCACTACCCGGTGGATGATATGGGACAATAAAGTTTTATTTAGGTAAGTACTATTCATATTTTTGTAAATGTAATATTATTCATCTGTTTTATTTGTTTTAACTAGAAAAATGTAAGTCATAAGTTCCTATTTTATATTACAAAGATACATTTATAAAAGCATTTTAGAAAATATACCATTTTAATAAAAATCTATCCCATTCCACCTTAATCTCCTCTATTTATTGTGAAAGTCAAAGTTGTTAGAGGTATTTCAGAATCTTATGAACCGCGACATGCGCAAAAGACAAAGTTTGATCTGGGTTTACAAGTGTATTTTGAAAACACTGGCAGCTACCTTGCTGTATACATAAACAAAAGCTCGGGATAAATTGTAAACAATAAATCTAATATTTTTAAGAAGTGTAACTGAGTCCACGAGAGGGATTTTGTCTCTGCGCATATGAAGGTCACAGCTCATGAGATTTTGAAACACCTCTAAAAAAAGGCTATTCTTTCAGCACATTCAAACCAGATTAGAAAGTGGAGACACAGTTTCGACTTTTTTTGGGGATATTCAACAAATACAAAATTTTTTATCCCCTTCCCACTTTGCAACATTTATGTATGAGACCACCCCTTAGACGAACATTTGTTTGCAAAGTTCTCCTCCCCTCGAGGTACATTTAAAATGAAAAAATTACACTTTCTTAAAATATTCTATTTTTGGGAATACGTGCACTTTTTGTGAACTCCTCCCTCCTTTGTCACATTTTCGATGACCCCCACTCCTAAAAATGAATGTGTTTGTTGAATAGCCCATTAATCCCTTGGGTAAATGTTAGCCTCTTAATTTTTTTAAAACTGAATAGTCCTTACTTTGTGATAATCAATTATGTTGGATTAACTTTACTTCCTTTTTATCACTGAATTTAGAAAGGGTTTTGGTTACTTAGTGCAGTTTCGGCACACTTACAATAAATTCAGTGATAAAGTAATTAAATACCTATTTATTTTTTGTTTGTACACTGAAGATGTTAAATGGCCGAACAATACCTAAGTACCTACCATACTTAAGTTTATTATATTTTTTATATTTCATACATAGTTATTTATTTTACAACGGAATTTTGTGTTATCCTGAAATGTGGATATTTTTCAGCCCAGTTCGGATTTGTTTTTATATCAATCCACGTGTTCTTGAAACATGGTTTTTAAAGCATTTTGAAGTAAGCTATTAATTAATTGTAGCAGCAAATAATTTGGAAAAATGCAGATTACTCACCAGTTTGAATGTAATGCACTCATTAACACAAAATCAACGTATCTATTGATATATTTTCAACCTAGGTAACTTAAAAATCTTGCACAAACGCCTCAAACTCAAACAGTAACTTATCAGCAAGAGGTCGGAATACAAATTGACATCTTGCAATTTGAAATTTGACAGATTATGCGGTGTACGATCGTATGCGGTGTTGTCTATCTTTCTTTCTCGCTAACATTGCATCTCGTATTTCCCCACTCTATCAAGTTACGCAGAGGAAAGGCATCAACAGATTTAACTTTTCGAACGGTTAGACAGGGTTGGCTTAAAGCGGCTTTACATCTATGCAATGCAATGAAATGGATGGCTTGCAAAACTTTCCGTAAAAAAGCCACTGCAAGCATGCAAATTTTTATTGCGCGTATGTGTACATTGAGCTAGTTTGATCAACTGATGGCAATATTTTTTATTGCATTGCGCGTGTTCTAATTTGATTGCATTGCAGATGCAATACAGGGTATAATTAGTTTCATGTCATATTAAAAAAAACTGGTGGTAGGGAACGAAAAGACAAACAAAAAAACCTTATATAACATGGGGTCTGAAGCTCATAGTTTTGGAGAAAAAAATAAACAAAAATTGACAAAATAATTAATAACATCCCTAATAGCACATGGACGTCCCAAAAACGTCCCAAGAACGTACTCACAGGACATGAAAACGGCCCGAGGACGTACTCTACCGACGTAAGACGTACCGAGGACGTTTGAGGGACGTTCCGTGTCAGCAAAACGGGGTGTCCCGAGGACGTCCCACCCAGGACTTATGTGGGACGAATGTAGGTCTAGAGAGGACGTCCTGAAAACGTTGTTGGGACATACTATGCAAAACATATAGGTACCTCCCCCTCCACCACTTTTAAGGTGTATTCACAGCAGAGGGTATTTATGTTCCTTTTTGGGTTTTCTAACCACGTGCATTTCTTTCGAAATAGAATCCAGTGATTGGATTCTATTTCGAAGGGAATAAATGTGGCCAAAAAGATAAAAAAAATGACAATATATAATTATCATGTAGAAAAATTATTCAAATAGATTGATTTTAATACTTGGTATTTTTATTTATAAACACCAAATGACAAATGCGAACATTTTATTTCTATTGTGCTATTGAAAAATAAGTTATGGCATTTGTATTTTTTTACTTCCCTCGCATACCGAAGGGAAGTATTGTATTCGAGAAAAAATCACCCTCCGAGATTTTTTCGGATTCTGATGTTTCAGAACACGTAGATTACGAAAATATAGGTTTTTCAATTCCGTCTGTCTGTCTGTCTGTCTGTCTGTCTGTCTGTCTGTCTGTCTGTCTGTTGGTGCATTTACTAAAAAACTACTTGAAGGATAGCAGTCAAATTTGGTAGATAGTTGACGCTACTGTCAGCGAAGACATGGTAGAAATTTCACTGGAAAATATACAGGGTGGACCGTCTAAACGGAATAAATAGTGAAAAAAATTTTGTTTTGCTCTAATTTAAAATTTCCATGTTTCATGAGGCGCTAAACCTATTTCAGAAAAAAAAAATTTTTGAAAATTTTTTTTGCAACATTTTTGAAAAAATTTTTACCAAGATGACATTTTTTTTTTTTGCTCAAATTTAAAATTTCCACGTTTCATTGCGCGCTAAACCTATTTCAGAAAAAAAAATCGGTAAAGGTATTTACACAGAACTTCCCTCGTTATTTGTGCATGGCAGTCACTCTAAAAAATTAATAACTACGAAATGGCATTGAGAATAATAATCGGAATAGAGTTATTGCTATTATTACAAAGAAAACTTGATAAGTTTTGGTCAAAAAAATATATAGATTGCTCATCCAACAGCACAAGTTCAATACTAAATAGCAGGTGCCACATATGGCAGGCTTGCGCAAATACCTTTGCAAATGTCCACCATGACTGTATTTCTTGTACATTTTTCAATGAAAGTATAATAGGTGCATATGCCAGATATTATTGCCATCTGTCACATTTTCAATCCAACATTTACGTAATGGAGTGGAAGTATAGTGGTGGTTAAAAAATTTCATTTTTTTTTAAATTTTTCAAAAGATGGTAAAATAATTTTCAAATTTTTTTCTTCTGAAATAGGTTTAAAATGTCAAAGGTAGAAATTTTAAATTAGAGCAAAAAGGAAAGTTTCCTTCTGTTCTATAGTAGTGCCAAAAAAAGTTTAAAAATTAAAAATGATGTATTTTTAAAATAGGTTTAGAATGCTATGAAACGTGAAAATTTTAAATTTGAGCAAATAAAAAAAAATTCGATCTATTTTAGTGGTAAAAACTTTTTGAAAAATGTTGGTGAAAAAAATTTTCAAATTTTTTTTTCTGAAATACGTAGGTTTAGAATGTCATTTAAATTTGAGCATTCTGGTGTTAAATTTTTTTCCAAACTGGTAACAAAATGTTGCAAATTTTTTTTTCCGAAATTGGTTTGGAATATCATGAAACGTGGAAATTTTAAATTTGAGCAAAAAAAATTTTTTCGTCTGTTCTATAGTAGTGATACATAAATGGATTAAAAATGTTTTCAAATTTTTAAAAAAATTCTTCAAAAACATTTTTAAATTTGTTTGAATAGTTTTAGAATGTCATGGAAACGTGGATAGTTAAAATCTGAACAAAGAAAGAAAAATTCTATCTTGGTGATAAAATTTCAAAAAACTTTTTTTTTTAATCAGGCTTAGAATGCCATGAAACTTGAAAATTTTAAATTTGAAGAAAGAAAAAAAAAAATCATTTTAGTACATAGTAAGAATTTTTTCAAAAATATTGGTGAAAAAAATTTTCAAAATTTTTTTTCCTGAAATAGGTTAAGCGTGTCATGAAACGTAGAAATTTTAAATTTGAGCAAAAACAATTTTTTTTCATCTTGGTAAAAATTTTTTCAAAAATGTGAAAAAAATTTTCAAAAATTTGTTTTTCCTGAAATAGGTTAAGCGTGTCATGAAACGTGGAAATTTTAAATTTGAGCAAAAAACATTTTTTTTCATCTTGGTAAAAATTTTTTCAAAAATGTTTGAAAAAAATTTTAAAAAATTTGTTTTTCCTGAAATAGGTTTAGCGCGTCATGAAACGTGGAAATTTTAAATTTGAGCAAAAAAAAATTTTTTTCATCTTGGTAAAAATTTTTTCAAAAATGTTTGAAAAAAATTTTCAAAAATTTTTTTTTCCTGAAACAGGTTTAGCGCGTCATGAAACGTGGAAATTTTAAATTTGAGCAAAAAAAAATTTTTTTCACTATTTATTCCGTTTAGACGGTCCACCCTGTATATTTTTCAGTGAAAATTCTACCAGTTCTTCGCTGACAGTAGGGTTAACTACCTACCAAATTTGACTGCTCTCCGTCAAGTAGTTTTTTAGTAAATACACCAACAGACAGACAGACAGACAGACAGACAGACAGACAGACAGACAGACAGACAGACCGACAGACAGACAGACTGACGAAATTGAAAAACCTATATTTTCGGAATCTACGTGTTCTGAAACGTCAGAATCCGAAAAAATCTCGGAGGGTGATTTTTTCTCGAATACAATACTTACCTTCGGTATGCGAGGGAAGTAAAAATTGAAAATTTTTTTTTCCATTTTTGAAAAAATTTTTACCACTAAAATATGAGAATTTTTTTCTTTCTTCAAATTTAAAATTTTCACGTTTCATGGCATTCTAAACGTATTTCAAAAAAAAAAATCGGTAAAGGTATTTACACAGAACTTCCCTCGTTCATGGCAGTCTCTCTAAAAAAATAATAATTACGAAATGACATTGAGAATAATAATCGGAGTAGAGTTATTGCTATTATTACAAAGAAAACTTGATAAGTTTTGGTCAAAAAAATATACAGATTGCTCATCCAACAGCAAAAGTTCAATACTAAATAGCAGGTGCCACATATGGCAGGCTTGCGCAAATACCTTTACAAATGTCCACCATGACTGAATTATTTCTTGGGATGACCACCCTGTACATTTTTCAATAAAAGTATAATAGGTGCATATGCCAGATGTTATTGCCATCTGTCACATTTTCAATCCAACATTCACGTAATGGAGTGGAAGTATAGTGGTGGTTAAAAAATTTCATTTTTTTTAAATTTTTCAAAAGATGGTAAAATAATTTTCAAATTTTTTGCTTCTGAAATAGGTTTAAAATGTTAAAGGTAGAAATTTTAAATTAGAGCACAAAGGAAAGTTTCCTTCTGTTCTATAGTAGTGCTAAAAAAAGTTTAAAAATTAAAAATGATGTATTTTTAAAATAGGTTTAGAATGCTATGAAACGTGAAAATTTTAAATTTGAGCAAATAAAAAAAAAATCGATCTATTTTAGTGGTAAAAACTTTTTGAAAAATGTTGGTGAAAAAAAATTTCAAAATTTTTTTTCTGAAATACCTAGGTTTAGAATGTCATTTAAATTTGAGCATTCTGGTGTTAAATTTTTTTCCAAACTGGTAACAAAATGTTGCAAATTTTTTTTTCCGAAATTGGTTTGGAATATCATGAAACATGGAAATTTTAAATTTGAGCAAAAAAAATTTTTTCGTCTGTTCTATAGTAGTGATACATAAATGGATTAAAAATGTTTTCAAATTTTTTAAAAAATTCTTCAAAAACATTTTTAAATTTGTTTGAATAGTTTTAGAATGTCATGGAAACGTGGATAGTTAAAATCTGAACAAAGAAAGAAAAATTCTATCTTAGTGATAAAATTTCAAAAAACTTTTTTTTTAATCAGGCTTAGAATGCCATGAAACGTGAAAGTTTTAAATTTGAAGAAAGAAAAAAAAATCCATTTTAGTAGTAAACATTTTTTCAAAAATATTGGTGAAAAAAATTTTCAAATTTTTTTTTCCTGAAATAGGTTAAGCGTGTCATGAAACGTAGAATTTTTAAATTTGAGCAAAAACTAATTTTTTTCATCTTGGTAAAAATTTTTTCAAAAATGTTTGAAAAAAATTTTTTTTCCTGAAATAGGTTTAGCGCGTCATGAAACGTGGAAATTTTAAATTTGAGCAAAAAAATATTTTTTTCAACTTGGTAAAATTTTTTTCAAAAATGTTTGAAAAAAATTTTCAAAAATTTTTTTTTCCTGAAATAGGTTTAGCGCGTCATGAAACGTGGAAATTTAAAATTTGAGCAAAAAAAATTTTTTTCATGTTGGTAAAATTTTTTTCAAAAATGTTTGAAAAAAATTTTCAAAAAATTTTTTTTCCTGAAACAGGTTTAGCGCGTCATGAAACGCGGAAATTTTAAATTTGAGCAAAAAAAATTTTTTTTCACTATTTATTCCGTTTAGACGGTCCACCCTGTATATTTTTCAGGGAAAATTCTACCAGTTCTTCGCTGACAGTAGGGTTAACTACCTACCAAATTTGACTGCTCTCCGTCAAGTAGTTTTTTAGTAAATACACCAACAGACAGACAGACAGACAGACAGACAGACAGACCGACAGACAGACAGACAGACAGACTGACGGAATTGAAAAACCTATATTTTCGGAATCTACGTGTTCTGAAACGTCAGAATCCGAAAAAATCTCGGAGGGTGATTTTTTCTCGAATACAATACTTCCCTTCGGTATGCGAGGGAAGTAAAAAAATTTGAAATTTTTTTTACCATTTTTGAAAAAATGTTTACCACCAAAATAGGTGGAATTATTTTTTCGTTCAAATTTAAAATTTCCACGTTTTCATGGCATTCTAAACGTATTGAAACAAATTTAAAAAAATTTCCGAAAAATTTTCTTGAAAATTTTTATGTATTCATCACTAAGTAGGTACTTACTATAGAATAGAAGAAAATATTTTGTTTGCTCAAATTTAAAATTTCCACGCTTCATGACATTCCAAACCTATTTCGGAAGAAAAAAAATTGTAACATTTTTTTACCATTTTGGAAAAAAAATACCACTAGAATAGATGGAACATTTTTTTTGCTCAAATTTAAAATATACACGTTTCATGACATTCTAAACCTATTTCAGAAGAAAAAATATTGAAAATTTTTTAACCAAGATTTTGGAAAAATTTCAAAAAAATTATTATTTTTTCTTCGTTCAAATTTAAAATTTCAACGTTTCCATAGCATTCTAAACCTATTCAAACAAATAAAAAAAATTGATAAAATCTATTTCACTACTTACTATAGAATAGATGAATTTTTTTTTTACCACTTTGAAAAAAAAATTACCATTAGAATAGACGGAAAAATTTGTTTTTGCTGAAATTTAAAATTTTCACGTTTCATGACATTCTAAACCTATTTCAGAAAAAAAAAAAAATTTTCACACATTTTTGAAAAATTTTTAACCACTAAAACAAATGGAATTTTTTTTTTCTTTGATCAAATTTAAAATTTTCATGTTTCATGACATTCTGAACCTATTGCAGAAGAAAAAGGAGTGAACATTTTTAACCAACAGTTTTGAAAAATTTCAAAAAAAAAATTAAATTTTTAACCATCACTATACTTCCGCTTCACTGCGTGAATGTGGAACTGTCTAATGGCAATACTATTTGACATATGCTATTATACTTTTATTGGAAAATATACAGGGTGGTCATCCCAAGAAATAATTTATGGGAGACCTGTTATTTAGTATTGAACTTTTCCTGTTGGATGAGCACTATTTTTTTGATCAAAAGTTATCAGGATTTCTTTGTAATAATTACAATAACTGTATTTCCATTATTATTCTCAATGTCATTTCGTATTTAATATTTTTTTAGTAATCGCCACGCACAAATAACGAGGGAAGTTCTGTGTAAATACCTTTACCGATATTTTTAATTAACTTCTTACTCTACAAATTCAAGTGTCAAGTGTCAAAAATTCAATTTTTATGGGATTTAAAAGTTATATACCTATTATAATACCTAGTACAGTATAATATAGTTATATATACATTAAGTCATATTGAATATTATAAGAAATAAGCCAAGTGTGCAATAAGACGTAAGATAAATGTATATCTCACCTTCTCTTAACGTTTTGCACATTTTGTCTTTTTATAATTATCTTAGTTTATATTATTTTCCAATGTTCTCTCTTTTTTGACACCCTCTCTCTCTTCTTTCTTTTGCCCACTTCAATCACGATGTAATAGCCATTTCGGTGTCCTTCCAAGACTTTGAAGTGTTAGCGACTTCAGCAGCCCCTGTGCAAATAAAAGAAAAATTAACATTTCAGATGAAATCTTGGCAAAAAACATTAAGACTAATATATGCCTACTGATGGCAAGATTATATTTAAAATAAATTGTTATAATTTTCTCGGTGTCCTACTTAAAAAAAAACACAGTTTAAATGTGAACATTTTTTTGTTTAACTGACTTTTGCATTTGAAAGGTTCCCTTGTTCATTTAAAAATTTTAAGAACACATCTTTATATGAATGATCGATTCTACAAATAAAACCAAAAACCGAGAGAAGCAGAAATATATGTTGTGACTAATGCTACCAGATTAATAACATTATTATAAGTTTAACGTTATATTTTTTGCCAATATTATTATAGAATTCAAGTAAAGAAAATGGCTATGGGTTAAGATGCATTAGGATTTACGGTTAGAAGCAGGTTTATTAAGTTGAATATTGATGACGTATAAAAGTTTTTGTACGTACATGCAGCATAATTTCAAAAAAAATATAACAAATAGGGCATATAAGTTACAAATTTGTAAATTTTCCTCAAAAAGTACCTTTATTAGTTTTTTCCTTATATTAATTTACTGAAATCCCTAAATATGCTTTACAAGTTTGTTGATGTTTTCTGGCAAATGTTTTTTGTTGAGAAACCAACATGTACGTTGGTAGCAATGGTAAATCAGAAGAAGTTTTTGTTTTGTTGTTTTTAAGTTGGTAGCAGTAGAAAGCAGTTTTTGACAGATATAAAAAGGTAAAAGTGTATGTTGTCTTGTGTCTCGTGTATAACCTGTATTATTAAAATAAAAGTGATATAAGAAACTGTATACGTTTAATTTACCTACAAGAGAAAGACAGTAATCGTAATAGGTTATGGTCCCAGTCCCTGCAGTCACTGTGTGTTTTTTTGAAGAATAGGTGCTGTTTTTGTCTGATAGGAAATTAGCGGGAAGAAGCATAATATAGTGTAACTAAGTAGTTTAAAAAAAATGGAGACGCAATCAACACAAATACCCGTTTTAAAGCTGAATGGGGACAACTGGGTTGTGTGGAAATTCCAAATGACGGTGATATTGAAAAGTAGAAATCTCTATGACATAGTAACCGGAACAAGGGTAAAACCCGAAGAAGCCGCTCCAAAAGCCGCGTGGGAAAAGGAGGATGCCAAGGCTCAAGAGATATTAGTAACAAGAATGGATCAAGGGCCACTGACACATTTACTTTCTTGTGAGACCTCCAAGGACATGTGGGCGAAATTAAGGTCGGTGTACGATAAGGAATCAGTAGTAAGCATCCACTTATTACAACAAAGATTTTTCTTAATGGAATTTGAAAACAGTACAGTGTCGACATATATTTCTAAATTAGAAGAGATCAGAAATAAATTAAAGCAAGCAGGTAAGGAACTATCTGACAAAATGATTATTACCAAAGTCTTAATGTCGTTGCCGGACCAATTCAAGCATTTTAGGTCTGCTTGGGAATCAGTTTCTATCGAAAAGCAAACTCTGGAAGAACTCACGTCACGCTCACTTATTGAAGAAGAGAGATCAAAGTCGACAGAGCCAAGCACAGCATTAGCAGCTAAACAAAGTAGCATACAAAGAGGTGGAAAAAGTAACAAATTAACGTGTAATTACTGTCAAAAACCAGGGCATTTTGCCAGAAACTGCTATAAAAGGAAAGAAAACGAAAAAAGATGTACCCACTGTAAGAAAACAGGGCATGAATGGGAAAACTGTCGTTTTAAGAAAAACAGAGAAGGAAATAGCGATTCAAAGAATAAAACAAAGAGAGAAACTAAGAAATAAAACGAACCGGAAGAAACTAATGCGTTCATAGGGGAATCTAAAATACATAGTGCGCATGACTGGTGCATGGATACTGGAGCGACTGAACACATGTGCTGGGATAAAAAGCTCTTTGACAGTATCACAGAAATGAAAACTGACAGAAAAGTAAGAGTTGGAAATGGCGAAAAATTGGAAGTGAAAGGCATAGGAATAATCAAATTGTGGGCGTCAAATGGTGAGAAGTTAATTAACACGACACTATCCAAAGTGTTGTATGTGCCTGATCTTAAGTTTAACTTATTTTCTGCTGGATGTGTACTTGATAAAGGCTATCAAATGATTTCAGACGATAAGAAATGTGAATTTGCTGATAAAAAAGGTCAAGTGAGGGCATTAGCTACACGGGAAAATAAACTTTATAAAATGGAGTTCACTTGCAGTAATGACAAGAAATATTCGCCTAAAATGGGAGTCACTGATCGGGGTTTCGATGCAGAATAAGAAGACAGTTGTGTCGCCGGGAGCTTTGACATTTCGGAATGTAGAGCAGTAAAAATGGTAGAACCTTTAACAGAATGGCATTGTCGTCTAGCCCATCAAAACTTTAATCAAGTGAGAAAGTTTTTAAAAATGAATCATATTGACTATATAGACAATCAAAAGAATTACATGTGTAAAGAGTGTTTGGCCGGAAAACAACATAGAAGACCATTTATAAACAGCGAGTCGAGAGCCAGTCAACCCTTAGAATTGGTTCATGCAGACGTGTGCGGGCCAATGGAAACGGAGTCGCTAGGAGGAGCACGTTATTATCTATTGCTAAAAGATGATTACTCATCGTATCGGTATGTATTCTTCATGAAACAAAAATCTGAAACTGCTAAAAATATTGAAAAATACATTTCATTAGCCGAAAGGGAAACTGGATGTAAAATGAAAGTTTTGCGGACTGATAATGGTCTAGAATGTCTAAATAAGGAGGTTAGAGACATACTAGAATCTCGAGGGATACGTTTTCAGCGTACAGTGGTATATACCCCTGAACAGAATGGGAGAGCCAAAAGAGAGAATCGAACGTTAGTTGAGGCAGGTCGAACAATGATTCAAGGTATGAGTAGACAATTTTGGGCAGAAGCAGTAAACACTGCCAGTTACGTTTTAAATAGAACAGGTTCAAGTTCAGTCAAGGATAAAGTGCCGTATGAGCTGTGGTATAAAAAGGTTTCAAATTTTCGTGACTTTAAAAGGTTTGGAAGTAAAGTTTCAGTTCACGTTCCAAAAGCAACTCGAGTGAAATGGGATCCTAAAAACAGATTTGGAATATTTATTGGATATAGTGAAGATGTGAAGGGATTCAGAATATACTTACCGGAGAGGAATAAGGTTGAAATTTTAAGGGATGTAATATTTTTGCCTGAAAAGAGTGTAGAGAGTAAAGAAATTGTAAAACCAAGTGTCGAAGAAATATCATCAGAAATTGTAGGAAATGATGTAGAAAATGAGGTAATAGATGTTTTAAATGAAAATGAGCTAGAAAAAAGCAGAGAATGACAACCTCGAAAACTCAAGTTTAGAAGAGGAAAACGTTAGGGATTTAGATTTGAACTCTGAAAGTGACCATGAATTATCTGAAGAAAGCAACCAAAACAATGAGTTAGGGTACAATTTAAGAATAAATGTTAAAAGATCTTCAAAATTTGACGATTATGAGGTTGATTTTGAAACAAGTTTAATGACTATCTGCGAAGACACTGAACCGAAAACATATGACGAAGCGTTGTCAAGCAACAAGGCAGAAAGGTGGAAAGAGGCAGTGGAAGCAGAGACTTGTACTTTAAAAGAAAGTGAAACGTGGGTGTGTGTAGAAAAATGCAACGTAAGTGACGCGATCGAATGCAAATGGGTGTTTAAGGAAAAGAAAGCCGAAAACGAAGGTAAAGTGCATTACAAAGCGCGACTGGTTGCCAGAGGGTTTCAGCAAATTAGTAGTTCCATTACAGATTTTTATAGTCCGGTTGCAAGATTAACTTCTATAAGGGTGTTTTTAGCTTTGTGTAATAATCTAGGAATAATTATACATCAGTTAGATGTTTGCAGTGCCTTTTTAAATATAAAAGAGGAAGTTTATATTTCTCTCCCCAAAGGCTTTAGAGAAAAAGAAGGTACAATATGCAAGCTACAAAAATCTATGGGTTAAAAGGTTCACCCAAAAATTGGAATGAAAAATTTCATGAATTAATGTTATCTTTATCTTTTTCTCGATCCGAGTTTGAATATTGTATTTATGTTAAAATTACTGAATGTTATAAAATTTATATTTTGATTTATGTTGATGACTTGTTAGTAGCTGGGACAGATGAAAACGCAGTAAAAACTATAAAAAGGGTTATGATGGAAACATTTAAAATGAAAAGATTTAGGACGAATAAAACATTTTTTAGGCATAACTATTTCACAAGATGTTTCTGAAGGTAAAATAGTAATAAATCAAACAAAATACTTACAAAATGTTTTAAATAAGTGTAATATGCAAGATTGTAAACCTTCAAAGACACCAATGGATGTAAATTTCAATCATGATATGTTAAAGCGAGAAAAATCAGAAAATGTTGATATTGAGAGAAAGTGTCGAGTAACTATAGGGTCATTAATGTATGCCATGCTTTGTTCGAGGCCTGATCTTTGTATTAGTATAAGTATCTTGAGTAGATATCAATCTTGTGCGAGCCAACAATTATGGCAGTCAATCAAGAGAGTTCTAAGATATATTCAAGGAACGTTACAGTTAAGCTTAGTGTTTGTAAAAAATAATACTAAAAATATAATTGAGGGCTTCGCAGATTCAGATTGGGCAGGTGATAAGGTAGATAGGAAGTCTACGTCAGGATACGTGTTTAAAGTGTTCGGATGTACAGTTTCATGGGCATCTCGTAAACAATCTACTGTCGCCTTATCGTCGACCGAAGCTGAATACGTTTCGCTGAGCGGAGCAGTTAGCGAAGCTAGCTGGCTGAGATTTTTGATCTATGATTTGCACATACAGAATAATTATATATGTGTAACTATTTTTGAGGACAATCAGTCTGCAATAAAGGTGTGTAAAAACCCTGAGTTCCATAAACGTTTGAAACATGTGGATATTAGATTCCACTTTATTAGAGACAAAGTTAAACAAAATGAGGTAGAAATTAAGTATGTATGCAGCAAAGAACAGTTAGCCGACATGTTCACCAAACCTCTTTGTTTAAGTTTGTTCAGCAATTTTTGTGAGTTTAAATTTAGAATAGGCTAAGAGATTAACCATTGAGGGGGAGTGTTGAGAAACCAAAATGTTTGTTGGTAGCAATGGTAAATCAGAAGAAGTTTTTGTTTTGTTGTTTTTAAGTTGGTAGCAGTAGAAAGCAGTTTTTGACAGATATAAAAAGGTAAAAGTGTATGTTGTCTTGTGTCTCGTGTATAACCTGTATTATTAAAATAAAAGTGATATAAGAAACTGTATACGTTTAATTTACCTACAAGAGAAAGACAGTAATCGTAATATTTTTATTACTCGATTTATCAAACCTTACCTATTAAAAGTTTCATCACCTTCACTTGTTCATCAGAGATGTCGAACCATATATAACACTTCGTTTAACACAGTGAGTAGGTACTTCTTTTCAATTTTTACTTCCCTCGCATACTGAAGGGAAATATTGTATTTATAATGTTTAATCAACAATTATCTTTTAAGTAAATAAGTTCGTTCCATGATAAACAAGTAAAAACTGCATACCCAGATTCACAGGTTGTGACGTACATCCGACTAGCGCTACCAGCTGCTTAGCCCAGGACTCCAATTTTCAAACTCATGCGTCTTAATTTGTATGCGAGTGCTCGTGCACACAAAATTTTCGAATATCTCTTGAAATCGAGATTTTCAAACATCACCCGATTTTAAAATTATGTGCGATTTGAATTACGTATAAGTAGACTTGACAACATAGCATGCGACGCAGGTCGCCAAAGTATAGTCCAAAATTCCCAAAATAATTAGGTTAGAACCTATTGTTTTTGTTAGCGGTCTCAGATAAATAAAATGTTTAGTTTATTACATTTTGTGTTGTAATACATTTCTGCTTAAATATAAAGTGTTTAATACAGCCTGTAACTATGGACACTGTCACTAAGAAGGACCATATGAGTCTAGAGCAAAAGAATATCATGCTACAGTTTTTAGAGCAAAACCCAAACTTGCAAAGTGGAAAATTTACCAATCAATTTACATTTAAACATGCACAACAACTCTGGATTCAACTGGCGAATTTACTCAACGCAGTTCCGGGGGCGAGTAAACAGTGGAAGCAATGGAGAAAAGTAAGTAGTTATACTAACAGAGGTCATTGTCTCAAAGGTTTTTCAGAATAATAACACATTAGTGTATAGAGAAGAGATATGTATTTATTATTATTAGGCAACAAACATAAATCCTCATTTTTACATGTAGCATAAACCTGCATTTCATGGCCATGTTCCCGGTTCATAATTGCCTTTCCATTTCTCACTCCTTGCACCCCGGAGTGACAACTTACGCTGTTATATTACAACCTCGGAATTATGCAAACAGTAATACTAAAGATATATGCTACTACAAATAAATGTTGCTAAACCATTGTGTAAAACAACTTAGGAATTGATAAAGTCTAATTAATTTATGTACCCAGTATCACTCATTTTTAATAAAAAAAAGTATTTCATATACTTATACTAATTCATTTCTTGTTTGATTACAGACTTGGCAAGATTATAAAGGTAGTGTTAAAAAAAAAATGCCGCTATTAACACTAATATGGCTCGAACCGGTGGTGGACCTGCAAGTACTGATTTTTTAACGACGGAGGAAGAAATAGTGATTGAAATGGTGGGAGTTGCTGCTGCAGAAGGTCATCCAGATATAGTAGAATCTGATGTTATATTCGATGAGAATGCCGCCATTGATAATTTTGAAATAGTCGAAGATATTACCATTAACGAGAATGTACAACCACTGCTTGTTGAGCATGATTATAGCACACACCTTGTAAATCAACTTGAAGGTAATGATGGAAACACAAATCCTTCAAATGAAGAAACTAAAACAAAGAAATCATTGGGTATTAAAAAGAAAAAGCTAGTCCATGTACAGCGGTTAGATAAAACGATTTTGGCAACTGAAAAATTAGCAATGCAAAACCAACTGAAAATTGACAAAAGAGAAACATACTGGAATAAAAAACTGGCGTTGTATGAAAAAGATATAGAGGTAAAAAGTCGCATTGCAAGGTGTTTGAAAATAATTGCTTGTAAGATGCAGAATGGTAAGACTTAAAAATTGTGTGGTGTTTTTATTTTATTAGTTTCATGTTACCACATAGCATAATTTATTAATGTGTGCCTGCATAAAGAAATCGTAAAAAAATTCAGGCAAAAGATAAATTTCCCGCTTAATTTATAGAGAAGTGTACTTTATTTTGCTTAAAATCTGTTTTGCTGAAAAATTTACTGCCTGTATTCTTTTACTAGAGAGTCCTGTTATAAGATATTTATTTATCATTTACAAAATATATTTATCAGGCATTGGCTGAAATAAAATTGCATTTAATGTATTTTTTAACAATGTATTGTTCTTATATAGGCTAGCTAGCTAGCTAACAATGATTTTGTTCTTATAGGCTACCTAACAATGGAGGAAATAATTTGAAAACAGTTTTTGGTATATTTTGGAAAATGTTTTAAAAAGGGTTTTATAATATGTAGATCATGAAATAAAGGTCAAGAAAGGCTGAAAGCAACTAAAACAACTCTGAGGGCTGACAACCGATTTCCTATATTCGGAAGTTATCGGAGAATTTTTCAATAATTTTAATATCCATTTAGTGTACATTTATGAAAGTGGCACTTTTCACACAGCATCGTGTTTCAGCAATATTCTTCAACATCTAACCGGTTATTTATTCCATAAAAAATTATAGCATGCACAGCATGTAATCCTTGTTATTAAGAAATATATACATAAATAAGTACATCTTACTAATTGCACATTGATAGAGTGGTATCTCTTCCGGTTAACATAAGCAGCCTCTGGATAAATAGGATCGCCCCTTGGAGGGGGATATATAGCAACATGAGTACAGTCTATACAGCCAAGTACTCCTGGGAAGTTTTGTGTTTCAAAAAATCTAAAACAGCAGAGGAAACAATTCATTCTATTTAAGATGTCCATAAACAATAATTATTTACCTATTCCTCGTTAATCGACACTCCTCTATGTTTCTTGGAAGATGAATATATTGGTTCAATATGTTTGGTAAGTTTAGTGCATCAGTAACTTCTGTAATTGCTTTACTTACGGCATATTGACTAATGCTATGGTTTACATTTCTCCCTATATCATTCTGATAGCTACCAGAGGCAAAAAATCGTAGAGCTGTTAATACCTTCAAATTATATTTACATTTTAAAGCTGAATATTGATAGGACATATTCACTTACCTTTCGTGTTACACTTAATCCTGATATTCTTGTAGGATCAGCAATATGGGGATGCAAAATGTCTACTAGCTCGTGCACCATTGGTTTGGATAGTCGGTATATTTTTTTAAATTGGAGATTGCTTAACTCTTCAAATGGATCGTTCCACGCAAGTCTATGTCGTGCTAGCCTTTCTGCCAAAATTTCAGCTTGTTCTAGAGCCTCTATGGCTGCTAAATTAATTAAGTCATTTACTGCCATGGTCAAACACATTCACATAACCTCACATAATCGCCTGTTTTAGCATACGATTTTCAATTTCGGTTAGTTTTCACCATCCGAGGTAATCAAACTAGAATAATCGCATGCGAAAGAAAAAATTATCGTATACTGGGATTTGAAAATACACTTTTGCTAATATCGTTCGACAATCCTTAAATCTCGCACACGAAATCGCGTCGCACGAGTTTGAAAATTGGAGTCCAGGCCGATACTTCCGGAGCGTCCAACGCCCAACGGGCAGTCTACGTCCAGCGGTGGCCTGATAAAGTCGGCACGTGACTACCCGCATATAAGTCAGAGCGATCGACGTGACAGTTCTACGCGATCTTTTATTGTATAGCTCATATAATATAAACTCTGTGATACTACCTGAAAATACTGTGATCAATAAAACCCATCGTGCCTAACGATTGTCTTCATTTCATCGAACACCCAAACATTACACAGGTGATCTCCCATAGAATTTTAACAGAGCCAAATAAGGTGGATGGTAGTAGGCTATGGGCCGTTACTTTCGGTCTCGATTAAGTACAACTAATCTAGCTGTAATTTAACTGGAGTAAAAAATCTAGGTTTAAGGTAGGTTGCGTACTTTGCGACATTGTTAACAGTTCAGTTGAGGTTCGGTTAGTGTAGTGTAATAACCGACGTACGTCGTAAATATTTTGTATTTCTATTAAGTATATTGAAAAAAGATAAAAATAAAAGCGTGAGTTAAGTCATATAGCAACCCAGATAAGACAAGCAATAAAGCCATGTCAGCGGTTTCATCCCAGCTGCTTCCCTGTGACCAGCGATGAGATAACTCACTTCGCGTCGAGCTCTCATGCAGTAAACATCATTTTATAACATTTTAATATTGTGAATTCAATTAAATAAATTTTGTAATTTGTTTTAAACTTTGTAATATTTTTTAAAAAGTTATTAAGTCGGCCACACGGCTTAATTGGCGCAGTCGGAAACGGATTAGTGCCCAAAAGCTTTCAAAAATTAAAACTTTTGTTCGTACCTACGATTAAGGCACTATTTCGAACAATTCGCTTAGTCCATCGAGGACCTGTACCAGTCAACCATCAATCCATTGAGGATAGTGAGCCATCAGTCTATCGAAGACAACTTAATAGTCCAAGACGAGAGAGAAAAATCATCAATGAAGTCAACTTTAATCACAACTTTAATTTTGTAAGTAATATTGATCATTCCGCTTTTTCCTTTTTACCTTTCCTCTCCAAAATTTAATAAACATACACCCCTTATTGCTTTCGAATTTTCATTTTAGCACTGAAAATTCACCTTCTAATATATTTTATTCCTATGATTTTAAAAGTATTACCTGGATCGAGTAGGGTAAGAAATTAAAATCCAACATAACTGCTTTTTACTAACCATCTAGAATAAGTTAAATACAATTTAAAACCAAAAGCCCGGTAAGCAAAATATTCACAGTCTTCGCACTAGAGCACGGCCGTACTCTGTACGTCAACCCTCCCTCGGTCTGAAGTAACCGTGAATACAGAGCTTACAATAAAACGACGATTTAAAATAAAGTGAAATAAAAACTAACACCTATTTAATGAGTTTTATCGACGACCTCGTTAATCAACTTGCCAATTTTCCAACCGAGAGGCAGATACTTCTGACAACCCCTATACCAGAAGAAACCACTATACCAGAAGAAAGCACATGGCTTTACCACAAATCTCTGTTCGGGACTACTTGGAATTAATACCTGCTTTTGATGGAGAACCAACGAAATTGTCAAAATTTATTACCGCATGTGAAGAAGTTCTTCCACTTATGGCACCGAACAATGAAGCCTCAAGAATAACATTCACGATGTTACACATAAGAAACAAACTAATTGGAAAAGCAGCACTACTCCTGGCGTCAAGAAATTTCTCGACATTTCCTGAATTAAAAACCTTACTAATAAACTTATTTGGTGATCAGCGAAATGAAGAATCTCTGTTGTCTGACCTGAACACATTAAGACAACAACCCAGAGAAACAGCTTTACAATTTGCAGACAGATGTATAGACATAAGATGCTTATTACTATCAAAATTAACATGCCAAACGGTAACACAGGAAATTCGAAAAATGAAAGTCGATTTATACAACAATTTTACAGTAAGGGCTTTCTTAACTGGAGTAAATCCACAGCTAAGCCACCTATTACGCTGTAGGAAACCTGAATCTATCGAAGATGCTATCCAGATCGTGACAGAGGAGGAAAATATGAACTATCACCGTTCAAAAATAAATCACACACCTCAAATTCACGAAACAAACAATCACAGAACGAATAATAGCCATCAACTAAGAATAAATCCACCACAAACACGGCAGATACCGAATTTCTACCAGCAACAAACAAGGCATTTTCCACAATTTAACAATACATACAAACCTATAGGACAACAACAACACCAACCACAACAACAGCAACAGCACTACCAACAACAACAATATCCGAGATATGTTCAAAATCAAGCGAGACAATTTCAAAACCAACCAAATCACAATCAACCTAGAAGCCAACAAAACGTCTTTCTACCGAGAAATAAACCTTTGACAAACACACCTACACCCATGGAACTAGACTCTCAAAGAACTCGTCTTACAAACCAAGTGCCACAATATTCAAGATTTGCACCCCAACAGAACTGGAGGAACGAACAACTCCACGTACAACAGTCAGAAGAGCTAGAACAATTTACGACACCCGGAAATAACTACAACGAAAACCTTTCATATACGGAATATGATGAATTCAATCACGAAGAATATCAAGAATGTGAGACCAACGAACAAGAAAATGCAAATTTTCCGATAGGAGCCTCGGAAATCACAGACAAACGGAACTAATAGAAGTTCACACGTCGACAAATAATCGATTACCATATATTAAAGTACCCGAAATAAACGCAAGATTTATGATCGACACTGGATCAACAAAATCATTCATAAACGAACAAATCGCTCAAAAACATTTTCAAAATTATATACAGGAGGACCCATTTTGTATTACAACACCACATAATACAACAACTCATCATTATAGTGCCGAAATTCCGATTTCAACTATATTTAACAGACCAGATTTAACCCATAAACATTACATTTTTAATTGCAACCCAAATTACGAAGGATTAATAGGGACAGATCTGTTGATGAATTTAGAAGCAAAAGTCGATTTCGAACAAGGGCTTTTGATCAAAAATTCCCTTGTACATCTGTGGAAATTTATTAGTTTCTCAAAATACAAAATCTCAACAAAACACAACGAACAATCGAGTTACGGAAACTACTGAAACTATACCACCAAGATCCGAGTCGATTATTTCCATCCCTGTGCATACCACTCTACAACAAGGACTCTTAGAATATAAAAAATTTCAAAATAACCTGGAAATACCCGCATCTCTTGTCACAATAAAAAATAACCAAGCACTTACCACAGTAATTAATAACACAGAGGAAACACAAGTTTTGAGAATTATAAAACCACTAACTATTTCTGAAGTATTACCTCTTGAAGAACTACATCATACCGAAATGGATATCAACGAATTGGAAATGGACTATAACGGCATAGACAAACTACAAAAGGAAAATTTAAAAAACCTGAGACTAAATCACCTAAATAAGGAAGAATACCTCGCTATTAGAAACTTATGTACTGAATATAGAGATATATTTTATAATGAAAAATTACCACTTACATTTAACGATTAGGTTAAACATCATATCAGACTAAAAGACGAAACGCCCATATTCACGAAATCCTACAGATACCCTCAAGTCCACAAGGAGGAAGTCCAGAAACAGATTTATTCCATGCTACAACAAAACATAATAAGGCCATCTACATCGCCTTGGTCGAGCCCCGTCTGGGTTGTGCCCAAGAAATTGGACAATTCAGGAAATAGGAAATGGAGAGTCATGATCGACTACAGGAAACTGAACGAACACACAGTAGACGATAAATATCCTTTGCCGAATATTACGGATATTTTGGACAAATTGGGTAGAGCACAATACTTCACCTTACTTGACCTCGCCTCTGGTTTTCACCAGGTACAAATGAACCCAGAAGACATCGAGAAAACGGCGTTTTCTACAGAACAAGGTCATTACGAGTACACCAGGATGCCTTTTGGATTAAAAGGAGCACCATCCACATTCCAGAGGGTGATGGACAATGTTTTAAGGGGTATACAAAACGAAATTTGCTCAGTTTATCTCGACGACATAATAATTTATTCTGCGAGTTTACAAGAACACATTGAACATCTAAGAAAAGTTTTTCAATGTTTGCGAGATACACAGTTTAAGGTACAACTAGACAAATGTGAATTTTTGAAGAATGAAGTAGCGTATTTGGGTCACATCATAACACCAGAAGGAGTCATGCCAAATCCTGAAAAAATTAAAGCTGTGCAAAATTACCCACTGCCTAACACAAACAAGGAAATAAAAGGATTTTTAGGACTCGTAGGCTACTACCGCCGATTTATTCCCAATATGGCACAAATAGTTAAACCAATGACATCAATGCTAAAAAAGAATACCAAATTAGTTCACTCGCAAGAATTCATTCAAGCTTTCGAAACATGTAAGAAACTTTTAACTGAGGCACCAATTTTGCAATATCCCGATTTTACGAAACCCTTTATTTTAACCACGGATGCATCGAATGAAGCCATAGCCAGTATACTTTCGCAAGGCACCATAGGTCAAGATCACCCCATTGCATACGCCTCAAGGACGTTAAACGACGCCGAACGTAAATATTCAACCACAGAAAGGGAACTACTCGCAATTGTATGGTCCGTAACGAAAATTTTCAGGCCCTATCTTTACGGTCACAAGTTTACAATATACACAGACCACCGTCCTTTAAAATGGCTATTTAATTTAAAGGAACCAGCCAATATGAAGTTAACCAGGTGGAAATTAAAGCTAGAAGAGTTCGATTATCGAGTTGAATATAAAAAGGGAAAATCAAACACAAACGCCGACGCAATATCTAGGATCCAAATTCATCCCCTAGACTCACAATCTCTAATAGTCAATGCCGACACAGAATTAGATGCTCTTTTAGGCGAACTAGAAAGCGCAACGGAAGAACCACGAAGCTTAAATACACCTACACCACACCAGGTACAACAAAATCTAAACCCAGCTGATAGACCTATAACACCGATTTCTACGGCACATTCGATAAATGACGTAGATCCTACGATTAGCATGGATGAACCCATAAATACGAAAAGAAACCAAATTCACATCAAAACTGTTCTCCTAAATCCGAGAAAACCGAAAGTTACGAAACGTGGACAGAAAACAATCCTCGAAGCCGGAGTACAAATTGAAACCATAATGGAAGACCTATTTAAATTGCTCCGAGACTTTACGACAACAGATCGACAATATCATGTGTTCACCGACAAAGAAGACACATAAAAATCTATGTGAGACATACACTAGCAAATTCACAGATAACGGACCCACATTGATTAGATGTACCAAAAAGTTAATTGATGTGTTAGAGCAAGAAGAACAGCTACAAGTAATACAAAACTATCACGAAGGAAAAACCAATCACCGCGGGACAAGAGAAACCGTCGCTCATCTTAAACTAAAATACTATTGGCCAAACCTTCAGCGCGATGTGGAGGAATTTATAAGAAACTGCGAAATTTGTAAAAGAAGCAAATACGAGAGAATACCCGAAATTATGCCTATGATGCTGACTGAGACCCCAACCAAACCCTTCCAAATTTTACACATGGATGTATTTACTATGGAACAAAAATTATTTTTAACGATTATCGATGCCTTTAGCAAACTCGCTCAGGCATTTGAAATCCCTGCGAAAACAGCAGTTCACATTTCAGAAAAACTAATCACCTATTTCACGTTCTATGGAACACCTGAAAAAATCGTAAGCGACAATGGTAAAGAATTCAACAACAGCGTAGTGAAAGAACTCTTAAAACTACATAAAATCGATATTCACTTTACAACTGCCAGAAATCCGCAGAGCAACGGTATTATGGAAAGATTCCATTCAACAATACTCGAGCATGTACGAATATTGAAAAACATTAATAATGACCCTATAACAGATCAGATGAAATATGCCCTATTAGCTTATAATAGTTCGATACATTCCGCTACAGGTTTTACACCATTTGAACTAATTATAGGACACACCGACAGCAGAAACCCTTTCGAAATTTATTACAATCAAGATATTTTCAGCAACTACTTAAATGATCACAAAACGAAAATGAAAAGAATATACGAAACCATCAACCAAAAAATAATACAAACTAAACAAACCGTCCACCAAGGGAGAAACGAAGACGTTGATGGCCCACAAACCACTTTTAAGAAAGGACAAACTGTATATGTTAAAAGTAGGAAAGCGACCAGACATAAAACTAAAAATCGATATGAGGGACCCTTCACTATCACTAAGATAAATAGCGATAATACTTGCGAAATTTCCAATACACGAAATAAATCTGTAAAAAGAGTACATTTAAGAAACTTAAGAAGACCTCTTGTTCCAGATGCACCCCCGTCATCCACGGAGGAGAGCGAGTCAGAAGATTAAACAATAACCCAGGACTACTACCCCTACCTTTAGGGAAATGTAGAAACATCATCGACAAATGGACATTAGTACGATCTATCGATTTGCAACCAATCATGGACGAATATAGCAGATTAAAGTCGAATATTGAAGATCTAGAGAAGGCATTAATATTAGATGAAAGAGAAAAAATGGAAGTTAAGAATTTCGCAATAATCACAGAATTCTTATTTGCCGAAATTAATCGGAAATTTAACCAACTAACGCCGCAATCTCGATCTAAACGAGGACTAATCAATGGATTAGGATCAATCTGGAAATCAATCACTGGTAACTTAGATAATGAAGACGGTGAAAGAATAGAACGACACTTAGAACACCTAGACAAAAATCAACTCACTTTAAAACAAGTATTGGGATCCCAAATAACACTAACCACCAAGGCAATAGATAAATTTGAGTCATCTATAAATAACCTGACCACGAACCAACTCGTGCTACGTTCAAGAATTCTACAAATCGAACAAGCACTGAAAGACCAAAAGGTCGAACTATATCACAGAATTCAATTTAATAATGTCTATACCCAAGTAAATATAATGGCACAAAGTATCCTACAAATATTAGAGACACTCGAGGAAGCTGTCACATTTGCAAAAATTAATGTTATGCATCCTTCAATTATTGAACCGGAAGATCTACTAGACAGCCTCTTACAAATAAGTAATTATGTTAACTTACCTTTTCCTGCTGTCAAGGACCAAATCTTAAATTTCGAAGCCCTAATCAAAATTAAAGCCTACTGGAAGAAAACGAAGCTCAATTTCATCTTAGAAGTGCCAATAACCGACACAATTCAATATAATCTTTATCACTTATACTCATGTCCTGTATTCAATCAAAATAATACCTTCCAACTAATCATCCCCAACAAAAAATACCTTATTTTATTCGATCAATATTACAGCTCATCGAACGAACTTTGTAAACTTATAGATAATCACTTTTATTGTAATAACTTAGATTTGATAAATTTAGAGACTAATCAACCATGTGAAGTACAACTGCTACTAGCAAAAAGACCATATTCTAACTGCCACATCAAACTAATACAATTAACAAGTCAAAAAGTGCAAACATTAGAATTTAATCAATTACTAGTAATAAACCCATCAGACAAATCAATTAACTTCAATTGCAAAGATTTGTCGGAAACAAAATTATTAACAGCCGGAACCTATATTGTAACCAATCAAAAAGGCTGTATAATTCAAATTTCAAATCAAAAGTTTGCACATGTACAGACAGATATACCAAACCAAAGAGATATTTATATTCCCGAATTAGATTATAAAGTAAATGTTACATATAATTACGAAATAAAAAATATTAGTTTGTCACAAGCAAATCTAGACGACTTGCATATTATAAAATATAAATTGGAACAAAACAAGCAAAACTTAAATTCAATAACAGGTTCTACTTCTCATTGGTATCAACCCAGTGTTTGGACAATCTTACTATATGTTACCATAATATGTTTTAGTGTTTATATCTTTCAAAAATTACGAAAACGACTTCAAGAAACCAGGACTAACCCCAAAGAAGAATCGCCTCGAACTTCAGCTGAACCCTAAAGTTCTGTCTAAGGGTGGAGGAGTTAAGTCATATAGCAACCCAGATAAGGCAAACAATAAAGCCATGTCAGCGGTTTCATCCCAGCTGCTTCCCTGTGACCAGCGATGAGATAACTCACTTCGCGTCGAGCTCTCATGCAGTAAACATCATTTTATAACATTTTAATATTGTGAATTCAATTAAATAAATTTTGTAATTTGTTTTAAACTTTGTAATATTTTTTAAAAAGTTATTAAGTCGGCCACACGGCTTAATTCGTGTTTCGAGGTTCAAATTTCTGTAGTGTGAGGTTATGATTAAGTTTTGTTTGGGTTGAGATTAGTGAATGTCAATGTATCTGTTGTCAATATATATTCTGACCCAATTATGTAAAACCCATCAGTAATATAATATTAGAATCATTGTTTCACTGTTTGTTTGAAATGGAGAAAAAGAAGCGAGGGAGTAATTTCACCCCGACTGAAATCAATTCATTCATGCGAATTTTAAAACGGGAGTTGCCGATTATTGAAAATAAAAAAAACGAATGGTGCAACTCTGAGAGACAAAAATAGTGCGTGGAGAAGGGTTGCAGTATCCTTCAATTCACATAATAATGAAGTCCACAGAGATATTAACTCGTTAAAAACCAAATATGAAAATATAAAGAAAACATTAAAAAAGAAAATGACAACTCTGAGACAAAATTATATGGGAACGGGGGGGTGGTCCACATGTTGAGATAAAATTGTTGTGGTACGAGGAATTACTGTATTCTATTCTACAATTGAGAGTTGATGGCCTTCCATCTGTGGGAGATTCTGACGATATATGCCACGAAATGGGAGGAAATAGCCCTGCAGTAGATCATCATACACTTCTGCTTCTGATGTACAAGCAGAAGCTGAACAGTGAAGCGATATTTACTTATCAAATGATCAGCAAGAGAAGGTAATTATTTTGCTAATTTGTTTTAATGCTAAAGTGGTAAAAATTTAAAATTTTGGTAGTCGTAGTAAAACTATCGTTTTAAATTGTTCGTTAATAAAGATATGATATAAACAAATTAGAATCGTAAGAAAAATATAATCGAAAGTACCTATAGTAGACAAAATTTTATTCTATGCTTTTTTTCGTATTTTTTTAGGAAGCTTCTAACAATGAAATTGATTATTTACTTGATGAGCATCCTGATCTCATGCAATCGACTTCGCAGATTTGTAGTGCTACTGCCGACAATAATGAAGATACTCCATCTGTTAATATAACTGCGAGAACGCCATTGGTAGGCATTTTATATTCGCATATTGTAAAATCATTTTTCTCAAGTAATATAGGTGCTGTATAAGAATTAATGATATCGTAAACTAGTGCATATAATGTTTTCATTTGCGAACATTTTTATAATTAAAATAAATGTTACCGCAATATGTTCCATATAGAAATGTATTAATTATGTCTGTGTAATTTTAGATCAGGTGAATTTATTAACATTTTTTATTACTGATAAGATAACATAATAATATGCTTAACTTTCGCAGTGCAAAATATTGAAAATGTAATTAAAAAAATATATAAATAAATAAAAATTATAAAATTGGCAGCGTTTTAAATATAATGCGTTTTTTAGGCTTCAAACCGATGGAAATTAAAAAAAAGAAAACGTACAACTATTACTGCAGATCAAAAAAAAAATGAATGATACCTTCCAGCAATTAACAGAAAGTAAGATAACCTTAACTGCGACGCAAGAAGAGTGTTATCAAATAGAACTTAAAATGAAAAAAGAGGAATATGATCAAAAACTTAAGGAATGGGAAATGAAAAAACAAATGTTGGAGGTAGAATTAAAATTAAAACAAGAAGAATACATTATGGTGTCCGAAGAACGGCAGAGAAAGAAAAAATTATTTGAGCTAGTGCAGGAGCAACAGAAACTAAAAATCGACTTACTAAAATGTGATCTAAATGCAAAACTGACTCAAAATGTTACTTTAGGCTTTCCCAAGTAATACCTATAATCTGTTGTCAATGGAGCAACATGAAGTGACAAGTTGAATATAATTATATCAAAACAGTGAGTTCACCTTCCTCCATTTAGTATTATGAAACCTAGTTTATATAAATATGTAGAGTGATATACCAAGTGTTATTTACTTTTGAATTTATTATTTCAAATAAAAAATAATAAGAAATATCTAGTTTTCTTTGACTCCTCTACATATGTAAATGATTTCATGTTACAACACCAATACATTAATTTTTCGAATGTTTATTAAATAACGACTAATAATACATTTTAAAATTGTACTACATTATTAATCTATGGTTGCAAAATAGTTTATATATCGTTGCTGGATGATGTTAATATCATCTTCTGGTTGTGGAACTGGGACAGGAACATCTTCAAAAAATTGATCAAAGTCAACATCAGGAAATGGCAGATCTTCGGCATCTGTATTCAGCCTTGCAATATTATGCAGCACAGCTGTGGTTACAATTATTTGTTGTGCTAGTGGAAGTTCACACCTCATACATAAACTTAAAACAGGAAATGTTCTTTTCCATATTCCGAATGTTCTTTCAACGACTGTTCTTGTAGATATAAGGAAAGCATTATATTTTTGTTCCGCCCTTGTTTGAGGGTCACCTAGAGGAGTCATAAGGTAATCACACAAAGCGTAACCACTATCTCCTACTAGAACAGCATTTCCAAATTCACCGGTGTCAAATCTTCTATTGATACTTGAATTTTGGAATATGTAGCTGTTATGGCAAGATCCAGGCCATCGTGCCACAATATCCATTATAATATTCTTGCTGTCGCACACTACCTGTACATTTAGTGAAAAATAACTTTTCCTATTTCTAAAGACCTCTGCGTTGTTTCCACCTGAAAACAACAGCTAATATTTTCACACAGAACCATTATATAAATCTTAATTAATATCTCACCTGGTGATTGCATTTTTATATGAGTACAATCAATGGCACCCACTACTCTAGGAAATCTTGATAAGTTATAAAAGTCCTGCTGAAATGTTCTTCTCTCCCCCTCATTTTCAGGAAATTTTATATAATGGGGGCGAAGCGATACCAGGGCCTGTGTAACTTTTCTTATTATATTCTACCTGACGTAGTTTGGTGAATCCCTGAAAAATCTCCAACATTTATATAAAAACTCCCAGTCGCTAAAATCTCAAAGCCAGTAGCCGTTGAGTCATTGCATCAACTTCATGATATCTAAAAAATAAACATTGAGAAGTAGGCACTCTAAGCTACAACAAATCAATTATTATACACATACTGTAATGTTTCGTTGATCAAAATATGTTCTAGACGCGGTAAAATTATGGTTGCTACAGTATTTTTGGTGAAGCGGAATCTTTGAAAAAACTGTTCTTCACTGCATGTGTCGAAATGATTCGGTCGTTCCCTGACATCATATGTGCGTAGATTATTCATATACTCCAAATCTTCATCATTATTGTCGTCAAATAGTTCATACATTTCACGTAAATCCATTTTTCAAAATAAATAAGACATTTCGATTAACGTCACTTTAGAAAATTTGGTTATGTTTCATATTTAATCTCGATTATCTTGGGTAATCCTGTCTCCATTCTACGGTTACATTTAACTACAGCCACGCCCACATTTAACTACGATAAACTCCTAACTGAGCTTGAAAGTAACCAAATTAACCGATTATTTTTTTATTTTTTTTATTATTTTTTTTTTTAATTTTAACGTCTTATTTATTTTAACGTCCTGGCGAAATTTAGCTAAAGCTATTCCACCACTTAACCAGGACGGCGAAATGAGATACGGTCACCCATCCAAGTAACGGACTCTCCCGGCGTTGATTAGTATTTAATCACGTGCTAAATTAACTTAATCGAGACCGAAAGTAACGGCCCTATAACCTACAAATAAGCAGCACCAAATTTAGCTAGAATAAAATATCGATCTAAATACTTATATATTAATAAATCAATTAAATAGACTTACCTATTTCTGGTACTTTCTTTTGTAGCCGTTAAAAGTAACTAGTGGCAGTGGCAAATGGGCAGTGGGCGGAAGAAATAAAAATGAAAGGCTGCCCCATAGTTTGATAGCAACTGAGCAACTAACCGAAACTCCTACGTGCTCCTACATCTCAAACAGGACGTTTGGCGGGAATTTTAAAATAAAAGAGCTTTATAGGAACTTAACATATTTTTAATTGTTATTCATTCCAGTATTTCCATTTATTCTCATTGTGATATTTTCGTACTAAATGCACACTAATATAGAGGATAGTCGTATAATAACTACACTGTACTGTCAAAAAGTACAAATTAATGTGATTTCGCGAGATGAAAAAATTGTTGAAATGAATATAAGATTTCTGAAATCAGAAAAATCAAATTGACAAAATTTAAATGGACCATGAAATACGAAAATATTTTGTTATCAAAAGAAATTTTGTTAGTAAAACTTTTTAAGGATTTTAATTTCATTTTTACAGTTTTTAATTTCCTTTTTTAATCATATCCTCATTTGCTAAAAAAAAACATCACTCCTAGAGGTTATTTCACAAATGTGTTTAGGTTTGTTTTGACTAGACTGTAGCAGGATGTCCTTAAAACGTTTTATTCAGAACGTTTTAGGGACGATAGCAAGCGGACGTCCTTGGGACGTACCATATAAACCCGGGACGTTCAGATCTAACGAGGACCTAAGTGAACGTCCTGGGGACGTTTGTTGTTATCAGGGATAGTTTGAGAACTGCTGGCATACTCCTGCAAATAAGTATGGTGCATCTAAGAGATCAAAAAGCATGCCGACGAAGCAGTTAAAAGCGACCGACAGAGGACACCGCCATGTTTTTTGCTTCTTCGCGGCCAAATTATCTTATTGAGAGTGCTATACTCTCCCTTGTAATATTCTCAAGTAATAATTTCAGTTTGGGTCCTTACTTGATAAATAACGCACATACGGCGCGCGACCTAGCCGTATGTAGCTTTGTGCCACTTATGTTAAGATTTATTTTATTGACTTATCGTTCAAGTCGTTAGTACTAGGTTACATAAGACAATACTTCTCGTTCGTGCTTTTTGTGTTACTTTTTGGATTTTAGACCAAGTTTTTCTTTTCGTTTTCTTTATTGATAACGTTAAATCACAGTTTAGTGTGGTGTTTTAAAACGCAGATTTTGGACATTATAGGAGATTACACTTATCTAGAGCTCGCGGATATGCACTTGGTGTATGGAGAAAGTGGTGAAAATGCAGCTGGTGCGGAAGAGCTTTATAGTTTAAGGTTCCCCAATCGACGTCATCCTTGTGCTCGTACATTTGTTGGTATTGACCAGCGTCTTCTAGAAACAGGTCGTCTCGATGGACATGGAGGAGAACGAGATCCACAACGTGAAGAAAGGGTAATTGAAGCAGAGGTTCAAATTTTGGAACTTTTATAAGAGGATCCAACTTTAAGTACCCGCGATATCGCGAACCATGTGGAAGTATCCCATTTTGTGGTATGGAGGACATTGAGAGATATTAACTTACATCCCTATCACTATCAACGTGTCCAAGCACTAGAACCTCAAGATTTTGCAGAGCGAATGAAATTTTGTTGGTGGATTTTAAGAAAACACGCGGCAAATGAGGATTTTTTTAAACGTTCTGTGTTTCTCCGATGAGTCGTGTTTTACCAGAAATGGAGCGTTTAATCCACGTGTAATAAGAAGGGCGCAAATAATTGGGCCTATGGAATTACCCGCTAGATTAAATGGTGATGTATACTTAAATTTTTTGCAACAAACATTTCCAAATTTGCTGGAAGATGTACCCTTGGCTACGCGCAGAAGAATGTGGTATTTGCACGATGGCGCGCTAGTCCATTTTAGTTAGGCTGTTCGAAATTTTTTGAGCAGAAAGTTTCCTCAACGATGGATTGGACGTAGCGGACCAGTACCATGGCCTGCAAAATCGCTCGACTTAAATTCGATGGACTTTTATTTTTGGGGGCATCTTAAATCTCTGGTTTACCGTGATCCAATTGACACTTTAGAACAATTTCAACAACGTATTTTAATGTGCATAGAAACCATAAAAAATTATCCTAATTTACCAAATATATTGAACGGAGTGCGTATGTCCTTAGTTCGACGGGCCGAAATGTGTATACGTGGAGATGGAGGTCATTTCGAACAATTTTTGTGAAAAATTCAAAAGAATTGTTCAGTTATTGGGTGTTACCTATTGGGCATTAAAGGTATGATTATTATTATTATTATCATTATTATTATTTGCTTTGCACGTCTTTAGACGGAAGGTGATAGTTACGGTTTTTTCAAACAAGTAATCTATCAATTCTACTGGGGAAGGTTGAGGTGAGACCGGACTATTGCTGTTGTATTTAGAATAACTGACTTTTGGAGTTGGATGTATGTTAATGGGGGCAGCTGTAATTTGATGAGGCTTTCATGTATTTTCCGTGGGATGACGGCCGTTGCCGAGATAACTATGGGAATTATGTGAACCTGTTTCTGCTTCCACGTATTCTTAATTTCATCGGCAAGCGCTCTATATTTATTTAGTTTTTCGCTCCATGTGCTCTGAAGGTTATGTGAATTAGGAATGGCAATATCTATCAGGTATGTGGTGTCTGAATTCTTATCTATGAGAGTGATATCTGGGCGGTTACAAAAGATTGTTCTATCCGTTATGATACTTCGATTCCAGTATAGCTTATGCGTCTCATTTTCAAGCACGTTGTCTGGTTGGTACTTGTAGTAGGGAAATGTACTAGTGGAGAGTTTATGAACTATAGCCAGTTTCTGGTGCACTATACTGGCTACCTGATCATGTCTCTGGAGATAGCTTGTAGGCGCTAGTATTATGCAAAAAGCAGTAATATGTTGAATTGTCTCGGATGTTTCATTGCATCTCCTACACGTATCACCGACGTCAACTTCCCTTAAGATAAACTTACGGTAGTTCTTCGTTGCTATGACCTGGTCTTGGATTGCAAGCCTTCGGTCTCAAGGAATAAGTCTGCCTGAGTAAGCCACTTGTTCGACGCATCTCTGTCGACAAAGTTGTGGCTGAGCTCATTTGGATGTCGATCATGTAAGGCCTTTCCTGTCCAAGACTGAATTTTGGCTTTCTCGTAAGTTATTATTATTATTACTATTATTCGCTGTCTTATTTTGATCTGTTTATTAATGTTTACATTGATTTTCATAGATACCAAAGACTCGATTTTTAGTTTTCGATACCCGATTGGGAAAAATTATGCGCTCAATCCGTTAAAAAAATCAGATTTTTTCCTAACTTAAAATACACAACTATTTTCTGTTATCGCATCTCGGACGTCTAACTGTTCATTTTCCAATTTCATAAAATAATTACCCATTTTTTAAGCTTTTAACACAATGTTACAGATGTTAATAAACCACTTTTAAATTTTATAAATTCTTATAAACGACAATAAAAGCTACAATAACTTTGTTCCAAATTAAAAAACACATGTAAACAAATTCTATTTAAACCCCTGCGGCCATGCTATGCTTGCGTTGTGCCGAAAGAGAAGGAATTATTTACACTTTTATAATTAGTGGTATAAAAAGTTCGGTACAAATAATCCCATGAAAGTGCCGCACTTCTACCGGCGGGAACACAAGTCGGGTTTTACAGTTTTTTATTACTTCTAATATTCGGAACTACTGATCCATTGACCCTGAAACAGAGTGGTTCCCAAAAAATTTCCTACCTTAACATTAAAAATGTAAACCCAGGTCAGTTTTTTCAAAGTGTCCCTAGAGAAAAAAGTCATACAGGTTCTTTGCTTGTCTAGTCGGTCCCTATTACCAGTTTTTTTTTAATGACATGAAACTAATTACACCCTGTATAAGGTAGTGGAACCCATTTCTGACATGCCCCCAATAGCTGACACTTTTTTAAGAAAATCTGTAAATTAAGGAATATTCATGTATAATGGCAACATTGGAAGTTCAATATGCTAGCTCTAACATCTAAGCATGAGTTCCAGTTGGCAACACTCACTTGAAAATAACCAAAACACATCCAACTTCACTTTAGTAGTAGCAGTTCTCGTCTTCGTCGTTATCCCGCGTTTTCGCTATTAGCAGAGTTAAGAATAAATAACCAGTTTTTTTTATTCAAAAGGCGAAACTCAGTTTACTAAGGTAAGTTACCCTCTTTTTATATATCAATTAGGTTCAATGAGGATAGTCTATAATGTTAAGAGTTCAAAAGTTACGTTCTTGAGGTTAAAGGGGGGGTGTCAGATATTGGATATTATACATGTGTCAAAAGTTAACAACATATAGAACCTTTCCCTTTTTTTCCATGTATCTATATCACCATTCAAATTTAAAGAATCTTAGATTTTACCAATAGCTGACATGTGTTGGTATTTAGATTTTATAATGTTGGCAATTTTGACATAATTAGTTTTCTGTAGTAGTAGTACAAAAACCGTTGATATATACGGATCTATGTAACGTGTCTCTAACAGCCGTATGCACCGTACATTCTTAAACGAGATTAACAGGTTAACTCGGTTTAACTCGAAATTTTCTTATGCACCGTCACTTATAACATGCTTAATCCAGTGTTAAGTTAAACCTACAATTTTGGGCGTTTAATTATTTAATCCTGGTTTTCGTGCATGCGAATTGCAAATATAACCTCAAAATTCCGGCTTAACTGTTTAGTTTTTGTTTACTCTATGTTATTTTGTTAAAATTACGAAAATCCAGAGATGAAATAGAAGATGAAATTTTTATAGATGACGATCTAGACATCTAGACATATTAAATATAATTAATTACGGTTTTCCTAGACGTCGCTATGAAAGAGCTGATTACTTCCAATATGGATTATTTATCTTTTTTAGCTATCTTTTGCTTTTAATTAACTTACGTACCGTAAAACCCTACAACTTTGAACACTTTTTTGACTTAATGTCCGGTATTTCCTTCGTACCTTTTTTAAGAGCAAAACCAAAAATACTATATCATGCGTCACATCTGGGACTTGCAATTCAGCATAGTGATTTTAGGTTCAGCATTTTTTTCATAATAAAAAAAAAATAAAATATGGGTGTTCAAAGTTGGGGACATATTTTCCCAACTTTGAACGACCCCTTGTTTGTATTATTTTTTAAAGTTGTATATGCTTAATTACAAGATTGAACACCTTTATAATATATATAAACGTCCTGAATAAAGAAATCGAATAAAATCCGTTTCCTTTTTGACAAAAAGCATAAAATATATGGGTTTTAGGTTTTTTACGTTTAATTCATAATAACTAAGATATTTTTTATTGAAAAACGAACAAATACATTAAAATATTAAAATAAACAAATAGAGTGGTTATAAATATTTATAAACAATAAACAACTTTTATAGGTTAAAATACACAAAACACAGGAACAATAAACCGTATAAATAATGCATCAAAATAAATAGTATCCTGAACATCTACATTCTGGTGGAGAGTTAAACTTATTTTCTAATAATTGTAAATAAAGAAGGAAAATAAAAAACTATCTAGCATTCCCAAAATAAAGGAAATAAATTGGTTTTACTTAAATATTATTCCTTTACGAAATTTTAACTATTTTTAGGTAAGCATCCACAGCTAACTCAGAGAGGTGAGAAATGACTTTATTTCATTGGACTTAAAGACAAAGACATCACGTCTGTCCAAAATCGGATCTGTTAAAGGTTTTATAAGTTCATTAACGCGTATGATGCCTTCGTCCTCAATTGTAGGCCAAGTGAATTTATTTGCCGTTTTTTTAGACATTCTTAAAAATTTAACAAATACGTTATCATTATCTATCACATCCACTACTTTACCAATATAATGACGTACGTGTTGTTTTATACGAAACTCGATAACATAATATTTCTCAATTTGTGGATTGATTGGTAGGTCATCATTTTGACTATCTTCTACCAAATCATGGTCAGAGATATTTTCAAAGTCATTATCCTCATCTATATCTTCACTTGCATCAGATTGTTCTTCATTTAGTGGAGGAAAATTATCTTCATCATCTGAAGCTTCCACATTATCTTCTGCAACTTCTTTCCTGCTGTTCTTTCTTCTTTTTTCTGGCTGCCTCGAGTTATCTTCATCTGGTGTTTGGTATTGTAAATCTTCTATGCTTATACTCTTCCCTGCTGGTACTTGAATTTTTTTCTTTCTTCCTTTTTTGACCAATGTATCAACTCCTCTCATTTCCTTTAAAAGTTTTTCAACTGCGTCCGATACTCCTGTTTGAACCTGATTTACATTTTGGTCATCTTCATTCATTTTGTTATAGTCAGGAAGCCTTTCTGAAACCTTCTCTGGGTTAAAGGGGTATAGACCAGTTTTTACAAATCCTGAAACAATATTTTTGGATTGTTCTTCTTCATTTGGATATATTGAAGCATATAATTTTGTCAGTAATCGTGGAAATTGATCTTTTGATAGAGTTTGAGATTTTTTATTGCACTGAATCTTATAATTATCCAGAATTTTTCTCCAGGCTCGTTTTAATGGTCCATAATAAGCCACATCCAGTGGCTGTATTATATGTGTGGTATTTGCAGGCAAGCAGACAAATCTTATGTCATTGTCCTCGCATAATTGCAATACCTTTTCGTTAAAATGGCTTGATAAATTATCACCCAAAATTACTTTCGGGCCAGGTAAATTTTTCACATTAGCAACAAATACTCTCTCAAACCAATCCGTAAAGGTAACACTATCGAACCAACCTGACTTTGTTCTATTATACCTTGTCAATGGAGGTCCTCCCTCAGTCCAAGTTGACCAGATATTTTCACTTTTATATACCACATATGCTGGCATCATTTTTCCAGATGCCGATCCGCAAAACATGATAGATATTGCGGTCTTTGTATTATCCCTTACTCGTTCTGGATATTTCACACCTCTCTTAAACACACATTTTTTGGTTCCGGGATCATCGGAAAGGTTAGTTTCGTCATAATTATAGAAGTTACTTGGCGGTACCCCTTCTACAGTTTCTTTTAGATTTTTAAAGTATTCTTCAATCACAGTGGAGGACACAGAGGCACGTGATTTTTTTATATTTTGACATTTTCTTTCGCGTAAAATATGATGTCTTTTTATAAAACCTTTAACCCATTTTGAGCTAGGCAAATTATTTTTAAATTCTTTAATAACACGGCCTCTACCAGACAAGTAATTTTTGGCCATGATTCTTATGTCTGTAATATCAAAGGGAAACCCCCATTCCGCTACTTTTAGAATATGTTGTACAAATGCCTTTTCTTCCACAGATGTAAACGAGTTAGGGTGTCCTACTTGCGACATGTGTTTTCTATTTAATTTGTTACTGAGAGTCCCTATCTCTTCTGAGTATCTTTTGTAGTTTGAGTTATATTTACGTCTGGAATTCATATCTGGAAGAAAATGAAGTTGATATTTTAAAAGAAATATAATAAATTAGCCACTACTTTGAACGCGGTCCCATCTTTGAACACGTTCAAAGTTGTAGGTACCTAAGCTGATAATCGCATAGTGACAGAAAGAAAATGATAACAAAAAAACTGTTTAAAATTAACTCCAACTGCATATTATATATTAATAAGCATTAAATTACTTACCGATAAGGGTGGTTGTTATGTAAATTTAGATAAAATACACACAAATACAAATAAAAGTTTTCTGTTACATGAAAAACACGGTTTAACCACGTGTTGACATTTACGAACTGGCCCGAAGTTGCGTTGTGTGATCTCAACAGCAATGGTGCCAACTTATACCTAAGATACAGATCTTCAGTGGCGTGTACCGAAATTATTAAAATAGGTACAGAATTCTATCAAAAAAATTATATTAACAAAATCAGGATTTTGTTCAAAGTTAGGTAGCCGTTCAAAGTTGTAGAGTTTTACGGTACTTTTTTTCTGTTTTCATAAAACCTTTTTAAGATTTCCCAATCACGGAAAACATCACTGCTAGATGAAGTATGAAGCATTGAATTCGTGTTTATCGTGTTCACTCCTTTCTGTCTACAATGGAAGCCCGATTCGTCTTTTTATCCTCTAAAACTGAGGCATATTTGTTTGCTACCAAATGTACATTATATTTTTCTTCCGCAGTAAAATTTGGCGATCTTTTTTTGTTCCATATTAAATAAATAATTACCGAATTAATATTAAAAAGCAAAGATTATGCTAAAAACCACGCTAAAAGCGTAACCCATTAAAAATTAAATAAAACATGGGATCAAACATTGACGTTTTTGTAACTAACACCACATAACTTTTCTGCTAAAACTACAAATCTCCCTAGATTTATCGACGTTGTCAGATCGCTGACCAGATTAACTAATCCATAAATTTGTAGCAATGGTGCAAAAGAAATAAAACCTAACTTTCTAATCGCGATTATTTAAACGCGTTTAAACATAAAATCGGTGCATACGGCTGTTAAAGGACAATAAACTTCGAAGTGTATTTATTATATTACTTCCTAAAGCCACTGATCAGGAAGAGTGGGCCTGTTGACGGACCTTTTGTAAAGCTCCATCAAGCCCTTACGTTTTCGTAATATAGGCAATCCAACTAACTAACTTTAACCTCTAGACGTTAGCAAGGTTGCCTACGCATAGGTCTGTAAAAATGTCTCGGTCACAGATTGGCAAAGCCAGACATCATTTAAAAGAATTCGTCAAAATAATTATAAAACACAATCACACCTAAATGAAATTTTGCACCAACATTCACACAGCCTTGATCTAGAATTACGTTCAAACCGTAATTCGATAGCTTACTAGGTATTGTCTCTAGAGCGTCTGAAAGAGGTAACTGAAGGGGTTATTACAATTAATAACTAAAGCTGCGGCCCTATCGCACATATGTGGGTTCTAAAGAAAACTCACGATGTCCTTGCAAACATGCACGGCGTCGCATACATGTAGAATGCATTCGCGGCCGTACTTCAGGAAAAACACCTGAAATCGACCGCGAAAAAAGCATCCAATAAAATAATTAATCACGGCCAGGTCTATTAGAGAAGAGCCACCAAAATCATACAAAGCATAAAATCGATTACCCACTATCCAATGAGGGTAGTTTCATCTCGATCCGACCAGGGATTATCGAGAAATCGATAAAGCATCATCGTATTGCATTATGCATTTTAGCATCATATAAAAAGGGCCTACGTGACAAAACAAATGCAAGCAAAAAACCGTTAGACCCTCTTGAAACCCAGACTCTTCGGCAACAATACTTAGCTTATATATTCAACTTATTCGGGGCCCAAATTGTTTGGTGTAATAATTATTACTACCTTATAAGTTACCGGACTCACTTGCCTTGATTTTCAGTTCATTTCCTTTCAATAATTTTCATATTAATTGTCCTCACTGAACTACATACCTGGTGTGCAACAATTCCAGACCTAGTCAACTAAGCCCCGATTTAATTATTAGAATCCGCTAAATATATTTTTTACCTGTGACTTATGTGGATAAAACGAAGGGTAACACAGGCATCGGGTTAATCACTCACACCTGGAGATCGTCATCTACGAGTACATCATTTCATTCATTTATACATATTTTTTTTTTTTATTTTAATTTTTTTTAATAATCCTGTTTTTGTCTTGCCTTGTCTCAATTTTTTTTATTTCGCTAATTCTACGTTTTAGATAGCGCCCTCTCTGGGGAAACAAATGCACGTTCCCCATTTTAATAATTTTGTTTTTGTTTTCTTTTTTCCATTTTTTTTGCATTTATCTAAGTCTACGTCTTAAATAGCGCCTTCTCTGGGGAAACAAATGTCTGTTCCCCATTTTAAGTGGTTTTAAGGTACATTTTTAACCACTCATTGGTCATTGGGCATCTATGCACAATAGGCGGGTTCGGTCATAAAAGAAAAAAACATTTTTCTTGGCAGATGTGAAGTTAAATAGTCAACAAAACACGTATGTGCAAAAAAAAGAGAAAAAAAAATTGCAGCGCCTGCAATTGCCAAATTAAAGTTCGGTGATAATGGTGGACCCCACAACGGAATTGACGTCAGTGGCCTCTGATATAAGCTCCGGCTCCACCCTACGCGCACGTATCCCGCATAGTGCAAGCAGCGAATAACTATAATATTTAAGTTTTGTGACATTTATCGGTGGTGTTTTTTAAAGGCCTAGTCGTACAATGCAACCGGGGTACCAGAAAGCCGATTTCCGAAACACACCACATTGAAATGTGCAGATGGTATTTGATTTTTTGACAAGCAATGCGAACCTAACTCAAGCTCAAAGCAATGGCGCTAAATACTTAAGTACCAAACTTGTGGCATATTTTTTATTTGTATTGTATTTGTATTTATTATTTAGTGAAGTTTCGGTAAAGTTTAAACAAACTAACATTTGAATACGTATATAAAACAGGCAATCTGCTAGACAAGTAACTTTTCACCGTATGTCTGTAAACTATTTTGTTTCCTGGCAATAAATGATTATTTTATATTTATTTATTTATTTATTTATATCTATTAGAATGGAAATAGGCAGAGGTATAAGCAACTGACAAATATACGTCGACACTTTCATGCTCCGACGTTTAAGAATTATAATTAATATGTATTTATATAAGTTTACCGTGTATTTACTAGATATAAAAATAAAAAATGCCGCATGTACAAAGCAGATTTAATGGAACCGCCGGCGTCGCAGGGACATCAATGGGAATTTTTTATGTGACAAGTAAATATGAGGTAAACTATACCGATTTGTGTATATTAAAAACTACCTAATAAAATTTTGAAGATAAACTTATATGAACAGTATTAATTGCTAACAGTAGGTATATTATATATTATATAGTGTGAGCTTCCAAAGACCTTTGAATAATTGCAAATAAATTTACACTACGTATCTACCCACTTTTTACAGATCAGGAAGAGAAGAGACCGCTCAGCGCTGTCGGGTCACTGACGTCACCGCAGTAGCCTCACGCATAGGTACGTTTCTAGCCTCGCGGCGACGGGAAGATTTTCAAGTATCAATAAAACCTTTATTTTTGGACATTTAATTTTTAAATTTTATATGGTTGTTTTTTTCCATGGGTTCTATCGATTTAAGCAAAAATTGAAAATTACCGAACCCGCCTATTAGATAGCCTCCCCATTGTAACCAGTTCAATCTTGTTCTCATGCTTGTTCTTTCATCTTATGTTTTATTGTAATATGCCCCTAATTGACACGAAGTCCGCCTTTTATTTTCTGCACCAGTCAGGGGCGTATCAAAGGGGGGTCATTACAAAAATCGATTATCCACTTCAATAATGAATCGACATTCATATCTAGTGGTTGGACGGGGGAACGGTCCTCCACCACTAGTACTCCCACTTCGGTAGTGACAAAGAACTTATCCCTGAGAAGCCGACAAGGAGGCGTTCGATATCATTGGATCACTGGCGCCCTTCTATAAATTTGTGATCTATCACTGAGAAGCGTAAGGGACGATTAGCCCTTACTCTTCTAACTCTTCTTCTTCTGCATCATCCCCTAAACACACACACCGAACGCCGACGACGTCGACAGGCCCAGAGTGAAGTCGGGAAATTTAGGAAGGAATTTTTGTAAGTGATTAAAGTTTTTTCAACTTGGGAAGTCAGGGAATAAACACAACAAGATGGAGTCAGCATTTCAAATTTCACATTTAAAACCTTTTGATGGTACAGGCTTCACTAACTGGGAATTTAGAGTTAAGCTGACACTGGAACAAAATAATGTATTAGATGTGTTGGAAAAGGAGGATGAGACAAAACGACAACAAGATGATTTCAAAAAGCGTGACGTAAAAGCTCGAAATATAATCGTTCAATGGCTAGCAGATAACATTCTGGAAACAATAAAAGACAAAAAGACAGCTAAAGATATTTATGAAACACTAAGGGCGGGTTGTATAAAAATCAAATGACCGATCGGTTAACTAACCAGAGATAAAATTTAACTGACCGGTTGCTGTTAAGTCTGTTGTATAAACGAAATCGTATCATAAGTTTACTAACCGAACATTTTCACGCAGTTGGCAATAAATTTAGGTTGATTTGAACTACAGGAAGTAAATATATATCAGTTGCAGTTAGAATTTTCATACAGCGTGACTTGTGGCCAACAAAATATAAAAACAATATGGAAGTAAAAAATGAAAAAAGAAAGCGGGAGCCAAATTTTACACACAAAGAAGAAAAGCTGTTAATAATGTGCGTCAAGAAATACATAAAAATAGTTGACAATAAAATTACGGACGCAGTGACGAATCAAGAAAAAATGAAAATTTGGAATCAAATAAGTGAAGATTTCAATAAAAATAATGACAGGTATAGAACTGTGAAAGCTTTGAAAGAAAAATATTAAAATTTGAAGAAAAGGGCCAAAAAGATTTTCGCAGAAGAAAAAACTTTCAACAAAGGCACGGGTGGAGGTCCCTACAAGGACTTGGGTATAACCGACGTCGATTTAGAATTGAAAGAGATTCTGGGAAAACGTTTGGAAGGTTTTCGTCCAAATTTTGATAATGATTATAATGGTAAGGAATCATGTTATATTGAAAGTTTGGAACATTATTCAGTTTTAAATGTTTTTAGATGTTGAAGAAATATGTGAATCCAATGAGTTATTTGAAAACAATGAATTCGAGGAACAATGTAGGTATCTATGCTATTATATTATAATTTACTCGACATGAATGTACCTATCTGGTAAACCAATAATAAATGTTTCAAATATTTTTAGATATTAATGAAAATCAAGAGCTAGATCAACAATCCAATTTTAGTTATTATTCTTTGCACAATAATGGAGTTACAGAAGAATGTAAGTACTTTCTTTTTTGTGAAATTTATAGCTCATCCGTCATTTCAAATTTTTTTATACTTATTGCATTTGGAGCTCATATGACTCTGTGCATTGCGTTCCGACCATTGAAACTAAGGCGTTTACTTCAAGAGTTCCAAACATTCGGAATTCTTGAAACATACCTTATTTCCGATTGAACTAAGTTTTATCCGAATGGATTAAGTTTTATCCGATTGGATTAAGTTTTATTGACTTTGTTAAACTAAAAATACCTATCGTTTCAGATATTGTTGAACATGAATGCCAAAATGCAGAAAGACCTTTACAACAGGCAAGTAAGAAGATAAAAAGGAACACACTAACTTACCAAGCTAGAACAAATTTGAGTCAGTGCAGTTCATACGATGAAAAGCGAGTAAATGACAACATAGAATTAGAAGGGGAGAATGAAACATATAAAGAGTCCTCAATATCTTTTAAAAAGTTCAATGTGAAATCATTAAGGACACCTACCTCTAAGGCACTGCAGCATAATACAGCAGAAAGAATGGCAGACAATAGCCCAAAAACACCGCAATTACCCAGCAGTGCAAAACGAATAAGACCCACGGACCCACTTAAAACGAAGTTAGGCCAATGGGCAAACAGTAAGGTTGAAATGGTAGACCTTCAAAAAAAACATCTCCAAGAAACGCATGAAAAGCAGATGCAAAACATGGACGTCAAACAAGTGATATTATTCATTTTTCATTATTTTTTTGTTAAATTTCAAATAATTTTGTTCGAAATATTCATATTTCTGCAGTCTCGTAGCTACTTACCTATATATGTAAATAAAAACCTGTACTTCAAAATGTATCAAATTTATTTCAGTAAACAAAATTGTTTAAAAATTTACAATACCCATTTTATAATAATTGTCTAAAGTAGTCGTTGATTAAAATCGACCGAGTAACTTCTGCTTCAGGATGTCGCTCCCTAAAGACTTCCACATTTAAATTATCTAATAAATTTATTGCTGCCTCTAGTTCGTGATTCATCGGAGGTAACGCAACTTTCATTTGTATAGCAATATTGTGTAACACTGCAGTTGCCACCACAATTTTTTCAACTTTCTCAATCTTCAGCCTAATTCCTAGAGCTAATATTGGAAATCGTCTTTTCCAAACTCCGAAAGTTCTTTCTATAGGATTTCTTGTCCTTATTTGTGATTCATTGTATAAATTCTGTGCTGGGGATTGTGGGTCTGTTAAGGGTGTCAGTAAATAATTGGTTATACCATAACCACTATCCCTCACTAGTAGGCTTCCTTCTCCATATTCTGAGAATTCCATACCCCTCCTTACACGTGAATTGAGAAATATGATGGAATCTGTCACTGAACCTGGCCAACGACTTACAATGTTTTGAAATTTTAGATCAGAATCACAGATAGCTTGAACGTTGAAAGAAAGAAATCCTTTTCTATTTCTAAAGATTTCAGCTTCGTCTCCTCCAGGCGACTGAAAAATGATACCAGTTGAAAAATATTAACAAAATGACAGTGGTGTAGACATCTATCCACTGGAAAGAAACAAATGAAAATATATTACCAGAAAATACTAGTAATTATTCAAACTTTTACAAAATACTTATCACAAATAAGTTTAAAACATATATCTTTCTTATATCAATTATAACAAAGAATATGCCCATTATGAACAGTACAACTGTTATCATAATGTTATTTTTAATTTAAATTATCCTGCTCAATGAAACCCAAAGATAATCAAAACAAAAGCACTTACCGATATAGCAGTAACACAAAACTTTAGAACATCCACAGACACGTGTTTCGGCATCTATGCCTCTTCGGTGCGGCTTTTTCTAAAGTTCACAATCAACTGAAATATGTAAGCAAATACTCGTGTTATAACTATCAAAGGATTACCAGAACAGGATATTAAAAATTAAAATTAGATTATAGGAAATTCCCCGTAAAGGGATAATTATCAATATAATTATATGCAAATGCAACTTCCTGGAACTGTAAAAGCTCTATAACAATAGAAACAAATGAAAATATATTACCAGAAAATACTAGTAATTATTCAAACTTTTACAAAATACTTATCACAAATAAGTTTAAAACATATATCTTTCTTATATCAATTATAACAAAGAATATGCCCATTATGAACAGTACAACTGTTATCATAATGTTATTTTTAATTTAAATTATCCTGCTCAATGAAACCCAAAGATAATCAAAACAAAAGCACTTACCGATATAGCAGTAACACAAAACTTTAGAACATCCACAGACACGTGTTTCGGCATCTATGCCTCTTCGGTGCGGCTTTTTCTAAAGTTCGCAATCAACTGAAATATGTAATCAAATACTCGTGTTATAACTATCAAAGGATTACCAGAACAGGATATTAAAAATTAAAATTAGATTATAGGAAATTCCCCGTAAAGGGATAATTATCAATATAATTATATGCAAATGCAACTTCCTGGAACTGTAAAAGCTCTATAACAATAGAAACAAATGAAAATATATTACCAGAAAATACTAGTAATTATTCAAACTTTTACAAAATACTTATCACAAATAAGTTTAAAACATTTATCTTTCTTATATCAATTATAACAAAGAATATGCCCATTATGAACAGTACAACTGTTATCATAATGTTATTTTTAATTTAAATTATCCTGCTCAATGAAACCCAAAGATAATCAAAACAAAAGCACTTACCGATATAGCAGTAACACAAAACTTTAGAACATCCACAGACACGTGTTTCGGCATCTATGCCTCTTCGGTGCGGCTTTTTCTAAAGTTCACAATCAACTGAAATATGTAAGCAAATACTCGTGTTATAACTATCAAAGGATTACCAGAACAGGATATTAAAAATTAAAATTAGATTATAGGAAATTCCCCGTAAAGGGATAATTATCAATATAATTATATGCAAATGCAACTTCCTGGAACTGTAAAAGCTCTATAACAATAGAAACAAATGAAAATATATTACCAGAAAATACTAGTAATTATTCAAACTTTTACAAAATACTTATCACAAATAAGTTTAAAACATATATCTTTCTTATATCAATTATAACAAAGAATATGCCCATTATGAACAGTACAACTGTTATCATAATGTTATTTTTAATTTAAATTATCCTGCTCAATGAAACCCAAAGATAATCAAAACAAAAACACTTACCGATATAGCAGTAACACAAAACTTTACAACATCCACAGACACGTGTTTCGGCATCTATGCCTCTTCGGTGCGGCCTTTTCTAAAGTTCACAATCAACTGAAATATGTAAGCAAATACTCGTGTTATAACTATCAAAGGATTACCAGAACAGGATATTAAAAATTAAAATTAGATTATAGGAAATTCCCCGTAAAGGGATAATTATCAATATAATTATATGCAAATGCAACTTCCTGGAACTGTAAAAGCTCTATAACAATAGAAACAAATGAAAATATATTACCAGAAAATACTAGTAATTATTCAAACTTTTACAAAATACTTATCACAAATAAGTTTAAAACATATATCTTTCTTATATCAATTATAACAAAGAATATGCCCATTATGAACAGTACAACCGTTATCATAATGTTATTTTTAATTTAAATTATCCTGCTCAATGAAACCCAAAGATAATCAAAACAAAAGCACTTACCGATATAGCAGTAACACAAAACTTCAGAACATCCACAGACACGTGTTTCGGCATCTATGCCTCTTCGGTGCGGCTTTTTCTAAAGTTCACAATCAACTGAAACATGTAAGCAAATACTCGTGTTATAACTATCAAAGGATTACCAGAACAGGATATTAAAAATTAAAATTAGATTATAGGAAATTCCCCGTAAAGGGATAATTATCAATATAATTATATGCAAATGCAACTTCCTGGAACTGTAAAAGCTCTATAACAATAGAAACAAATGAAAATATATTACCAGAAAATACTAGTAATTATTCAAACTTTTACAAAATACTTATCACAAATAAGTTTAAAACATATATCTTTCTTATATCAATTATAACAAAGAATATGCCCATTATGAACAGTACAACTGTTATCATAATGTTAATCTATCCACTGCATTAAAATAAACATATGTATTCATTTATAATGAAAGCTTACTTGAATTCGTATATGTGTACAGTCTAAGGCACCTACACATTTTGGGAATTTTGCTATTGTAAAATCCTTGACGAACTGCATTAATTTCTTCTTCAGTATTTGGCATTTTTATAAACTGTGGACGTAATCTTGCAAATACAGTAAGACATCTATCGATATGCCTACTTGCAGTGGATTTATCAAATCCAGAAAAATCACCAACAATTTGTAGTATTGAACCAGTGGCCAAAAATCTTAAAGTAAGATGAACTATTTCGGTAGGCGTTAAAGCTTCATTCCTACAAAAAAATAATATTTGACGCATACCAATTTTCTAACAGTAGATACGCAAATATATATTTATAATTAGTACTCATACTCACCTATTTGTTGCCGAAACCAAATTGTCTTTAACCTCTTCGACCAACAAATGTACTACTTCTTTCGACAGTCGAAATCGAGATAAATATTCTTGGTCATTCCATTTGTCATAATGGTTGGTTCTAGTTCGAAATTGTCTCTGTGCTCTAGGATGTACATACAAATTTACAAGGAAATTGAAATCCTCGTCGTCTGTGTATTCGTCCATATCCATTATTTAATTATGATTTCAGCAACTTTTGACAGGATCCTTTTTCTAGGTTATAATTCAACAGTTACCTCGTTAACTGCTTATTTTTGGGCAGTTAAGAAATAGAACGTTAAACTGAGCAGTTAACGCTAACAAGTTGTTATACAACGCGAATTTAACTAACCAACCCTGGTTAAGCCTTAACCATGTTTTATACAACCCGCCCTAAAGAAAACATATACTGTCACATAATTAGGTTTAGTTATTTTTAGTCACAATGGTTAAGTTGGCAACATGGGCCGGCCAGTAGACAGCTGATGCGGAATAGAGAACTGTTACGGTGTTGAAGTAAAATAAATCTAATTACTAAGTAAAGTGTGCTTCTCATTTATACTATAATACTAAGAAGTTGTGGAGTATCACACAGAACGTGACATGGTGTCAGGTAATGAATGGTCTGAGAAGCAATCCACGTTTCAAGACATAAACGTTAACAAAGCTTAGCATAAAAGGCAAAAACTTGAGCATAATGGAGGGTATAGGATCGTTTAAACCGCCAAAAAATTTGGTATTCGATCACAACGCCAATCTAAATTTGGAAAGTTTTTTGAGAAGTTTAGATATATATTTAAAAGCTACAGGGCTAGACAAAAAAGACAGTGATGTCAAAGTAGCAATATTTTTAAACCATGCAGGGGAAGATGCTCAAAAGAAGTTTCAAACTTTCAATTTAGATGAAACCAAGTCGAAGGATTATAACGAAGTAGTAAAGGCTTTTAAAGCGTATTGCAAACCATTAAAAAATGAAACCTATGACAGGTACAAATTTTTTGTCCGTACACAGTGAGAGGGTGAAGACTTTGATCACTTCCTAACCGACGTAAAAGTACTAGCTAAGGAGTGCAATTTTGGTACATTGGAGTCGTCACTCATAAGAGACAGGATTGTCAGTGGCATTCTGGATCTACAACTACAGGAGAGATTATTACGTGTGACAGACCTAACGATGGAGAAAGCTGAAATGCATTGCAGAGCAGCCGAGGTCAGTAAATTCCAAATAAAAGAACTCAGAAACGAAAAAGAAGTAGACGTCATACAAAAAAGAAGTAGAGGTAAACCTGTAGGCGCAAGCAGCAACGCCAAGAACAATAATGCAGAGAATAGTTATGACTGTCTCAAGTGTGGACGCAAACATACGAGAATGAATTGTCCAGCGTTTGGTAAATATTGTAAAATATGTAATAAACCGAATCATTTTGCAGTAGGTTGTAAAAATAGAAATAATGGTCAAAATATAAATAATGATAAAGCGGCTATGAGTAAACGGAATGTAAATGAGATAGAATCTAATGATAGTGAGGCAAATCCTTACATTGATACTTTGTATCTGGACAATATTAAATGTGAAAATTTATAAAAGGCCTGGACCATTGATGTTAAAATTAAAAATAGGGTAGTAACTTTTAAACTTGATACTGGTGCCAGTTGCAATTGTTTGCCACTAAATATATATAAAAAACTGAATTTAGATAATAAGATTATCAAAAATGATTTGTCAATAGTGACATATGGTAATAATAAAATAGAAACTGTTGGTTATGTTATCATAGAATGCATTATAAATGAAATTATATGTAACGTCAAGTTTATTGTGGTTGATATCAATAGCGCACCAATTTTAGGGTTAAATGCATGTGTTAAACTAAACCTGCTAAAAAATAGATACAATCGAACAATTTTCGGAGAAAGAGGATTTTATTATTAAAAATAGGGACATTTTCGAGGGCACAGGGAAAATACCGTTCAAGTATAAGATAGTTCTAAGTAAAAATGCAGAACCATTTGCGAGTCCTTGTAGGAAAATTGCAGATACTATTAAGCCAGTGTTAAAAGATGCTTTGGATGATCTTAATAAAAGGAATATAATAAGTAAAGTTGAGGAACCCACGGAATGGGTAAATAACATAGTAATAGTGGAGAAATCTAAAAATAAAGTTAGAATTTGTTTAGATCCAGTGCATCTCAATCGGTATATTTGTTCTGATCAATTTCCCATACCCACGGTAGACGAATTAACATTGAAATTAAAAGGAAAATCTGTGTTTACAGTACTGGATCTAAAAGAGGGATTTTATCATGTACCTCTTGATTCTGAAAGTGCTAAATACTGTACGTTCATAACACCCTTTGGTAAATACCGTTTTAATAGGTTGCCTTTCGGCTTGAATGTAAGTCCTGAGGTTTTCCAGCGCGTTAATGAAAAAATGTGTGGAGATATACCAGTAGGTACATACTTTGATGATTTTATTGTAGCCGGGAAAGATGAAGAGGAACACGATAAAATATTGTCAGAAGTAATAAAGAGAGCTAAAAAATATGGAGCAAAATTTAATGAGAATAAAGTACAATTTAAGGTTAACCAGGTTGGGTATTTGGGTCAAATATTTTCAGCTGATGGAATTAGGCCCGATCCACAATATATTCAGGCAGTTCTGGAAATTGAGGAACCTAAAAATAAAAAAGAGCTGTTAAGAATTTTGGGAATGATTAATTATTTTACTAAGTACATACCCAGGTTATCGCAATTGTTGGCTCCACTTAGGAATTTGATTAAAAATAATGTACAATGGATTTGGACTAGTGACCATTCTGAAACGTTGGCCAAAATTAAATCGTTAATAACAAAAATACCAAATCTAAAAATTTTCGATGAGAAGCTACCTATAGAAATACAAACCGATGCCAGTCAGTACGGTGTAGGTGGTTGCCTACTTCAAGGGGGACAGCCGGTCGCCTTTTGTTCACGCAGTTTGACAGAAACCGAAACCAGATATGCACAAATAGAAAGAGAAATGTTAAGTATTTGCGTTAGTTTGTCAAAATTCCATCACTTTGTTTATGGCAGAAAGATTATTGTAAAATCATAATATTAAAGAGCAGTTGGTGCGAGCCCCTTCCTCTTTGCGATCTTAAGGTACATGCCGTCGAGACGCGCTTCATTTCGATGGTCCGTGCCCGGCTCGAAAGTGTTCGGGACGGAATCCTACAGTGCTTAGGCTATACTCGGTTCCGGTATTTTTCCGGGTTTTTCCGTTACGATCGAACGAAAGTCGCCTATCTCTCTCGCCCGCTTTTTTGGGGAATGAGGAGTCGAGGGGTAAAAGAGAAAATAGGGGAAGGCGATTTGGTATTTCGTAAACGTCAAAAATGTACGATTTCCTTTCGCTCCTGCCGGGCTTAATTTTCGATTTCGACCTCGCAGTTTGCGGCTAGCTATAACTAGAATCTCTCCCCGTTCCGCCGCGATGCCGCACGGCGCTCCAAAATATGTATTTCCAAAAATACGGACGTTTTAAGATTGCACGTTTTTGCACTGTTTCGGCTCCGAAGCGCGTCTCATTTTTTCGGTTTTTCGCCTATAACTCGAAAACGGTCGGAGCTAGCTCAAAATAAAAAAATCTCAAAGGACAAGAGCGTTTCTTTCCGCTTCCTCCGGTATCTTCAAAATTTCCGTACGTGTCTTCGTTTCGGAGATATCGGCCGAAAGGTGCGGCGGTGCAAAAAGGCGGAAAATTGGACATTTTTACCTTTAAACCTCCATAACTTCTAAACGGGGCCTCCTAGAGCAAAATACTTCGCCCTAACGAAAATGTAGAAAAGCGAATTATCTAAAAGTCTTTTTTTTTGTTTTTCTCCAGCTCCAAAGATTAACGAGCTACGGGCGGTCAAAGTGGAAGAATTTTTCGTAATTACGTGATATTTTAAATTTAAAAGATCCCAGAAAAGCTACTTTTGTCGCGCTCGCCGCGGCCCTAATTTTCCATTTTTCCGGTCAAACTTAGTATCGCCAGAAAGCTACGTTCCTCTTTTTTCCACAGAGACGTCGAACGCCGTTCCACTCCCGATTTTTATTTACTTATGAATTTTTAAAGTACTTACGGTTTTCAATTTTTACGAAAATATCCATTCTTATTTCGCACAGAACTACACTAAATTTTTTAATTAACCCAGGGCACGTACTGCACGACTAAAATGCGAATCTTCGTGTTCAAATAGAGACTAAGATCGAGCTTTTACGTCAAGTATTAACTAAAATATGAGTGTTTTAAGATTTCATGTTTTACAATTTTCTAGGTTACGTTTTAACACACTCAAATTTGTCACATTTGTCTCGCCCCTGTGAGGCCGAATTTTCGATTTTCCCTGTAAATTTTGGGATCACGGGAAAGGGCCAAGCTCCCCCTTTCCATCGATACACAGAACGAGCTTCTATTCTATGTACTTGCTTAATTATGAATTTTTTTGTACGTAGACGTTTTTCACTTTCTCACAAAAAACCCAACTTTCACACGCCCGTGTCGGGCCGAATTTCCGATTTGGCCCGCACACTCCACTATCACAACAAAATATCGTCCTTTCTGATTAATTTGAGACCTAAAAAGCCTCTTAACTCCCATTATTTCCTGAAAAATCACAGTTTTTAAAGTCCATGTTTTCCTTTCAGACATAAATTTTTGTCGACAATGCAGAGCACTGTAATAGGTGGTAAAAATTATGTGTGTGAAGTTAGCACGCGTTGCTGGCAACACGGCGTTGCCAGCAACGCGGAAATAAGTTTTGATGTAAAATCTTTACAAATTAAATAGAATGCCAATAGTCGGGTGCCCAAAACAAATCTCGATATAGGGTGAGCCAAATTTATCGAATTAAATTTATTTGTCGTCCGATTGGCCTGAAATTTGGTACTCGGGGATTATCGACCACGGTGCTCACGAATGTGACGTCGGAATCGCAAAATTCAAAATGGCGGCGCCAAAATGGCGGACGATGTTTGTCGATTATGGCGTCACACCGCTCAAAATCGGTATGTGGGGGTTTTCGAAGTCGCCGATTACGAATCCGAAATCTAAATTGAAAAATTCAAGATGGCGGCGGAGCTGCAGGACACATTTTGCCATTTACGATGCTATTCGACTGAAAATAAGTACGTATGTGTTATCGAGGTCACAGATCACGAATATGTTATCGTAACTCAAAAATTCAAAATGGCGGCGTCCCCATAGCCTAATATTCATCATTTACTTTAACTTCCTTATTTTTCAATCGATTCAAATGAAACTCGGTATGTTGAAGTTACTGAAGTAGCTGATTGTGAATATGACGTCGAAATTGAAAAATTCAAAATGGCGGCGGAGTTGCAGGACCTATTTTACCATTTACGGTGCCATTCGTCTGAAAATAGGTATGTATATGTTATCGAGGTCACAGATCACGAATATGTTATCGTAACTCAAAAATTCAAAATGGCGGCGTCCCCGTAGCATAATATTCATCATTTACTGTAACTTCCTTATTTATCGTCCGATTCGAATGAAACTCGATATGTTGAAGTTACTGAAGTAGTTGATTGTGAATATGACTTCGAAATTGAAAATTTCAAAATGGCGGCGTCCCCATAGCCTAATATCCGCTATTTACTGCAACTTTCTTATTTGCCGTCCGATTCAGCTGAAACTCGGAATGTGAAGGTTGCTGAAGTACCTAATCGAATATGAAAGTGAAAAACTGAAAAACTGAAAAATTGAAAAACTGAAAAACTAAAATTCTGAAAATCTGAAAAATTGAAATAATGAAAAACTGATAAACTTGAAAACTTGAAGACTTGAAAACTTGAAATCTTGAAAACTTGAAAACTTGCAAACTAGAAAAATTGAGAAATTGAAAACTTGAAATCTTGAAAACTTGGAAACTTGAAAACTTGAAGAGTTGAAGACTTGAAAACTTGAAATCTTGAAAACTTGCAAACTTCAAAAATTGAAAACTTGAGAACTTGAAAACTTGAAATCTTGGAAACTTGAAAACTTGGAAACTTGAAAACTGAAACACTGAAACAAAAAACTGAAACACTGAAAACCTGAAAAACTTAACCTAAAAACTTCAAAACTTAAAAACTGCAAATCTTCAAAACCTAAAAACTTAAAAACCTAAAAACTTAGAAACTTGGAAAATTACAAACTTCAAAACTTCGAAACTTTAAAACTGAAACTGAACAACTGGGAAATTGGGAAACTGAGAAACTGAAACACTGAAAGACTAAAAGACTGAAAAACTGAAATACTGAAAAACTGACAAACTGAAAAATGAAACTAAAAACTGAAAACTGAAAAATTGAAAAACTAAAAAAACTGAAAATTGAAAACAAAATTAAAAAATTGAAAAAGTGAAAACTGAAAATTGAAAAATTGAAAAACTGAAAAACTAAAAACTGAAGACTGAAAAACTGAAAACTGAAAAACTGAAAAAATTAAAAACTGAAAACTGAAAAACCGAAACACTGAACGATGAAAAACCTAAAAACTAAAAAACTGAAAATTAAAAAACTGAAAACTTAAAATTTAAAAAACCCAAAAAAAGTGAAAATTGAAAACTAAAAATCAAGCTTTCTACAATGATTCAAGCGTTACCTAATCGAGTGCGGAGCACTCGCATTGACAGCTTTAGCTGTCACCCCTCCGGAGGAGCTAGAATGGGCGATAGCCCATTCTAGTCGGATCATTAACCGTTGGTAACTATTTGTGAAAAAGATATGCACAAAACAACGTGTCGGTTACAACGCATGAAATTAATGTTACTTAAATATGATTTTAAGGTAGAATACTTGCCCGGAAAACTTATGTACATTGCTGATCTGTTGTCGCGATCATTTATGAAACATACAAGCGGGGACGACTTAAACATGAGTGAACTAGTACATTGCGTTCAGGTAGATTTATCAGGAAGTTAATGCTCACTAAATTACATACAGCACATTTTGGACTTGAAAAATCTAAAGCTAGGGCGAGACAAATATTTTATTGGCCGGGATTATCCACTGAAGTGCATAATTTTGTCGCTAAGTGTAAGTAAGAAAATCACTAAAGAACCACTAATTCAACATGAAAGACCAAATTTACCGTTTGTGAAAGTCGCTGCTGATATCTTAACTTTTGGTAATAATGATTATCTAGCATTAATTGATTATTTCAGTAACTGGATAGAGTTAATGCCTTTAAAAAACAAAACGGCGGGAGAAGTAACAAATAAGATTATTTTTGCTAACCATGGAATCCCGACAACTTTTATATCGGATAATATGCCTTTTAATAGTAGGGAATTTAGGCTTTTTGCGAAAGATTGGGATTGATTTGATTACTTCTAGTCCTAGATATCCCAAATCAAATGGTTTAGCCGTGCGGTAGGGATTTGTAAAACAATGCTTAAAAAATGCTTTGATTCTGATACGGATATACATAAAGCGCTTTTAGAGTATAGAACATCTCCACTTACAGGTTTAAATGTATCACCTGCAGAACTTCTAAATCATAGACTACTTAGAACTAACTTACTTGTTTCGTCTGATATTTTGACAAAGAACACAACGGTAAACATAGACAAATTAAAAAGAAACAGAGAAAAAACAAAAACATATTATGATCGGCAGGCAAAAGAAAGAAATGACTTTAATCAGGGGGATAGTATAATGTTAAGGAAAGAAAAGTATTGGGTTCCGGGAGAGATTGTAGGTAGGGATGAACAACCTCGTTCATACCAAGTTAGAGACAAATTTGGTAATATTTATAGGCGAATTTCATCGTTTATAAGACGTTCTCTTAACCCTGTTGTAGAATCGGAGAGTCAACCGTATGCTTGTGATAATTCTGTTACGTCAGGTAATAATGTCCCCACAGAATCAAAACTTGATGTTGCACATAATTCTCCTAGAATTAGTGACCAGCATAGTATGTTAAGCACTAAGGAAACTCAGTCTGTGTCAAATTATAATCAACCTGATGATGATAACAATATTGGGTATAAAACCAGATCAGGTCGAAGTGTTGTAAAGCCTGCTAGGTATAGAGAATAATTATTTTATTTTACTTTGTTAAGAAAAGGGGAGATGTCACATAATTAGGTTTAGTTATTTTTAGTCACAATAGTTAAGTTGGCAACATGGGCCAGCCAGTAGACAGCTGACGCAGAATAGAGAACTGTTACGGTGTTGAAGTAAAATAAAACTAATTACTAAGTAAAGTGTGCTTCTCATTTATAATATAATACTAAGAAGTTGTGGAGTATCACACAGAACGTGACATATACCAGAACTGGAATCTCAGTGCAAGTAGAATTACAAAAGAAACTGAGGAACATAAAGTATATAGATGGAAGTTTAGGAGATTTCATCATAGAATATGAAAAGACTATACAAGAACTTAGAAGCTGTGGAGGAAAAATAGAAAATAATAAAATGATTTCTCAAATACTTGCAGCAATGCCAGAATCTTATCAGGCAGTTGCTACTGCAATTGACGTTACATTCAGTCAGTCTCCTGATAATATGAATTTTACTTTTGTAAAGAATAAGCTGCTACAGGAAGAGGCGAGGGAGGCAAAAGAAGGACAAAGAAAGTAGTGTTAGTGATTCGGTGGCATTTGCAAGTGGAAAGAAAGTTTCAAACTACAGAGGTCGCGGTAGAGGTCACCCTGGACAAACACAAAATAGTGCACGAAATAACAATCAAACATTTCGTTTTCGTTGTTATAAGTGTAGCAAACAAGGACATAAACGTGCAGACTGTCCGGGGCAAAAGGAAAGCAGTGACAAAAATGTGAATGTTGTAGAAGAAGAAGTAAGTTTCGTTACGGGAGTGGAAATGGACTCTCGACAAACTGAACTTGTGAACATACCCTTTCTCACAGTTGGCAAGGCTGAAGTTACTAAAGTGCCAGATGTCAAAGTCAGCTGTGAGCAACATCGATGCTATTGATGGAGACACTTTGTATTTTATAGTTGATTCGGGAGGTACAAATCATTTAATAAATAGAAATACAGGTAAATACTTAGTAGAAGGAAAACCAGCCAACCATAAAATAAATGTAGCAAAGAAAGGATCCAGTATACATGCGGTAAGAAACGGAAATTTATATGTGAAGCATGGAAATGTAAACATAAAAATTAAAGATGTTTTAGAGTGCCCTGAATTAGAATACAATCTACTGTCGGTCAAGAAACTCGAAAAAGGTCTGAAAATAATTTTCGAGAATAGCACAGTGGAAATAATGACTAAATCGGGAAAAATAGTAGGTAACTGAAGGTGAAATTCAAGGTAACCTATACTTTGTGATACTTAAAGCCAGACAATCTTGTTCAAATGTAGTAGACGTTAAGCAAATAGAATTATCTAACCGTAGAATGGGGCATTCGTCTTTTTATTCATCACAGAAAATTTGCGATGTATGTTTAAAAGGTAAGCAAACCCGAGGTAGCTTAAAAAGTTTACCTACTGAAAGAAAAGCTTCAAAAATATTAGAAACTGTGTCATCTGACGTTGCTGGCCCTTTCGTTCCTGCAACACATGACCGAATGAGATATTACGTCACATATATTGACCACTTTTCTCATTTTACATATGTTTATCTCATGAAAAATAAGAGTGAAGTTTTTGAAAAGTTCAAACGGTATGAGGAAATGGTAACCGCTAAACTGGAACTAGAATAGTAAAGTTACGCTGTGACAATGGCGGTGAATACATTTCTAATGAATTTAAGAGTTTTTGCAGTAACAAGGGAATAGAAGTGCAATATACGGCCCCCCGAAATCCAGAACAGAATGGTGTCAGCGAACGCTATAACCGATCTGTCATGAATATGGCTCGTTGTTTGTTAATAGAATCGAATTTACCGAAAATACTTTGGGGAGAAGCAGTTAGGTGTGCAGCATATATAATAAATCGTCTGCCCACGTCAGCAATAAATACTAAAAAGACACCTGCTGAATTGTGGCTTAACGAAAAGATCGATTTAAATAAATTTAAAGTTTTTGGCTGTACAGGTTATGTTCATGTCCCAAAGGAGAATCGAGGAAATTTAGATGCACGGAGCGAGTTAATGTTTATGATTGGATATGCACCAAACGGATATAGAATGTGAAATCCACACGAAGAAAAAGTTATTGTGGCACGAAGTGTCGTTTTTGATGAAGTATGGAATAACGAAAAGAAAAATGACAGAATTATACAGTTAGGAGATGAATTAGAAAATGATCAAGGAAGGAGAAATACATATAAGAAATGATGACAATGAACAAAATCAAAGAAGAGAGAAAGAAAAATTCCGAGTAGATTTCAAGAATATGAAATGAATTTTATGTGTGCTCTAGCAACCGGAAACATTCCTAGTGAAAACCCAGATTGTTACGAAGAAGAAATAAAAGATGGAGGATGGAAAAATGCTATAAAAGAAGAACTTTCAAGAATTGAAATAAATAAAACCTGGGAAATTATTCCGCAACCAGTAAATGAAGAAATTATTGATTCACGCTGGGTGTTTACACAAAAGAATATTCAGGGCAAAGCCGTAAAGAAAGCACGATTAGTGGCAAGAGGTTTTAAGCAAACGGGACTTAGACGAAGACGTATACGCTCCAGTGGCGAGGATGGTTACGCTGAGACTACTTCTGTCATAGACTGTTGAAGAACAATGTTATATCCATCAGATGGATGTTGAATCAGTATTTTTAATTGGAGAACTTAAACAACCTGTGTATATGTATCAACCTCAAGGTTTAACGGGACATTGTGATAAGTATATTTGCAAATTAAACAAGGCTGTATACGGTTTACGAAACAGTCCTAAATGTTGGTACGAAAGATTACATAACTATTTGAATGAAATTAACTTTAAAAGATCTGATGTGGATCCTTGTTTATATTTCAGAAATAAAACATATCTTTTGATTTGGATTGATGATATTATCCTTACCCGAGAGGGAATTCAGCGGTGGAAAATGGAACATAGTGGCTCAAAAGTAAAAAAAGAAGATTTTGCACCTTTATTACAACAAGCAATAAATAAGTCGATTACGCCGCAAGTACTTGCAAATTGTTTCAGAGTTACAGGACTGTATTCGTTTGATGAAAATGCCATCAAATACAATAAATATTTCAAATCACAAACTGCCACCTCAGATATTCCTAAATCTGCCACAACGGCCTATTAGACCAGTTCATCAAGTTCATAGATAAAGATAAATTATTATCATTTGAAAGTAATGCTTCTCCAGATCACTGGCAGGGGGATAAAAAAGACTAATCACTTTACTTTGTCTGGAAGAGAATTAAAAATAATCAGACTGTTAGAGAAAATGGACAACTAGAAGATCCCAACTCAAGGGAAGTAGAACATTTAAACACAGAAAAACCTACTACATTAAGTCATAATGAAAATGCGTATGAACAACACATGCAATAGAAGTGGAAAACTTAGTCAAAAATGGCGCACAGACGCCAACTTTTATCTCCAATGAAAGTGAACTACATACAATAGAGGCAGATGATTTAAACGAAGATAAATCCCAGGCATTGACTACTAACCAAAATCAAAATGAAGCGCAGACCTCAAAGGGTACCCCACTTAAAGATGTACCAACACCATTCAAAGAATGCTTGTTTTGGCCTAAGTCCAACCCCAGCGAAAGGAAAAGAAGGTCAAAAGAAAGTACCAGCAATAGCATCATCACAGATATGGAAGAAATATCAGATAAATAAGGATAAACTAAAAGAAGAGATTGCAAAGGCAGAAGAAGAAAAAAAGAAAATTAGAGAAGCTAAGAAGTCCAATGTGGAACAGATGAAAAGAGCTAAAAAAGCCAAAAGGAAAGTTATGTCTTCATCTTCTGATTCAAGTACAGAAATGGTGTTAGAAGCTGAGGAAGAACTGTACTATGAAGTTCCAGAGACCAGAAAAATCATTGACCACACATTACTTACAGTTAATGACTATGTTATTGTGTTATATGAAAACAAGTATTTTCCCGGAATTATTAAGGAGATGTCAATCAGGAGTGCTTATATAAGTGTAATGCAGCAAAGTGTGTTAAATACATAGAAATGACCTCTTAAAGAAGATGATTTTGACGAAATTATAGAAATAATCAAAGAACCAGAAAAAATTAATGACAGAGGTGCATTTCGAGTACCCGAATTAGTAAAATATGCAGAGTTCCTTTAAAAAAATGTACTCATGGTATTATTAAATAAATAAAGATTTTGTATAAGATGTCAGATATTGGTTTATTTATTGGATACCCTAGAATTTTAGTGTGTCAGTTATTGGAGTTTATGTAGCCAGTAGATATACATATTTTTATATAAAATATAAATACAAAATTTTAAAAACCTCGATTATATACTGTTCTATCAAGTCCTGAAAATAATGTGGATTAACCAGATTCGACTTTTATTTTCATTTGCAGTGGGAGTTGTTAAAATAACAAAATATTTCCCTTAAACTGTCAGTTATTGGTTTACCTACCTTAGTTACTTTATTTGGGAATATTTGGGAATATTTGGGTTGCCAACCAAGCATTAAAGGAACTGAAGCAACAGACATAACTGATTCTGTAATTTTTTTGGGAAATTAATATTATCACTTGATTCTCTCTTGCTGTTCATATATTGATTCACTGATTGCAAAGTAAATAAATAAACAATAAACATAATCATAAAAGTTTTTCTTCTCGTCTGGTTGGTAGTCCCAAAAATTTCAGAAAATATTGCAGTAATATGTAAAACGCTTTCAAGATGCAAAAATTATCAAAGTTTTGCATGCCATCCATTTTTTATTACTTTGCATAAATGTAAAGCCGCTTTAATAATTTTTGCATCTTGAAAGAAATATTTTCTGAAATTTTTGGAACTACCAACCAGACGAGAAAAAACCTTTTATGACCATATTTAGTGTTTATTTATTTACTTCACAATCAGTGAATCACTATGGATCGTCATTAGTGATGGGCGATATATCGCGAACTGTGATTTAATCACTGATATTAAAAAATCACAGGTAACGACTGTTATTAAAGTTGGTAGAAAAGCGTGACGTGATCACGACTTTCTATATATAAATACATTTTTCTCGATATAAATAATATCATTAGGTAGGTATGCGTTTTATATTGTATATATATTCATATGTATCTTTATATGTTTTACCTATATTTATTGACGATTAGCGGTAGTGATATGCGAAGTAGATCGATGAAGAGTATTTATAATGCTTAATAAAAGTGTTGTTCGCTGAAAATTGGATCAAAATTTGACTGAAATTTGTTGAACGGGAGAAATAGTCGGACAGACTGTTAATAGATCATTAAATAATGGTATAATAGGACTATAGGTATTATAAGCATAAGGAATCTCCCCCCCGCTCTTCAAAATTTTGATTGAGTTGAATATATAATTTGAAGAAATATTACCCTTCGCTTTCCAAATTTTGTATTGAGATACGTTCGAAGACTGGTGGGGCCGTATGTTACTACCCCCGGGCCCTGACGTTCTCTCGATGGCCCTGCATATCACACAATATCATAAGTATTACACATATCTACGGCTGCACAGATTACCAAAGTAGTGCATTTACTATTCACCGTCTGTCGGTACTTATTTAGGAATAGAGAGCAATTAACAATTTTTTCCATACGCCGTATTATAAAGAGTCGTGATCACATCACGTTTTTAATTCACTGATATCTGAAAATCATAAGTAGAGGACTTTAGCCGATGTTGGATCTCTCCCCACCACTTTTTTCTGACGTCATGACCTTGACATTGACCGTGAACGTGTATGCCACTCTGTGACCTTGAGCCGTAGCCGGTGCGTACCTTTGAAGCCGGTTTGCATTTGACCTTGAAAAGTCCTCATGACCTTGGCCGCGAACGTGGAGGCAGCTCCGTGATCTTGAGCTGTAGCCGGTGCGTGTCCTTGAAGTCGGGTTGCATTTGACCTTGAAAAGTACGTTCGTTCTTTAAATAAACGGTAAAGTGGGGTGACTCTTTCCGTTTTATGACGTAACAACTCTTCTGTATAAAAGAGAATGGGCTATCAGGGCAAATATCATACTTAGTCTGATTCGGCTACAGTTAATAAGTGAGTAGTGCTGTGATCTTGAGTATTTCAAGTGAGTTAAATTCTGTAATATAATTATTTGTCATTCTTTCACTATACATGACCGTTCAAATATGAATACCAATATCAATTTATCAGCCCTTAATGAACGTATAATTGAAGACGTAGAGATTTTAGAACAAAAACCCATTTCATCATTAACTTTAAATAAGATTTACATCATAAAGAAAATGATGGTGACTAATACACGGTTTGGTAAATTGATTTTAGTACATTTGTTTGATGAAGGTTCAAATAATACCTTCAAATCATTTGTACCTAAACGTATTGTAGAACTTTTAAGTTTACCTATTATAGATGAAATAAATTCATTTGATGGTAAATACGCGTTGATTTATTTAGGTCAGAGTTCTCCCATATATGCCGGTGCCAAATCGAGAACACTACTAAAATTCGAACTTATTTTTTTAAATATACCGAAGTGTCAAAAAATTATCTAGTTAGTAACTGTAAATAGAATATAGTAAAAGAATGGCTGTGGTAGAAATATTACAAAATATAATCTTTTTAGATTACTCATTATCTCACATCAAATCAAGCTTAGGTCTAGTAGGGTCTTGTCATCATAGACTTGTACCAGAAGTACTTCGATTCAATTTATTTACTTTCCATCAATAGCATCCATGTAAGTAATTTTATAATTAAAAAATATACATATTTCTAAATTTATTTATGTAATTTCCAGCTTTACCACAACCAACAAATATGTGGATGCAATATTCGGTGGACAAGGGAGGAAGATATTAATTCGGCCATTGATAGACTGTCTTGTAAACTGAGTGACCTAAGTTTAGATTCTCTGCATTCTATGAACTATGATCTAAGTGTCAACTTCGATCCTGAACTAGTTGAACGTCTTAAGGAAGATTCTGAAAGGTATAATGCCGGCGTTAACTTGTATGGCAAATTTTCATGTGGCCTTTTAAATTTAGAAGAATTTTGCGAACAAATGGTACAAATAGATTTAAAATGTTTTTTATATGATATAGAAAAACGTCTACCTAAAAAAGTCATTGAAAAATGCCAACTCGAGCAATTTGATGAAGAAACTGTAGACAACTCAATTAGTAGTTAATTACTTATTGTTTTTTTTTATTTTGCATCGAAATATTTATAATAATAAGAAATATGTATATTAAAATGTATTACTGAACTATACCTATTTTATTGTAAATGAAGTAAATGAAACACATTACTTGATTATACTTTTATTTTCCTATTCCTCTGATACATATCTAAAAAAATGTTATTAATACTAAATAATATGAATATACTAAAAGATATTTATTAGAATTTTATATCTAAATCTACAATACATTTATTAAGATAATGAACGTTTGCAAGAGCACAATGACTATAATTGGGATGAATATGTTCCATACATCTTGGTACAGTCAATGATTTTAGACTAGGTATGCAGGGGACCAGTCATCTAGGTCTACGATTTTATTCCATCTTAGATAATGCAATATAATGTTTTTCTTTAGTCTGCCTTTGCATAAAATTATAACATCCTTTGGTGATATATGACGTTCATAATTATTAGCTATATTTTGAGCCGTAGAAGTATCGTCGGAAATTCTGACAGTTGAATATATCCATCACTCCATTTTACGCCTCCATGATAGTTGTTCTGTAGCCATCGATACTGATTCTGTTCCCCTCGGGTTAGCGATGAAAAAGGGATATGGTGGCTTGAAAAGGTAATGTGCTTGCTGATTAGTGTTACAGCACAGCACAGCCAACTCTTTAACTGTAAACATATTTTCTTTATATTGAAACCCTTGTAAGTCAACAATCAAAGTAGGGAATTCGTTACTTAATGACGCCATTATAATAGAAGATTTTTATTTAGCGCCGGTAGGAATTTTTGAAGGAACGAGCTATTATTAAAATTAATTCCTGCTTCACATTTAAAATACCTTTGGTGTAGTCTTCTGCAAAACCCATAAGGTATTTAAGGGGTAGTCTACCACTAAACACATGACTAGTACTATCTAAAATATCTTGTTTCTGTTCGCTGAGGCCCCAACCAGTAGTTAATAGTGATCGCAGATGTGTTTGTCCATATGATACCATAGTCTTCATTGTGGTAGTGATGCCAGGCTTCCTAACGACGGCCACTTGCTCGCCACCCATTTCATATCTAATCTCTTCAAAGAGGAAAGCTAAAGCATTATTGGATAAATAACACCGCTTGGTAACATCGTTAGGTGTAAATTTCCCTTCTATATAGATGTAACTTTCTGCAATGTCGAGTATAAGGTCTTGAAAATTGATAGGGATACGTATTTCATCGGAGTTTCTATAATATGGTGACCCGTACGGCTTGTATGTATGCTCGTGTAAACCGAGAAGTGACTGATCAAACACAAGTTCGTCGAACACTTCGAGTTTTTCACTAGATGTAGTAACTGTCATTATTAGTTAATTTTCGCTCATTTCTAATCCAATAGATTGAAGAAATGCACGGTCCTTTGCCGACAATCTATGTCTTAACTGTTTAAGAGGTATACGCTGAATGAATCGGTTTCTACAATCACTCTTCTTTCTATCGTTAAACACTTTATATCAGCAATGTGCTAATCTTTCCTGATTATATCGAAAACCTATTTTTTTTGTTTTTCTTTTGCTCGAAATATCAAAATTGTTTTAATTCTAGCTTCACAAAAATCTTTTCACCTCGAAAATTAATTAAATTTCCGTTGTCATCCAATAAGCGTATAGTAATGTTGTCAATAAACTGGCGTCCTTCAGGTTTAACAGGCAAATATATGATGTTAGCTGGCTCCCTAGTAAGTTTGAATCCAGGTTCAACATCAATATCAAACTCGAAGAGTGTGTGGGATTTAAGAGCATTCAGATACGCTACGGAAATGATGTTGCAATTGCCACGAGGACCGTTAAGTTTTCAAAATTACTTATTGGCATGTTCTCTGTAGGTAGGCTTAATTGATTCCTAAATCTAGTAAAATAATTTTCGTATCTTTCCCAAATTAATTTTATGTATTTTATTTAACTTATAGCATGTTACAATATTTAAAGGAAGCTTAGTGTCATATTTCAAACACATAATAATTAATAGAGTTCACTTAACTATAAATTATATTCTACCTATATGGAATATGCCGACTAAGCAAGTAGCATTTATATAAATACTCGAATCATTTAATGATGGTCAGACCATTGGCGTCCAGGCACATCTCCTCTACTAGGATGATTGGGTAAGAACACTTTTATTATATGTATTATTTTGATCAATTTTATTATGTCTTATTTTTAATTATTTTATTTGCCAGTTCCATTTTATTTCTCTTTGATTTTTACCATGATTTAGTGTGTTAAATAAATATATGTAAAAGTTATAATAATGTATTTATTAAAAAGAGCAACCTCTTCTCCCTAGGCTCCCCCAGGTCGTGGCACAATCTACACGTATCATTCTTACTTTCATTATATCAATGGGGAGTGTCGACTCATGAGTCTTATTTGGTGCTAAATATGTCGGTTCAAATCCCAACAGACTACCAATAGAGTTTGCTTGTGTAAAGTCAATTCCGTATTTAGATCTTATCTCACACTTCATTGTGTTGTTGTTTGCTCGCAGTTGAAATAATTTTTCTTTTTCTTCATTTTTGTTAGTTGGCATAGCTTTCAGTATTGCATTATATATTTCATCAATTTCATAGACTCCGTACGGTATGTGGATAAATGTGGGAGCTACTTTCGGTGAAGTCCTATAGCAAAAACCATTGTTTGTCTCGTCTATATTAAATATAGAATTGTATGAATAAGATCCGGTTAATCCCAGACCACATCGACAGCCCATATCTAGTTCAATCGGGGGATAAAACTCTGCACTGAGCATGCTTTAAGCATACCTATTTACTATATTTAATAGAAGTCTTTTAGGATCATACTGATGATGCAATCCGTATCATATCGTTAACCCTCTGATACCCTCATTCCTACGCCCTAGTGGCTTGTGCATTAATTATATCAATAAAAATCGCAATGTAATTCTAGCCTCTTTAAAAAAGAGTGAAACATTTTCCTGTTATGAACATATGTTTTCCAATTAGGTAAATAACTATCATAATAATATGTAAGTTACGCGAACATAGTATGAGAAAATTATTCTTTTCAGGGTCGACGCGACACAACAGAATCATGGTTAAATACAATTTGATCTGTTTTCGTGAGTATTATGCCTTAGCCTTATGTAAATAAAAATAGAGATATTACAATTATTATTTAACCTATGGATATACAGAACATTTTTTGTTAAAGTATTTAGTATACAGGGAATAGTACAACTTTACATCAATCTGTTTCTCAAAACCGATCCGCGATTCTCAATAAATTAAAATTTTTATGAAATAGATTTTTCCATTAGGTAACTAACTATTAATTAGTAATTATCGATCTACAAAATATTGTTTTAGTCTTATTAGTATTTGTTTGTTAATTCTAATTATAACCAATTGTTAAACTAACTACTGTAGAGGCGTGGATATATACCGTGATGTTGGAAATTTGTGTACAATTTGAATCAGATACATTTTCAATAAACTTTTGTATGTTTTGGCTGATATAGAGTACTGCCATAATATAATTGGATTTTTAATGGACTTTTTGCAGGTAACATACAGGGCGCCTTACGCAAACGTCCAGAGGGTTAGAAATAGGTAAATAGGTACTCTTTTTAATAACCCCGGAACATTGGAATATATTATTTTTAATAAATTGCAATAAACATTTCTATAAATTCCTTCGGTAAATTGTGGTATAGATAAAAGTATAGACATTAAGTGATAGAAGACATAACTATTTCTACCGCATGAACATGTCCGAACAAATTAGTGACACGGATATAGGTTGAATGATCTGCCTGACCTCTCCGTGCTCTTGATGCGTATTTTTAGATTTGCATCACACATATCATATTACTTGCCTGTCTATGAAGGCTATCTGTCTCACGCGTATCTACTACAGGTGAATACTCTGTTAACCTCTTCTTGCCCTTGATGTGTTTTTTTTTAGATTTGCATCACACATATCATATTACTTGCCTGTCTATGCAGGCTATCTGTCTCACGCGTATCTACTACAGGTGAATACTCTGTTAACCTCTTCTTGCCCTTGATGTGTATTTTTAGATTTACATTTGTTTCACATATGACCTTTATGTCTATTTTTAGATTTTGCATTTTTGACCCATATCGTATATATATTACCTGCTAGTTATAATAAACCAGATATATTTACGTGCCTCGTGCTAGACTTTTTATAATTATAATTTCCCCTACCCATAATATTATTTCCGGGAGCGCTCGGTATGATTCGTTTTCATGACCCTACCTGAACGCTAGGCCGGGCCGAAAAAACTTTTTTTTGAAACTGAAGTAGCAATAGTGCGGAAAAGCTGTGGTAGGTGCCACTTGTTACACACGTTTTTTTAATTTTTTTTTTGAAAATATCTAGCCGCCCCCCTGGGGCAGTAAAAAAAAAATTTTTTTGTGTCACTCTAAAATTCGCGTTAGTGCGTAATAGTTGCGTAATGTGTTCCTAATTACCTATAAAAAAATCCAGTGTCATAGCTCATTATCTAGCCGAGCCCCGCTAGCAATGAATATTTTTCACCTTGAATAAAACGAACTTGAAATCGAGACGAATTGAAAATGACGAAATATCTATAATTCTCAACTGCGCGTGTGTCACATTCAGAGCGATGCCTACGCCCACACTGCCTAGAGCAATCATCGGATGAGATCAGTTCTGTCACACTTGTTGACTAGTACGCATATCAGTTTTTGTAGTGAGAAGCATACAGTACTGTGTTCGTTATATGAAACAATATTTTGTGACGTTTTACGTTCTTGTTGTTATTTGTGTGTCTGACGTTGGCTAAGTTACCCGTTAATACGCGATTAAAAACTAGTTGTCCTGTGTTTGAGACCGCAGAAGACCTTGATTGCGAGTCTCTTACTATGCTCCCAACATATAGAGACATGATGCGATGTTATCAGAGTGTTCGTTTAGAGTTAAAAGGTACTGGAAGCAAGGAACCTTCGGCAGCAGAGACCTCGAAAGTGGTCGCCAAGAAAGTTAAAATAATATGGCAGGTTGCTTCGATTCCTACAGTTTCGCATGATCGTATTGTAAAAATGGTTACAACTTATCACAAAAAATACCAAAATTTAATCAAGCCTTTGAAAAATAGAAATACACCTTTTCTTCATGATAAATTAAGAACATTTGGTACTCGGAGAAACTTTTCGATACATGTTCCTGCAAGTGTAGTAACCTACCAGAGTGCAGCTGTGACAGATCGTGCAAAGTACCAGAAAAAGAAATTAAATTTTTGATAGACCAAAGAAGCGAGAGAAATATTATTATTGGAAATGTGGATAAGATCGCTACCGGAATATTGAAAAAACGTATAGCAAGAAAAGCTAAAGAGGCCGAAAATGCTGTGCTTGAAGCTGAAGTATTGATGGGGCCGATGTCATTTGCAGGAACTAGTGGAGTACATAATGATAAAAAACGTAAAGAACCACAGGAGTCTGTGTCGAGTGATGAAAACGAGAAGTGCGAGGTTGCGGATGAAGATTTTAAATGGTCCTACAATTTGGACAGAAAGAAAAGAGTGAAAAATACGGAATCTTCTAGCCAAATGAGGGTTTTTATGGAAAAAACTGCAAAAGCCTCTGATCTAACGGGCGCTTCACATAGAACAGTTGCCAAGATTACTACCGCCGTGCTTGAAAATTTCAAGTTAGTTTCATCCCTTGAGCCAAATTATGTTGTGGACAAAAATAAGATCAGGAGAGCAATAACCAAAAACAGAAAACAACTACAACAGAAAGAAATGGCACAGTCACGATCAGTGAAAGGTCTGTATTTCGACGGGCGAAAAGACCAGACTTTTGTGCAGGTAGAAGGGCGCCGAATAGTAGTAAGTGAAGAACATATTTCACTGGTGGAAGAACCCAGTGGGAAATATTTTGGGCACTTGTCGCTTCAACCTCCAGTTAATGCAGTGGCCATAGTACAGGCTATTCTAAGCCACATGCAAAAATGTGAAGTTAATTTTGCAAACTTAACTGTTATTGGGTGTGATGGCACAAATGTAAACACCGGCTGGAAAGGTGGCGTGATTCGTTTGATAGAAACACATTTAGGTAAGCCCCTTCAATGGTGCATATGTTTGCTACATGCCAATGAGTTGCCACTTCGGCATTTGCTTCTAAAGTTAGATGGTGAAACAAAAGGCTTGGGGCCTTTTGTTTTGTTTTCTGGTCCCATAGGACGTCAACTGAGTGAGTGTGAGAAACAACCTGTTGTGAATTTTAAACCTATTGAAACTGTATTACCTGTTGTAGACTTAAATATTTTAAGTTCAGATCAACAGTATCTGTATAAAATATGTCATGCTGTGAATGATGGACAATGTTCCATAAGCTTAGCCAAAAGTAGTCCGGGTAAGCTAGCTCATGCTAGGTGGCTAACAACTGCCAACCGGCTCCTGAGACTGTATGTGGCTACCATTAAGCCGTCAGAGGTCATCCAGACATTAGCAGAGTATGTAGTCAAAGTGTACGCACCCATGTGGTTTCAAATCAAACAGAAACCAATGTGCCAACATGGTGCCATACATTTATGGAAGACAATTCAACTTGTCCGAGAGTTCCCTGAAGATATTCAAAAAATCATTCACCAAGTGATTGCGACTAATACCTACTTCGCACACCCAGAGAATGTACTACTATCTATGATAACAGACCCTGAAAATTCGAGATATAGAGAATTAGCTCTAAGAAGAATTATCAAAGCTAGGACGAACAAACAACAAGGGGTGCGGTTCTTTAGAGCCCCTGCAATAAACTTTAAAGCTACAAACTATACAGAACTAATTAATTGACAGGAGTGTACTGTTACCTCCCCTTACAAGGGACATAGACGATGCAGAGCTACAGATTATGTTAAAGGAGAAGGTTGTTCCAGTTGTAAGCCTGGAAAAATATCCTTGCCACACACAAGCGGTAGAGCGGACCGTTAAGTTGGTAACGGAAGCATCTGGGAAGGTTTGCGGTGCGGAATCAAGGGACGGCCATATTCGAGCGAAACTGCAGGCTAGGGCAAATTTACCGTCGTTTGAAAATAAGGGCCAGTACTTCGGCGCAAAAAAATAGGTTTATTTTCATTTATTTGTGACCATTGGGTGGGAGGGGGGCGGAACTCGCTGTACAGCCACCTCCTCGTGGTGAGTTCTGGGATGGTCCAGCATTCATGATATATCTTTCCACAATCTCCCAAAGTCATTGGAACAAAAGATTAGATAATGAATACTGGATCATGCAAGGAGCTGTATTGAAAATGTAGGACTAGCAAAATAAAATTGGTATTTCTCAAAGGGGCTCGGCTAAATATTGAGCTATATCAACCAGATTTTTTACACATATTTAGGAACTGCATACGTAAATATTACACACTATTGCTAATTTGAAAATGGCGCGAAAAAAAAAAAAAAAATTTAGGCCCCAGGGGGCCGGCTAGATATTTTCAAAAAAAAAGAAAAAAAATGTGTGTACCAGTAATGACCTACTACAGCATATCCAATCATCCAATCTCCACTTAAATTTCGAAAAAACATTTTTTAGGGCTCTTTTCGGCCCGGCCTACTGAGCGCCTTCCTTTTCATAGCCTCACCTCAGCTATTTTCCTTTTCGTAGCCCTCCCTCAGGCGGCCTGACAGTTGTTGTGTCGCATAGAGGGGGGGGCATTAACTACTAAATACAAATAAATATTATAACACATCTTAGTGATAAGTTTAAATTATTCTTCTCCGCTTAACCGCAGCTGAGGGCCCAGGTTCATCTATGTCACTTTGGCCACTACTATCAGATCCGTCATCTGTTATTCCGTGGGATTCATACAAGACTGAAACAAAGAAACACATGTCAGTCAAGCTGAAAATTAAGTTCTTGCGCGAAAAAGATATAATTTGTTTCAAAGTCCCGTTTTAAAAGTAAATTGATTGATCCATTGTAGGAAGAAACACAAAAAAGGAAGGTTAGAAATGACTAACCTGACAATTCAGGGCTGTAGCTAGGAACTGTATTAAGGGCTGGCAAACAAATTTTCAGGGGGGTCGCCCGTGAGCCTAAATATATTATTGTTATTTTCAATTATAAATAACCCCGTAAAAAAATTATATCTAAATTTCTTAACAGATACAGTTTTTAATATAAAAACGTTTAAATAATATTATTAATAATATTAATAATAAAGAAATTTTTTTAACAGTCCAGGATAATATGAAATTTTTCCCTGAAATGTACAAGGCGTCAGCAAAAAGCTATGATTTTTGAATAAAAATAATAATAATAATAATACTAGATTTATTGCCCAACAGAATAATCCTATTACAGAACAATGTACTTAAATGACAATAAATGGCAAACATCATGATACGATGAAAATGAGAAACAATTGCATAAGTATTTAAATCCCTTAATTTATGGTTTGAATTTGAAAATATATTTGAAGTCCAGTTCTGCATGTTGCACGACTTAACGCCGGCGGTATACTAATCAGAAGCGGTCGGTCTCCTTTAGGCTTTTTTTAGAGCTGACAGACCAATTTTTATGCATAAAAGAGATCTCAAACTATAAGTAAAGAAAAGAGAGGTGTTACGAAATGCACTATTAATAAAATTATTAATTAATAGAACAAGATATAGGAATCACTTAACAAAAATTGTCAGGCAGACAAGTTGCAATAGATAGAAGAGATCTTAAAGTTTATTTTAAAGCGAAAATCAAGGAGATGTTATGAAGTGCACTTTCATGAAAAAATTATGTATAACAAATTAAGTCTGACAAATTTTTTCGAAATTGGTTCATTATTTACCACAAATTGTGTAATTTCAAGCAGGTGTTTTAAAAAGTTAAATTTTTTTTATCTAAATTGAAAAATTCATAAAAAATAATAATTAACAAATTTTTACTTGTTTGCCGGGCGTAACATGATTTTTACATGTTTTATAACCATTTTCACATTTTCATTTTTAGGTGCTCGATGGGGTACCATTTTTGCAGTGGGAGCTTGGTCTACGCCCTCTCAACAATTATCTCCATTCACCAACTGTGGTTTGGGTGTACTGTGATTTTAATTATTTTCTGCAGTCGCCGCAGGACGGGCAAAACTTATTCCAGGACGGGCGTAGCCCGTCCTGGCCCACCCCTAGCTACAGGCCTGTGACAATTCTTCCGTGTTTTCGGACTCTAGAAAAGCTGGATCATCAGATTTACGCGATTACTCCAAAATAATCTTATCAGCTTGATCGACTTATTCAAACAACAGTTCGAGTTCCACTGCTTGTGGATCTTCTTCATCCAAATCCTCGACGATACCTTCAGGGCTATTATCGTATGAATTGTTGCATTCGAGGCACATTATTGAACATTTCATCCCACTTTTCTTGCATCCACACGTGCCACGGTAGCCTTTTTTACACCTACAGGAGATATGCTTTAGAAATTTTGGTGGCGCGGTAGGTTTAAAGGTAGTGACAGGAGATAGTCCGCAGCTAGTTTTTTCCCAGCCCCGTTTTTGTGGTTCCATGAAATTTCCTTGCCAAAGTTGGACTTGGTGGTACGTCCTGAATGAGTGTTGCTCAGCGGCAGCTTCAGTTGGAGGCAAAGAAGCAATTTTGTGTTTACTGTTGTACGCAGTCCTAATGAAACACTGTTGTCTAAAACTGTTTAAAGTCGTGTTTTCATCTTTGCAACCATACAAACGAAGTAGAAATTGGTTCCCTGCTTTTACGATAGCTTGTGCGTCTGCATTTGGAGTCTGAAACAGCCGAGCTAGGGAAAGCAAATCTGGGTTTTGGACGAGGACTTTCATAAATTTGGTTTTACGGTGGCCAAAAATCGCAGACGTAGAGTCACAGCCGCTGAAAGCGTGTAAAAATAGTATATCTTTAGCCACTGTGTTTTCTTCAAGGCCAGAAGGTGAGTAGATCTGTTGTGGGACTTTGCCTTTGCCCGGCTTCACGAAGTAAACATTGGCGGATTGAGAAAGTGCAGTTAATAGAACTAATAAATCTATATCTTCGCCGGCAATAATCAAGATGGATGAATTGATGCCATTTCAATTGCTGTATTAAGGATGAGACAGTCTGCGTCTTCGTCAGCTTGTCACACTGACAAATTTTGCGATTGTGCGATTTAACAAAGAAACTTTAAAAACGGTTGATTTATTAAATATGCGTAATAAGCGAGCGTATTTTTGTCTTTATTTAACTATAAAAAATATGACATAGAGAAGCCTTAATTTTGCACCAGTCTTACCAATAGAAAGCGCCATGTTTTTGCCTTCTTCGCCAGATGGCATATTTTTTGGCGCGATTTTTAAAGGATTTATTCAGATTTATTGTTTAAAATTACACGCAGTTTTGACAGACGCCTACTTTTCTTATAAAACTAAAAACCCCGTATAACCCGGCGGTACAGGTTTTCTTTGTCGATATAGATTCGTCAAGATGCTATATATTTTAATCTGTGCCGACAGTATATTTATCGACCCTATAATTTATTAGTTATTCAGACTGTACAGATTTTATCTTCGTCGCATCTATATCGTATCGTCAACTGTTTTATTTAAAGATTTGCCTTTACACCTTAGATGTAATTCCTGTATCAGACATTTAACCTATCTATATTACTTCTAAACACGAATCTATACAGAATCGTGACTGTATATTTAATATGTCTATACAGCAGCTGTACAGTCACGGGGAAAGAATTATATACCGTTTTTAGGGTATTTCTTTACTTGCAATCTTTATACCTGGGTTACAAACACTGTGTACATGCTGTATCGCATCTATACCAATTCGTTACGTTAAAGTGTTCCAGCAACGTTTGACGTGAAATGTGTTGTGATTGTCGAATGTCGATTTTGCCCAAAAGTTTTTTAATTTGTTATATTTGTGTCAAAATATATTATAATAATATATATTTGATTTCTGATTTGTATGTACTCACAGTCAGTTTGATCGGATTTATAATTACAGTAGATTTATGTTTATGTATTGATATATTTTCGCCTTCGCCGAGGTTATTATATATGGCCAATGCTCACATTGAAATAAATGTTGAGTATTACATATAATATATTAAAATTTGTATTTTCCATTTCCTGCATAAACTAATTTAATTGCAATGTTTATTATCGTACTTAAGATTTAATTTACCTACTTCTAAGAAGGGTCTCCTTTCAAATTAAAACTATTGTAGACAAACTTTTATTTATTGCCTGGGTTCTTACTATGGGTAATTAGGAAGGGCTAGCCTTGCAAAACTGTAAAATTAGAATTCATTATCAACACAGCAGCCTAGCTGCATACATCGTTCATTCTAACAACCATTATGTTATTTTTATTTAAGTGTTTGTAAATATATTTGTTAAGTTGAAGCTTTGCTGTTTTACATAAATCAGTCCATGGTCCTTCGAAATTACATCAAAAACTAGTAAAGTGTTTATACATTTTACACGGGGTTAAGCAACCTAATAACCCCAAACATTTTGGCCTTCGAGCGGATAGAAAGAAGTCGAACATTTGGTCTACTTCAAGATAAAAAGAAATTGATCCAAGCTGCAACAGTCCAAGAGTCCCGAGTCCAAGTCCAACGTATGTAAACGCAAGCTACAACAGTCCAAGAGTCCTAGTACAAGAATCCTGAGTCCAAGTCCAACGTTTGTAAACGCAAGCTGCAACAGTCCAAGAGTCCTAGTACAAGAGTCCCGAGTCCAAGTCCAACGTTTGTAAACGAACTAAGCCGCCATCATCAGATTAATCCGCCAAGGTGAGTGAATTTTCAGTCCTTATTCCTATACCTATACTAGTCCAATTTTTGGAGTCAATCTGATGGTTATAGTGTGTGCGTTATTGGTTTAATTGTTTGTTAACGTTAAGTACACATTTTTACGAAACGAATTCACGAATTCAGTCCAATTAAATAATTATTTTAAATCCAATTAATTAATAGCATAATGGCTCAGCCTGCACAGTTAAAAGATTTGAACACTAAAAGAGGTCAAACTAAGGCAAGAATAACTAGATTAACAACGTTTTTCGAAGATCGCGTGTTCGGAGATAATATTAACATATTAAAGGTACGTTTACAAAAAGTAGAGAATGCGTGGGAAGAGTTCGAACAAGTCCAGTCAGAGATTGAAATCCTAACTGATAGTGATCCCAATCAATTAAAACAACGCGAAATTTTTGAGGATGAATACTCATTAATTGTAGGCAAAATTACCTCATTTATTGAGTCAGGTAGTGATAAAGAAACACTTAGCATAAAAAGCGAAAGAAGTGCACATGTCAGATTACCAGTATTAGAACTTCCAAAATTTAGTGGCTTATATGAAGAATGGCTTTCATTCCGCGATCGATTTTAATCGTCAATAAATAATGACGATTCTCTCAGCGATATTAATAAATTTCAATATTTGCTCTCCTGCTTAACAGGTGAAGCGGCAGAAATGATTCAATCCGTGAGATTAACAGCCGCTAATTACTCTGTCGCACGGGAAAAATTGAAAAGTCGTTACGAAGATAATCGTTTATTAGTCAAAAGTCACATAAATGCTTTATTTAATATTCCAAACATAACAAAACACTCGGCTAGTGCAATTAAGAAGGTGCTTGATATTATCGATACCAACTTAGCTTCTCTAAATTCATTAGGGGTGCAAACAGATAATTGGGATTTAATAATTATATATTTTATTACGACAAAATTTGATGTAGAAATGTTGCGAAGTTGGGAATCTTTTCAAATAAACGGGCTACCAACTCTGGTCAATTTTAAAGAGTTTCTGACAAACAAATATAAATGTTTAGAGTCCATAGAATGTAATAGAACATCGTCAACAAATAATTCAAATAAAGTGTCAAAATATCCAAATAGTCATTACCCGCAAAATCATCATAAAATGCATAAATCTCTTACAGTTTCTAACACGAGAACTTACAAACCATTTTGCGCACTGTGTAAATCAAATCACTTATTATATCAGTGCCCAGATTTCTTGAAAATTAATTCAGAGTTACGTCTTCATAAAATACGCGAATTAAAATTATGTGCAAACTGCTTTAAAACTAATCACCAATCATATAATTGTCAGTCCACTGCACGATGCAAAACTTGCAATAAAAAACACCATACATTGTTACATTTTGAAAAAACAAATACAAATAATTCGACAGAGGTAATAACGAGTCCACCCGATTTAACTCCTAGTGAGGTACATCCTCAGCCATCAACGTCTGCATTAACTAGCATTCGTAACTATTCACAAGTCCTGTTATCAACTGCTATAATCCATGTATTCGACAGTAAAAACTGTATCCATGAATGTAGAGTATTGCTTGACGTTGGCTCTCAATCAAATTTTATAACGGAGGAAATGGTTAAAAAACTTAAATTAAACACTACAAGCAACGATAATGGAACAATAATTGGCATTACGCAAAATCCAATCCATATAAACAAATCCGTTGTAGTAAAAATTAAGTCTCGCGTCAACATATATTCAACCAAACTAAATTTCTTAGTATTACCATCAATCGCAGAAAAAATTCCCAATATATCATTTTCTCCGGAAATGTTAAAAATTCCTCCGAATATAACACTTGCCGATCCCAAATTTCATTTATCCCAACCAGTAGACATGCTAATAGGAGCTGAATTGTTTTACGAACTTTTAAATATTGGGCAAATTACGCTTGGAAAAAACAACCCTCATTTGCAAAAAACACATTTCGGTTGGATATTAGGAGGTCCACTGTATGATCCAATTAATCGTAAAAATCATAAAGTCTCGTTTCTATCATTAGATTCGCTTGATGCAAAATTAACGAAATTTTGGGAAATTGAGGAATGCCAAACCATCACAAAATTATTATCGTCATCAGAATTAGAATGTGAAAATCATTTCACACATACACATCGTAGAAATGAAGAAGGCAGATTTGTGGTCAGGTTATCGTTTAAAAGTGATGCAATGAAATTAGGCATGTCGAAAGACATGGCACTAAAACGACTTTATTCATTAGAGAGGAAATTTGCAATAAATCCTGATTTAAAAAGTCAATATGCAGCTTTCATGAGAGAATACATAACATTAGGTCATATGGAACCTATAAACTCTTATGATTGTCTAGAGTCCGAGATTTCTAATTCCTATTACCTACCACACCATGCGGTCATTAAAGAGTCCAGTTTAACAACAAAGTTAAGGGTAGTATTTGACGGTTCTGCGAAAACTACGACAGGTGTAAGTTTAAATAATAACCTTCTAGTAGGTCCCACCATTCAAGAAGAATTATTTTCAATACTACTTAGATTTCGGTCGCACAAATATGTTTTAACCGCGGACATAACAAAAATGTATCGTCAAATACAAGTTGATCCACTAGACCGTGATTTTCAACGAATTCTCTGGCGTGAAAATCCAATGGAAAAAATTGAAACATACAGACTAACCACGGTCACTTATGGTACTTCGTCAGCACCGTTTTTAGCTATACGATGTTTACACCAATTAGCCACTGATGAGCAAACAAATTATGCTAATTAAAATTCGCGATCAGCTGATTATAGTTTTACTTAAAGGAGGTTTTGAGTTAAGAAAATGGTCCTCAAATAACACACAATTATTACCCAATATACAAGGTCAAAGTCAAAACATAAACATTAATATAGATAAGAATTTCGACACAAAAACTTTAGGTTTGACGTGGAATTGCAAATTAGATTCATTTAAATATTCCTTAAATAATGAAATACCTCATTCGCGGGTTACAAAAAGAATCATTTTATCTACCATTTCTCAAATATTTGACCCATTAGGTTTGATTGGTCCTATTTTAATTAAGTATAAGATTATTATACAGAGACTTTGGTCATTAAAATCCAATTGGGATGAATCCATTCCATCAGAATTACACACAATGTGGCTCCAATATATTCATGAATTATCAAAACTAAATGAGATCCAAATACAAAGACAAGTCCTATGTGACAGTCCAATTAGTATAGAGATTCACGGGTTTTGTGATGCGTCAACTTCTGCATATGGTGCATGCATCTATTTAAGATCTGTAAATCTTAAAAGCGAAACCTATGTCCAACTATTATGTGAAAAGTCACGAGTTGCTCCATTAAAAACAATTTCTGTACCAAGATTAGAATTATGCGGAGCTCTGCTTCTGACACGTCTTTTGTCAAATCTTCACTTTCAAACACGACATTTAATAAAATTTATTTATGGTCCGATTCAACTATCGTTTTATCATGGTTAAATACTTGTCCATCCGAATTAAAAACCTTTATAGCTAGTAGAGTTTCGGAGATCCAAAATTCGTCTAAATCCGCGATATGGAGACATATTCCCACCGAACATAATCCAGCAGATATCATTTCTCGTGGGCTCTCCCCTAACCAGTTATTAGAATCAAAATTATGGTGGCACGGTCCTGTATTTTTACGGCAATCTTTGCAACAATATCCTGAATTTAAATACGCCCCTGTAAAGGATATTCCTGAAAAACGCCCACAAATTTGTCTAACCGCGACGGTTCATAAGAATCCTGTACTTATTAAATACTCGTCGTTCTCAAAGTTGCAAAGAGTGATTGCCTACTGTTTACGATTTATACATAATTGTCGAGTCAAAGTAAATAAATCAAAGGATTACTTATCATGTTTAGAACTCAACAACGCTACCAAACGCATCATAGAACTCGTTCAATATGAATTATTTACTAAGGAACTTACACAGTTAAAAAGAAACGGACATGTTTCAAACGAAAGTAACATGTTAACATTAAATGTTTTTCTCGATGAGAACGAATTGATTAGAGTTGGTGGGCGTTTAAATAATGCACCTATTTCATACAATCAAAAACACCCAATACTTTTACCAAAAACCCATTTCGTAACTGAACTTCTCATTATTCAAGAACATGTCAAACAATTACACAGCGGTCCTCAATTAACTTTAGCATGTTTGAGACATACATATTGGATAATATCTGGTCGAAGTATAGTACGTAAGGTTTTACATAAGTGCATAACCTGTTTTCGCACAAAACCAGTTATTTCCCAACAATTAATGGGTAATCTGCCGAGAGCTAGAATTGTACCAGCTCGCCCCTTTTTGCATTGCGGCGTTGATTACGCAGGTCCAATTTTAATTAAAGACGGTTTTGGTCGAACTCCAAGGGTAATAAAGTCCTACATATCATTATTTGTATGTTTATCAACTAAGGCAATTCACTTAGAATTAGTCTGCGACTTAAGTTCTGATACTTTCTTGAGCGCTCTGAAGAGATTTATATCTCGCAGAGGTAACATATCAGACATGTATTCTGATAACGGAACAAATTTTATTGGAGCAAACAATGAGTTACACGCATTAAAAGAATTATTTGATTCTGATATTTTTAAATCGCATGTCATTAGCTCACTTGGTTCAAAAAATATTAATTGGCATTTTGTTCCTCCCGGTGCTCCTAATTTTGGCGGACTCTGGGAAGCCGGTGTAAAATCGGTAAAGTATCATTTAAAACGAATTATTGGCAATACAATGTTAAATTATGATCAGATGTACACACTATTGACTCAGATTGAAGCCTGTTTAAATTCCCGTCCCTTGATTCCTTTGTCCAATGATCCAAACGATCTATCTGCATTGACACCTAGACACTTCCTAATTGGAGATTCACTCACGGCCCCGGTTGAACCAGATTTGACGTATGTACGAGAAAACAGACTATCAAAATGGCAACGAATTCAACAGTTGTTGCAACATTTTTGGAAACACTGGTCCAACGAGTATCTGAGCAATTTACAGTCAAGATCAAGGTCCAGATCTACTCCGCATCTCAATTTAAAAAATGGCACAATCGTTGTTTTAAAGGATGATAACTTACCACCGTTGCATTGGCGACTAGGACGAATCGTCGAAGTTCATCCAGGAAAAGACGACAAGGTGCGCGTTATCAGTGTTAAAACGCACGCAGGAGTGCTAAAACGACCTATTTCAAAGGTGTGTGTGCTACCGATTCCAGACAACGACATAGACTCTCTATAATTTAAGTTTATATCGTATTTATCCTATTTTAGTATTTCATTAATCATGTATATCTCCATGTTTTATTTAATTTTCATTTTTATACTCTAGAATTAGTTTTGTATCTAATAACATCAAGTCATATTTATTTCGAAAGCAGATCCTTTCAAGGTGGGCGGCATGTTGAGTATTACATATAATAAATTAAAATTTGTATTTTCCATTTCCTGCATAAACTAATTTAATTGCAATGTTTATTATCGTACTTAAGATTTAATTTACCTACTTCTAAGAAGGGTCTCCTTTCAAATTAAAACTATTGCAGACAAACTTTTATTTATTGCCTGGGTTCTTACTATGGGTAATTAGGAAGGGCTAGCCTTGCAAAACTGTAAAATTAGAATTCATTATCAACACAGCAGCCTAGCTGCATACATCGTTCATTCTAACAACCATTATGTTATTTTTATTTAAGTGTTTGTAAATATATTTGTTAAGTTGAAGCTTTGCTGTTTTACATAAATCAGTCCATGGTCCTTCGAAATTACATCAAAAACTAGTAAAGTGTTTATACATTTTACACGGGGTTAAGCAACCTAATAACCCCAACATAAAATAGGAAAATTATTTGCTGTAAGTATACCGATTTGAAGGAACTTCTATGACCTGTGTGCTTCCTATATCGTGGATAAAAACGGACAGGTATATGTTAATTTTTCTGTTTTGAGGTTATATTGAATTTATGTGATTTATTTTCGTTCTCAGGTAAAATATGACAGTAAAAAAGCCACCGAGTATATCAAAACCTAACAAAAAATGGCCATTATATAAAGTACATCCCGTTTGTAATAAAACTTTTGGTTAGTATTATACATTCTTAGAATTACAATAATACCTGTCATTGTATTAACATTTTTTTTCTTATTTTAGAATCGTATAGTGTAGCTTATAAGGCAGAATCTTTACTCCTGGAAAGAAATTTAGACTCGACAGATATTGAAAATTTGCAAAGCCCGAAAGTAATTTTAAATAAAAAACGAAATCGTCGACCTGTGCCTGCTTTACTCCCAGGTGAAGCTGACTCGACAGATGGATCAAGTGATAATTCACATGATTATCCATCTGATTCACCACCAATGTCAAGTGTTGAAAAGCCTGCTCCAATATCTTCACCAAAACAATTATACTGTTTAGGACAAAATTCAAATGTTAAAGGTGTAGCCAAACAAATAAACAGCCAAGTTATGCAGAGTGAATTAATGGTATCTGAACGTGATGTTACAATAAGTTCTTATGTTTCTAATATATCTCCCGGTGAGCCTGATGAGGTTTTTAATGAAAATGAGATAAATACAAATGAGTATGTAATAAATACAGTTAATATAGCATCAGATATCCAAATTAAGCAGTTGACAGATATGGTGGAAAATCTCACTTCAATAATACACGAACAGAGCCAAAGAATTGAGATATTAACGGATGTAGTTAAGAAATTATCAACTAAAATGAAATTTAAAAACGGAGAAAATATAATAGGGGATTCATCTAACATAAGAACTTTCAATTGGGCTTCTTTTAAACTAAGCTTATTTGCAGAAATCATTTTTATTTCAATTAGGAGGAACTAATTTAAAAAGCACAATTAAATTTCAAATCAGAGAACTGTACTCTTGACATTACAATCAAAGATGAACTATTCTGGACGTGAGGGTAATACGCCACAAACAATTTACAACAAACCAAAATTTAGGGACTTGTTCGGTAAATAATTCAGAAATATTACATATTTCTTTATTATTTCAGAAGTAATGCAAATGAATAGCAACAAAGCCCAGACCGAAGCAGTAGATGAGGACATGTACCATATGCAACATGTGGGTGACATGCGAAGTGCAAAAAGAGCTGCAGATAAAATAAGCCACAACTCATAATTAATGAGCTAAATTTAAATAATACAAATATTACTCTACTTAGTTTGATAAATAATACCGAAGCTTAATATCTCTTTCATTTTAAAAATATTCTTCAAGATTTTCTTAGAAATGTACATTATTACTTTAAGTCGCCAGCAGTTAGTTTATTTTTTTATTATTTCAGTTGAGAGTTTTATATAATGTGAGTATTTTAAAATAAAAAAAATTGTCATTTCTATACTATTTGATTTATAGCTCTGTTTATTAGGCCAAAAGCCGAAATCAATTTTTTTACCCACTTATTCACAATCGATCCGATTTTGTTGAAGTTTTCGATACTTCGAAATGCAATACAATATTCTTTCAAAATTGAACACCACCCCCCGCCCCCCGTGTGCCTCTTCTACCTTAACTCCCCTGTTATGAAATTGTGAGATGACCTCAGTATCTATAAAAAGGTCTAGTAAGTGTTAGCAATTAGAAATATTATTTACTTACTGTTTCATAATCATGTTTTTCTTATTTCACATGTCAAAAACACCTCAAATTTAGTTTACCTTTTAATTTTGCTTAAAAATATCAATATTTTAATTACCAGCTCATAGTTACCTCTTTAAACAGATGTGTTTGATTTAGCTAACAGTGTTTAATAGATATTAAAGTATTTATTGTTTTTGTATTATTGCCAAAAATAAAACAGAAAAAGGTCTATTTTATTTATTGTTTTAAAACAAAATACACTGACATTCTTTAAAAACTGTTTAATATTTATTACTTCTCATCATTTCATAAAGTGTGGATAATAGGTACAACAAAATAATCGTTTCAGATGTACAATCGGTAGGAAGACAGCACATTTTACATAACACTGCATTCTCTGTGGTAATAAATTCCCAAAGTGTTTCCTCAAATCTTCCTATCAAAAAATAAAATTTCTGCAACTCCTTAGGTGTGCTAGTAAGAGGTCTAATGTTAATTAAACGTTGACCACCAATTATTGTTGCACTATTATTCGGTGTTTTTTTAAAGTACTTAACACGAATCACTTTTTTACTTTGCAACATTATACAGTTGCACTTTTTAAATCTGCTCGGATCATAACATTATAGAACTGTGCTGTACTGAATGAGCTAGTTCCTTCTGTATAATGGAACAAAACAGGTCATGGGGTTTTATTTTTCTGTCTTGGATTATCTTACATGTTTGATGCACTCTAGTCATTTCACTAATTATATTACTGCACTGTTCGAGTGGACGATTGAAGGAATGTAACATCTTTTTAATTTTTTCTATAAAAGCTTCATTCAAGTAGCAGCTATTTGCATCCAAAGGGCCTAGGTTTTTCGCATCTTGTGCTATATGAAGTAAACCATGTATATTATACGTAGCATGCAATGAACCATGGAGCTTTATAAAATGTTCTACAAAATAAACTAATAAGCTGTGGGCATAGTTATTATAGGTGCTATAGTATAAATGAGGGGTTAAAATTCTTACTGCAAGACTCAGAGACATAAAATGTTTATATGTAGATTTTGGTAAAACATTTCTTAGCACTACAGGTCCAGTATCAGTAAAAATATTCTGCATTCTGATGCTTTCAAAAAGTTCGCATATTTAAAAGTTCTTGGTTTACGCTGAAAGTCGGTTGGTGTATACACACAGCATTTTGTAAAACGATTGTAAACTACAGCAATTTGAGAAGCATTCATTTTTTGTGGCCCTGGTTTGCCCAACCAAATTTTAATAATTTTTTTAACTATACTTTCATCAATCAAGTGCATTTTATCTAAGGGAAAAGATTTTATCATATCAATTGGGAGACGTTCAAGTACAGTGCGTTGTTTATTCATATTGTGTTCGAAGTCATCTTCACCTGACAATGTAGTTCGTGATCTGAAAGTAGCATCAGTTCTTAGTTGAATATTAATATCAGTATAGACAATTTTAGAACTGTCATTTGGACATTTAAAGCTTCTACCCTTTATAAAACATTTTCTTTCTTTCATTAAATATAATTTTAGTAAGGTGGGAGAAGTAACTTCCCCTTACCCCCCATACCTCTGGGTAATACAATGTTGGCAGCTAAAGTGGGATTAAAAAAGGGCTAAAAATGGATTAAAAGGGTTAAAAATTAATTAAGGGTTAGAAATTAAATTAATAAAAAGAGTTATAATTATTTAACAGTGTCTAGAGATAGAATTAACTTAAAACATTTTATTTTATTCTTGCCTAAAATTTATTTACTATTTTATTTTGTTTTGTTAATAACATTTTTCTTAAATGTAGGAGCATTTAATATTTTAAAGTGGTATAAAATCACAATAATCATTGATTACTTTATTAATTTCAATTTTATTTTATGATCTAATGGTAGGGAGCACCCGAAAAAATAAATAAATAAAGTTTCGTATAATTAGTTATAATAAATAGGTGTAGAACATGGCGGATCCAGTAGCAAATGCAAATGATGTGGTACAACCCCCGGTGTTGGGACAAAGAGTAACTTGGGGTAAGATAGCGAATACTGTCGAACAATTTTCTGGTAGATAAGATGTAAAAAGATATTTTGAAAAGATTGAACAGCGATCTAAACTAGACGAATGGCCCGAACAGACAACTCTAAATATTGTAAAATTCAGATTAATAGGAGACGCTTACAATTTCTTTAAAACCGACCCAAATTTAGACACGACAACATATGTTGATTTCAAAGCCAAATTTATTAAAAGATTTTCGCCAGTAAAAATACCGGGGCAGGCACTTATAAAATTGAATAAATGCTTTCAAAGACATGAGACCGTTGACCAATACGCAACGAGAATTAAATTGCTAAGGGTAGAAATACTTGAAGAAGATATGACCGTAGCTACAGCTGAGGAGAAACCGGGTTTAGTTAAGAAAATTGATCAATTAGTGTTAAACCAATTTACTACGGGGTTGAACAAAAACTTATTAAAATATTGTGGAACAGTTTTTATGCGTGAAAATAACTTGACAATTGACAGAGCCCAAGAACTCGCCAAAATGGAGGAACTTAACGACATCATGTTAAAACCGCGTCAAGTAACTCAAGTAATGAATGTTAATGATATGCAGTGTTACCGATACAATAGACTGGGACATTTGGCAAAAAGTTGTTTTTCGGGGAATAGTAATTTTAGGGGAAACAACAGGAATCCGAACAATCCTAATTTTCGGAGAAATAGTGGCGGAAATTCTTACGGAAATCGATACGATAGAAATAATCGAAATTTGACTTATGATGGACCAAATAGACCAGACAATTTTAGACAAAATTAGGTAAATAGGAATCAGAGGGAAAATAACTATCAGACAGATAGGGGTAGCTATCAAAATAATTTTAGGGGAAATTATCGAAATAATATTAGGTCAGATACGCAGGACGAGACGAATCAAAGAAGTACAGGGGCTATACCAAGGAGGCCATTATTAAATTCCGCTACAGGTTCTGCGACAAGTTATAACAATCCACATTTAAACTCGGAGGTCGTTCCTTCATTGCCTCAAGGGGGAGCGAAGAATTAAATTGCGAAAGTGGTTATGATATAAACTTAAATAATAATGCATACGCTTTACGAATCCCGCAAATTCATTTTGATGTAATTAATTCGGCAGGTTATGTTCAACTTTTTATAAATAATATTTTAATGGAATTTTTAGTAGATACGGGATCAGTTGTTTCAATGATTAAAAATAATTATTTGAGTAATGAATATAAAATTTTAGAGCGACCCGATATCAAATTAACTGGTGTCACAGGCCATGTTATTCCAATTTTAGGTACTACTTTTGCCAAAATTAATTATAATAATTTTTATATAGGGGATGTTGAATTAATTGTTTGTAATGACCAGGTACCATTAGGCATTGCAGGAATTTTAGGTAGAGATTGTTTTGTAAAAAATAAGGTAAACATTTGCTACGGTAGAAATATGTTGAGCGTAGGTAATATTAAAATACCGCTTTTATCAATAAGTAATTTAAGAGGCGTAAACGATAATTTACCAGTACATAAAGATGAATTAAATAAGGACATAATTGATACGGAAGATATACCAATGAATAAAGATTTTTAGTGTAGATGTTGGGAGAGAACATAAGAATTTTATTAGTGTTATGGAAAATAGGGAATATACGAGGGAAAATAATTCTTTTCCACTTGCGGCAAAGAGTTTTTCGACAGATTGCGAGGTAGAACAGATTATTAATCCAGAAAACTCGGAAAAAGGTGATTTTTGTCTTACTGCGGTACGGATTCGATCGAAAAGGTACGGGAACGAACAAATAATTGCCGATAATTTTATAGGAAACTATGGGAGATGTACAGGGGAAAATAATAATAGGTTTACGAGTAATGATGTTAAGGGAGATAATAATAATGATGATATGAATAAAGAGTTAAGAGGTGCGTTTTGTAACGGCGAAATAAGTGGAGAAATAAGTTTTATGAATAAAGATGACAATGATGTTGTAATAGGAGATACCTATAGCGATAAAAATAAAGAGGAAATAGGAGATATCTGTTATAATGATGTAAGTACTGAGGTAATAAATAGTAAACCAGAGAAATTTGAGGTGAGTCATAGTTGTAATGAAAATGATAACAATGTTGAGAAAAGTAACACTAGTAGTATTAAGGGAAAATTTGAAGATAACATAAATAAATGGGAGGTGAAATATGTAAGTGAAAATGAAGGTAAAAATCAAGTAATAAATACAAGGGAGTCAGTAAGTGATATTACGTATAATGAGATTAAAAGCAAAATAGGTGAGAATGAATTTGATAGCAACGATAATTTTTCTCGTGACGTAAATAATAGGGAATTAAATAAAACTGAGCATATTATACAAATAATAGGTCGAACTGTAAACCCCAGAGAAATAGGTAAAAGTGGAAAAAATAAACAAAAAATAGGGCATCATGAAATTTCTAAGCGTACTGACATAATTAATTCTGAAATAAATCATGAGATTTTTGACCGTACTGGTATAGGTACATCTGAAATAATTTCAAGTATAGCGACGCATGATATTATCGAAAACGAAAATAACTTTTGTACGTATCGGAATGAATCAAATCGCAATGGGACCGGATATGGGAGCGCCGCGATAAGAAATTATAGCCTAAATAAAGTTAACTCCAAAGCTGTGGGAAACGACTTTAACCAAAATGGCTTAATCAACAGTTTTAACGAAACGAATATTACGCCTGAAATAAATTCAACAAATAATAAAAGACCAATTACTTCGTGTAATGCTATTTTATGTGAGGATATTTTAATACCACCTAATTGTGAAACTAATTGCGCTATAAAATTAAGGAAAAATTTGAATGGTGACACGATATTAGTCGAACCAAAAAGTTTAGATGTACAGGGCGTTTACGCAGCATGTACTTAATGGGGCCACAAAATTTAAATATTCGGATAACAAATATGAATAAATTTCCTGTAACTGTAAGAGAAAATTGCATTGTCGGAACTGCCGAACCATATTTGGAAAAAATAAATTTACCATGTTCTAATTCTAAAACAAATAAAGTAGATATTTCTGATTGTGACTGGATATATGATGAATTCGATCATTTAGACGAGGATAGTAGAAATTTATTATGTGAATATAGGCAAGTATTTAGTCAAGGGAAAAAAATCTTATCCAATACTTATGACGTAGAGCATCAAATAATAACCGAAGACGTTTTGCTTATTGCCAAGAAGCCATATCGAGTTCCGTATTATCAGAGGGAAATTTTAAGAAAAGAAATTGGTAGACTATTAGAGACAGGGGTAATTAGACATTCTCAATCCGCTTGGAGTGCGCCAGTAGTTATCGTGAATAAAAAGAATGAAGATGGAACTAATAAAATTCGAATGTGTATCGATTATAGAGCCTTAAACGCTGTAACTAAACGAGATTTTTATCCTTTGTCAAATTTAAACGAAACTTTAGAACTTTTTGGTAAATCTAATCTATTTAGCACGTTTGATGTTAATAATGCCTATCATCAAATTCCCTTATCTAAAGATGCCATAGAAATATCAGCTTTTAGTACACCAGATGGACACTACGAATATACTAGGATGCCTTTTGGGTTGGTAAACGCACCCTCAACATTTCAAAGATTTGCTAACAATATGCTAGCCGGTTTGACCACAGAAATGTGTATGGTTTATTTAGATGACATTATTGTTTCTAATTCAAAGGGAGTAGCTGATCATATAAGACAGTTAGCTTTAGTTTTTCAACGACTAATCGGTGCTAATATAACGCTTAAACCTAGTAAATGTAAATTTTTATTAAAAGAAGTCAAATATTTGGGTCATGTTATTTCTGATGAAGGTATTAAACCAGATCCACAAAAAATAGAGTGTATAAATTCATACCCGATACCGAAAAATGTAAAAGACGTACGAGCATTTTTAGGCTTAGCAGGATGGTACAGAAAATTTATTGAGAACTTTTCAGAGGTGGCTTTACCACTAACTAACCTTACGAAAAAAGGACAAAAATTCGAAATTACACCTGAAGTGTTAGATTCTATTGATAAATTAAAAAGGGCTATCACATCAGATTCCATATTAATATATCCAGATTTTGATCAACCATTTATTCTAGCCACGGATTCTAGTGATTTTGGAACCGGAAGTATTTTATCTCAATTAAGGAACGCGTTTGAAAGACCGATTGCTTTTGCGAGCAGAAAGTTTAATAAAGCTGAGAAAAATTATACAGTGACTGAGAAAGAATGCCTTGGCATAATGGCCGGGATTAGAGCCCACAAATGGATGCTTTATGCGAAAAAGTTCACAATTGTTACTGATCACCGACCTTTAAAATGGCTACTTAATCTCAAAGACCCTACTTCACGTTTAGCCAGGTGGGCGTTACTTTTAAGCGAATACGATTTTGATATAGTACATAGACCGGGAAGAAAACACGGAAACGTCGACGCGCTTAGTAGAATTTGTAATATTGAAACTGAAAATAATCTTAATGATATTAATTCTATTATAGAACAAATTAATAAAGCTAATTATGAAAACCCAGACGTACTAGAGGTAAAAAGTGATTTATTTAGTTGTCCGGAGTATTTTTCGTTGGCTCACTGTGTATCACAAGACTTTCATATGAGTAAAGGGATAGCAAAAATGTTTAAACAATATTTTGGTAGTGTTGACGAGCTAGTAGCGCAGAATAAAAATTTAGGAGAAGTTGCTGAAATTATATTACCAGAGAGAAATATTTACTACATGGTAACTAAAACTAGAAAAGATCGTATAGTACATGCGAATAAACTTAAACTGTATAATTCAACTGATATTGAACTATGCGGAAGAAAATATAAACAATTTAGAACCTCAAGAAAGTGAGGACGATACTTATCAAAACACATTAGAAATATTACCTTTTTGTAACAATCCGTTAGAGACTATTATAGAAGACGTTAGGGACGAGGAAGTGCCGCAACCGTTGGGACGCTCCACTCGCATACGTAAACCACCGGATAGGTTAAATTTATAATTAGAGTTTTTTTTTATTTTTAGACAAACAATGTTGTCTTTCATTTGAAATATACATATGATAGGATGAGACCAATTTAAATTCAAAAACCAATAGGTTTACCAGATGTTATAATTGTAAAATAACACAACATAAGTTCTGTTTCATTGTAGGAAAAACAACTTAATTATAAACTTTTATGTGATAAAGTTTCTCACAGTAAAACCGGATGTTTAACGAGGAAGATTAATCCTTATGCTTTATTCGAAACTGATATGAATTTTGCTGACAGTGGAATAGTCTTTGTGTACAAATATTATTGACAGTCCACTCTCTCATATGTTCGCGGTCCTTATAAACCACAGGTATACACAATCTAATTACTAAGTTTTAATATTGTATTTAACTTTGATTCTTATATAATAATTGTCATGATGTTTTTGCTCTTCGTAATGTTATTGTTGTGCTTAAACAAAAGTGTCGCGTTAGTGGCATATGATTGCATGGACCCAAGGATAAACATTTCCGTAATTTCTATAAAAGACGTTGCCTCGTGTCCAAATCCAGTGACGGACTATAACCAAAAAACTATTAAAGTTGCCGTGCTACAAAAGGACGAAGTTAAACAAGTTGCGGTAAAATCGTGCCTTATCGAAGTAACTCGAATAATAACCTATTGTGGGATGCATAATCACAGCTCAGTGGTAAAAAACGGACTTTATAATTATATTCATCAAGTGAGAAGCAAATCATGCAGGGATATCCATAGACATAAAACACTTTTAATCTATAACCGTCTTATAAGTCAAATATTAATTAATGGAACGACGAGTGAATCTATTACCATAGTCAGTTCAGTTGACTCAGAAGGGAAATGCTACGGAGGAAATTTTGTTGAAAATGGAAATAAATGGAATAATGTCATTGTCCTAGCTACCATCAAAATTACTACAAAGAATTATAGGGCACCAGTAAAATTAATCGAAAACGAAGTCAGTCTAGTGGGCGGAGTCACATGTCCATATATTCAAGGATACTGTTTCGATTTAACCTTTGGAGAAACTACATGGAATTTAGATATAGGAAAGACGTGCGAAGAAGACTTAATGATACTGTATAGGGGAGAAGCTCGATTAATTACCGAGAAAAATTCAAGGAAATATTTAGTTGTTGAACAGGATGCTAAAGTGTTTGGGTTAACCGTAATAAGGAAAAATCATATCTGCAGTTTAAACGTTTGGACTACGGAACATCCACAAATTATAGTTATAGAAGAAAGTAAAGAAAATATTGACAGAAAATTTAAATTGGGACACCCAGTACAAAATATTAATTTGATGATGTATGTTAACAATAAATTCTTATATGTAGAACAGGCTTATAAACGATCAATCCAAAATTTGTATAGTGATACCGTGTATCGTAGATGTTTGGCACACAGAGAAATTCTTATTAACCGTTTAACCATGGCACCACTAACCCCTTCAGCTATAGGGATGTTAATAAAGAAAAACGTAGGATATACATGCAGAGTTTTAGGAGAGGTACTATATATCATGAAATATTGAAATGTGTTCCCAAGACAGTAGAGATAAGAAGAACCGACCATTGCTATAATGAATTACCAATTTCTATTAATAACCAGTCATATTTTATGTCAGCTGTAACTCATATAATCCAGGCGCATGCAGAAGAAATTGAGTGTAATTTTCTAACACAACATCTTTACCAAATTGATGGCCAGTGGATCGGTTTAACTCCACAACCAGTTATAAAAGATCCCCCAAGAAAAATTGAAGTCAAACCTGAAAAACGTTTAAAATTTACCCCGATACAGCCTATTAATTCCAGCGGCGTGTACACCGTGGAGGAAATAAATAAAGCCCAGAGAAGCCTTGCTTTCGGAAGTGAAAGATCTGCAGTGGAAAATATTATTGCTAGAAGAGTAGCCGGTTTTGAGGTGAATAACCAAGGATTTTCAACTTTAAATATTTTTGAGAAAGCGGACTTAGAAAAGTTAGCACGAACAACCCTAGAGAAAATATGGGGATGGTTCACGGATATTGGAATATTTTTTAGCGGAACCATGGGATTCTATGTTGTTTGTAGAGGAATAAAATACGTAGTAGAAGTTATAATCAATGGATTCCATTTATATCCATTGGTTGGATTTAGTTTTACCCTGTTGGCCAGCTTATGGAGTACTTTGACAATGTGGGTAGCCCACCATAGAACTAAGCAATCCAATACACCAGAGCAACCCAGCACATCAACCACAGATAAGGAACAATGTCTACAGGTACCAGATAAACCTACTAGCCCAGCAGGACTTTACCCTGATGTACACTGGACAGAGAAAGAGAAAATGACGTCGTAAGTGCGTGCATAACGCGTTTTAACCATTCGCAAATGTCGAGTGCGGGCATAGCCTTTTACTCGAAAACAAAGCAACGGAACTACAATTAAAAGACTTTATTTGAGAGACTAATTTTATTATTATATATGCTATATAATTGAAACAATTATTTTATTTTATTATTATTTTATTTTTTTTTAAATTGGGTATACCTGGAGGAACAAAGTTAGGTGTATACCAGAATATAGGATACACATATAAATATACAAGTAAAATATGGAACTGTTATACTACATAAGGGAATGAAAGAATGAAATGAATGAAACTATCATTATATTAGTAGTGCGTGATTCTGTTTTGGAAATATGTACTGTCCAAATATATAAGGATGAATGATGGATGAATGAGATAGAGTTAAGTAAAAAAGACTGCTACTTGTGGAAGTAAGCACTCTTTTCTTTTGGGGAGAGCATTGTAACACTCTGTATATATATATATATATATATATATATATATATATATATATATATATATATATATATATATATATATATATATATATATATATATATATACCGATAAATGGCACGCAATGGAGCCCGGAGACGGATGGGCCGCTTCTGAGCCCGGCACTTGTAAGGAGTTTAGGCGTGTATACTTTTCTTTTAGCGCTTTAAAATCATTGAAAACCTATAGAGGGGAAAGCAGAGGGGTAAAGATTTGCATACAGTATTGTCGGTAGAAACATTTATTACCTTGTGAAACCCAAGAATGTATCTTTAAAACGTTAAGAAGCCTACTTGTATAAAAATATATAACGCCGAGTCGCTGTGAAGCCCAGCGATGTTGTCACGTCCACTCATAGCAACTCGCTTCGACGGTATACTGCTATCTATTTTTAGATTCAAGGTTAAGTTCTAAATAATATGTAAATATTCTACAATAGTGGTTTCTTGATTTTCGGGCTTCTCATAGTATTGTTTGTGCCACATATATATTATAATGAGATCTGAAACTGGATTGCTCTTTGAACAGATCCGGTGAAGGGTTGGGGGTAAATAGGGGTAATTAGGGGGAAATAAGTAAAGCAAGCTGGTAAGAGTACAGAAAATTGAAATTCGGTGTAGGTACTAGAAGCCAAGGCCTCAAATTTTTTTATAATATTTTCCATCCTCCCAACAACCCGCCACTCCATTATTAAAAGAGCTGATAAAATAAAATTGAGATATTCACTTTAAATTTGGTATACGTATAAATTATAATGACATTTGGAACTAGATTATATTTTGTGGTTATTCAGTTGAAGGGTTGGGGGTTAATTAGGGGTAAATAGGGGAAAATAAGTAAAGCAAGCTGGTGAAAGTCCAGAAACTTTATATTAGGTATATGTACTAGAAGTCAAGGCCTCAAATTTAATAATATCTTTCAATCCCCCACTCCTACTCCACTATTAAAGGGGTTGATAGAATAAAATTGAGATATTCATTTGAAATTTGGTACACGTATGTATTATAATGACGTCTGGAACTAGATTATATTTTGAGATGATTCCCTTGAAGGGTTGGGGGTTAAATAGGGGAAAATAAGTAAAGCAATCTGGTAAGAGTACAGAAACTTGAAATTAGGTGTATGTACTAGAAGCCAAGGCTTCAAATTTTTTTGTAATATTTTTCAACCCCCCACCACTCCTACTCCATTATTAAAGGGGCTGATAAAATAAAATTGATATATTTACTTGAAATTTGGTACACGTATGTATTATAGCGACATCTGGGGTTGGGGTTTAGTAGGGCTATATAGGGGAAAATAAGTAAAGCTAGCTAGTAAGAGTACAGAAATTTGGGATTTGGTGCATATACTAGTGTTGATAAAATGAAACTGAGATTTTCACTTGAAATTTGGTACACGTATGTATCATAACGACATTTGAAACTAGATTATATTTTGACATTATTTCGTTGAAGGAGTGGGGGTGGGGGTAGGTAGAGGTAAGTGAGGAAAAAATAACTAAAGCAAACCGATAAGAATACAGAAACTTAGATTTGCTGTATATACTAGAAACCAAGGCCTCAGATTTCTTTCTAATATTGTTCTCCATTATTAAAGGAATTGATGGCATAAAATTGAGATATTCACTTTAAAGTTAGTACATGTATGTATTGTAATGACTTCTGAGCTTTAATTATTTTCCCCTATTTACTTCTATTTAACCCCCAACCCTTCAACGGAATCATCTCAAAATATAATCTAGTTCCAGATGTCGTTATAATATATACGTCTACCAAATTTCAAGTGAATATCTCAATTTTATTTTGTCAATCCCTTTAACAATGGAGTGGGTTGGTGGGGGATTGAAACATATTATAAATAATCTGAGAACTTGGCTTCTAGTACATGCACCGAGTTTCAAGTTTCTGTATACTTACCGGGTTGCCTTACTTACTTTCCCATATTTACCCCTATTTAACCCCCAACCCTTCAGCGAAATCATCTCAAAATATAATCTAGTTCCAGATGTTATAATACATACGTGTACCAAATTTCAAATCAATATCTCAATTTTATTTTATTATAATACATACGTGTACCAAATTTCAAATCAATATCTCAATTTTATTTTATCAACCACTTTAATAATGGAGTAGGGGTAGTGGGGGATTGAAAAATATTGTAAAAAAGTCTAAGGTTTTGGCTTCTAGTACACACATCGACTTTCAAGTTTCTGTACTCTTACCAACTTGCTTTACTTATATTCCCCTATTTACCCCTAAATAACCCCCAACCCTTCAATGGAATCATCTCAAAATAGAATTTAGTTCCAGATGTCGTTATGATACATACGTGTACCAAATTTCAAGTGAATATCTCAATTTTATTCTATCACCCCCTTTAATAATGGAGTAGAGATGGTGGGCGGTTGAAAAAATTATAAAAAAATTTGAAGCTTTGGCTTCTAGTACATACACCGAATTTCAGAATACTGTACTCTTACCAACTGGCTTCACTTATTTTGCTCTATTTACCCCTATTTAACCCCCAGCCCTTCAACGAAATCATCTCAAAATATAATCTAGTTTCAGATGTCATTATAATACATACGTGTACCAAATTTCGAGTGAACATCTCAATTTTATTTTACCAACTCTTTCAATATTGGAGTAGGGCGTGGTGGGAGGTTGAAAAATATTATATAAAATCTGAGGCCTTGGCTTCTAGTACGTACACCGAATTTCAAGTTTCTGTACTCTTACCAGCTGTGTTTACATGTTTCCCCCGATTTACCCCCCCCCCTTCACCATATATCTTCAAAAGACAATCCAGTTCCAGATATCGTTATAATATATACGTGTACAAAATTTCAGGTCAATATCTTAAACCGTTCCGGAGAAAACGCGCGGACAAAAAAGTTACAGACAGACAGAAAAGACCTTTTTCGCTCAAATTTAAAATCTCGATGTTTCATGACATTCTAAACCTATTTCAAGAAAAATAAAATAAAATATTTTTACGATTACTATACTTCCAATCCACTACGTGAATGTGGAAGTAAAATACATTATTAGGTAATTATTGGTAATTTTTTATTTTTTCTATGCCAGTATTAAAGAGTTTTTTAGATAAAAGTAAAATGAAAATTAAAAAGACAGGTATTAGGGGAAACTGGACTTCGGAACAGAAAACAATTATAAGGACTGCTTTTCCCCTTTAACATTATTTGTGCTTTTCTCTTAATTTAGCAGTTTTCAGAGAAATGTTCATTAAGCAAAAATATGTGCATGTCAATAATCCTAACCCCATTGATAAATAAAATTTCTACGTAACATAACAGGTTAAAAAGTAAATCTTAATACAGTATGTACAACGTATACAGGGTGTCCATGGATGTGTTTGGCAAGATACGAAAAAGTGTAAGCCTTTATAAAAAATTTTGCTTGCAAGAAAATAAACTTGACATTTATTTAAGTTTTTTTGCTGGCCCTTAAAAAATACAAAAACGTAAAATTTTGTCTGCATATCTATTTGTCACTTTTCTCAAAAGTTATAAGCATTTGCTTTAATTTAAACCGTGACTCGAAATCCAAAATTTAAGTTAAAAATTTTAAGTTTAAAAGTAACGAGTATTAAGAGCACATTATATTTTACTCTCACAGTCAAAACATTTTAAATAGAAACCCAATGTAAGAATAGCCCTTTATTTATTTATATTTTTATTGAAGTGTTATTGTACTTTCCAAGTTTTTAAACATTTTCTTGTTTGTTTTAAAGTTTTTTTCTTTAAATTAGGATTTGATATTTAGTTTAAATATGTTTGTATTTGCCACATCAAATTGGGTTTTTCAAGATTTACGTATGAATTTTAGAATTTTAGATTTTCTAATAATTTGATCTTAAAATAAATAATTTAAATATTATTTTGTATTATTTATAGATACGTCACTACATAAGTAGGCTATTGATATTTTATTCTATGGGGAATTCAGACCAATATTTTTGTCTTTTAAATTTTCATTGCACTTCATTTTCGAAAAAAAACTAAATAACCTTTGCTCTGCACATCTGTAAAATTTATTGCGAAATACTGAAAGTATATTAATATCGCAAACAATTAAATGCCGAGCAAAAAAGTATACTATGCTCGTTGTAAAACCCGACCTCATATTCATGAAAATATATTTTTCGCACGTTGTCGAGCTTAGCAGTGTTGTCAAGTATAGGGCCAGGTAACGGTACGTTTAAATGAACTGCTTCTAGTGTATAAATATTATACACAAAAGCGCCCTCTACAGTGAGATACTTCAAACTTTTTGTATAAGTGAATGCATAAATAGTACCTTGTGAAACCCTTCGAGAAATTTTGGCGGGGGTGTGTGGAGTACAAAGGGTATTGAATGGTTGTTATATACACGGGCCTCGTTGTGAAGCCCACAGCCGGGCTTTATAACGTCTCCTCGGGCTTCAAAACGTTTTAAAGATATATTGTACGGGCCTGTATAAGAGCGTTTATATGTCTATATATATATATATATATATATATATATATATATATATATATATATATATATATATATATATATATTAAAACAAAATATTTCTGTCTATCACCTCTATGAATCCTTATTTTCATAAGGATAGTAATCCAAACTGCAACGAATTGCTAGTCTGGCCGCGTTAAGGATAAAAATCACATTTTATCACAAAACGCTTGGTTTTGATTGAAACAAATACCAGCTGAAAGATTTATACCTAATTAAAGGCAACTCTCGCACCAGTCATCTCGGGCCACTTGCAGACTGCAGTTTCGCGCTGGTGGCGCTCGTCAGTGCAAGGCTTCGCGAGAGTTGCCTTTAATTAGGTATAAATCTTTCGGCTGGTATTTGTTTCATTCAAAACCAAGCGTTTTGTGATAAAATGTGACTTTTATCCTTAACGCGGCCAGACTAGCAATTCGTTGCAGTTTGGTTTACTATCCTTATGAAAATAAGGATTCATAGAGGTGATAGACAGAAATATTTTGTTTTAATATATTCTGCCCTCTAGAAGCATGCTATTGAACTATTACATGCACCCCATGTCGGGATATTGTTTTGATTGAGACAGATATTGACCGCTAGATGGAGCTTCCCCCATTTCGTCGTTTTGCAACGGCGAAATGTTCACTTGGGAATAATAAACTCTCGTGTCAGTCGTCTCGGGAAGCCTTGCACTGACGAGCGCCACCAGCGCGAAACTGCAGTCTGCAAGTGGCCCGAGATGACTGGTGCGAGAGTTGCCTTTAATTAGGTATAAATCTTTCGGCTGGTATTTGTTTCAATCAAAACCAAGCGTTTTGTGATAAAATGTGATTTTTATCCTTAACGCGGCCAGACTAGCAATTCGTTGCAGTTTGGTTTACTATCCTTATGAAAATAAGGATTCATAGAGGTGATAGACAGAAATATTTTGTTTTAATATATTCTGCCCTCTAGAAGCATGCTCTTGAACTATTACATGCACCCCATGTCGGGATATTGTTTTGATTGAGACAGATATTGACCGCTAGATGGAGCTTCCCCCATTTCGTCGTTTTGCAACGGCGAAATGTTCACTTGGGAATAATAAACTCTCGTGTCAGTCGTCTCGGGAAGCCTTGCACTGACGAGCGCCACCAGCGCGAAACTGCAGTCTGCAAGTGGCCCGAGATGACTGGTGCGAGAGTTGCCTTTAATTAGGTATAAATCTTTCGGCTGGTATTTGTTTCAATCAAAACCAAGCGTTTTGTGATAAAATGTGATTTTTATCCTTAACTCGGCCAGACTAGCAATTCGTTGCAGTTTGGTTTACTATCCTTATTAGTAGAGTGCAAATTAATTTCTATCTTTCCCCCCGTTGGCACTTTTAGAGTAAAATATGTGACCTTACCAGATATGTTACTTATGCCCTGTAGATTATGAATCCACTTGTCGTCAAAAAATCGTCACGAATATAAGGGCACAAATCAAAATTTTCTAACTAACCACACCACGCGATAGAGTCAATCATGAAGCGTATTTTATCCAAAAATCATTAAATTCTCTGTATAATTTCTATTTTTAAAATAAATAAGAAAACGAACTTTTGCATAGGCTTATATGGCAGTAAAAATCAAAAATCCTCATTTTCTCTGTTCGACTGCGGCTGAAAATTAATTATTTTTCGTCTACTTTTCCATTCCCACGACGATATCTCCCAAACTATTATATTTATCAAAAAAATATATTCTTTATAAAATATTTGCCATATATTTCAGATTACAATGGTTTTTAAATCAGATTTTTTGAGAATTTAATAACCAAAATATTTAATAATGTGTAGCGTCATATCAATTTTCGAAGCTTATCAGCGGCATGCGTTCGTTGCAAATTCTCGCTCTCCCACTCTTTAAAACTGTTTCAACACACCCCACTTCGCACCCGCTCTGGCCTACCGTTAGTTAGATTGGCGCATAGTAGCTCTCGTGGTTCATATTAATGAAATTTATATCTTGAAAATGATTACTATGGAATGAATAATATAAGTAGGTATATTTGTTTAATTAATAATTAATTCAGTGTTATTTCGCCTTACATAAAATTTTTGTGTAATGTATTAACACTTTATAAGAAACTCGGCAGTTCGATGTTAGCAAGATACTTTCAGCAGGTATGTATTTTTTTAACAGAATTTTCTACCATATAGGTAACTGAAGAAGAAATGAAAATGGAAAGTACTACTGATAGCGCAAGTTCGGAAAGTGAGATTGAGACAAAAATAAAATTTAAAGAAATACAGATTCGTAAAATATTATGCTTAAATTGTATGAAATCGGGCCCTGTAAACAAAGGTTTTGATAAATCGTTTGCAATATTTATTGATTGTTTAAAACTCCGTGAAAAAATAAGTAACCAAAGAGAAGATGATGTATATTCTAGAACTATGCGATTTCGAAAAACAAATCATTTTGGCTGTTTGGTTTGGCACCGAAATTGCTGTTCTAGTTTTACTGGCAAAAGAAATATGGAACATTGAAGGAGAAAAATGGAGAAAGAGAAAAAAATTAAAAACAGTTCAGATGGATGGGGTGCATGTCCAATAACTTCTTCAGGCGCGTCCTTGCGTAAAATGAATTTTTTTTCAATAAAATAGCTTTCTCAAGTAATGACTAGGAACACAGAAAGAAAAACAAGACTATTAGCCCACCAAAATCCCATAATTTTCTAAAGAATTTGTGCTAACGATTTAAATGCTATAGAAGCTAAATATCATGTTTAATATATTTCTAAAGTCACAATAGAAAATGCAAAGTTTCATGCCTCGTTTTCTGAATTATATTTTTCGTTTCTCTTTGTAGATTTAACAATTTTGACTCCTTTGCCTGTAAATGTATTTATAAGTAGTCTACTGATCTCTCTTTTAGACCTGTATCTATCCATTCTAGATACTTCTCATCATAAATTGACGACGTACCATACCCTTTTTGCTTTAAAAACCGTTTCTCAAGAATTTTGCATATTTTAGTAGAACTCCGTTCGTTGTCTGTCCGTTTTCCACTTTTATTTTTATTGTTAGATAGACCTCTGCATTTTCTATAGCGACTTTAGAAACATGAAATATGATATTCAATTTCCGTAGGTATTAAATCGTTAGCACAAATTTTTTCGAAAATTATGGGATTCTGGTGGGCTAGTAGTCTTACTTTTCTTTCTGGTTCCGTGGTCATTACTTGAGAAAGCTTTATTGTTGTACTTCTGACAAAAGTACATTTCTCTATTTAAAAAAATTGTTTTACGAAAATACACATAGGAAAAAGTTGATGGACAGGCATTGGGTCCATCTGAACTCTTTTCAATTTCTTTCTCTATTTATCTTCTTAAATGTTCTATATTTCTTTGGCTAGTAAAACTAGAATAGAAATTTCGGTGCCAAACCAGTCAAAATTGTTTGTTTTTTTGAATGACATAATGCTAGTATATAGATCATCTTCTCCTTGGTAACTTATTTTTTCATAGATTTTTAAACAATCAGTAAATGTTGCAAACGATTTCTCAAAACCTTTGATTACAGGGCCCGGTTTCATACAAATTAAGCTAATATGTTACGAATCTGTTTTACATTAAATTATATTTTTCTCAATCTCACTTTCAAAACTTGTGCTATCAGTAGTACTTTTCATTTTAATTTCTTCTAAAAAGCATATACATCAGTTATCTACATGGTAGAAAATTTAAAATACATACCAGCTGAAAGTATCTTGTAAACAGTGAACTATAGGGAGTTTTTATAATGTGTTAATCTATTACACAATAATTTTAGGCAGGCCATAATTTTTATGCAAGTCCATGTAACACTGAATTAATATTCTACAAATATACTTACATTTATTTCGTAGTAATAATCATTTTCAAGATATAAATTTCAAAATATTATGAACCACGAGAGCTTATATGCGCCAATCTATCTAACGGTAGGCCAGAGCGGGTGCGAAGTGGGGTGTGTTGAAACAGTTTTAAAGAGTGGGAGAGCGGGAATTTGCAACGAACGCATGGCGCTGATAAGCTTCGAAAATTGATATCACGCTACACATTATTAAATATTTTGGTTATTAAATTTTCAAAAAATCTGATTTAAAAACCATTGTAATCTGGAATATATGGCAAATATTTTATAAAGAATATATTTTTTTGATAAATATAATAGTTTGGGAGATATCGTCGTGGGAATGGAAAAGTAGACGAAAAATAATTAATTTTCAGCCGTAGTCGAACAGAGAAAATGAGGATTTTTGATTTTTACTGCCATATAAGCCTATGCAAAAGTTCGTTTCCTTATTTATTTTAAAAATAGAAATTCTACAGAGAATTTAATGATTTTTGGATAAAATACGCTTCATGATTGACTCTATCGCGTGGTGTAGTTAATTAGAAAATTTTGATTTGCGCCCTTATATTCATGACGATTCTTTGACGACAAGTGGATTCGTAATCCACAGGGCATAAGTAACATATCTGACAAGGTCATACATTTTACTCTAAAAGTGCCAACGGGATCGAAAACTAAGCGACTTTTGTTAACGCGAGCACTCTACTATATGAAAATAAGGATTCATAGAGGTGATAGACAGAAATATTTTGTTTTAATATATTCTGCCCTCTAGAAGCATGCTCTTGAACTAATATATATATATATATATATATATATATATATATATCGCCAACTATGTATTTAAGGACTGTATATGATATACTGTGTATATGATATACTGTCCTCAAATACATAGATGTATGTTCAATTTGTATATCATATACTGTCCTCAAACTTCTCGTACTTTTCTAAATTAACAAATACAATGCGCGCCTAAAGTATGGAATAAATTCAGTAAAAGCGAAATAAAATTTCGATTTTATTAATTAAAGTATGGGAGTAGAAAAACCTATTTAGTGGTTGTGGTATGACTGTGGCACAGAAAAGCAAACAATCAGAATGGTAACTCTCTCTCTTAAATTGCGAAGTTCAAGTTTCTTACTCTGGTGACCATTATCTTAGGATAAAACAGGCGTTTACGAAAATTCACTCTGAGCGATTGCAAATATAACTATAAAAATGACAAAGACGGAAAGACGGAGATAGTAATCGATCGGTAATCTGGACATATTTTCGTAAACCCCTAACAGATAACAATAATTCTATCCTACAGAAATGGCCGCTTACTATGCGCACCGAAATACATATTGCACGTTTTCTCCGGAACGGTTTAAGATATTAACTTCAAATTTTGTACACGTATATATTATAACGAGATCCGGAACTGAATTGTTTTTTGAAGATATCCGGTGAAGGATTGGGGGGTAAATAGGGAGAAATATGTAAAGCAAGCTGGTAAGAGTACAGAAACTTGAAATTTGATGTATCTACTACAAGCCAATGCCTCAAATTTTTTTATAATGAGCCAAGGCTTCAGATTTTTTGATAATATTTTTCAACCCCCCACCTACTCCATTATTGAAGGGGTTGGTGAAATAAAATTGACATATTCACTTGAAATTTGGTACACGTATGTATTATAACGGCATCTGGACCTATAGATTATATTTTGGGATGTTTCCGTTGAAGGGTTGGGAGTTAAATGGGGGTAATAAATAAAAATAAATAAAACAAGTTGGTAGGAATAAAGTAACTTGAAATTCGCTGCATATAACTAGAAGCCAAAGCCTCAGATTTTTTAATAATATTTTTCAACCCCCTCCATTATTAAAGGGGCTGATAAAATAAAATTGAGATATTCATTTGAAATTTGATACACGTATGTATTATAACGTCATCTGGAACTAGGTTATATTTTGAGATTATTCAGATCAAGGGTTGGGGGTTAAATAGGAGTAAATGGGGCAAAATAAGTAAAGCAAGCTGGTAAGAGTACAGAAACTTGAAATTCGGTGTATGTACTAGAAGCCAAGATATCAAATTATTTACAATATTTTTCAGCCCCCCACGACCCCTACGCCATTATTAAAGGGGTTGATAAAGTAAAATTGAAATATTCACTTGAAATCTGGTACACGTATATATTATAACTACATCTGGAACTAGATTATATTTTGAGATGATTCCGTTGAAGGGTTGGGGGTTAAATAGTGGTAAATAGGGCAAAATAAGTAGAGCGAGCTGGTAAGAGTACAGAAACTTGAAATTCGGTGTATGTACTAGAAGCCAAGATATCAAATTATTTAAAATATTTTTCAACCCCCCCACGACCCGTACGCCATTATTAAAGGGTTGATAAAGTAAAATTGAGATATTCACTTGAAATTTGGTACACGTATGTATTATAACGACATCTGGAACTTGATTATATTCTGAGATGATTCCGTTGAAGGGTTGGAGGTTAAATAGGGGTAGATAGGGGAAAATAAGTAAAGCAATCTGGTAAGACTATAGAAATTTGGGACTTGGTATATATACTAGAAGCGAAGGTCATGTTTTTTATAATAGTTTCCATTCCCCACCATCACCACTCCCTTATTAAAATAGTTGATAAAATTAAATTTAGATTTTCGCTTGAAATTTGGTACATACACGTATATATTATAACGATATCTGAAACTAAATTATATTTTGACATGATTACGTTGAAGGAGTGGGGGGTAAGTAAAAGTAAATAGGAAAAAAAGTAAAGCGAGCTGGTAGGAGTACAGAAACTTGATATCCGGTGTATGTCTCAGATTTTTTAATAATATTTTTCAACCGCCCACCACCCTTACTCCATTATTAAAGGGGTTGATAAAATAAAATTGAGATATTAACTTGAAATATGGTAGACGTATATGTTATAACGACATCTGGAACTAGATTATATTTTGAGATGATTCCGTTGAAGTCTTGGGGTTAAATAGGAGTATATAGGGGAAATAAGTAAATCAAGCTGGTAAGAGTACAGAAATTTGGGATTTGGTGTATATACTAGAAACCAAGGCCTCAGATTTCTTTCTAATATTTTTCAAACCCCGCCATCCCCGCTCCATTATTAATGGGATTGATAACATAGAATTGAGAGATTCAATTGAAAGTTAGAACAATTATTATGTATTGTAATGACATCAGATTAAGACGATTCCATTGAAGGGGTTGGAGGTGGCAGGTTGTGAATAGGAGAAAATAAGTAGGGTGAACTAGAGACGTCATTTTTATCGTATATAGTGGAAACCAATGCCTCAAACTTTTCTATAACATTGCCGCAAATATTATGAAAATTCTATGACCAATAATTTCCACGTACTAGAAAATCTAGTCAAGATGTTTCCTTTAAAGTGACTTGAATAAAAAATCTAGATGTGGAAGTAGTGATTCCTTAGGCAGCGGTTTTTCTTTTTGTAATTTAGAAGGGAGTTGTGGACTGTATTTTTTTTATTGGGTTTTTATACATAAATATTCTTGAACAATGTTTGTTGTTACTGTCATTGACACTTCTCATTCTTAAATACTAATGACAGTTGCTAACTATGATAAAACATAAATAACTTAACATACCGCCGCCCTTGAAAGGCTGGACTTTCAAAATGAAATGAACATAAAACATGAAAGAAATAATACATCTTTAAAAGTATTAAATAGGAAAAGAGTTATTCATTATTAAATGTCCTTGATGGATAAACTTGTCTCTATTGGAAGAACGCATATTTTTGTTATTGCGCGCTGCACTGTGTTATTCGCAGTTTTTACACTCACCACAAGCACTTTGTTATCAACCCCTGGATGTAATCTTATGATTCTTCCTACGAGCCAACATAATGGCGGTACATTTTCTTCCTTCAGCAAAACCATTGCTCCAATCTGTATTATATCATTGGATTGGTTTTGTCTCCATACTTGTTTCTTTGTTGAAGGGGTGAGAGATATTCGTTTTTCCAACGATTCCAAAAATGTTGTAATCTTTACTGTAATCTTTTATACAGGGTCAACCTGTTGGGAGCAATTTCTTGCACATTGATTTGTGGAATAGCAGTTAATACATCTCCTATTAGGAAATGACTGGGAGTAAGGCAACTGAGGTCGTTGGGATCTTCCGATAATGGGGTTAAAGGTCTTGAATTCAGAACTGTCTCTATTTGAACAAATACAGTATAAAGATCCTCGAATGTGAAATGAGTATTACCAACAATTCTTTTAAAATGGTATTTTGCAGATTTAACCGCTGCCTCCCAGAGGCCACCAAAATGAGGTGATCTTGCCGGTATAAAATGCCATCGAATACAATTTTGATTTGAAACATTTGAAATGCTACTTTCATCTTTAATATTTGACAATATTTTGTTAATTTCCTTTAAATCATTGTTTGCGCCGTGAAAGTTCGTGCCGTTGTCAGACCATATGTTTTTGCATATACCTCGTCTAGACGTGAATCTCTTTAAAGCATTTAAAAAGGAATCCGATGTCATATCTCCTACTAATTTGAGATGTACAGCTTTAGTAGCAAAACAAATAAAAATACATACACTTTACAATTGTACGATTCCTTGCCTTACCGTCTTTAACATAGAATGTCCCAGCATAGTCCCCACATAACATCTCATGGATATGTACATCCATAGCATATGCATTAGGTGTTGGAATTTGAATATGTATTGTTAAATATACATATGATATGAAATGTATATTCAGCTACTGATATCCATCAGCGTCATATACAGTGTATATTGCTGGAGGTATGTACATAATGATTTATACATAACATGTCTATTAAGGTATAATTACATTATACGCGTACAAGAATTTTATCTCATTATCTGATGCGCATGCGCTACTAATTTATGGCATACTACGTCAGCGGACCAAGCATCATTTGTTTACGGATTGTAGTTCGGAACAGCCGGCGACAGCAGCCATTAAGCGATTAAGCCCTGTGTTGTTGTGTGCATAGTGTTTATGTGTGGTGGAAGTTAACTCTTTCTCATTCTCTGGATTTTATATTTGCTTATTGCTATATTATGCTGTTACATTTGCATGAAGCTTCCATGATGTGAGAGTATATTTATTATAATGCAATTCTTTAGATTTGTAAATACATACTCTTTTAGGGTTAGAAAATTTGCAAGTTTCATATTTAACTGATTTTGTGGCAGGTGTGTGTTTAGTTAAGATGGCGGAAAGTGACAGAGGCCTAAGAACTTGCTGTTATGTCATATTGGGTATGTATTTTATAAATATAGGGAATAAAAATTACATACCGGTGGTTGCATGAGAATGTTTTAAACATATATGTAGGCCATGAGTAACTATAGTAGGTATTATACATATGTTTACAATTTGTTAAACTACCGGAAGGTAAAGAAGTATATGTCAATATTGAAAATTTTGAATATTGTGTAATATTAGGTTATTTTGTAAAGTTTATGTATGTTTAAAATAGTTATATAAAATATATTTCTTATTAACCTATCTGTGTTTTATTACCTCTTATATGGATACTATTGGATACCTCTGAAGTAGTTCCCACGAACATCAAAACACTCGAACACTTTCATTCGATACGTGCTGCTCCAATCGTGTTGGTATCATCGAGGTGATGATGATGCCAACATGACTGGGGCAACACGCGTCAGGTGCGCAGTATTTAATAAGTGTTTTGATGTCCGTGGAAACTACTTCAGAGATATGTAATGTATATTCATAAAATATACGATTGTGTATATGATGTGTGTTTCATATCCAGTGAATGTACATTGCATATGTTTATGTACATTCACTGGATATAAAATAGATATGGAAGTCGGCGACAAACGTATCTGCTGGGAATGTTAATTCCACATCCATTAGATGTACATTAGATATACTTTCTCCATCTTGTGGATATACATATCCATAGATTGAAGATACAGTGTATGTACATTGCATATCATTTTGTTATGTGGGTCTACACCGCAGCTAGAAAATGTCTTTCAGGTTGGAGACGACATTCAGGCAAGTTTCCCATTAACTGATTTACATTTAAAGATTTGACCTTGAAACAAGTAATGCATTCGCGCAACACTTGCTTACTGTAAAACGACCCTTTAATGGCCAAAAGTTGTGTCGTATCGAAGCTAAAGTGGCTTGTGTCCCAGCATGTAAATTTCTACAATGCTCATAATTTATTATCAATTTTGTGAATGGATGCTTGTTAGGTAGCAACATAGGATGCTTTTGGTCATTGGCAATGTTTGATTTTAACAATCTTCCGCCTACCCGAATAATAACCCTTTTCATCTAGGAAAGGATTTAATGACATCAATTTACTGCTTCGCGTGGCGGTATTTGATTTTTTCAAAGATTGTGTGTCATGTTCAAATTCTTCTGATTGAACTAATTTGATGAGAATAGCCATAGATTCGTTTAGCTCATCTATTGATAAATTACCTGTAAGCTTGCAAAGCTTATGAGTGGTAAGATTTTTTTGAATCTAGTGCAATAAGTTACTACACGATGTAGTTTAGTTAAAGACGAATATTTAGAAAAAAAGGGTTTGGTTAAAGGTATTTATGCAAGAAAAAGTGGTTATTTTAAGTTCCAGTGATTGTTCTTTTTTCGGTAATTGATTTGAATATTGGATATTAATGGCAAATTTTAAACTACAGAGTTGTAGCATTTTTGTACACGAGTCGTCCGTAATATAATATTCGGAAAGATCTTCTGGATTGTCCTCAGAATTCCTTATTACATTTTTGTTGTTAGAAAGCTATATGCGTAATGGAAACCCCCACGTCGAAGTATATTACCGATTTCATGTTTGAATTGAATTGAATTATTTCTTCTATTGTGTCCGAACCCGTGATTAAGTCGTCCACGTAGTAGTACTGTTTTCTCGTATACCACCATGATGCGGTAAATAATATGTAGAATCGTCAGGAATGCTAATATTCTCGATGCTGATTTTAGACATGTGCCCTAACTGTGTATATTCATTCATGAATTCGATATACCTATGCCTTAATTGCGGATTAGACATAAGTTTTTTTTCAAGTGATGAAAATCGTTTTATAGCTCTTTCTTCAGAATTTCCAAGTTCTGGTGCATTTTTACGAATCGGCAATTGGACCTTGAGTCGTCCCGATTCTAAACGTGTTGTGATTTCAACGAAACATTTCTTACATTCAAGTTCTTCCATTGTAAATTTGCTACTAGTAGAACATTCTTCTATTTTCCAGAATTTCTCTAACTAATTTTGAATGTTTTTTTCAATTGACAAGTTACAGGAAATGTTTTTTACTTGATTTTGTTGAGAACTAATAGGTCCAGATATAACCCAACCCAAATGAGACTTTTGTAAGATAGGGTTACCTTTACCAAGTCGTATCTGACCAACACAAAGTAAACCGAAAAATACTTCTGCCCCGAGTAAAATATCGATTGGTCCAGAATTATTGAAAGTAGGATCAGCTAAAGTTATATTGTCTAGAATTTTGAGATTAGATGAATTAAAACTGAGCATAGCACAAGAAAAGTGAGGTTTATAGAGTAGGTATGCGCTGTAACATGATCTTATATAAGTTTCAGTCCTTTCAGAAATCTTGATTGGTGCCTGATTTATTCCTGTTACTGGCCAATTCATTTTATTAATTGAAAGCCCCAATTGATTTGAAAGTTGTCTCGTGATAAAATTTGATTGAGACCATGAATCTAATAAGGCTCTACATTTCACTAAATCGCCCTTCTTATTTTGAATGTGAATTAAAGCGGTTGACAATAAGATATGTGGTATTTGCTTAAGAGAACAAGGTGTTGTGACCGTTGAATTTAATCGTGATTCATTGTTTGATTGCGATGTGATTGTGCTGAATGAGAGGATGAAGTTTGTTGTTGTGACGAATTTGCTTCTGTTGATTGTGAAATCGATGATTGAGATTGTGAAGACGTTTCGTTTGATGTAGGTGAATCCTTGTTTATGTGTAGCAGAGTATTATGTCTCTCATGACACTCTTTGCAAGACAAAGATTTGCAATCAGAATTCGAATGACCCTATCGCAAACAGTTTGTACATAGTTTTAATTTTTTAGCTTCGGCGAGTCTAGATTTTACAGGTAACTTTAAGAAATTCTGGCAACTATAAATTAAATGTGTTCCTTTACAGAAATTACAACGTTTTCAGGATTCATCTGTTGAAACATGTGAGAAAGATTTGAAATCTGTACCTTTTTTAAAATATTGTTTGTTTGGTTGAGATGTTTTATGGTCAAAACTGGCAGAACTTAATGTTTCTAATAATTGACACCGATTATTAAAAAATGTGACAAATGCATTCATTATAGGTAAATCTTTTGTTATATTATTGATTTTTCCCACTCGCGCTTTGAAATGTTATCTAATTTTCTGGATATTATGTTAATCAATAAGGCGCCCCCAGTGTTCAGTTGGTAATGCCATATTTTAAGCGCCATGGTATGTTTATGAAATTCATCAACTAACTAGGCAAATGCTTATGCGACTCCTTTACTAAAACTGGTAGATCAATTAAAGCGTTAAGATGTGCGTTTACAATTACTATTTTGTTCAAAGCGTTTGCGTAAAAGCTTCCATGCTAAAGGTATAGTTTGAATCTGAAGCTTCGACCGACTGAGTAATCACTGCAGCTTCACATTTTAAACATGAATTAGAATATAAAAATTTCTGAATAATAGTTAAAGATGTGTCTTTGTTCACTAAAGCCTCGAATGTATCATGATATTTTATATCCAATGAATGTACATAAACATATGAAATGTACATTCACTGGATATGAAACACACATCATATACACAATCGTATATTTTATGAATATACATTACATATCTCTGAAGTAGTTTCCACGGACATCAAAACACTTCCCACATAACATCTCATGGATATGTACATCCATAGCATATGCATTAGGTGTTGGAATTTGAATATGTATTGTTAAATATACATATGATATGAAATGTATATTCAGCTACTGATATGCATCAGCGTCATATACAGTGTATATTGCTGGAGGTATATACATAATGATTTATACATAACATGTCCATTAAGGTATAATTAAATTATACGCGTACACGAATTTTGTCTCATTATCTGATGCGCATGCGCTACTAATTTATGGCATACTACGTCAGCGCACCAGGCTGTTTACGAATTGTAGTTCGCAATAGCCGGCGTCAGTAGCCATTAAGCGCTGTAGTGTTGTGTGCATAGTGTTTATGTGTGATGAAAGTTAACTCTTTCTCATTCTCTGGATTTTATATTTGCTTATTGCTATATTATGCTGTTACATTTGCATGAAGCTCCCATGATGTAAGAGTATATTTATCATAATGCAATTCTTTAGAGTCGTAAATACATACTCTTTTAGGGTTAGAAAATTTACAAGTTTCATATTTAACTGATTGTGGCAGGTATGTGTTTAGTAAAGATGGCGGAAAGTGACAGAGGCCTAAAAATTTGCTGTTATGTCATATTGGGTATGTATTTTATAAATATAGTGAATAAGAATTACATACGTTCATATTATATAACTTACTGATGGTTGAGAATGTTTTAAACATATATGTAGGACATGAGTAACTATACATATGCTTACAATTTGTTAAACTACCGGAAGGTAAAGAAGTATACGTCAATATTGAACATTTTAAATATTGTGTAATATTAGATTATTTTGTAAAGTTTGTGTATGTTTAAAATAGTTATATAAAATATATTTCTTATTAAGCTATCTGTGTTTTATTACTTCTTATATAGATACTATTGGATACCTCTGAAGTAGTTGCCACGAACATCAAAACACTCGAACACTTTCATTCGATGCGTGCTGCTCCAATCGTGTTGGTATCATCTGGATCATTAAAACTTTTCGTTTTAATCATCTGCCGATGATGCCAACATGACTGGGGCAGCACGCGTCGGGTGCAGTATTCAATAACCGTTTTGATGTCCGTGGAAACTACTTCAGAGATATGTAATGTATAATCATAAAATATACGATTGTGTATATGATGTGTGTTTCATATCCAGTGAATGTACATTGCATATGTTTATGTACATTCAGTGGATATAAAATAGATATGGAAGTCGGCGACAAACGTATCTGCTGGGAATGTTAATTCCACATCCATCAGATGTACATTAGATATACTATCTCCATCTTGTGGATATCCATATCCATAGATTGAAGATACACTGTATGTACATTGCACATCATTTTTTTATGTGGGTTATTGAATACTGCACCCGACGCGCGTTGCCCCAGTCATATTGGCATCATCAGGAGATGATTAAAACGAACAGTTTTAATCATCTCGATGATACCAACACGATTGGAGCAGCACGCATCGAATGAAAGTGTTCGAGTGTTTTGATGTTCGTGGGAACTACTTCAGAGGTATCCAATAGTATCCATATAAGAGGTAATAAAATACAGATAGCTTAATAAGAAATATATTTTATATAACTATTTTAAACATACACAAACTTTACAAAATAACCTAACATTACACAATATTTAAAATTTTCAATATTAGTTAGTAAGTTATATAATATGAACGTATGCAATTTTTATTCACTATATTTATAAAATACATACCCAATATATGACATAACAGCAAATTTTTAGGCCTCTGTCACTTTCCGCCATCTTAACTAAACACACACCTGCCACAATCAGTTAAATATGAAACTTGCAAATTTTCTAACCCTAAAAGAGTATGTATTTACAAATCTAAAGAATTGCATTATAATAAATATACTCTTACATCATGGGAGCTTCATGCAAATGTAACAGCATAATATAGCAATAAGCAAATATAAAATCCAGAGAATGAGAAAGAGTTAACTTCCATCACACATAAACACTATGCACACAACACTACAGGGCTTAATCGCTTAATGGCTGCTGGCACCGGCTGTTACGAACTACAATCCGTAAACAAGTGATGCCTGTGCGCTGACGTAGTATGCCATAAATTAGTAGCGCATGCGCATCGGATAATGAGATAAAATTCGTGTACGCGTATAATTTAATTATACCTTAATGGACATGTTATGTATAAATCATTATGTATATACCTCCAGCAATATACACTGTATATGACGCTGATGGATATCAGTAGCTGAATATACATTTCATATCATATGTATATTTAACTACACATATTCAAATTCCAACACCTAATGCATATGCTATGGATGTACATATCCATGAGATGTTATGTGGGTATAGGTCTAACCTTAAATTTTTTGAAGTGGTAAAAGTGACAATGATACTTTAATACCCATATTCGTAGAGACAGTGGAAGGTTATTAAGAGATTTTCATTACAAAACTTGTTAAAAAATATTAATGAGCCTATGCGTCCATTGGAGACGTTATTTGAAGATACTTAATTTACCAATTAAAAAAGTGATATCTCTAAAATCCTTAAAGGCTGCTTATTATAGGAAAATAATGCAAAAAAGGGCGTATCGCCAAACCAAATTATGGTGTCAAAGGGGAGGGGGGAGAGAGAAATATGTCAGCACCGAGGTCAGCACCAAAGGAAACCGTAGAGGTAGCTGGCCATTATTGTGAGTGATTAAATTTTTTTTAAGCTGACTACTATTCAAAGTATCGATTTTGTATTCTATTAGAGGCTAAAAAATTATTATAAACAAAAGATCCTACCCACATAACAAAATGATATGCAATGTACATACACTGTATCTTCAATCTATGGATATGTAATTCCACAAGATGGAGAAAGTATATCTAATGTACATCTAATGGATGTGGAATTAACATTCCCAGCAGATACGTTTGTCGCCGACTTCCATATCTATTTTATATCCAGTGAATGTACATAAACATATGCAATGTACATTCACTGGATATGAAACACACATCATATACACGATCGTATATTTTATGAATATATATTCCATATCTCTGAAGTAGTTTCTACGGACATCAAAACACTTATTGAATACTGCACCCGACGCGTATTGCCCCAGTCATGTTGGCATCATCAGGAGATGATTAAAACGAACAGTTTTAATCATCTCGATGATACCAACACGATTGGAGCAGCACGCATCGAATGAAAGTGTTCGAGTGTTTTGATGTTCGTGGGAACTACTTCAGAGGTATCCAATAGTATCCATATAAGAGGTAATAAAATACAAATAGCTTAATAAGAAATATATTTTATATAACTATTTTAAACATACACAAACTTTACAAAATAACCTAACATTACACAATATTTAAAATTTTCAATATTAGTTAGTAAGTTATATAATATGAACGTATGTAATTTTTATTCACTATATTTATAAAATACATACCCAATATGACATAACAGCAAATTTTTAGGCCTCTCTGTCACTTTCCGACATCTTAACTAAACACACACCTGCCACAATTAGTTAAATATGAAACTTGCAAATTTACTAACCCTAAAAGAGTATGTATTTACAAATCTAAAGAATTGCATTATAATAAATATACTCTTACATCATGGGAGCTGCATGCAAATGTAACAGCATAATATAGCAATAAGCAAATATAAAATCCAGAGAATGAGAAAGAGTTAACTTCCATCACACATAAACACTATGCACACAACACTACAGGGCTTATATAATCGCTTAATGGCTGCTGACGTCGGCTGTTACGAACTACAATCCGTAAACAAATGATGCCTGTGCGCTGATGTAGTATGCCGTAAATTAGTAGCGCATGCGCATCAGATAATGAGATAAAATTCGTGTACGCGTATAATTTAATTATACCTTAATGGACATGTTATGTATAAATCATTATGTATATACCTCCAGCAATATACAATGTATATGACGCTGATGGATATCAGTAGCTGCATATACATTTCATATCATATGTATATTTAACAATACATATTCAAATTCCAACACCTAATGCATATGCTATGGATGTACATATCCATGAGATGTTATGTGGGTATGGGTTACCTACCTATATACATATATAGGTATAGTTATTAAATTCTATTATTAAATAACAACTAATACTATAAATTTCTCCTTAAAGACAAAGAACATTTTTTTTTTAAATGTCAATCAACATAGGACAAATAGATAAATAGTTATTGGATATTTATACTTACTAATGCATTGTGAACTGCAGTTGGACACTGTTTCTTGTAATAATCAACCATTTGGTTAATGGAGTAAGGAACAGATAATTTTATATACAAATTTATTGAATGACAGTTGATGATTGCGAGTTAAAATTTTTTGCAGAAGATCTTGTAACATGTTGTGAGGCTAGATAACATTACAGGCGTAGCAGTATCAATAAAATGATACATACTGAACGCATCGTTCAGTATGAAAGAATACATTTATTTAAAAAAAGAAATAAAAATTTGGCATTGGTGTTAGTCAAGAGATATTTGGATATAAGCTGCTTAGGTACATTATTACAATTTATTATACAAAAAAAAAAAGAAAAGCCGATTTGTATCCTAGAATTGTTTCACATATAGTAGGGGAGCCCACGATGCTAAATGGGGATTTACTCGAGCGTCGTAGGGAACTATTTGATTTTGAAGATTAGATGGTAGAAAGAAAAAAAGGTTATATGATGTATACCCTTTCCCCGGTGGGGGAAGCGTCTACAGGCTTTCAAAAATGTAAAAAAAAAACAATCACATGAAATACTCGAGAGCGTCAGATATTGATAGTGTATATGCCCCACGTGTCTCCGATGACGGAGGTATGTTAATCTGCCGGTTTGCATGGTGGGAGCGGCCGCACGGAAGTGTTAAAAATGGGAAAAATAAAAATTTACTTGAGCGCGTCAGATATTCAGAGGGGATGTTAAGTGAACCCGAACCAAGCTCCCATTCAAAAGACTGACGATTCGGATGTGACGCAAGCTTGTGGCGGCTTTTTGAAAATGCAAAGGAAAATAGCCATTTTGAAATACTCGAGCGCGTCAAATTTTCATACAGATGGTTTAGCTTGATGTCCTGGTCGTGCTGATCAATAATCTGACGATTATTTGGAGGGATTTTCTTAATCTGACGGTTTGAAAAAAAATATTTTTATGATTTTTTTTAAACCACTGAATGTGATAAATAAAATGCACGGAAAATAGCATGAAAATAAAAAAAAATTACAAATTTTGTTGAAATTTGTAAAGAAAGTTTTTTATTTTATTTTCTGCACACGTAAATCTATTTCTTTTAATTATAATACATATAAACACATATATTACATGTATATATACTTTCGGTAATCTCTTTCTCTGATAAAATTACCAATGATAAATAAATAACAGGTAAAAAAATTTTGACCGAGGTTAATAAAAAACGATATTTTTAAACTTTTTGATAGTTTTATTGGTGGGTGATAACATTACAGAATTCACAAAAAATTAATGAAACAAAATAAACATGTTAAAAATATTTTGTTTTGATCTTCATCTTCATCCGTGGAATTATCATCATACAGCAAGGCTGGTTCGATTTGATCATCAATTTCATCCACAGCCTGCATATCTATAACAAGAAATCCTGATGTACCTGAATCTGGAGTATCCCCTAGAATATCTGGTGTTATGACTACATCTTCATATACTTCTGGTAATTGATCACCAATGGCGTGATGTCTGGCGTGTGGGAACGGTGCGAGACAGTGAGAGACAGAGAACGAGTAAAAGGGAGAGAGATGCGCGGAGTGGGGAATACGTGCTTCACTGCGGTGCACGCGCTAAACTTTATTGACGATTTTTGTTACTTCGGCTTGTGGAAATCGGCAGATTATATTTTTCCCATTATCCTTGAATTATTTCCTTCAAAACAAAAAAAATTCGACCGCGCTCGAGAATGCCGAGGTGACGTTTTCTTTTGCAAGTTTATGACCCTCCCACCCCCTTGCGTAACGCTGAAATCGTCAGATTATTGAAACGCACACTTTTCAGCATGTAATTAACCCATCACACCTTAATCTGACGCGCTCGAGTATTTTCAACTATGGATTTTTTTTTACTATTCTGATCGGCTGCCCTACACGCGCGGCCCTATATAGAGGGCTTAGATATGGTGGAGGTACCCAACAGGGTGCAAGGTATTCCCTATAAGTTAATCTGCCGCGCTTGAGTAAATCCCAAAATCCCCTATTGGGCTCCCCTACTAATAGAGTGGGAACTAGAAAATAATGTCTATACTTAATTGTTTATTTGTGGCATAATCAGTTTTTCTTACTTTTTGTATTGCGTATGTTTTACCACTGAAAAATATCTAAAAAACTTCTGTGCCAAACGGATCAAACAGAGGTTGGTTCTTGAATACTTGATTATTACAAATGTCTCGCACATAAAAATATATAAACTAGAACAATGTTTGGACTGAGGATCGATAGGTTATGATGTATCCCCACCTTTTATTTTTATTTTTTCTTTACTAATTTTAAAAATATGAAGCAATGTTGTTAACGATAGGGCTGTATAGATATTGTATTGTAGTTGTACCCCATTGGCAGGCACCCGTTGCTTATTAAACTTAGTAGAAAATCCATTCATATTAAGTAAACAACAAAGTTTTAAATACTTTAGATCCGAGCATCAATCCGAACATCAATTGGGAATCTACGTTATCTGAGTACAAACTTATGGTTTGTGCCTATATGGCAAAAGCCAGCAATGTACAAGCTTCATTGACAAAGCATTCTAAATTTAATTTCTCATTAAGTTAAAAATTTACTTAATCCCCTTGTCGAGATTCGAAATACAATAAATGCCTTCTGATAGGTGGGTGTATATATAGATAAGCCGAACCTTTAAAATAGGTATATATAATTTTAACAGCAGTAAAATTTGTTCCTAATCTCCAGGAAGAATTAATGCTAAAGCTGTTGTGGGCAAGTTATATGTACCAGATACCGTCTTTAAATAAATTCAAAATAAAATTACCCTTGATACATTCGAGAAATAATTAACATTGGGTACATTTATATTGCTGCGAGTTACCTACCTAAACGGTGTCAAAAAGTTACCATAATTGAGGTTTATTATTTATTAATTAACACTCATTTAAAAACTAATATTTTTTATTCTGTATTTTTTGAAAATAGAAGCACGAAAGATTGCTAGAAGGAAACGAATATCAAAAACATGAAAGAAAGTGAGGTTAAGTTTCAAACTTTCAAAGTTTCACCTCTATGGATTCCCTAAGATTACAAAACTGTCACTACTGTTTATAAGTGGTATACAGATTCAGAAAGTGTTCGTTTTGGCATGGTAATATTTGGCAATAAGAGCAAGCGAGAGCGAAGCAACTAGGTTATTCTTTTCTATCGTATAGGGCAAAACGAGAACTGACGTGTGTAAGACGGAAACAAATTTAAACTCTAGGGATGTCCACACACATGTGGTGGAGATAGCAGGTGGCGCTTTGTACGATGTGTTATACATACGATAGAAAAGAATAGCCTAGTTGCTTCGCTCTCGCTTCCACTTATTGCCAATTATTGCCATACCAAAACTTTCTGAATCTGTATATTGGCGGTATCGCATTGTGCTAGAATGGAAGCTACTGTAGATTAATAATTATATGGCAATATCTGGGTGCTTTCGTTTGCAGTGAACATAATAAACAGGATTTCAACGAACAATGAACATATGATACAAGATTGCATGTTGGGACAGAGACAACACATGAAACAGGTTCCTTATGATTACGAATCACTGCCGAACGAAAGTAGCTCATGTTATGCATATCTTCTGGTGCTCCTATTTTATTTTCGGGGCTTGCCTGACAACATCATTTAATTGCAGAGGATGGCATTAAATCTACCTGATACCAGGACGTCATGGGTCTACATTTATTTATGGTACTTTCATCAACTTGCCTGATTAGAAAATCATCATGATAAAATAGAGAGATGATTTGCTATTTAACAACCTGTTATTTTATAACTATTATTTGTAAATACCAATAACAGACTGTTATTTATGTTCGTAAATAACAGATAAGAAATACGGCAGTAAAATTAGTAAAAATGCTGTTTAACTGTTATTCAGAAAACAACAGCAGCAGATGATTGCGTAGACATAGGTATGTGGTTAAATATTGTCATTGCATATGAAAATATTACTTTTTAACAAGGGAGTGACTACGAAACCGCCGCGGCGGATCTTTTGCACGACTTATTGAACCGCCGCGCAGAGAAATTGAAATATTTTGTGCAATTTTCTGAAAAACAAGGCGGGGTGACACCCCCCGCACCCCCCGTTTTTGTCTACGACGCTAATGCAGCCTGCGGCGCTGATAACTTATTAACAATTATTTATCAATATAAAAATCAACCTAACTAACCCATGCAACTACCATCACATGAAAGAGATAAATTATTATATGAAAAAAAAGAACATTATTTCTATCGTCAAATCCAACCAGAATTTGTGAAAAAGGATATTAATCGTTACAAAATATAAAAAAAAAAGTTCAGTTGCCAGCAGTCGAACCCGGGACCTGTTGCTCCACAACGCGACTAATCAAATCAAATCAAAACAAATTTATTTTAAATTAATAATACATAATTGTCCTACCTAAGCACTCGTCCGGAGCCATACAAACATCCACAGCACTAATCGCCATGGTAATTGAAGGGATGGACAAAGCGAGGCTAGGTAGGATTAAAAGTAAACTTAAATAATAATCACTATATCTCCTTTCGCGGGATCGGCGAATTAAAAAGTGTATAAGACAGAACATGTAAAAAAAAATTTTAAACTTAAAACAATTGATATATATGCAATGCAAAAGACGCTGGTGTAGATAAAATATCTGATAATTCGACACGGGAAAATTACTATCCAAAAAACCCGTTCCAAGCAATGCAGCGGGGGCCGCACCCCCCTTTTTTTGTCTGCGACGCTAATACTGCCTGCTGCGCTAATAATTATTAACAATTAAATATCAAAATAAAAACCTACTAACCTAACCTAAAGAAATTACACGAAAGAATGAAATTATTATATAAAAAGAAGGAAAACCTAAAGAAATCAGAAAAGAATTTGTAAAAAAATATATTAATCGTTACAGAATTAAAAAAAAATGTGCGGACATATGAATTTGAACCCGGGTCCCTTCGCGTTACTTTTTTTTTACTTTAACAGATTTATTAAATATTAAAAGGGTACAAACATTGCCTCCTCGGACCGCGATCCGGAACCAACCAGGCAACCACGGCGTGTGACGTCGTGGCGGACGTTAGGTTGGACGGATCACGACCGGTTCGGTTTAATATAATGGAGCAACAAAAAAAACAAAAGCTAAAACACCTGCCGTCTGTGACGGCTTAAAATTAACATTAAAATTGAACATTGTTTTAAATTAAACATTAAGATAATTAAGAACTAATTTTAAAACCGTCACTACCGCACTGCTGATGTTGGCTGTTGATACGGGAAAAACTCAATGAAAAAACCCGTTCGAGACAATTGATTTCCCAACGGTCTGCTCGCCGTTTGGGAGAGTATGGAAGTAGAAGTTTATTATTTTTTTAAATGTTTAGATTTCTTAAATTTGTTGGTCTAAAGGGAATTTCTAACAAAAATGACAAGAACAAAAAAGACAAAAAAGACAAAAACGAAAACAATTAAAGGAAGAGAAGAGGGATCATAAGCTAAAGCGTAACCTATGCGCTAACCATCTCCCTGGAAGTAAACGCTAGAGCAAAGAAGAAATAGTCAAACTAATGATATCACGTGTTGGGCGTGTCAAAGCTTTCGCATTTCGGTCTCTCTAGACGCTTATTATCCCCTTGCGCATATTTCCTAATGATTTTGGGCATTGTGTTTCTGTAGCCGCGGGAATTTGAAATACTTATATTTAGGTATAGAAATTGCCATATTTATGAGCATTGCCTAGCGCCCTCTATTGGCAGGAGTTGTTATTAGGGGGTTTCATATTAGGTGTAATGAGAGTTAAGGAAAACTAAAAATGCTGTTTTAATTGTGAGAAATTTGTTTAAATTCAAAACTCACAATAAAACCATATCAAGTCGCTATTTGCAAATCATCTCTATCAACTCCATCAACCTGTATATTATATAACTATCAACTATATATGTATATCTAGAAATATCTATATAGTATGAAACGCGTATCTACCTAATAACGCTAAGGCACGGAATCGCTTGCTTTACGTATTAATACATACGGTCGCAAACAAAAATGGACTCTAAGTAAGTGATGTTATTTATATCGTAAAAAATATATTAGTTTATGGAAAGTTATGATCACGTCACGCGTTTCTACCAACTTTACTAACAGTCTTTACCTGTGATTTTTTAATATCAGTGAATAAATCACAGTTCACGTTATATCGCCCATCACTAGTTGCACGTATATTATTAATAGGATAGAGGGGATAAAGTGGGTGTGTATGTGGTTCCAAGATTAGTTTGTTGTCCCACTAATGAATTTATCGAAAACATGAAGGTATCGCTTCGGTAGTTTCCGACAGTGTGTTCGGAAATTATTGTAATTTCGCCCTTATGTAAATAAACAACGCTAAGCGCCATATTTATTATTTATTTTAAGATCAATGATTCATTGATTGTGTTGTCACTTGTATCAATGTGTTTAAAAAGGTTATTTAGTCTAGTGTCATATTTATGTTGATTACCACTGTTGATTTCCTTGTGCTATTAATAAATGTCAGTGTTATCCGTAATTTCACCTGCGACAGAACAAATGGGCCAACAGTTTCGCCTTCTCCCCGCAACTCCACATATTCGGTCTTATGTAGCATACAAAACAAATCACATGAGTCGTAGAGGTGTTTCAAAATCTCATGAGCTGTGACCTTCATATGCGCAGAGACAAAATCCCTCTCGTGGGCTCAGTTACACTTCTTAAAAATATTAGATTTATTGTTTACAATTTATCCCGAGCTCTTGTTTATGTATACAGCAAGGTAGCTGTCAGTGTTTTCAAAATACACTTATAAATCCAGAACAAACTTTGCCTTTTGCGGATTTCGCGGTTCATAAGATTCTGAAATACCTCTATCATGCATTATATCTCTACAGTGTTCCGAGCAGGTTAATTTTTTTCGTACTAGATGTCGTAGTGAAATTGTAATAGATTCGAAGTTTTGGTAATAGAATGTGTAGATTGTTAGATAACTGCGGGGGGTCTGGGGGACAGAAGCCTCCCTTTGTAGGAGTAAGCAAAATTAGTATAAATATTTATTAAATCGACATCATATAATACTACACTACTATTGCCAGTTCCTGAGCTGAAGTTGGGCAACCAAACTCGCCACTTCTGCGCATGCTTTTATTACGGCGACTGTTGAGTTGGCAACAAATTCAAACTTGTTCTGTAGCTTCGAGCATATAGGGCTCGAAGACTCAAAGAATTATTTTTGATAACGCGCCAAAATGAAGGTAAATATTCCTTTCGACATATGCGCAAAGTCTATAAGAAGTTGAGATAGCGATATCTCTGCACCGTAATGTTTTCTCAACGACTCTACACCATACCAGCACAGTTCTGTGGTACTAGCATGATCGATATGAATATATTTTAACGTTTTAGTGGCTCCATCTGTCACTGAAATGCGAAAATTCTTATTACAATAAGAATTTATTATTTGATAAATAAAAAGAAACAATAATAGCTTAGATCAGTGGTATAAATAAATAACACTTCATCGAAAAAAAGTAATAGATGTTCGTTGCGGCGTAATAGCGTAAGGGAGCTTTAAATAGTAATAGATCTATTACAAAAATAATAGTGCTCGGAACACTGTATCTCTATCCTATTCCATCTCTTTGGTTAATAGTATTTGTTTGTTTCTAATGCTAAATGCGCATGATCATCAGGGAACTCATATTCTTCTATTCGGCTTAAAATATTTTCGGGCATATCTATTTTAATATACACTGGAGGTTTACGAAAATTCACTGGGCAATTTACAAGTATCATTCTCTTTTTCTAAATCCTTACAAGTAACAAGGACAGAGATAGTGATTTGAGCACTCTGAGTTAATTTTCGTAAACTCCTATTATAATATATCGGTGACTACTGACTATGCGCCATCTAGATACAAGGATTTTTATAATCGTTGGTAAGCTTGTCCTCGGTCCTCGAGAGTTATCTACCATTTTGATTGTTTAGTTTTGTGTGATTGAGGAACAGCACGTAAAATAATTATTAATTATTGTCTTGTGATTGTGGTGTGGTCGATTGATCGTTGATCCATCGATTATATTATTTATTTAGGCGGGAGCAACGTTGGTGTTGGTATGCGATGTCGAGCAGATTAAAAAAAATCATGGCACTTGTTAGTGCAAATTCTCCCAATCGTAAGTACCTATACTTTATACATAAGATAAGCTACAGTAGTTAAATTCAATCTTCTTTTAGGAGAAAAAAGCTTGTGTGAGAGCGATTCCGAAAAATCGCTGTCTCTGCTGCAGTCTTCTACGTCGTCGTCAACTGGTCCTGGCTATGTCGAAGTTGACCCTATGATTATAAATTCAATGAGTTACGAGGTAAGAAAGCAATGTATATTATTATGTGTATGTATAAGTCTGTCCCATCGGTGTGAGGACAGAAGATAACTCCTCACTGAGACTATACCTTAAAATTCTATTTTTTTGAGACGATAGGTACTCACTCCATGTGTGCACATTTTAAAATTATTTTTATTCACACAGGGTGTCCATATACAGAAAGTGTGTTTAATTATAGGGATTAACTAGTAAATTTATTCAGTAATGCTTTATTATTTAAATCACATTAATAATTAGTTGAATTATTTTGTCGATAAGTTATTTTTCACAGTATATTCGCTTTTGTTTTGTTTTAATTATTCTTGTTAATCATCACCATTTGATAAAATATGAGCACACAGTTTTCCAACTTCAATCTAGAAACAAACACATTTTCTTAATTTCAAATAACATTTTATTTAAAGATTTGTCTTACCTGTTATTGATCACAATATTGTATGGTACATTTTGTTTTCCTTGGCCATCTGCCAGTTGTTCACTTTTATTTAATACTTTTTTAAAATACCTAAAACACAGGGGTAAATAAATAACATCGTAATAATCTGCATGTCAGATCCACAATTAAGTAGTTACGTAGGTGCATCACTTACCTTAGCTGCTGTGGATTATATTATTCCAGTTGTATTTCGGCCTTTTATAATGGTAATATTATATCTCTGTTCATATTTAAAATGTTGCTTTTGTTATGGTTATGGTGAAGTTCTGTTGAATGTGACATATACTCAAGGTTGACAGACTGCCAGTGTTCGTTTGAGTTATTCTGTTACACATCGAGTCGTTCATTCTGTCGTAATCGAATTTAATGTCTTTTGCCTTCTATACTTTCGTAGGGAACAGGCGATACTGGTTTTAACAGTTGGTGTGAAACAGCGTGATTTGCACGCAGGACGTGTATATATACTATTGAATGTTTGTACCATATAGATCTTATGTATTGATCTGTTGATCTGGACCAGAGTTGGTTTAAATCCAGTTGGTTCGATTGACGACAGCTGGAATAGCTATCATAATGATAATGATTGATTGTGTAGTTGAGATTTACTTTTTAGCAACACAGTTCATATACCTATTTTTACTTCGTTCTCAGTTTCCGATCTTTCTTGATTTGGGTTAAGCGGCAGTTTTAAGAATGTGCTCAAGGTTACGTTTGCACAGTAAAATTCTGCAGGACACATGTTGAGTAAAATCGTACCGTTTAGTCAATTTTGAGAGACGCAGTAGTTTGATAGCGTACTGAAGATCAAGAGGAACTCCACACACCTTTCCACTCATTAATGACAAGATACGTGTTTTTTTTTTTTGGCTAATTGTAAATTTTCAAATAATTCTTTCATGTAAATAAATTTTGTATGTTATTATTCTTAAAATGTAAGTCTATAGTCTGAACCTAGAGCAGTTTCATGTTTTCATAACCTAAGGGTTAATTAATTCATTAATTTTTGTCGTAAATATATTTACCAGTGCTGGTAAAAATAATTTACTTTGGGGGGTTTTATGTAATATTTTTTTTTATAAATTGAATTTAAGTGTAAACTGCGTGTATTGCATTTGGTGACTTTTCATATTGTACAAGTTATGATATATATATATATACAGGGTGATTCACGTAGGCCATTCATTAGAAGTTTTTCAACTTGTAGTTGGATTAGAAACTTGAAATTTGGTATACAACCATAATAGGTCATGCCCGTTCTATCTAAAATAGTAATTATTTCAATACGAATGCTCAATGTGTGCACTGTTTTCACTGACAGAATTTCGTCAACATTGTTCTTGTTCGTTAATAATAATTTGTTGGTGTTGTGTGTAATTAAATAAGAATCCATATTTTTCTTTAAAAATTATTACAACTGTCTTTTGTTTCCACGGCATACTTGATGAAGTAAGGAATCTCTCGGCAAGATAAGGTATTTCTTGATTTTTATTGAATAACTCGATATGGGGTGAAGTTAGGTATAGGGAATGCTTAAGTAACTCACCCTAAAATTCAATTTTCTTTCGAACGGCGCGAAAAAAAATAGTAGGTGCCATTTGAAAAAATTGACTTTTTGACAATTTTTGATTGCGACATTTGAAAATCGACTGCGCCCATATGGTACAAAATGGGACCACCGATGTGACATCAAAAGTTAGCCTGGACTTCCAGCTAACTGCTTCACAAATTTGGTTTCATAATTTTGAAGGGTTTGCGAGATACAAATTTGTTCGTAAACTACTACAGCGGCAATTTTTTTCAAAAAATTGGACATATGTCAAAAATTGTAATAGATAAGTTAACATAACATAGGTTCTCTAAACTCATAATTAGAAGACCGATCGAATCATGTAAAGAAAAATATAGGTTTCCATTTAAAATAAGAAAGTTGGTACCAATTTTTGGCACACCCTGTATAGTTGGAGAACTGAAAATATTTTAGATAGAACTGGCATGATTGATTATGGCAGCATACCAAATTTCAAGTTTCTAATCCAACTGCAAGTTGAAAAACTTCTAATGAATGACCTACGTGAATCACCCTGTATATATACATTATTTGTCTGATTTGGCAAAAACGTTTCGTATTTTCAAGTATTTTAAAGTTTTCAATAAATTGTTATAAGCTTCAGCTGTCTTTTTTTTTTGTTGTTGCTCTTAGGACTGTTAAAATTTTATTTATTTAGGTAACTTATAGGGTTGAGACAGGCAACCAGTTCAATTGTATGAGCTGGGGAGTCCTGTATGAATAAAAATAAATTCAAAATATGCACATGGAGTACCTATTGCCTTGAGAAACAAAGTTTTAAGATGTAGTCTTAGTGAGGAGTTATCTTCCGTCCTCACACTGATGGGACAGGCTGTATACATAGTAGGGTCCCCCTTTTTCTTGAGTTCAATGATCTTTTGGCATAACACTGTCATTTTAACATATACTTTTCAAAAAGTGATCATTTAGCTGCATTTTAGGTCTCTGACACTTTGCAATATCTTGAACGGTTTTGGTAACACTTTGGCACTATTATTTACAATATGATGCATATCGTAATCGCTTACAAGATTATGTATACCTATCATGATGCCAAAGCGCAGTTACTGCAGTTCGTATATTAGTATGACCATTAAAAAATAGAATCATTTCTATAACAGAACATTACTTGAGATGTAAATTAAATTTTAAGTTAACCTCGTTTCCTTCAGGAGGTATTAAGAATAAACCAATAAAGAAAAATTCAATGCCCTGTAACTTCCTTAGGAAGTGAGATAGAGAATATGTTTGAGATTTTGTTTGTTCAATATTAATAATTGATCTACACACATGCAACGTTTGTCGGATTAAAATTGCAATACCACGTATACCTATATCTTTATTTACATTTTCATGTTTCCAGGAAATGTCGAACTCAGTTCAAGAAAATCCTCCAATAAGGTTACATAATCAAACAACAGACGGTAAGAAAATGTTTTTAACAAAAAATTCTAGTTTTTATCATGTAATACAAATACATACAAAAAATGAATGCACCATAATGTAGAGCTCTTCTAGTACTACATGTCCAAAAGTATGGAATTGTCAAGTACCAAACCGATACATACTGCAAATTTATGAAAATTTTTACCTGATTTACTTATATTTTTAGGCACGAATATATCGTTCGAGAGTGACAAGGATGACGATATTCATGATCCAGATTATGAAGTTAGCAGTGAGGAAACCTCCGATGATGATTTAGTACAACGTACTGTTGTAAGAGCAAGAAGTCCAGAACTGCCTTATAAAAAATTAAGAAGTGAAAACGAAAAAACGAAAACCACAGGGTCCCATAAAATGACGCAAAGAGTAAATGTTATAATTCCTGAAATTCCTTCTGAAATCTCAAATAGTCTTGAAAATCAGGGGTTTCAGGGCTCTCAAAACGATGAATTGGATAATACAATAAATGAAAGTCCTGTGTTCAAAGAAATAAGTGTGGACCACAGATCACTAAATGTAGCAACAATGAAAAAAACAAAAAATCATTTTTGCTTATTTTGCAAGAAAATGCAGTCTAAATTTGCAAGACACCTAGAAAATAAGCACTCGGATAAACCACAAGTCAGGTTATTTCTGAGCCTGCCAAAGAAAAGTACAGAAAGATTCCATATTATCGATAAATTAAGGAAGGAAGGTGACTTCATATACAATTCTGATAGCTCCTACAATCAGGGTGATATAATCTTAGTGAGACGCCCACAAGGTGGTAAAAATCGGAATGCTGACCACTATTTACCTTGTGGTAATTGTTCTGCTATGTATTCAAAGTTATCCATAAATATTCACTATCGCATTTGTGTTAAAGACAGAGGAAAGTTCAAGAAAGACGTCTTATGTGCAAGTAGAATAAAGAGTTATGTTAATTTGAAGGCAAATTATTTGATGAAAAACAAGATTTTGCCTCCTATGAGAAACAATGATATAAATGCATTAGTGCGAAGAGAGGAATTGATAATTTTATTTGGAAATCGACTTACACAAAAATATCGTTCCCCCCACTTATTTAAGATGATAAGGTCAAGATTACGTTGTGTTGGAAAATTTTTTTGGTTATTTAAGAAGCAGAGACCTGAAGTAAAAAATTTTGAAACTGTTTTTGATCCAATTTATTATGACGATATGATCAAATCAATTAATAAAATGGCTGATTTAAATGAAGAGACAGGCAAATATATGTCTCCTTCTACTGCTGCATGTATTTGCTCCTATTTAAAAAAGATATGCCTTTATCTTATTAGTGAAATGATAAAAAGGAATGATAAGACTAAATTGGAGAGAGTTCGAGATTTTTATCAACTTATGGAAGATGGTTTTACATATGATATCTACAAAACAGTTTCAGAAAATCAAATGGAAATTAAAAGGCATAAAGTTGTCAAGCTCCCTTGTTCTAATGACATCAATTTGTTGAGAGAATATTTAGATAAATATATTCGTCACAATTTCAAACTTCTAAATGACAAATTTACAGAGGATTGCTGGAAAGAATTGAGCAGTGCAGTCTTGGTGTCTTTACAGTTATTCAATAGGAGGCGTGCTGGCGAAATAGAAAGAGTGAAAATTTCTGATTTCAAGGAGTACGAAGCCGTGAATGTTAATGATGACATACACATCGAACATCAAACTTTGCAAATTCATCAAGACCAAAATTACGTAAGGTTTATGATAAGGGGCAAAAGAGGCAGAGGTGTGCCTGTCCTAGTGGATAAATTTAAACTAAAATGCCTTAAAATGATTTTGAAGTACAGACAGATGGCAAATGTTCCTTCAACAAATCCCTTTCTTTTTGGAATATCAGGCAAAGATGATGTGCAACATTTAGAAGCTAATAGATTAATGTATCGTTTTGCTCGTTGTTGTGGAGCAAAAAACCCCGATACATTGAAAGGAACTGAACTTCGTAAGCATTTTGCAACAAAATGTGGTACAATGGATCTACAGGGTGTGGACATTAAGGATGTAGCCGATTACATGGGTCACCATGAGAGAATTCACCTAGAGCATTATAGAATGCCAAATGCCACTAGGGACATCTTACGGATGTCTAGATTACTTGAAAAGGCTCAAGGAATTGACAATTTTAATGATCAACAAAATTCTATACAGGATGAAAGTTTTGACCAAAACTCAGAACGGGATGAAAGTTTCGACCAAAATTTAGAACGGGATAAAAGTTTGCAACAAAATTCAGAACAGGATCAAAATTTGTCTTCATATGCAGGTTTGTATATTATTTTTCATCTACAGATATAAACGCTTATTCTAATGTAAGAATTTGTGTTAAATAATAAGCCATATTTTATGGCTTGGTAAATTATTGTACTGACTTACTAATTATATTTTTTAATGAACTGAAACTTTAACTTTAGGTGTACAAGGTAAAACTATGGAATTGACTGGCACCCCTGATGAAAAGGGAAGAATGTCGTGGAGCAAGGAAGAAAAAAAAATAGTTGAAGATAAAGCAAAGTTTTACTTAGAAAATTTCGAATCACCAACGATAAAATTTTGTGCCTCGTTAGTTAAAGAACCAGTATTAAAAAGAAGAAGTGTTACTACTCTAAAAGCATATATTATGAATGAAATTAAAAGAAGGAAAATTAATGCTCTTACTCCGAAACAAAAAACAAAATGCAAAAGAGGTAAGTTTTCAAAAGTACCTATGCATGAAGTTTGCGACAAAATATTTTGAATATTTAACAATATATATATTAAGTACTTATTCAAGCAAGTCTAGAGATTGTTCCATTATTTACCCATTAGTTGATATCTTAAATGAACAATATGATCTATTAACAGAAATATGACATACACTCTTGGTATTTAGTACTTACCTGGCGGGGAAAATGTCTGCAGTGTGCTAAATGTGTTTTAATTGGTTATTCCGGTAATTTGCTGGTTGTCTTTCCGATCTAACGTTACTTATTTAACATTAGTTTTTAACATATGGCAATTTTTAAAATACTGCAAAAATTACAGTCATATTTTTGTGTTAGGTATCGTTCCAGTTTACATTCTAGTCTTCTAGAAAATATAGGCATTCAAGGTTTAATATTCAATATACAGGATGTCTCAGGTTTTAATTGGGATAAGCGAATTTTATTTTTTTCTCGAAAAGTAAGCAATATATACAAAAAATACAAGAGGCAACAAAATTGTATTTAGAACTACTCGATATAGAAATAATATCAAACTTTTAAAAAACCAGTGGTATACACAAATTTTTCTTTAAAATATCTAGTTTGGATGCCCCAGCGCCGCCCTTGGAATAAGTAAATTAAATCTAATTACAACAAAATAAACCCCTTACTTATCACTAACAGCATGGCAAGTTTTATCAAAATTGACCAATCGGCTATTAAAAATTTTCACGATTAAAACCTGAGACGCCCTGTATATATGTATACTTGGCATTGTTTGGTTTAATTTGGGTTTATTTGTTACAGGTGTAAAGAAATTTTGGACGGAACAAGAAAAGGAAACAGTCTTTGAAATCTTTCAGGAAAACCTAAAATCTAAGAAATTACCAAGCCTAGCAGAATGTAGAAAAGTTATAAGAGAACAAGAAATATTTTCAGAGAGAAGTCCAGCAATGTTAAAAGCATTTATTAACAATATACTAAAAAAAAAAATTCTTGCACATACCTAAATAAATAAATTCTTACACTACCTGAGTTAAACCCATTTAAGTCCCCTAAATTAGGCGGTATCCCTTATGACGTAACAAGAGGAATACCTCCTAATGAGCATTTATAGTATCTAAATAGAAATTTATATGCCCGGCTATAACTTTTAATTCGTGTGTCATTTATGTCTGTCAACATTATATGTAGGTACGCTGTATGCATAGACAGTGACATAGGATCCTTAGACAGTCAACCATACTGTAAGCATTGAGCCGAAGGGTCCTCCGATTAGAAAGAGGACTTAGTGTCTCACTTTAAGCTGCTTGAGGAGGGGGTGATACATACGGTGTGTCCATAGACAGGTTCAGGTTCCTGTGTCTATGTTTCCCATCCTCCCCGCTCCAGGAGCATAAAGAGATAGAAAGTCATCTTACGTTCTCTTTCTAATAGAAGGACACTCTCCGGGACTCGCCGCTCAGTCTATGGTTGCATGTTGAGTTTGACGTTTAACAAACTTTTGACAGTATCCATGTGGTATCCATAGACATCAGAACTATAGACTGCGTCAACCGTACTGTAAGTATTGAGCTGAAGTATTCTCCGATTAGAAAGAGACCGTAAGAGGACTTCGTGTCTCACTTGAAGCTGCTTGAGGAGGGGGTAATACATACATACGTTAGGTTTGTTCGTTTGTGTTTCTAGAATGAGATCAACTGATTTTAAAAAATCACATTTTAGCAGGTTATTTTGACATATGACAGCATTTGCAATCAAAACAATGGGCTTGTTCGGCATTTTTTTTTTATTTCATAAATCGAAAGTGCAGGTATAAATTAATGGATCTGCAAAAAATCAGAATCTGATTCGCACGTTTAGTATCTTAAAAACTACTACAAATTTCCATCTCGCAAAAATGGGGCGTGGCCAGGCGCTACGTCACTATACGCATAGACACGGCGATCTCAATAGACTTGATGCTCCTTATTGGTTATAATTATAAGTGTTTTCGAAGTATTGTTTGTTTTGCTTACTACTTGACAGTAGGGGAGTACAATTTGGTGAAATGTCAAAAAATTACAATTTTCTCTCGCTCCTGCCGGAACGAATTTTCGATTTCGACCCTGCAATTTACGATTAGAATTCATCGCCGACCTTCTCCTTTCCGTAGACACATAGAACGAACTTCCAGTCGACGTATTTATTTAGTTACCAGCGTTTAAAAATTCCATGTTTTTCGACTTTTCAGGTTAAATTTGAAAGGTCCCAGAGAGCCATTTTTCTTACGTCACTTGCGTATAGTGACGTCACAAATGAGCGCTCGGTTTTTGCAACTATTACTAATTTCAACTCCTTATATCTCGAGAACGGAAAAAGTTAATAATACGAAATTTTAAGTGCAGGTACTTATAATGAGAATATCGAGAACTATATGAAAAAGTATAAAAACCATTTAAAAAGAATATCATGGAACAAGCCCATTCAAAACACAAACGAACACGTGAAAGGTGGTATTTGTTGCAGGATTTCGAATGTTGTAAGGTTATACATTATTGTACCTACCGCTAATTCATAATCACCTTGTAAAAAAAAATATATATATATCAATAAATATTAATAATATAAGTAGGCAAATAAGGTACCTATTTTTACAAATTTCACTCGCCCTCGATTTGCAAAATGTAATAATCATCTTGCACATCCCTTACTATGGCATTTAAAGTAACATCTCCCTGTTCCTTGGACATTTTTAATAAATAAATACATATAATTTATTTTACTCGTCATTTATTGTTTGTTTACCAAGGATTGAGAGGTTATGTTTCCTGCTCTGATTTTATTGCTCGGACTCCGGAGCTCGAGCAAAAAATCGGTGATTTATTTCATCTCAAGCAAGTTGCTCGACACAAATGAACAGAACCAGATCATATGATCTGACACTAATGACCGGCATATTTATGATTTAGTCGCTCAGATCTGCTTCCAGCAACACATGAACAAACCTGTTGTGTCCATAGACATAGGTTCCTATGTTCCAACCACACAGCTTACAAAGAGACAGAAAGCCCTCTTACGTTCTCTTTCTAATAGAAGGACACTTTAATTCCGGGCCTCACCGCTCAGTCTATAGTTCCTTTGTCTATGACCGTATCTGCGTATCTTACTCTTAAAGGCGTTTTTTCTTGTTAACTGTATTCAACGCAGTTTTCAAATCGTATTTATAGCTTGACGTCATCAATTATAATTTCAAGAAAACGGATGTTTTTAAACCGTCCAGTTAACCTCAGATCGGTCTGACTCGTCTGACTATACTCTCGAGTTTGTCAGTTTTTACACTATTATGATAGATTAGATTTTAGATTTTGAGTGTATTCAATATAATTCCGTTTTTCCAAATTATTGGTTTGTGTTTGGTCAAACCTTGTTATTTTATTTTAGCACGACAAGGAAAAAAAATTGGTTCACATGCCCAGGATGTTTTTAAAAACGGTTCAACAGGCAGAAATTATGACGTCATTAATTAACAAGAAAATATGTTTTCGAATCGTTTTGAACTGTATTAAGAAGAAAAAACGCCCTTAATTAAACTGTCTTGGCCGCCGAGTTATATATATGTAACCAGAGACACAAGTGTCACAAGTACAGTACAATAAGCCGAAACTTCATCAAATTGAACTCGAGCATATTCCCTAATTGCCAATGTGCATTGCCCAGCGCCCTCTATTGACAGGAGTTGTTATTAGGGGGTTTCATATAATGAGGGGAAAATGTTAAGGAACACTAAAAATGTTGTTTTAATTGTGAGAAATTTGTTTAAACAAATACTATTAACTAATAATACGTGCAACTGCATTAGATAGCAGGAATCGCATAAGTAGCGCATCTGGCGGCCTGAGTTGATGGAGGTGATTTGCAAATAGCGACTTAACATGGTTTTATTGTAAGTTTTGAATTTAAACAAATTTCTCACAATTAAAACAACATTTTTAGTTAGTCTTTAACATTTTTTTCCTCATTATAGCTAATAATAATATGAAACTCCCTAATAACAACTCCTACCAATAAAGGGCGCTAGGCAAGGCGCATAAATATGGCAATTTCTACACCTAATAATTGTAAGTCAAATTCCCGCGGCTATGGAAACACAATGCGCAAAATCATTAGGGAATATGCGCGAGGTTCAATTTGCTGCGAAGCTTTGGGCTTTGGCCCATTGTACTGTGTCTCTATAGTACAGATTATTTAAAAAGTTCTCGACCGCAATAAAACGCGCAACAAAGAAAGCTGCAGCTTTGAATCACCTTTCTCTGTTGTAAACTAATTATAGGCAAGAAATCCGCAATATCCGCCCTTACTTGAGGATTTCTTGTCCATGATTAGTTTACAACAGAGAAAGATGATTCAAAACTGCAGCTTTGTTTGTTGCACGTTTTATTGCCGTCGAGGACTTTTTAAATAATCTCTACTATATAGTAATCTTTGCTATAGTTATATGTCTCGGTGCTCCAGCCATATTCAGGTTCAAGGTCGATGTAGGATGTAGGAGTGAAAGGAGAAAACACAAAAAAAAACTGTAAACATATGTTTCAACTATAATAATTATATTGCCTATTTTAAATATAATAGGTACACTAAATAGATGAATGGGAATCAATTAACAATGTCTGATTTGTACTTGGATTTAATTTTATGATTGTCATTGTTTTCTTTATTGAATGTTGGTGTCTTGCAGAATTTTGTTCTCAGCTATCTATAGTCAATCGAGGGAATCTGAAAGTGTTAGTATTTATTTTAGTTAGTACATAAGTAGAAAAATAACTTACCAGATACTCACTGCCTACCATTTGCTCTTATAAGTTCCTATATTTTGTTGATACATAGGTTCCTGAAATAAACAATATGATCTATCAACAGAAATACGACATACTCTCTTGGTGTTTGGCACTTACCTGGCGGGGAAAAAGTCTGCAGTCTGCTAACAGTATGTTGTTCAACGAGCGATAATGTAGGTAATAACACCTTTATAACATATACCTATTAATAACTCATACATATAAATTTGCAGAACGAGCCTCAAGTCGAGTTATATTTTTGAGTTAGGTCAATAATGATTTAAGTACTCCCACTTATTTTTTGTTCCAGTTTATCTTCTAGATTTATAAGATATAGGCATTCCAGTTTTTTAATTTACTCTAATATTCAAAATCTCAGGTTTTAATCGGGAAAATTTCACAGGCGATAGAACTCGCAAAAATTTAAAAAACGTTTATATGAACTTGTATGTTTCAAAGCTTCATTTTCTAAAATTAATAAAAAATACTTACCTGTTTTTTTTTTCAAATATCTCAACAACTACTTGACCAATCTTGATAAAACTTGGCACGTTTTTAATAATAAGGAGCTTAATTTGATGCAATTATATTTAATTTAATTATTCCAGGGACGGCGTTGGGCATCTTCACTAAGTAAATATTTTAAAGACAAATTTGAGCGCCACTGCGCTTTTTTATAAGTTTGTTATTATTTCTAGATTGAGTAATTATGAATACAATTTTTTTGCCTCTAGCATTTTTTGTGCACCTTGCTTACGTTTAGAGAAAAATGTAAAATTCGTTTATCAGCCTGCTTCTGGAAAAGTAAATTTAATAGGGGAGACCGGGGATACTTTGGACACGGGGATACAGTGGACACGCTTAAATTATGCCTTTTTAAATTTCCGAACGCACCGCGGAATAAAATTAGAGGTCACATAGTAGTGGCGGTTCGTCTATGTGACCAAATATTCTCTGCAAACAATTGTGAAAAAAGTTATTAAAACTTTGTTGTTTTTGGTAAGCTTGATGTAATATTTTCTTCTAATTGTATAAGCCGTATTTTAGTTGTAAATAGTTATTTTAAATTCATATTCTCAGGTGTGATGCTCTGTTTATTTTAAAGTTAGGTTATGTTTACAAATGCATCGTTTATTTGTCTCTTTCGGATTTATAGCGCGAAATTTAAAAAATTGTAACCTGGGGATACACTGGACAAGTGTCCAGACTCAACCCGATCTGTCCACTCTCTCCCCCTAATTTATTATTCCAAATTTAAATTCAATTAAGTGTATTTTTAGAGTGAAATATAACCATGCCTAGATATTATAAGAGAAAAAATAGTAGGGAATTTGACCCAGATGCTATGAGACATGCAGTTGCTGATGTACTACATAATAACATGAGCATAAGAAACAGCGCAAAAAAAAATCAGGTGACGAAAAGTAGACTTTGCAACTACTTGAAATCCGTTCGAGATATTGGCACTGAAAACGTGGAATTTTCTCCTAATTTTCGTAAAGCTCAAATTTTATCCATTGATATGGAAACTGCACTGCAGACATACCTATTAAATTGTTCTGCCATGTTTTATGGATTAACACCTAAGTTAGTAAGACGTCTCGCTTATGAGTATGCTATAAAAAACTCTTTGACGTTAACCAAAAACTGGATAGAAAATAAAACCGCTAGCGCAGATTGGTTTGGGGGTTTTATGCGCCGGCATCCAAGACTTTCCATCAGAAAGCCAGAAGCTACAAGTCTTGCAAGAATGACTAGCTTTAACAAAACCAACGTCAAAGTATTTCAAGATAAACTAGAACAAGTCATTTCCCGAAGTTCACTAACACCAGCTCAAATTTTTAATCTGGACGAGGTAAGGTTATCTACCTGTTTATTAATTTTCTATTCATTTCCATGCTATATCTTTTAGACAGGCGTGACTACCGTCCAAAGAAATCCTAAAATTGTAGGCAAGAAAGGTGAACATCAAATAGGCCAGGTTACATCAAGAGAACGAGGCGAGTTAGTGACACAGGTAGGAATCATTTGTGCTAATGGTAATTCCATCCCACCAGTATGGATTTTCCCTCGACATAGGTTTGATCCTAAAAGAATGATGAAGGGAATTACAGATAACGGTCCTTTAGGCTTAGTGCATCCAAGTGGCTGGATGACAAGCGAAAATTTCTTGAAAGTGTTAGATCATTTTGCTACACACGCAAGATGTAGCCAAAAAAATAAAGTATTATTGATAATGGATAATCATGAATCTCACCTATCTGTGGACGCAGTTGACTTCTGTAAAGCGAATGGAATTGTTATGTTAACTCTTCCACCTCATACATCTAATAAACTTCAGCCGCTGGACCGCACAGTGTTCGGCCCATTCAAGGCTTTTTTTAATCAAGCAGCTGACTCTTGGATGCTTTCACATCCAGGACAAACTTTAACCATATATGATCTACCAGCGCTTTGCCTTCAGTCATGGGACAGAGCAGCAAATCCAGTTAATATTAAGTCAGGATTTAAGTGCACAGGAATCGTTCCATTTGACAGAAATATATTTTCAGAAGCTGATTTTTTATGTTCTGCCGTCACAGATCGCCCGCTATTAGCTACTGAAGTAATAACGCCTGAAGTAACAGATGATTCTCAACCCATTACTAAAGCTACGAAAGAGCCCTTAAGAGAGCGAAGTATGCCTGATAATACTGATCCACAGTCGCTGCCGGGAACATCATCTGCCGTAGAAGAAATATCTAATCAGGTAATTACTCCTATGCCTAAAAAGGTTATAAAGAAAATATTTATAACTCCAGAAATTATAAAGCCTTACCCAAAAGCACCTGCAAGGAAAGAAGTAAAGAAAAGGGGAAGAAAGAGTGGACGTTGCATGATCGCTACCGATACACCGGAAAAAATGCTCTTAGAGGAAGCGAAAAGAAAGAAGGAGGAAAAATTGCTACTTAAAAAAAGGAAAGATGTTAAAAAGCAAGTTTTCCAAAAGGAGTCATCTGACGAAGAAATTGAAGAAATTGTGTACAATGACAATTCGTCAGATGATAGTTTGTGTTTTGACATGGAGGAAGAAATATCTGCTAAAGATGTTCCTAAAGGTGGATACATAATTGTCAAGGTGTATGGAAAATCTTCTGCCAGAAAATACGTAGCCGTTGTTGATGAAAAATATTTAGATGGATATGAAGTTCGCTTTTTAAAACGAAACATTCCATCTAATAGGTTTTCTTTTACCGATGAATCACCAGCAACGGTTAATTTTGATGATGTCATAGCAGTTTTGCCAAATCCTATAAAAGACTCCAGGCCTAGGTTTGAGGGAATGATCTATTTTAACATAGATTTAGCAGAATATAGTTTGCAATAGTTTATAGGATAGTTTATAAATCTTTCTTTCCATCTTTTCGATCATCTTTATGTTTAAAATGTTTATTTTACCAACTTTTAAAGGAATAAAGCATATTTATTGGTAATTTTTTTTATAATAACCCTAACTATAATTAGAATCATTTTACAATAATGTCCATAATCTCCCTAATACCTGTCCACACTCTCCCATGCATGGGGTGACTATGGACGAAATGCATGGTCATTAATATATTTAATTTGACAGAATATATTTAAAGATTTCTTTTTAATTTTGTGGGAAATATCTTACCAATATTAAGACTTCAACATACAACAGAATGTAGTTTTATAATGATGTAAAAATGAGAGCTGGAGACCTTTTTTTAAAAAGTGTCCAGAGTCTCCCCGGTCTCCCCTATCAATAAAACGCAAAAACAAAGAAAAAGTAAAGATTTATTTAAAATTTATTTTTATTAACATTACAATAATTGTTCGAATTCATAACCTCTAACATTAAAACATTTTCTATAACGTTGAACAACCTATCAAACTGCACTTGAAGTCTGGACTGGATTTTCTTTGACATCTTGAATGCATTTTGGATTTGAGGAATTAGATTTTCCCTGGTGCTAACTGCTGGTTGGTTTATTGACATTAATTTTTTTTTTTCAGTTAGGCAGATAAACGAATTTTACTTTTTCTTGAAAAGTAAGCAAGATATACAAAAAATACAAGAGGCAAAAAAATTGTATTTCTAACTACTCAACTGCAAACCGCCAGAAGCAGTCAGCCAGTTACGTACCAGTATTGATTAATAATGAAATAATTATTTTTGACTCAATTGAGCTGTAAAGGCGCTGGTGAAAAACCTGAACACTCAACGCCTGCTTCTGTCTTATAGCACAGTATAGAAAATGAGGGGGTATTCTGTGATAGAAAGCTGTGCTGCGCTGAAAGTTTGCACACGGTTTGCCCGCTGCAGAAACAAACGAGCTTATAAAGGCTGGGGCTGGGAACCTTATTATAGGTGTAACTCTGTTCAAAATTGAATAAGAATTGAACGACCTGAACCGAAAAAAAAAATAAATAAAACAGAGTTGTCATACAAATACATTCATATATTTAATTTGTGTTTCGTGTATAAAATGCAATAAACTGACTTTATTAAAGCAAAAGTTTCAAGTTTAGTTTATTTTCGATTCAATCTTATTGTTTTACATACAATTAAAACAATAAATAATTCTATCTGGGAGTCTTTTAACAAGTAACAATGTTACAGTAATTTTAGTACTTCTACTAGTCTCACTGAATTAATCGACAACAAAGGATACACTATTTTATTTCTAAGCATTAAAGCATATTGTATGACACGAACATTATCCAGCATTCAAAATCAGCTTAACACGTTAAGTGTCACAATGATAGGACCAAAATCGTACCCTCTGTGCCAAATTTCACTTTATCGTATTTCGAATTCATTTTACTAGTAAGATCATAAAAATATAATTTACAAAATGTTGCGAAATATTTTTGTACCTTTTTTTGCAAAAATCTTTGTGGCACAACATTTGTGCCTCACAGCACAGACATATTTTCTCTACACTCTCCGCATGCAAAAAGGCATTTTGTGTCGATTGCTTCTTGAAGTACATAAAGCTAATTTTGTATAATTTCAAATAAGTATCTATGAATACATGAATACACATTAATATGTGTCTTTATTTTTCTTTATATTAGGCTTTCTTATTTATCTTTTACATAAATTTTACTTCAATTGACTATAAAATCCGAAACAAAGATAGTTTTCTGGGGGTTTTTACACTATCTGCATCACCTTGCCGAGCATATTTCATTCCCATTTAATAATATGGTATCTGTGGCACTGCTGTTGTGTCACAGCCCAGGAAAGGATAATAGTACGTGAGTACGTACATTTGTGCCTCGAAGCGGGGTGGGATAATTCTGTGAGGCACATCACGTATGCTTCATGGCAGTTAACGTGTTAAATATCTCGTTATGTATAGCTCTAGCGACTTAAACTTTCGGTGATATCTACAAAGAATGATTAATTAATTATCTGATTGTGATAACGAATATTAACTAACCTCTTTTACCAATTAATTGGTGTACACTCATCTCATAGATAGGATTCTTTGTAATAGGTGAAATCTATCAGGCAGCTCACTTCCATGACGAAGTTAACCTCTAGTATCATTTTAAGGGGCGAAACATCCATCTTCAATTTGGATCAGCTTTCGCCTGGTTAAAATAATTTTTAGGAATCGTAACCTCTTAGCAATATTATTCCTGTATATGGACTAAGTATAAATTATGTAGCAAGATGTGTTATAATTAGTGGTCACTTACCGTCTTTAATTCATTAGTCAGTCTGTCAGGGTAGTTGTTAATTTACATGTTGTGCACAGATCAAATATTATAAATGTTGTGTATGAGTTGTGATGGTTTCCGCAATTTGACATTTCTTCGTCAGCTGTTCAGGCAGAGAGTAGTGAAATATATAGAAGTGTGTTCGCTGTTTCCATAATGTAGTATGCAGAGTGCCATCGAGTAAAGATCCTTTCTTGGATTCGTGAAATAAGAATTGTGGCTGTTTATTTTGCATTTTATATGTAGAACTAATCGAGCTTATGTGTTTATGGTATATTCCCATGTTATTTATATCAGTGGAGATATTAGTAGAGAAAATTATCGGAGTCTTGTCAGCGTGAGTACGAGTGATATATCGAACACATCGATGCACGTTTTTTATAAAATAGGATTTTGATATCTTTGGTCTTGACGCAGGGAGACTCCAACGAAGTGGAGTTTTTTATATTGCGTAATATTAAT